>CM038557.1:16190068-17390068 GCA_021527575.1 Ensete glaucum | reverse complement strand
ATCATGAAGTTTAGAGACATATATACAGGGTTTTTCATGTGTGAAATGACTGGTAAATTACATATGATATGCAATACATCAACATCACATATCATGTGTGTGTATGCGTGTATTACGAAACAACATATTATTCATAGCAACAACATATTATTCATAGCAACACAACAAGATGGATAACTAAGTTGAAAACTATGGAAAGAAAATGAAGCAATGGAAAATTGGACACAAGCTCTCACCTGCTTGAATTGAACTTAATCCTGGTAACTAGAAATATCAGTATGCAGAAATTTGATGTATATTCCTACAATAAAATCATAATTAGATGCTTAAAACACAATATTGGACCAATAAAACTGCTTTTCGCCCCATTAAAGGACATAAAAGTTTGCTTACTGATATTTTTTAGAAATAATTAGAACCCCTACAGTTTAGTTTGGTCTTATGTGAAATCAACATATCAAATCTAGGTCTAGTAATGACACTGGTCCTTGTTTATAATAGTATGGTACAATTACCTTACCATACCAAGTGATGTTACATGTTGTTATGGCTGGTCTGGTCGATTTTAATTTTTTTTTCTCTCTCTAAAGCCTACTCTTTTGCCTGTATACTTGTCTCAGTAATGATTCCATTGGAGACTTATTATAATCCATACATGACAAATATACAACTGGAAAACTTGTAAATGCACGGGTTATGTATGATACATAATAGAGGCCGGCCATAATAAGTTATGGCCACCCTCTATTACCATCAAAATGTATGCCATAGTTGCCTGAGGAGGTGAGTTTATATCTGCAATGTCGTGGTTAGAGATCAATATTAATTTTGTAAAAGTCATGAATAATAATGCTATGCAATTTGATCATATGATTTTTCTAATTGGACTTTTTTATAATTTATTCTAACTTTCTTTAGTTTAACCGTCATGGTTAATTGCCTAAGAGCTCACTCTGACATATACCCATGTTATATGTAGCTAAACTATCCTCGTACAACATCCATTAGAAAGGGTTGGGTGATCCATCAAATTGTTAAGTTGGTGATCTTTACAGGCTTGATGGGCTTCATAATCGAGCAAGTAAGCAGTTGTTTCCTTGTTTTATGTACTACAGTGAGGCGATTGTTAAAAACTAATTTGCCAGAAATTCTGTTTTGCAGTATATCAATCCTATCATCAAGAATTCTCAACATCCTTTGAGAGGGAACCTTCTGTATGCTATAGAGAGAGTTCTAAAGCTGTCAATTCCAACTTTATATGTTTGGCTTTGCATGTTCTATTGCTTTTTTCATTTATGGTAAGTCAAGGTGCATATCCATTTAAGAGAACCAGCAGATGTTGCCTTTTATTATTTCATTTCTTTCACACACTAAAAAATTTTCAAGAGTACTCCTGAGTCCGAGCTTCTGAGAATGGAATAAAAGCATAGATTCATTTCTTTTGGATTCAACGGAGTGTCTTCTGTGTGAATCTAGGTTAAATATTCTTGCTCAGCTCCTTCGTTTTGGTGATCGTGAGTTCTACAAAGATTGGTGGAATGCAAAATCAATTGATGAGGTAGTTAGACATGTGGACTTACTGTTAGTTTGTTTCCTTTCATGATGATTTTATAGTTTGTACTATAAACAAGCGAGGACTTACTTTCTCCACCCTTTCTTATTTTTTGTCCGTGCACTACTGGACTACACTAGTATTGGAGAATGTGGAACATGGTATATCTCTTTAACCTTTACTCAACTTCTTTTTCCATGTGCCTTCTTACATGATAGCTAATTTGAAGAGAAATGCTTTGTTCATGATAAAATCAATTTAGTTGCTTCTTTCTTTGAGGCTGCAGTTTTTTTCTATATTACCAACATTCTTTGGTTTCGCTACTGGAGACTATCACTCTCTTCTTTTAGTATAATTTTTCCTTCTCTGTAACCTGAAGAAAAATGGCAGATGGCGGTTTTGTAATCATATTCATGCCAATTCTCATGCTTAAAAAGATGCATTTAAGTCTTCATTTTTTCATCCTGCTTTTATGTCAGAAAAATATGGTACCCACCAACGACTTGAATACTGTTATTTGGCTTCTGAAACAATGTCAATTAAGTAATAAGATTCTTTTCTACATTAGTTAGTACTAATAATGTGAATTAGGTTCTGGATGCTTCAAGCCTACTTGTGCATTAAAACTTACCATGTCAGAAGTGCTTCTGAAGGATCTACTCGAAGATGGCTAGATGAGTTTAAGACAATCTTAATGCTTCATACAGTTCTATCCATAGCCAAAACAATTAGATCATATGATTAGTTAATATTAAAATGACACTGTTGAACTTTAATAGCAACTTTAACTGCCAAATATTGTCAGCCCAACTTGTTTCAACTGTAAAGTCAAAATTCTCCATTTTATTCTATAAATATACTGAAAAAGTTTTGGTAGAAGAATGAAGAACTGCATGCAAATATTTCATCACAAGTAAGCTAGAGGATTGTGTGAGATTTAACTATTGCAGGACTTAGCTGAGATTAAATCCCCTCATTTGACAATCCGTTGTAAAATCTGATTTTTGAGCTAAGAAACAAGATCAAAGATATTCTATGTGAAAATCCATCAATATCAATAATATTGTAGAGCTGTTTGATTATTATTTGGTGTTAACATATATGTCCCTTTTGGTTAACTTCAGAAAATCACAATTTGAAAATAGGCTTTGGCAAAGAGATGGTTTTTTCCTTCTAAACCTCTTACTAACAAGTAAGTTATCAATTATTAGTTGCATTAAGCTTCAAAATGCACATTTTGATAATGTGTCTGTTAGGATCCCTGGAATTATTTGAGTCCTAATCTGATGTAAAAAACAAGTTCTTGAGGTTCCTAGTCTTAATAAGAGTCGACTAGGGTTTTTATTGAGTTGTTATATTCTAGGACTCCTAGTTCTAGTGAACGAAGGAGTAGAACTCTATAAATAGATGTGTAATGCCTTTGGCTAGTTTTTTCTCTTAAGTAATGAACTAATCTTTTAGCCTTTGGCTAACAAGGAGGTCGATTCCCTCAAAGTGATCGAGAAGGCTGATCGCCTCGAAGTGATCTTTATCTCTTTTCCCCCTTTCTCTACAATAAAACACTAGGGGTTTTATCATATAGTATCGGAGCAATGTTCCTGATGTTTCTGCAGTGATCCCTCATTGATTTGCTGAAGACGCTGCCCTCCCTTCAGTCGTGCCTTGGTCTTCATTTTCTTCCCTATCGATTTGCTGAAGGTGAAGTCCTTGACACTCTTTTGTGGTGTGCCCTCGGTGTCCTCAACAATGTTGCCATAACCAACATCCAAAATTGCCATGCCCGCCCAGATCAACGTCTCCATTAGCAGCACCAAATAGGGCAGTGCTGATGCCCTTGACCCGAAACCAAAAACAAGGGTTAGGGATTATAGATCTGCAATCCTATACAATGGCTATCAACAACTCAATGAACGCCCAACTAGAAGCTTTGGAAACTAGAATTGAGAATCGGCTGTAAGAGACCCTTAATGACTTCAAAAACAGCTAATTTGAGAGTTTTAACAAGTTTCAACAAGATGAAAGTTGAGTCCTGGTAGTAAACAATTAAATCGATTTGGAGATACAAGAAAAGGGCACCAAGAACATGATATAAGCTATCCACACATGAAAGTAGAATTTTCAAGATGGGAAGATGGAGATCCGACCAATTGGATCAATAGGGCATAATTTTTTTTTCGCTTCCATAGAACTCCAGAAGACTCGAAGGTGGAAAGAGCTTCGATCTAATTAGATGGAGACGCTATCCAATTGTATGATTGGTATGAAACCTGTCACGGGATTCCCTCGTGGGACAATTCAAGAAAGGACTTCTTATTCACTTTGGACCATCTGAATATTAGAATGTTGATGGACAATTTGTTAAAATTCGTCAATCTTTTATGGTGCCAGAGTATCAAAGTCGATTTAAACGATTATCAAATCAAGCCAAAGACTAGTTCGAACGGCAATTGGTGGGCACATTCATCGAAGGTATTAATCCCGATATCCGGTGTGAAGTTAAAGCTTGCTAACCTCGTATAATGACCACTGAAATTTCGTTTGCACGATTGCATGAGGAAAAAATCATCATGGAGAATCTTCAAATAGAAGTGTCAACAAATAGGTGATTAGCAAGTTGACTATCTCATCCGTTTTAGGCCAAAACCCTAAAACCCGAAGACTAACCCGAGACGAACTGAGGAAAAGGTCTGCGAAGGGTTTGTGTTGGCATTGTGATGAAAAGTGGAGTAGGGAACACCGATACAAACAAGGGAAGCTTCTGACGTTTGAACCAATCGAGGAGGAACCAAAAGCTGACACTATGGACCCCGACCATGAAGGTATGGTTACTGATGAAGATATTGAACCTATCACACATACTGTGCATGCATTGGCCGGCTACTCTAACCCATAAAGTATAAAAGTTGAGGGTACTTTGAAACATCAGCCTGCTACTGTGTTAATTGATATCGAAAACTCTAAAAATTTTATGGACAGCAAGGTTGCTATATGGTTATCCTATCGCATTGAAGGCTGTGATAAGTTTGAAGTATAAGTTGCTGATGGATGGATTCTAACTTGCGATAGCAAGTGTTCAAAGATAAAATTGATTATGCAGGGCCAAAAATTGCTTGTAGATTTCTTCTTACTACCCTCGGAGGACTATGAAGTGGTGCTCAGAATTGAATGGTTATCAGCCCTAGATAATGTCTCTTGGAATTTTTCTAGACTAATTATGAAGTTCTTTATCAATGGAAAGCAGGTGATCCTAAAAGGAAGCGTGATAGTAAGGTTACAACTATCACTAACCATCAAATGGAGACGGTTCTTCGGAAGACACATCACATATTTTTTAGTACAACTACAAAGCATTGAAGTGGGAGTGGTAGTACACGAACCAAACAAAGATGTCCAATCATTGCTTATAGAATTTGCAGAGCCACAGGGACTCTCCCACCTCTTCGACCTCATGATCATCGAATTCCAATACTGCCTAGGAGAGTACCAACCAACGCTTGACCCCACCGATATCCACATTTTTAAAATATAGAGATAGAGAAAATTGTTAAAGAGATGCTTGAAACAGGGGTCATAAGATCTAGCGTTAGTCCATATTTCTCCCTAGTCTTATTAGTAAGGAAGAAGAATGGCTCATGGCGAATATGTGTGGACTACTGAGCATTCAACAACATTACGATGAAAGACAAATATCCTATTCCGGTGGTAGATGAGCTGTTGGATGAATTGGGAGGAGCCCAAGTTTTTACTAAATTGGACTTATGGTTGAGCTATCACCAAATCCGAGCACATGAAGATGATATTCAGAAAACCGCCTTCCTGAACACATAACAGTCACTATGAATTTCTAGTAATGCCTTTTGGATTAACCAATGCACTATCTATTTTTCAGAGCTTAATGAATGATATATTTTGGACTTATCTCCGTAGGTTTGTTCTGATTTTTTTTATGATGTTCTGATATATAGCCCTTCCTTAGAAAGTCATTTATTACATTTACGGGTTGTTTTTACTATTCTGTGTGAGCATTGTCTTTTTATCAAGAAATTAAAGTGCAGCTTTGTGTAACCTGAGGTCAAGTATCTCGATCATGTTATCTATCAAAAGGGTGTTGCAGTTTATCCTTCAAAAATCAAAGCAATGAAAGATTGGCCGATTCCAAGATCAATTAAAGCTCTAAGGGGATTCTTGGGGCTTATGGGTTATTATCGAAAATTTATGAAAAATTATAGCAAAATTAGTGCCCCTTTGACATCACTTCTGAAGAAAAATGCATTTAGATGGATAGAAGAGGCAACTCAAGCTTTTAACTCTTTGAAGACTACAATGATTACTACATTAGTGCTTGTTCTACCAGATTTTAACAAGTTATTTGTGATTGAGTCTGATGCTTCTAGAGCAGGTATTGGAGTTGTCTTAATGTTGGAAGGTTGTCCCCTTGCTTATACTACCTCACAACCACGAATGAAGTAGCAAGCTGATAAACGCAGAAGTGAACGAGAATTTGCAATGGGTAATTGGGTTTTTCTTCGCCTTCAGCTATACAAGCAAACTTCTATGAAGGTCCTGTCTTATATGAAGTTGTCTCCCTGATTTTTTGGGCCTTATAAAGTATTGAAACGCATTTGCCCAGTTGCCTATCGCTTGGACTTGCTTTCAAGCTCAAAGATACACCCAAATTTTCATGTTTCTTGCCTCAAAAAGAAGCTGGGTGAAGATAAGGTGGTGCAACACCATTTGTCGGACGTCTCTTCCACTGGTTAATTTCAAATTTGACCGCAAGTCATACTTGATTGACGGGTTGTGATGTGCCGCAGATACCCTATGACTGAAGTGCTGGTGCAATAGGTCAACTTACCAATTGAAGATGCCACTTGAGAGTCCTACAAGGTGATGAAAGAGAAGTTCCTGGAGTTTGATGCTACTCAACCTTGAGGACAAGGCTGATATGAAGGGGGGAGAAATGTTAGGATCCCTTGAATTATTTGAGTCCTAATCTGATGTAAAAAGCAAGTTCTTGAGTTTTCTAGTTTTAGTAAGAGTCGGCTAGGGTTTTATTTAGGAGTTGTTATTTTCTAGGACTCCTAGTTCTAGTGGACTAAGTAGTACAACTCTATAAATAGGGGCGTAATGCCTTTGGCTAGTTTTTTTTCTCAAGTAATGAACTAATCTTTTAGTCTTTGGCTAACAAGGAGGTCGATCCCCTCAAAGTGATCAAGGAGGTTGATCCTCTCGAAGTGATCGTTATCTTTTCCCCTTTCTCTATGATAAAACCCTAGAGGTCTTATCAATGTCATATGACGGAATTCCATAATTCATGTATATACAATGATTTGTGTCTTATTTAATTGTGTGATGACACTAGAAGCATGAAACATGTAAAAGAGTTGAACTGAAGTTATGTTTTTAAATTGCTTCCAATGATCCATTTCTATGCTCTGAATATGAGTCAATAAAATTTTCAATTCAAGTTTAGTTCTTTTACTAAATGATCCTCAAATAGATAACCTGGTTTCTTATATAACAGAAGTTTTCCTTTCTTTAACCAATCTTTTAAATTAAATTTTGCCCATCTTTTTTTTCGTCCACTTGGGTTATATTTTATTAAATTATGCTTCGTTTTTAATCCATCATGTCTTTCAAGATTATTGTTGATTTAGGTTAACTTGTTTAAGATTCAACCTTTTTTTCTTTACTCTCGTATGTTTTAACCATTAATCAGATTGTATGATTAGATACTATGTATATGCTGGTTCATTGGGTTTGGGGCAATGCTTATGAAAGAAATGGTTTTCCACAAAATTATGGCTGATAACTCATTGGTACATTTGAATTTGTCGTTGTTAATTCTCATAATTTTATTTTTTGACAAACATCAAATGTATTATATTTTTTACTTTCATGACTTATTTATTTCCCTCAGGAATTTTACATCTTTGACTGATGACAACAATTTATGTAGTCTATCATTTTTCTGGTCATTGATGAAAATTGATCAGTCCCAGCCTGTCCACAAATGGATGATTCGTCATATATATTTTCCCTGCTTGCAGAATGGCCTAACAAAGGTAAGGTTTCTGTTAATATTTATTGGCCTTTGATATAGTTATTCCTAGATGAACATCTTCTTAAAGTGTTTTCTCTACCAATAAACTGTGATCCATACATATCTCCACTCAACAATATGTAAGAGTTTGATCATACTTTGTATGTTAGAGGTTAAAAGTCAATTGAAGTGACATACACCATTTGTATTAATTGAAAGACAGAAGATTTGTTAAATACATTTCTCAAAATCCTTCTGAGCCATTCCTCAAAAATGTATGTTGAATACTAATCCATACTGGGTGAGGTCAAAGAATAATTTGATTTAGTAGATTATATCTAAAGGCCTTTTCATTAATGAGGATTACATTGCTTACATTTTACTGAACAGACTTCTCTGCAATCCTTTGTGAAAAAAGGATAAATGCCTTAAATACTTTATTTGAGCTGGAATCACTTTTAGGTCCTTTGCTTTGAGGTATTTGCATTATATGACTGGATAAGCTTTGTTATTCTTTTCACACTGTTATAGCGGGAGTGCTGGATCTTATGTTTTATTCAAATGTCTCACTGCAGGGTGTTGCTCTTATGACATCCTTCTTTTTATCTGCCATATTCCACGAGGTAAATTGTTATCTTACATGATTTTGCCTCTTAGAAGCTTTGGATTAGTATCTCAGAAGCTTCTCTTATGTTTAGTAGCTCCGTTATTCTACCAAAGGAGCTTTTTAGCTTTGTGAAAATGGAAAATGTGTTGGTTATGCTGCGTTGGTGGAATTAATCGAGCTAACTCACACATAGGAAGCTATGACACATAGGCACAGGCTTATGCATAATTTGTGATGACGTACAGGCTTATGTATAATTTGTGATGACTGAGTATATGGTTGAACTATTTGTATGAGAAGGATGTTAGGTTTTGTCACTATATATGAGTATGCTTTGGCAACACATGTTTTCCATCATGTATGGACGGTAAAGAATCCCTCTCACTTAATGGCAAATGATGATCAATGATCTGATGTTGGTGGTGACCTAGCGTTCTAACCCGTGCTGAGTCAATAGAATGTATCTGTGGTGGTGGCAAAGTTAACAAAATGCCTAATCCAGCAACTTAAACTATTGATCAGTTCTTGAATAAACAGGGATATGATCTGTTTTTTTCCTTTCTTCTCACATCTAGGATGGAACAGATTGGTATCTTTAGATTATGTTAGTTTGCTTTTTCTTCATATAACTTGTAGCACTAGTATTGTTCTGAAGATGCATAATTCCTACTCTTTGCTTCCTCTGTTTTCTTTATTTTGCAACCTTTTGTTTATTTTATTACTTGCACTGTTAGGTCTCATATAATATTGGTCTAAAGAAAAGCAAAATATGTGGAATTAAGTTGTAGCACTCATGCTGTATTTTTATTGCTCCTCTTATTGTCATTTTTTTTTCATTTTTCAGTTTAGTTGCTATTTTAAATTTACTTTTGTTTCCTATCAGTCTTCATTTATCTTATGACAAAATTTAAATTGTATACAGTTATGTGTTGCTGTTCCCTGCCAAATATTCAAGTTCTGGGCATTCATAGGAATCATGTTTCAGGTAACATCCATCAAGTCAACTTTTTGACAGCATGTTGAATTTGAACTATCCTTTTGTTGGAAGAATTAGCTGACATGCACAAGAACTTGACCGGCATTGAAATACAAATTCAAACTTGCATAACTTCTTGGAGATACAATACCAAATTTTGATTTCATTGACTCGGTACTCACACATCATCGCGATGCTTGGCTGAAAACAGACTCAAGCTATTATTTTCATGTAGGCTTTATCAAGCACAATGTGATTAGGAATCTCTACCAAAATCCGCCAACCGTTATAAAAACTAGTTTCCACTTTCACTTCATAACCTTGTTATCTTCCTCAACATAACCCTATTATTTAGTAGTTTCATGCCAATTGTTAAAATGATTAAATTTCATGCTTTCGCTCTACTAGTTCTAACTTTGATAGAGAAAACACATGATATATAACTATAGACCTTTTATTCCCTTTCGTATCATAAAATCCTTTGAGGGGGACATAATACGGTGTCTAAAATCCTGGATTAATTCAAGATAATGGACCTTGGAAAAGATTCATTCTCCAGTTATTTGAACCATACACTACCAAATTTAGGTAGGGACTGTTGATTCATTTGGGTTAGCAAATAGCGAGTTATCTATTGATCTCATAGTTATATAAATTGAATCAATTAAGATGCAAAAGGACAAGACCTAAGAAAATAATTTGAAACGAAAACAAAAAAATGCGTGACTATTGTTGGTATCACAAGAGATTGTAAAAGATGGCCAAAGATCCACACCATGGCTTATTATTCATAATGATCTTTTTTTCTTTCATTGCTTGCCAGATTCCTTTGATCGTGTTGACAAAATATCTCCAGAATAAATTCAAAAACACCACGGTATGTTGAGTTCATAATCCTCGTCGATAAATCGGTTTTCTGTCTCTTATTTTTGTAATGTTGAACTTTAATAAACTTAATCTACAATTTTGTTTTGATGTTAATCGGCCAGGTCGGAAACATGATTTTTTGGCTATTCTTCTGCATTCTGGGACAACCAATGTGTATCCTCTTGTATTACCCTGATGTGATGAACAGGAAAGTGAAATTGTAATAAACTTATAGTTACTAAATTGGTAACCATTGAATGCAATGCATAGCATTTTTATGCACCTGGTCATTTAAAAAGCCATTAAGGTAATTATAGGTTCCTTCTTATTAGGGAAAAAGTTGTTGACATCCTAATCAGCTCGACGTAGTTCAAACCCCTATGAGCAAGATTGCTCGAGGTGTCATCTGCACAAAGATCGATATTGGGAGAGGAATTTTGCTTCGGTTCCTTCGACGTCCAAATTAGTAATCCGAAGTCTGAGAGCATAGATGTGAGTGGTCATAAAAGGTCAAGCTCTCTTTTTTCTTTATGTTAAAGGTGAGCTTTTATATCTAATCATAGGGAGGTAGTCTTTAACCATCTCCAACAGTCTCTCTTTGGCCTTTTGTCCAAGTGAGTGACAGGGGGGGCAGTCCGAAACTACCTACCTTGGACCCTTATCTATGTGGGTAAATGAATGGAAGTTAACCTTCATCTTTCCTTTCCACCTTGGACATCATGTGACGATTATGTGTCAGATGATGATAAGCTAATTATGTATTTTCCATCATTTGTTGCCCCCTCAAAGACATGCTTCGGGGCTCTTGTGGGAGAAGTTCAAAGTGATGTGTTTTGTTCATCCGGCATGTCAAGTTTATACCTTTTTGATCCATTGTCATCTTTGTCACACATTTAGTTCATCCAGCACAAGTTTGTTCAGGATTGCTTCCCCCCAGCGCTACTAGTGGTGCTCTATTGTCGACTTGTCCTTTGTATCATTGAGGATGCACATTGGCCGAACAAGGTTGGGTTTTCTAACCTCCTCATCTTCTAGCGAAGATAGGGATCGGGTTTCTCGACCTCCCATGTCTTGAGTAGAGGCAGTCTCCATCTCCACGCCTTGGGCGAAGGCGAGGATCAGGCTTCCAAACCCCCTGTCTCGATTGGAGCCAATCCCGACTGCTGAGAAACCACGAAAGAGCATCGCAAGCATAGTGAAAAATTAAAAGAAAATCAGTTTCCCATGTTTATCATATCGTATGCAAATATTGGTGCACGAAAAATCATAAAAATTAAAAATCTGACTGGTGTGAGATTGATTACTTAGAGGGATCGTATATTCATGAAATTTCAGATCCAATTGGAGAGGATGAAGGAGTTAGATATCCTCCTCTCTAGCGGTATACACATGATGGATTATTGCAGCGATGCTCATCCAATAATAGCCAAAATCCCGTAACTCTTTCGCACCTTCTCGCATCACTCGTGGAAGAAGATTTTCTATCTTCTTTGCTGCCCTCTCGCAGTAGGGAGGGGCTAGTTGATTGAGAAGGGCTCATTGGATAGCCTTTAATTGAGCCCTATGCAAAGGATCCATCAATGTTTAGTCTCATCCAATGAGATCAAGGGCTCATTGAATAACTCATATCTAACCCTCTACTCACTGCAATCATCCACCATATGTGTGTGATCCTCTAGGCCCAATACCGAGCTGACCGTGAGTTTCTCATATCATAATTCTTTTTGACTCAGTAAATTGTTATCTCATAACAATTCACTCAACTAATCAACTATGAATATACTAGGCCACTACGTCATAGTCTCTAGATGGTATAGAGGATCAAATCCATTGGATATGTTTGTCCTTAATTACCCTATATCTATAGTTCCTCATCCATCTAATATCCTAGAGATTATATATTGAGTATGGTACTATTAAGTCACATACAAAATCCATTTGATTCCTGATCTAATCAAAATTTCTCGAAGAACTCCTTCTCTCTCAATCTGAACGATCCTGGCCGGAGATTTGTTCGAGCAAGAATACATGGGATATTCCTCTCACAATATCGAGAGTGTATGATCCTCAGATTATCTTCATAAGGTTGGTTACTAATCCTGATAATCAGCTATACCATATTTGAAACTTTCCAGATATGTAAGTCCAATGTCAAAGAAAGGAGTACTCAAACAAGACATCTCTAGTACCTCAAGTCTAAGGACCATATATACAATTGGGACTATGGAATTGTTGTCTAACGTTATGTCACAGGCTTAGCTGATTTTGCCTAAGCCGTGCGGCACCCATGCGTGTCCGTCCGCAAAGGTCAGCCCTCCCCAAGATCTCCTAAAGTCCCACAGACTTACAAAAAGAGAAAACGGGCCAAAAGAAGCAATTCTCACGGGATCCACAAGCAAATGCTCAAGAAAAACACTTTATAAACCCAAAATATAAATTATACCCATGGACATTACAAACTCAGAGAGGTTACATATAAAGGATAATGGTCCACTACAACCCGAAGTCCCCACAAGTGCTTATAAGACACACTTGTATTTACAAGCCAAACTTGGCCATAAAGCAAATCAAACTATGGCTGCTAAGCCTACTGCAAGCCCGCTTCTTGTTGTACAAGATATGTACCTAAACCGAAGGACACGGACTAACATAAGCATTTCATCGAACACCTTGTTTACATTATTGTCCGTGATATTCTCCCCCACTTATTCCTTCGACGTTCTCGTCGAAGCCACTGTAGACGCTGCATCTCCTCGCATTCTACTGAATCTTTAATCTTCTGCTTTAGCTACAACACGCCCATTTGGCTCCTAGCCGCTCTCCGTCGCTGTTGTTGAGTAGTTGAACTCTAATCCGCCATGCTGCTTTAACTCACCAATGACTGAATCTGGTGTGGGATTGGCTGAGTTGTGTTGATCCTTGTTGGTTCTCGTGGATCCCTCTGATGAAGAAAAAGACCTACCTTATTATGTGCTAGTATCATAGTATACTCATATTGCTTGAACTGGGTAGATGCTTGTTGGAGCTTTAACGAGCATCGTTTCACAGACTTTTGAAGTTTTTAAGGTCCTTTCTCCATAATGTTTGCCCATTGAACCTTCTTCCACTGTTAGTTGTCACTTCCAAGTATGTTCGCATCACTCCCTCTTAGTCAATTGGGAAATGAAGTGGAAAAACTACTCTCAGTAGTACTGATCACCAACGGTTGACAACCACTGTCTTCCATAAGCTTTCTTTGAAAGGTCACTGAACTTGTGTAGAGCTCCCCTGCTTGGATAAGTAAGAGAACTGGGATACTTGACTTCACCCATTCTCTTCGTTATTGAGAAGTTAAGGTTACTTGGCTTCGCTCACCTCCTCGAGTTAAGAGAACTGGGGTACTCGGTTTTACCCATTATCTCGAGTTGAGAAGGCAAAGGTTACTCAATTTCGCCTAGCAAAGGTTACTTGATTTCGCCTGCCTCCTTGAGTTTGTACTTCATGCATTAAGCTGGGTACTAACATTCGCCTGCTCTTTGCTCACACTTCTGAAGCACTTGAAGTGGTTGCACTCCTTGCGTTGGGTTAGCTACTATGATTCACCTTCCCACTACCATTGAACTTCTGGAATGCAAGAAGTTTTACCCGAAAAGAGCAAAACGTTTACCCCAACTTAGAGTCCCCTAACTTGGAGTAAGTCTTTGATAGATCTGGTCGCCTTTGGGATTGTACCGTCTTCTCCATCACCTTTGCCGCCTACTCCTCTTGAGTAGAAAGTGATACCATCTTGCCGCTCCTTGGTCGAGCACTCCTGCATCAACCCGAAGTCCTTTAATTTCGGCTATCTGGATGAGAAGCCCATCGACATCGGTCTTATGAAGTTTCTTGGCCTCTGCCCTTCTGCCTTGTCTTGGTACTTGGAGTTTGCCTCTGCATTCTCCACCTCCTCGGCCCCTTTTACGACCAATGCTCTCCCTCCATGAGAGCAAGGGATCGATGACTTCACGGAAGTCCCGCATCTGCGGTACCATGGCGCTGCCAAGCCCATAGCACTACTATCTGTTACCTTGCATCTTCATCCCTTCTTTCGCGATCGGTAGATCTGCCTCTGTGGCACTGTGGAGCTCCTCCGAGTCCACCTCCTCTCTAACCGATGCTTTTCTTTTGGGTAGCTGAGCCCCGCTGGACTCGTCGTCGCTTCCTCGCCCCTTTCGACCACCCGCTTCGACACCACTGTATCCTCCTAGCAGTTCTCCTTGGTCGATGGAGAGACAGGCTGCAACTCTCATGCATGGCCTCTGCCATCTTGTTGCAAGGCTCGCGCCGATTATGTTCTCCTTAGCTTCCTTGGTAGCAACATTCGCTTACTCGGCCTTGTCCTTTGACTTGCCGGGCTCCCTTAAGCGAATGTGAGCACTAAAGCAGTCCAACTCTCCAGCTGCTCCGATTAATCAAGTCCCTCCATGGGACTCAGGTACTTGCAATCGACTACTCTCTCGGTGGTACATAGCCCCATATCGACGACTAAGGCTTTCATCGATGTAAGCTTCGATACATACACGGAAGACCTCTGCGATCGTGGCATTCACTCCTTGAATCCACCCCTTCTTGTCGTTGCATTGTTCACCAAGTGGAGCTCCCAGCAGCTCCTGATCATTCACATGATCACGTCCCCCTCTATGGGACTCACTGGTACTTGCACTTGGACTTCTTCCTCGGTAGTATACAGCTCCCATACGCTGATGACTAAGGCTTTCATCCAATACAAGCTTCGATGCGCACACGAAAACCCGCCTCTGTGGTATTACGGTATTCACTCCTTGAATCCATAGCCCTTCTTCTTGTTGTGTTGTACACCAAAGTAGAGCTCCCAATAACTCCTGATCATACCTCCGCATGATCTTTGTCCCTCACGAGACAAGATTGCCTGTATTACATTGCCACGAACTATTCCACCACGATCTGTTGTACTATGTCGCCTCCTGGTGACATCTCCATTGCATACAGATTCTCGTGTGATGAACTCGGACTACGACTTCTCCACGTGTGGCCTCTACCAACACATCGTAGGGCCTCTGCCATCTCCAATTTTTAGTTCGCTCCCTTGGCAATTCCCCTTCGTCTGCCCACTCTTGGGTTATACCCGGACGAAGTATAGCTCTAGGACAGTCCGTCACCTAGTAGCTCATGAAGTCCCCTGACTTCGCTAGAGTTGGTGCACCTTTGTCTGGATCTTGTGCCTCTATCCCCTACCAACACAATCTTGCTATGCACCTCCTACTCCTGACAACTCGAATGGCAACACTGTGGCATATTCTTCAAGAGTACCCGCCTCTGCGTCCTCTTGCCCCGTACTAAGGTCTCATGATCCTAACTTTGCTTTCACAAGTTGAATCACCTTAGTTACTCCATCAAATGCATCTCTGAGGTAGCTTGCATATGCCTCGAAGCTCCTTTCATCTTTGGCACCATGTAAAATAAGTTTGTCCCATCAGAATGGAGAACCCATAGAACAACATGATCCCACTCTTGCCTCTACAAGAGTTCATGCCCTTGACCTCTGTCCAAGGAAAGCTCTGTGCCTCCGCTATATGTTCCATCTTCTATGTTGACTCCCTTCATATGGCTTGGATACTTCATCGAGTTCCACCCAAGTCGCTCTGCTCCTCGATTTGCACTGAGTTGATAGTGGCCCTCACGTCCACCATTCCACGGGTCAGCCCTCTATTGAGTTCGATTTCTGCATCGACTCTAAGTGTGCCCTCATATGATGTTGCCTTGGATTGCTCCCCCACTTGATCTCGAAATGCATCCACTAATGCATTACCTCCTTCGAGATCATGCGATAACTCTTCGTCGCTCACTCGGTCCGTTGAGCTTTGTGGAGATATAGCCTTGAGGAACTCTTCCTCAATATGTGCAGTCCGTTGCACATGATTCTCCCACTAGAGAACTAGGACTTATCCCTCCTGGATATCTGTCCTGCTAGAGCAACTTTTCTCTTTACATACTTCCCACTGGAAGTTTCGGAGACCATCATCCCCTTTGGACTACTCCGTCTTGCTGAACTCGAGCTTTGTTCTGCCCCCACAAATGTACTTACTAGATTGCGACCCTTCTCCAATCGGTCTCCACGCACCCTTCAAGGTCTAGCAACATGCGAAACTTGTTGCCTACGGACATATCCTTTCCATGTCGAAAGTTCGATGCTCCATGGCGCCGAGTTCTAATCGCGCCTTGGGATGGCCATGAACACTCCATCCGTGTACAAGCCCTTGCATGAGTTCGAATCCTTCGAGTTAGCAATTTTCCTCACCTCGTGAGCTTTACACAACTCTTTCGGTCGTTACACAACACCTCCCACCTTGCGGTCTCATCTTTCACCAAGCGCCTGCTGCCTTAAGCACCATCAAGTTTGGTTGCCAACGCCGAGCTATAGCTCAAACTCAACCATCCCAATCTTTGTGTGCTACGATTCTTTTCGCTTGCTTGTCCTCGTGGTGCCCCTCACGAAGGGTTGGCTATTCCTTGAATGCCAAACCGGGATGCCGCTCCTCCGAGCGACTCCTTTCCCTATATCTCAATGTCCGCTTTCCCCAACGGTTGCGTGTCTTGGTCCTCCACACTAGCTAGGTCCCCACATTTGTATGGCAAGTGTTTCTACGTGTGCTTGTCCCGCTCGATACCACATTGTCACGGGCTTAGCTGATTTTGCCTCTGCGGCACCCATGCATGTCCGTCATCACCCTCCCCGAGATCTCCTAAAGTCCCACAGACTTACAAAAAGAGAAAACGGGCCAGAAGAAGCAATTCCCACGGGATCCACAAGCAAATGCTCAAGAAAAACACTTTATAAAGCCAAAATATAAATTACACCCATGGACATTACAAACTCAGAGAAGTTGCACACAAAGGATAATGGTCCACTACAGACCGAAGTCCCCACAAGTGCTTATAAGATACACTTGTATTTACAAGCCAAACTTGGCCATAAAGCAAATCAAACTAGGGCTACTAAGCCTACTGCAAGCCCGCTTCTTGTTATACAAGATATGCACCTAAACCGAAGGACACGGACTAACACAAGCATTTCATCGAACACCTTGTTTACATTGTTGTCTGTGACAGTTAGGTATTATTAACAATACAATATTTATTTCATAAGCAGATCAATCGGTAAACTCATTCTCCAATGAGCACCTATACTAAAACCTTAATGTCCACACACAAGTGACCATGAGACCAACCACCTCCATTATATGGATATGTATATAGTACACCGGTCTATTCGGTTATCTTGATGTCCCTCTTAAGTGACCTATGACTGAAATTATTTAAAATTTATATTTAAAGGCGAATTGATATCATTATTGTGATCTCATTACGATCCGATTTTTATTGCACAGAACCAAGGATATCATAATATATATGTAATATATAATATAATATGAGAAAATATTGATAATATTAATACTATCAAAGACCAGCGTATCACACGTGCTATCATTCACGTGATTGGATTGTATGGTACCTTTAACGGGCAATCTCCTACTTAACCTAAAGCCAATCACTATGTGTATGATCCCCATCAGACCCCTGTGACACTCAAAGATAATTTGAGCCAAAGGCTTATTAGTGGATATGCAATATTATCTTTAGATGGAACTCTTTCCATTGCTACATCTTTATGGGCTATGATCTCTTTGATCAAGTAGAACCTACTCAAAACATGCTTGGACTTTTGATGAGACCTTGGTTCCTTTGCTCAAGCGATCACTCTGTTGTTGTCGCAATATATGCGAATCGACTCTATGCTACTTGGTACAACTCCTAAATCCTTGATGAACTTCTTTATCCATACCCCTTCCTTTGTTGTTTCTGATATAACAATGTATTATGCTTCTTTGGTCGAGTCAACAATAGTATCTTGCTTGAAACTATTCCAGCTTACTGCCCCTCCATTTAGGGTGAAGACATTCCCTGAGTTTGACTTACTATCATCGATATTGGATTGAAACCTCGAGTTCATATAGCCCTCAACTCGGAGGCTACCTTCTCCATATACTGGTAAAAGATCCTTAGTCATTCTTAAGTATTTAAGAATGTACTTTACTACCTTCCAGCGTTCCAAATCTGGATCCGCTTGTTACCTACTTATGACACTCAGAGCATATGTTATATCAGGCCTGGTACATAGAATAATATACATGATAGACCATATTGCTGAGGCTTAGGGTATCCTATCCATGTCTTCCCTTTCTTCAGGAGTCTTTGGGGACATACTTTTAGAAAATGATATTTCATGTCTCATCGGTATAAGACATCTCTTAGACTTTTTCATGCCAAACCTTTGGACAATAAAGTCTATATACTTGGATTGGGATAAGCCAAGTATCCTCTTGGATCTATCTCATAAATCCAAATCCCCAAAGTGTATGATGGTTCCCCTAAGTTCTTCATGGAGAAGTTTCTGGATAGCCAAGTCTTAATTGTGAAAAGCATTTATACATCATTTATAATGATTAGGATGTTATCCATATACAATATCAAGAAGGTGATAACGCTCTCACTTACCTTCTTGTACACATAAGGCTCATCTTCATTCTTAATGAAGTTATAAGATCTGATCGCCTCATCAAATCTTATGTTTATACTTCGAAAAGCTTGCTTCAGTCCATAGATTTGATTGCCTCATAAGATTTGAGCAACTTGCACACCTTATCAGGACTCTCCTTGGATACGAATCGCTTTAGCTGTATCATATACACCTCTTCCTTGAGGTTGCTATTGAAGAATATAATTTTCATATTCATCTGTCATATATAGTCATAGTGTGCAGCAATAGCCAAAAGAATTCTAATGGATTTCAGCATGGCTACTGGTGAGAAGGTTTTGTCATAGTCAACTACTTGCCTTTGACGATATCCTTTGGCCACTAGCCTTGTTAGGTCTCCACATTTTTATCTACTTTGATCTTCTTTATGAAGATCCTCATAGTCAACTCTTTGCCTTTGACAATATCCCTTGCTAGGTCTCTACATTTTCATCTACTTCGATCTTCTTCTTGAAGATCCTCTTATAGCCAATGGGTACGATACCTTCAGGTGTATCTACAAGGTTCCAAACCTTGTTAGAATACATAGAGTCCATCTCAGAATTTATAGCTTCTTACCACTTCCTGGAGTCTATACTCATAATAGCCTCCTCATTGATCTTAGGATTAACATCTTGAGTATTATTTCCATTGATATGTCTCACATATCTTTCAGGAGGGTGAGATACCCTGTTAGACCTGCACAAAGTGAAAATTTGTGTACTAGGTACCTGAATAGACTTGAACTTTAGAATGGTGCTTGAGCTAGGTTCTCCAACCTCGCTCAACTCTATCTCACTCTTACTATTTCCACCAAGAACATGTTCTTTCCCAAGAAACACAGTTCTCTTAATAACAAAAGTCTTCTGGTCCTTCGGATGATAGAAATAACACTTGCAAGTTTTCTTTGGAGTATCTTACGAACTTGCACCATTTCGTCCTTGATTCTAACTTGTCGGGGTTGTATCTTCTAACATGGGTAAGGTAGCCCCAAATTTTAATAACCTTAAGCTCGAGCTTCTTCTCTTTTCATATTTTATATGGTGCAGACACTACCAACCTAGATGGAATTCTATTCAGAAGGTAAGCTGCGGTCTCTAGGGCATATCTCTAGAATGAGACGGATATATAGGAAAAACTCATTATGAACCACATCATGTCTAGCAATATGTGATTCCTCCTTTCCGATACACCATTGAGCTGAGATGTATAAGGTGTCCACTAGGACATAATCCTTTGGCCCCTGAGGAAATGCGTGAACTCTATACTCAAGTTTTATCCTCCTCGATCCGTTCGAAGAGTATTAATACTCTTTCCAGTCTGGTCTCCACTTCATTCTTATATTTTCTGAATTTCTTAAATGCCTTGGACTTATACTTTATCAAGTACACGTGTCCATACTTAGAGAAATCATCAATGAGTGTAATGAAGCAGGAGTAACCACTTATCGCCTGAGTCAATATGGGACCATAGACATTGCTATGTATATGTTCCAACAACTCAGTGGCTCTCTCTCGTGTTCCACTAAAAGGAGAGTTGGTTAAGTTTTCACGAAGGCAAGGTTCACAAGTTGTATATAACTCATAGTTGAATGGATCTAAATATCCATCTTTTAGTACTTACTGAATCTTTCCCTTAGGATATAACTTAGCCTACAATGTTATAGGTATGCACTATTCACCTTATCTCACTTTCTGTTGGACATACTTACATTCATGATGTGTGAAGAAATATTTGGCACATATAAGTCATTCATCAACATCACTCTAGTGATGATCTCATCATCTAAAATTAATGAGCAATTATTATTCTCAAAATCTAATTTATATCCACTAACTATCAAATAAGAAATAAAAATAATATTTTTGATAATAGAAGGAACATAATAGCATTTATCTAATACAATGGTAGCTCCACCAAGCATATGTAGGTGATCTCATTAATAGCACTATAGCAACTCTTGCTCCATTGCCCATTTTGAGGTCTATCTCGCCTCTCGCCAGTCTCCTGAGCTTTACCAAAACCAGCAACGAATTGTAGATATGATAAGCACTTCTTGTATCCAATATCCATATGTTATCATAATAATCTGACAAATGAACATTGATCATGAATATACCTGAAGCTTCTCCAAGCTTTTATTTTGCTTTCTCTACATGGTAATCCTTGTAGTAAATCTTCTAGTGTCAATCTTTGTGGTAGTGGAAGCACTGGCCTTTATCCTTTGTCATGTTTTTCTTGGCAACCTTTGTCTTACCTGGTCTACTCTTGCCCTTGCCCTTCTTAAGGGTCTTATCAGTCTTCTTTTTCTTCTTGGTCTAACTAATATAGAGAACTGGCTTCTTCTTTTGATAGTGCACTCAGCTTCTTTCAACATATTGAGGAGCTCAGGGAAAGTTACCTCAAACTTGCTCATAGTGAAGTTCATAATAAACTGAGAAAAAGAATCTAGTAGGGACTGAAGTATAAGATCAACACATATGTTATCTTCTAGGACTATTCCTAGATCTCTGAGTTTCTCGATCTACTCTATCATCTTCAGGATATGATTCTGAATCGATGTCCCTTCTATCATCCTAGCTTGGAAAAGATTTTTGGATAACTCATATCTCTAAATTCTTCCTTGTTCCTCAAATAGCTGGTGAAGATGAAGAAGGTTGGAATTGACATCCATGCTCTCATGTTGCCTTTATAACTCAAGAGTCATGGAGGCCAACACATATCACTTTGCCAAAGTGGAATCATCTATATACTTCATATATCGAGTGATCTCATCCTCACTTGCCTCTTCCTCTGGCGTGGGCATAATCATGTCAAAGATATACATGATTTTCTCCATAGTGAGATTAATTCATAAATTACGAAGCTAATCCCTATAGTTTAGATCGGTGAGGTTATTGACATTAAGTATGCTATGTAGGGAATTTGTAAGCGATATATTTCTAACAAACAAGATATAACGTAAATGAATAACATGTAGATTTTTGTAGAATACTAATTAAGACATAGACTTCTATCTTAACTAACTCTCACTAATTTTTTGACGAATCACATGACACCCTTTGCATGTGAAATGGAAGTCTTTGATAAACTTCTAGTGAGGATCTGGATTCAATTGACATCTTAGTGTAACCTTAAGGGACTTTACCAATCACACTAGGTCCAAAAAGATAGGCAACTCTTGTCAATCACAACTCATTGTGAGTCCCATCCTATTCGGCCTCTAAACCATCATGGTCTAGTGGGACTTAACCAATCACGATGTTCAGTTAAGTCATCACCATCGTTATAAGATGAGTCTAATTTGATGATATGCCCTCAAGGGACTCGACCAAGCATATCACATCCTCATATCACTGATGACATCTCTATGTTATAGGTAAGATCTCGAATCGTGAATATAAGTGAGTATCGAGGGACTTAACCAACTCAACCTATGTCGGGATTCAATTTATTCCTATAATGATGGAAGGTCACATTGGTTAATCTTATTGTCTCATGCTTTCCGACTTACTATCATCATAGGAGGGGTCTTTGTAATGTTTCGATCTCCTAATATGTTATATCACACACATACATATTTAATATATATCTACATCGCATGTAAATATATATGTATCTGGTAGGTGTATAATTAATCGCATATCACATATACATATCACATCAAACGATCGTGAATCGTCACCTAATGTGATTAAGCCTGAGCCAGTGGGCCCAATTACTCACAATAGGATCTATATGCGTATCGACGCATTTGTATGCCTTGTGATCATCCATCTCGTCATCACAATTCTATCAGATCCTCGGAGCATCACCATACATTGCGATTGCTCGTCATGGCATCGTGGGGTTCCGCTGACACCTCCACGGTCCAATCGTGCCTCTTCATGTAATTACAACATAATCACAGACACGCAGACTCAACAATAAATAAGAAAAATGAAGGCTCACAGGCCCCAATAATAATAATAACACATATACATACATCATAATACATGACTCATAATAATCTATCCACATCATACACCACATGTATAAATCATTATGTAGGACTACTAGATAATAAATAATTAATTAAATTATTTAATTAATTATTTTTAAAAATTTGAGGATACCCTACCATAGGGTTCCTAATATAGCAGGAAAAGAGACTCCTTTTGTGATTAGAAAACTGTAGCCATTAGGAGCCCCCTACAACTAGGAGTTCCTGGTCACTAAGGAACCATAGGTAGCCAGGAAACCCTGGTCTCCAAGGAGTGCCTCTGTAATCAACCCTTTGTATGCAACCTACCATGGGCGACCAGTAAACCCTGGCTGCCCAAAAACCCCTTATAGCTAGGAGTTCTTAGCTGTAGGGTTACCTTTAGCGGCAGCCAGGAAACCTTGGCCACTAGGGTCTCCCATGTAGCTAGGACTCTTGGCCCCATAGAGAGGCTGTTGCCGTGGTTAAGAGCTTGCTGCTCTCAATCATGCAGCCTTCGTCCAAGCCGAGAGCAACATCCTTGCTCTCGGCTAAGGCTGCAAGCAGCCTTTGGCCATGTCGTAGGGTAGCAATAGTTGTTGCCCTTTCCAGTTTTCTTTGTATCAATAATTTTTAACATCAAAGTACCTTAAAACACCTCTCTACAACACCTTTTCATGGGGAGAAAATGTGCTCTCTAGATCTGAAAACTATGAAAAAATTATAGCAAGATACATAGAAAATAATTTACACATTTCAATCTCATCACACACAATTTAAAAGCAAATCTTTTACACGAGCAACCTGGCTCTAATATCATTATTAGGAAACCATGAAAGAGCATCACATGTAATAAAACAAAATCAGTTTCCTCATGTCATTATGCAAATATTGATGTGCGAAAAATCATAAAATCGAAAACTACGACTAGTGTAAGATTGATTACTTAGGGATGTCGTATATCCCTGAAATTTTATATCTAACTAGAGAGGATAAAGGAGGTCAGATGTCCTCCTCTCTAGTGGTATCCACATGATATATTGTTGCAATGATGCTCCTTCAATCGCACCAAAAATCTCATAACTCTTGTGCACCTTCTAATAGCACTCGTGGAAGAAGATCTGCTATCTTTTTCACTGCCCTCTCGCGGCAGGGAGAGACTAGTAGGCTGAGAAGATGAGGAAGGGAAGAGAATAGGAGGGGGTGGCCGAAGGTCTAGCATATCACGCTATTGTGCCACCCCTGCCTCCTTTTTATAGAGAGCCACCAAAACACTAATGGATTCTACCTTAGTGGGTATTGGATCTCTATCTAATTACCCTCACTCCTTAGATTATTGGATCTCTATCCAATAATCTCAATTGGATTCTAGTTGGGCCTCATGCAAGGGATCCATTAATATTGGGTCTCATCCAATAAGACCAAGGGCTAATTGGATAACTCATATTCAATCCTCTACTCGTTGTAATCATCCACTATATGTGTGTCACCTTCTAGGTCCAATACGGAGCTGGTCATAAGTTTCTTTTGTCAGAACTTATTCTGACTTAATGAATTATTATCTCATAATAATTCACTTAACTCATCGACTATGAATGTACTAGGTCACTCGCCATAGTCTCGAGACGGTACAGGGGATCAAATCCATTAGACTTGTCTATCATCAGTTATCGTGTATCTATAGTCCCTCATCTACCTAATAATTCACTCACATCATCCAGTCACACTCTAATTATATTCTCCAGGAGAACTCGTTCTCTCTCAATCCAAATGACCCTAGCTAGGGATTTGTCTGAGCAAGAACACATTGGATATTTCTCTCATGGTACTGAGAGTAGATGATCATCTATTGACACTTGATTGCCTTCGTAAGGTTATCTACTAATCTTGATAACCTGTTATATCAAATTTAAAACTTTCTAAACCTGTAAGTCTAGTGCCAAAGAAAGGAGTACTCAAACAAGACATCTTTGGTGTCTCAAGTCTAAAGACCAGACACACAACTGGAACTACGAAATCGTTATATGATGTTAGGTATCGTTAACCATATAGCATTATATAAGCGGATCAATTAGTAAACTTATTCTCTAATAAGCACCTGTACTGTACCCTTAGTGTCCCCATACAAGTAACTATATGACTAACAGCCTCCATTATATGGATAGGTATATAATACACCGATCTATTCAGTTATCTCGATGTCCCTCTAAAGTAACCTATAACCGAGATTATTTAGGATCTATGTTTAAAGATGAATCAATCTCATTATCGTGATCTTATCACGATCCGATTTCTATTACACAGAACCAATGACATCATAATATATATATATATAGTAAATAATATGATGTGAGAAAATATTGATAATAATAATAATAATATAAAAAAACTATGTAGCGTATCACACATACCATCACTCACGTGATTAGCTTGCAAAACATATGTAACCAACATCGACCACCACGTCTTGGGTGGAGGTGGGGTTTCGACCTAATTTTCACGCCTTGGGTAGAGGCAGGGGTAGCGCCTCCCAACCTCCATTCCTCAAGCAAAGGCAGGGTTAGGCTCCTTGATCTTCGTGCCTCGGGCGAAGATGGGGCTCAAGCTTCTCAACCTCCAAGCCTTGGGTAGAGGTGGACTTGGGCCTGCCGACCTATATGCCTTAGGCGGAGGCGGGGGTCGGGTCTCCTAAACTTTATGGCGCAACGATGATCACAAGTGAGGAGAGGGTCGGGTTTCTCAACCTCCATACTCGAGCGAAGAAGGGGTTCAAGCTTCGAGACACACCGTCAGGGCGGGAGATGAGGCAAGCAATAGGCGGTGCAGAAATGGGTTTCTCGTTTGCTCGTCCCTGAGGAACCCACATCAAGCAACAGGTCTATAGTGGGGAAGTTGCAAAGCCTTGTCGTTGACCTACCCCTCTTCACCTTCACTACAAGAGGAGTTGAGGTGGGCTACAAAGGTGGGTTCCTCCTTTTTTTAGTCTACGAGGGACCTATCTTGAGTGGTGGGGGCTCATCTATACCTAAGGTGCTTTTGCCCCTTTTAATTCCTTCTTCTTTTTCTTCCTTTTTTTTTTAAAATAATTTGCTAATGCGCCTTGAGGCTAATGGGTTACGTTGGGTAGTGGCCCGTACACCTCAAGTAAAGGATGGATCGACACTTTACCTCTATACTTTGGGATTCTTTCTTCATGGTGGATTACTCTCATGTGGATTAGATTTTCTTAAATCATACGCTTTAGACAAATTTTCTCTTGTGCCTTATTTCGTGTGATAGATTTCTTATTACATGAGTCGGGTTTTCTCAACACATGTGCCTTAAAAATATTTTATCTTATGCCTCACACCAAGATGAGTTCTTTCTTACACTGGTTGGATTTTTCCGACTTACGCACCTCGAGCACATTGCTCTTATGTTTCCTGCTGTGACGAGTTTCTTCTTATGCGGATCAAATTTTTCTAACTCAAATATCTCAAGCATATTTTGTCGTGTGTCTCTCGCTATGGCGAGTTTCTTCTGCATGCATTAGGTTTTCTTGACCCATACACCTTAGACATATTTTATCTTGTATTTCTTGCCATGACAAGTTTCTTATGCAAGTTAGGTTCTCTCGACACATGTGCCTCGATCATATTTTGTTTTATGCCTCCCTCCATGATGAATTTCTTTTTACATGAGTCGGTTTTCCCAACTCATGCACCTTGGGCAAATTTCATCTTGTGCCTCCTATCATGACAAGTTTGTTCTTACACAGGTTGGGTTTTTCTAACACATGCACCTCGGGCACATTTTGTCTTGTGTCTCTGCTAAAGCAGATTTCTCCTCACATATGTTAGGTTTTCCTAACTCATGTGCCTCACACATTTTATCATGTGTCTCCGTCATGATCGCTCTGAGCGGCCCAAAGTGTCAACCACCTCAGCCCCTTGGAACCACCCGGGTGGCACAGGGCTGGATGGGGCTTCAGGTAGGTATCAAGCATGAGCATTTATCAAGATTTGAACTCATCTTGTATATGAACCATCGTTTGTAGACTTGTAACCGTTCTTACAGACTTCTAAAGTCCTATTTTGCTCTCTTTCTCTCCTTTCTCTGTTACACTCAAGGTGTTTAATGAATTGCTTGTAAAAGCTACCCTCTTTACGAGATGTTAGGGCTTGTACATCGCTCGTTTTCAATCTAATCGACTTCTCTTTTTTGTAGGTCCTTCGGGACCCGCATGAGGTTGTAAGTGGGCTTACCCTTTGTTGACAAATAATGTTTCAGTGTTTTATGACTTAAGTAATCCCAACTAAGTATGGAATATTTGGGCAAGGTTGCTTTATGACTTAGGCAATTCCAACTAAGTCTTCAAGTATGCCACTAGGCTGTTGTATGGCTTAGGCAAATTCAGCTAAGTCCATGATATTATAATATGAGAGTAGGCAAGCAATTCAAACAAGTAGTGAATAAGATTCATAATTTTGTCATGGCAAAGCACCATGGTGAATCGAGCAAGACAAGGCAAGTCAGACCCTTGCCTAAGCAGCTACAGGTGGGCTGCAAGTGCAAACTTGCTTGCAAGCTATTGGAGCTGTTCATGAGGAGCGCGATAGTGAACAAGACAAGCGTGAAGTGAGGTATTCTCCGTGAGTGGAGGAGGCGCAATCTGGCGTGCGCACCGGGAAAAGGAACCACAAAAAAAGACTTACAACGGTGGAAACATGCCTCGATGTTCTTGAAGCGAGCTTGAGGAACTCTACCTCGATGTTCTTAAAGCACTAGCTTCTCTTTCTTAGGTAGAGTCGTGTCAAGGATATATATAATTTTCTTCGAACAATTATCAAATTATGGAGCCAATCTATATCATCTGGACCAATGAGGTGGTTGGCATCAAGTATATCACGTAGAGGGTTTACAAGCGACATGTTTCTGATAAGATATAGCATAAATAAATAACATACATATTTTATAGAAAATTAATAATTAAGATACTGACTTCTATCTTAATTTACTCATTATTTTTCTAGTGAATCATGCGACACCCTCGGCATGTGAAATGGAAGTCTCGGGCAGACTTCTAGTGGGGATCAAGATTCAATAGGTTTCTTAGTGTAACCTCAAGGGACTCGACTAATCATACTAAGCCCAAAAAGGTAAGCAATTCTTGTCAATCGTAGCTCCTTGTGATTCCTGTCATGTTCAACCTCCGAATCATTATAGTCTTGACCTCTTGACTAATCATGATGTTCAGTTAAGTCATCACTATCTTTACAAGAAGAGTCTAATTTGATGATATGTCCTCGAGGGACTCGACCAAATATACCATATTATCAGGTCACTAGTAACATCTCTATGTCATAGGCAAGATCTCGAACCATGTAAATATTAGGAACGAAATCGACACTAAGACTGGGGGGTAGGGGGTGAATTAGTGCTCATGTGTAAATTATGTCAATAGAAAACTTTCATCGATTTGAAGATTCATTCAAGAAAACTGATACGAAAATACAGTTAAACTTAAAAATGTTTATAAAACTATAATAAACAAGTAAAGTAATTTACAAAATAACTTCCCTTCTGTAGGTCCTCAAAAGACCTTCAAAGGTTTCGAGGAGACCAGCCATTTGCTGATGAACAAACAAGGGTGTCATACGACTTAGGCAAAACTAACTAAGTTCATGATAAATGGTATCAACGTAAGATAAGTACACATAAAAACACTTGGCATGCAAATATAAGGACCTAATGGGGCTGCGTTGAGGGTAACCAACATGTGCAACTGTTTACGGGAAACAAGCATCGAAGTATAGGGAAAGGAGTTGCTTAAAGGAGCGAGTATCCAAGATTGACATTTAGAGGAATGGCCAATCCTTCATATGATAGGCACCATGAGGACAAACAAGTTGGGAAGAAATGCATAGTGCACAAAAGTTGGGATGGCTAAGTTCAAGCTGTGATTTAATAATAGCAACTAAACTTGATGGTTCTCAAGGCAAGCAGGGTGCTTGGCACAGGATGAGACCATGCAAGGTGGGATAGGTTGCTTAATAACTGATAGTTATGCAAAGCTCACAGATGTGAGGGAAATTACTAACTTAAAAAAATTTGATAATCATGTAAGGGCTTGTATGTGAATGATGGATTGTCCGTGGCCACTCTAAGGTGATCAAAACTCAATACCATGGAGCATTGAACATTTTTCTTTAGTGTGGAAAGGTTACGTGTGTAGGAGGCTAAAGTGTGTAGCAAGTTCAATATGTTGCTAAGCCTTAAGGGGTGTAGTGAGGGTTATATTAGTGAAGAGTCATAATCTAGTAAGTACATTTGTGAGGGCAGAATAATTCATAATTTTTGTATAATCTAAGGGGATGGTGCTTAGAACCTTCTAAAAGAAATGATGCAAAGAGGAAAGTTACTACAATGGGACAGATATCTAAGAGAGATAAGTCTCGATTCTTTAGAGGGAGAATCATATGCAATGGACCACACATGTTGAGGAGGAGTATCTCAAGATAATAATTCCACAAAGCTCAATGGACCGAGTAAGCAGCGATGAGTAGTTGTATGAGGTAATTCATTAGTTGATGCATTGTTAGATCAAGTGAGGGAGTGACTTAAGGAAACACCAAACAAAAGCACATTTAGAGCTAATGTAGAAATCAGAGTCAACGGAAGGCTGACCTATGGAATGATAGGCACGATGGCCACTATCAACTTAATGCAAATCAAGGGACAAAACATCTTGGGTGGAGCTTGTTAAGATCATAAATGACACTAAGAGGGGTGGTGAATTAGTGCTTTCAAAAAATTACGACAATTCAAAAAAATCATTCAATGAAACCATATTGAAAATGTGTTTTGACTTGGAAAGTGAGTAAAGTATAATGAACAGCAAAATCAGTAAGCAATAAGAATAAAAAGCAAAAGAAGAAGTGCACATCGGATTTATAGTGGTTCGGTCATTCGACCTACGTTCACTTTCGATTCCTCTTCACTCAAGGCTACTGGCTTCCACTACTGATCTTCTTTCCAATTAGCGAAGATCAACTACCTTATAATACTTCTTCTTTTACAAGTTTAGGAGAGATCCTTTACAAACTCTTTCTCATAAGACCTCAACCCTCCTTAGAATTACCACTAAACTTGAGGAGAAAGAGACTTAAACACTAAGATTTTACAATACTTTTTCCTCAAGAATTCTTTTTCTTTTCACCCTCATTTATGCTTTATCAAGTAAGAATAAGTGGGTCACTTATAGACCACCAATGTCTTAAAATTTAGAGCCAAAATTTTAAATCTCTGGATGTTCATGGTACTGGTGGTACCATCTTGTATTGGGCGGTACTACCATCGAATAGAGCCTTGAATCCGGAGCTCTATTGGTACTACCACCAGCATAGGTAGTATCACCATCGTAGGTGGCGGTATCATCAATTAGATTCTTGAAAAAACATAGAATAGTACTTTTCGTATCCTAGGCGGTACCACCGCCTGGACTTGGCGATACCACTGCCCAGGTCATTTCGAGGAGACTGAGTTGGCCTTTCATTAGGCCCAACTCAACCTTGGTTCATATCTAATGGGCCTTGAATCAAGTTGGCATAGTTATGACCTAATACCAGCTTAGTTCAACTCTAAACGGTCATAATCAAGACATAACCACTCAATTATATATCAGAATAATCACGAAGCAATCAACATGTTGTCCAGCATTATGGCATGTCATATGATCATCTAGCACTTCGTCTAAACCTTCAATGCATCATCCTTTTCTTTAGCGTATCGCTCGATCTATCTACATGTTGACTTCTCACAATACCCAATCATTCCCACCCAGTGCTCGAACTCTGCATGTCGACCAATCCTCCGGCTCGACATCCAATCTCTACCATAATACTCCACTGGCCCATTTTTTTATTCTCTTGCTTCAATAATTTGTATGTTATTGCTTATGTCCATGATCGAAGTTTTCTCTGCATCACTTAAATGCTTATTAGATTATAGTTTCATCAATTGATTTCATCATTAAAATCCGAGATTCAATGATCTCCCACTTTTTAATGATGACAACCAATTGATAATGGAGTTTTAACTAAACTCTCCCTATCTATATGTAATATCGAAATAAAGCAAACTCGAATTCAAAAAGATTGATAACCTTTGAATTTAAGTAGAAATAATGACTTTCACATCATAGCATGCATCATAAAATTATTAGTCTTGCATGTATAATTTTAAAATGATCATAACTTCAAAACATCAAAGTACATCATATTATGTATGATTCAAATTTCAAATCATCATCATAGCTTATCCTCCTTTGTTATTAACAAAAAGGAGAAAAGTGCAACTAGCAAGTTTTTGAAACATGTAAGCTAACAGCTAGCATTTTTTTATATATATGTAAGTTAGCAATTTTTTATTCTTTTTAGACGTGCAAGCTAGCAATTATTGCTTATCTCAAAAGATGTGCAAGCTAGCAATTTTTGCTTCTCTTGAGATTTACAAGTTTGTAAGTTTTTGCTTCTTCTTAAAATGTACAAGTTAGTAAATTGTGCTTCTCTTTTTGGATGTGCAAGTTTATAAGTTTTTGGTTCTCTTGATATGAGCAAGATAGCACTTCTTGTTCTCCCCCTCTGTCATTGTTAAAAAGAATGGAAGGACACAATGGTGCAATATTTTCTCTTTATATCAATATTCAAATCATCATATAAAAGATATCATGAAAATTCAATTTGGAGATAGGGTCTACATTTTATGAATGAAAATCATGACATGAAAATTATCAAAGATCATGAAGGAACAACTCATAAATATCAAAAGATCAAGACTCATTTTGATAAGTGTCCTTTTTAGTAAAATACAAGAACAAATAATAAAAGATCTTGATTTATAAAATGATTTCAAGTTATAAATTCAAGAAATTAAAAGAAAATTCATGATTCATTTAGATAATTCTCCTCTTTAGTAAATGACAAAAAGAAACATAGGAGAACAAATATTAAATCTTAAGTATCAAGTGAAAGATCATGATTCATGTAGATAAATATTCTTTTTAATAAAATAAAAAATCATATGAGAATAAAAGTTCTTGATTTATGCATTTGAACAAATACTGTTTTAATGAAGAGCGAGTTTAAACACATTTTCATGTATTTGAAATCGTTAGCTCCTTAGGATATCTATATGCTTTCGTTCTTTAGGTAAGAAATTTTAGAAGTAGATGTATCCAAGTTGTCTTAGAGAAAAGGAAATAAATTATAAAATTTAAAATAGTCACCAAAATCATTTTCTTAGTTCAAGAGATTCAAAATAGATTCATCAATAACTAAAGGTCTCTTATTGAAAAACTTGATAAGTTTTAGGGATAGAGAAATTTTCAAGAAAAATGCATTCTCCTTTTTAATTTTAATTTATATGATTGATTTTATACAAGCATCCCTAATAATATACCTATAAACCATCTTCAATCAAAAGCTTTATTATAATCATAACAAAAATCATCAAGTTTCAATCATTTTAATTCAAATGATCTTTTATTTATTATTGTTATTTCAACTAGTTTGTGAAGTGTGTTGGATCTCTAGTGATATGCCTTGAGAATCTACACAAAAGGGGTTTTGCTTTTAGGCACCCATTTAACTTTGGGTGTCTCATGAATAGATTCTTGACCATTGGTATTAAGTTATTTATGATTCCTTTAAGAATCAAATAGATTTATATGAGCTATATTTTTTGAATGAACATTTATAAGCATAGTGACAACATCTACCATAAAAATTATATTTAATTTTAGGAAAAACATACAATATGGGTTTTTTAACAAATATAGTTAATTTTTTATTGAGTGTTACTACTCACAAAGTTGATTCCTTCCTTTCTAAATGACTCTAACTCTTCATATTTAGTGCAAGGTATTAACATGCAATTGTCGTGCTCATTTTATAATTTTTCAAATTTAGAGAGAGAAGCATGATCATTTTTTAATAATTTACATTTTTACCAACTAACTTAAATTACATCACACAAATCATGAAATGCATTAAGTAATTCATTATAAGGCAAAGGGGTTTTGGTTGAGTCACATATCTCGTCATTGTGAGCCATCAAATTGTAGTTCACCACTTCGTCTTTATTGGTTTGTTCTTCATCTTTTGATGCACTCAATTTGTCCCAAGTCACCTTGAGTAATTTTTTCTTCTTTTGTGCCAGTATCCTCTTCTTTAGTTATGGATATTCACTTTTATAGTGCCCTAGCCTTTTGCATTCATAATAAGAATTGTATTCTTTTTAAGTTTGTTTTTATTCTTAGATTCTTATTTTATAATTTTTTTAAATTTTATTGTGAGGAGTTCAGAATCATCATCGTCACTTGAGCTTTTGTTCGAGTGGTCTTTTTTTATTCTTAATACAATATCCTTCTTATTCTTTGGAAGGTTGTTCTCATATTCATCATGTGTCATACAAGCCATTTCATAGTCATTAGTGACCCGATAAGTTCTTCAAGTGAAAAACAGTTCAAGTCCTTTGCTTCTTGAATTGTAGTTAATTTTGGATCCCAAATTTTTGAAAGGGATCTTAGAATTTTATTAACAAGTTCAAAATTAGTAAAAGATTTACTGAGAGCTTTCAAACAATTGATAATATCCATAAAACGGGTATACATGTCACCAATGGTTTCACTTGGCTTCTTTCAAAATAACTCAAAACTATGTAGCAAGAGATTAATCTTAGATTCTTTGACTCTACTTGTGCCTTCATGTGTAACTTTCAAGTATATACCAAATATCATATGTAGTTTCACAAGTCAAAACACAAGTAAACTCATTTTTGTCCAAAGCACAAAACAAAACATTCATAACTTTAGTATTTGACGAAAATGATTTCTTCTCAAAATCATTTCATTTGTTCATTGGCTTAGAAGATTTTTTAAGACCATTTTCAACAACATTCCATAAATCGAAATCTAAGGAAATCAAGAATATTCTCATTAGTGTTTTTCAATAAGTGTAGTCTGTCTCATTGAATATAAGAGGATGAGTGGTAGAGTGACACTCGTAAATGCTAGAAAAAGCTATTGAAACTCACTTGGGTGTTAATCCAACTAAGTCAATTTGGCTCTGATACTAAATGTTATGATCATAAAAGGCATTGGGGGGATGAATTAGTGCTTTCGAAAAATTACGACAATTTGAAAAAGTCATTTGATAAAACCATATCATAAATATGCTTACTTGGAAAGTGAGTAAAGTGTAGTGAGCAACCAAATCAGTAAGCAATAAGAAGAAAAAGTAAAAGAAGTGCATACTGGGTTTATAGTAGTTCAGTCCTCCGACCTATGTCCACTCTCGACTCTTTTTCACTTGAGGCCACCGACTTCTACTATCAATTTTCTTTTCAATAGGTGAAGATCAACTACCCTTACAACACTTCTTTTACTAGGCTTCAAATTTAAAGCCAAAATTTTACATCCCTTAGTTTTTGATGTATTAGCAGTACTACCACCTGTACTGGGTGGTACTACCACCGAATAGAGCCCAAAATCCTGGGCTTTAGTGGTATTACCACTAAAATAGGTGGTATCATCACCGTAAGGGGCAGTACAACCACTTGGATTACTAGAAAAGCACTAAATAGTGCTTTACATAGCCTGAGCGGTACCACCACCGAGACTTAGTGGTACCACTACCAAGGTTATTTCCAGGATGCTAATTTGACCTGTCATCAGGCCTAACTCAGTCCTGGTTCAGGCCCAATGGGTCTCGAATCAAGTTGGCATAGTTACGACCCAATACTAGCTTAATTCTACTTTAAATAGTCACGATCAAGACCTAACCACTCAATCACATATCCAGTACAATCATGAAGTAATCAGCATATTGTCCAGTATTCTAACATGTCATATGATTATCCAGCACTTCATCAAAACCTTTAGTGCATCGTCCTTTCCTTCAACGTATCGTCTGATCTATCAACATGTTGACTTTCCACAATATTTGATCTTTTGGCGCAATACCCGATCCTTTTGGCCCGATGCCTGAACTCTGCATAAAATCATCCGACCAATCCTCTAGCTTGACTTCTAATCTCTGACATGATACTCTATTGGCCTAACATCTAATTCTCCTACTTCGATAATTTACATGTGATAGTTTGTGTCCGTGATCGAAGTCTTTACTACGTCACTTAAATACTCATTAGATCATAACTTCATCAATTGATTTTATCATCAAATTCCAAGATTCAATAGAACTTGATGAAATGCCCAAGCCACATGAAGGGAATCGACATAAAAGATGAAACATTGAGCGGAGGCACGAAGCTTTCCGTGGATAGAGTTCAAGGACATGAACTCTTATAGAGGCAAGAGTATGATCATGTCATTCCATAGGTTCCTCATTTTGATGGAGCAGACTCATCCTATATGGTGTCAAAGATAAAAGGAGTTTCAAAGCACATGCATCTTATCTCATAGATATAATTGATGGAGGAACAAAGATGACTCAACTTGCGGAGGTAAAGTTGGGGTCATAAAGCTTTGACATAGGGCAAGAGAATGCGAAGGTGGATACTCTTGAAGAATATGTTGTTGTGCTATCATTCGAGTCATTATGAATGAAGTGGTACATAGTAGAGATTATGCTGGGAGGGGCTGAGGTCTATGAGCCAAATAATGGTGTACCAATTTTAGTGAAGTCAGTAGACTTTGAGAGTTGCCAAGCAACAGACTATCCGAGAGTTGTGTTTCATCCGAGTGTAACCAGAGAGTGGGTGGACGAAGGCTGATTGCTAAAGGAGCTAACACAATTGGAGGTGGTGGTGGTCATGTGATGTGCTAGTATAGGACACATATGAAGATATTGTAATAGAAGTTTATCCCACGAAAATTTGAATGTAATGGAGATGTCACCAAGAGGTGATATAGTGTAGCAAATTATGGTTGAATAGTTCAAGATAATATAACACACGCAGGAGAAGTCCTACAAGGTACTAGATCATATGGAAGTATGATTGGGAGCTATAGGGAACTCCATTTTAGTGAACAACATGACACAAGGACTATAGATTCAAAGAGTGAATGTCATGGTATTGTAAAGGCAAGTCTTTCATATGTGCATCGAATTTTGCATCATATGAAAACCTAGGACATCGACATATGAGGACTATGTACCACCAAAGGAGAATCCTAAGTGCAAGTACTAATAAGTCTCATAGGGTGGGGGGAGCTTGATCATACAAAGGTGTAATCAAAGTGACTAGAGAGTTGGACTGCTCGAGAGTTCATATTCACTTAAGAGAGCTCGACAAGTCAATGGACAAGACCGAGCAAGCGAACGTTGCTAAAGGAGAATAGAATTGGTGTGAGACCTACAATATGATGTGTAGGCCATGCATAAGAATTACAATCTATCTTTCCATCAACCTAAGTGAGCTGCTTAGAAAACATATATGTGTTGAAGCATGTGGTCGAAAGAGGCAAGGAAGTGATGACGAGTCTAGAGGGACTTAGTCACCCAAAACCAAAGCGTCACTTAGAATTGAGGTGGACTCAGACAAGTGCCATAGTACTGTAGAGATAGACCTATCGATTGCGAAGTAAGAGACGCAGATGTGAGGCGATGGATAATAGGGCAATGAGCATGGCAATGCTCTAGTATTGCAGAGGCAAAACTTTATGGAGTCATTGATCGCTTGCTCTTATGAAGGGAGAGTGCTTAGTTGTAAAAGGAGCTGAGAAGGTGGAGAATGCAGAGGTAAACTCAAAGTATCGAGACAATACTGAAGGGCAAAGGCTAAAGAACTTTATAAGACTGATATCAATGGGCTTCTCATCAAGATAGTTGAAATTCAAAGACTTTGGGTTGATGCAAGAGTGCTAGATCAATGAATGAAGTAGACAATACATGGTGTTATACCATTTCTACTTAAAGGAATAGGCAATAAAGATGATATAAAAGGCAGTACAATCCCAAAGGCAACCAAAACTAATGGGGACTTGCTCCAATTCGAGAAAAAATTTTATTCTTTTAGGATAAAAGTTCTTGCATTCTATAAGCTTGATGACAATAAAAAGACAAATCACGGTAGCTAGCTCAACGTAAGTAGTGTAAACACTTTGGGTGCTTCATAAGTATGAGCAAACAGTAGGCAAAGACTAGTAACTAGCTTGATGCATGGAGTATAACTCTTGAGGAGATGAGCGAAGGCAAGTAACCATTGTCTTCTCAACTCTTAAGAGAATGGGTGAAATCAAGTATCTCAATTCTCTTATTTATCTAGCAGATGAGCTATATATATGTTCAAAGAACCTTTAAAGAAACTTAGTAAAAGACAACAGTTATCAAATCCTCACCAATGTTAATCAATGCTATTGAGAGTTGATCATCTGCTTCTTCTCCCAATAAAATATCAATCAAAAGTAAAAGTGATGTGAACCTACTTAGATGACAACTAAGTAGAAGAGGAATCAATAGGTAAATTTTATATAGGAAAGACTTCAAAACATTTAAAGTCTACTAGGCAATCTTCATTAAAGCTTCAACAGATATCCACCCAGTTCTAGTGATATAAGATATTTGAGAGACTAGAGCATAACAAGGAAGATCTTTTTCTTTATCAGAAGGATCTGTAGGAGCCAATAAGAATCAGCATAACTCAACCGACCCTATACTAGAGTCAGAGTAATTAGCGAGTTGAAGAAGCATAGCAATCATGGTTCAACTACTCAATAACAGCAACGAAAAGCAGTTGGGAGCCAAGAGGCGCATTGCAACTAGAGCAAAAGATTGAATATTCAGTAAAGGCAAAGAGATGCAGCATCTGTAAAGGCTTCAAAAAGAACGTTGAGGAATAAGTGGGGGAGAATATCATAGACCAAACTATAAACATGGTGTTCATTGTAATGCTAATGTATGTCTGTGTCTGTCGATTGTGTTCATGTTTTACATAGTATATAGAGGTTAACAATAACTTGGTAGCCCTATTTTGATTAGCTTGTAAATGAAGGTTATATCATGTGAGCATTTGCAGGGATTTTGGTCTATAGTGGATCTGTTGGAAAACCACAGTGGGAGCATCACATGCGCAGTAGAAATCAAAACAAAAAATGGTTTCCCACACAGATCAAATCATCGTGCAAAAGATTGAGGTTGCGAGAAAATCACAAAAACTGATAAAACGAGTCATGGATAGATTGATTATATAGGGAGATCATATATCCCTGTATTCCAAATCCGGATGGAGAGGATAAAAGAAATCAAGCATCTTCCTCTCTAGCGGTATCCACACGATGGATCTCTACAGCAAAACTCCTTCAATCTGATCTTGCAACTCTTGCACAGAGGGAGGGAAGAGAATAGGAGGGGAGGCCAAAGTTACAGCCTATCAACCATAATCTCTCCTCCTATTTATAGAGAGCCACCAAAAACCTTATGGGGTCCTGCCTTAGTGGGTATTGGATCTTCATCTAATAACCCACTAACTTTGTATTATTAAATCTCTATCCATGATTTTCTTAGGCCTCTAATTGGGCCTAAAGCAAGAAGCCCATTAATGTAGGGTCTCATATAATAAGAATATGGGCTAATTCGATCTTCATCCAATCTTCTATTCGCTGAAGCATCCATCATATATGTGTGATCCTTTAGGCCCGATACCGAGTTGGTCGTGAGTCGCTCCCATCAAAACTCCCTCTGATATAATAAATTATTATCTTCATAATAATTCACTCGACTCATCAATTATAGGCGTACTTGGCCATTACTCCATAGTCCCCAAGTGGTACAAGGGGATCGAATCCATCGGACCTGTCTGTCTATAGTTACTATATATCTATAATCCGTCATCCAACTAATATCTCAGAGACCATATATTGGATATGGTATTGTTATGTCACATACGAAATCAGTTTGTCTTACTCTAATCGGATTCTATCGGAGAACTCTTTCTCTGTCAATTCAAATGACTCTAGTTAGGGATTTGTCTAAGCAAGCACATACGAGATATTCATCTCATAATACCAAGAGTGGATAATCATTTATTGACACTCAATTGACTTCGTAAAGTTGGCTACCAATCTCATAACTAGTTGTACCAGATCTAGAACTTTCCAAACCTATAAGTCTGGCGTCAAAGAAATGAGTACTCAAACAAGACATCCTGGTGTCTCAAATTAATAGACCAAATGCACAACTGGGACTATGAAATTGTTGTCTGACATTAGGTATCATTAATTATATAGCTTTTCATAAGCAGATCAATCAGTAAACTCATTCTCCAATGAGCACATGTACTATATCCTTTGTGTATCTACATAAGTAGCTATGAGACCAGTCGCCTCTATCATATGGACGGGTATATAGTATATCGGTCTATTCGGTTATCTCGATATCCCTCTCGAGTAACCTATGACCAGGATTATTTAAGATCTGTGTTTAAAGGTGAATCAATCTCATTATCGTGATCTCATCATGATTTGATTCTCATTATATAGAACCCAAGACATCAATAATATATATGCTACAAATAATATAATGTGAGAATATGTCAATATTAATCATAAGCAAAAAGATCGCACAACATGTCTCATGTGATTGGCTTGTAGGGCACCTATAACCAGCATGACCACCTTAGACTCATTGTCACACGATCGTTCAAAGCTTGTAAAATTCATGTTTATAATTTGTATTATTTATTAAGTGTTTGCTGAAATGGTTGCTTATGAATCCCGAGTCAAATATTTTTTTCTAACTCGTCTTATCTTCTCTTTTGTATGTCCCTAAGAGACTCTAAGAGGTTTCGGGGAGGCTAACACTTTATGGACAAACATAAAAGGGTGTTACACGACTAACGTAAAACTAACTAAGTTTGTAATAAAGCGTCAATCTATTTACCATAGTTAGATCTACAGAGAATCATCCTTTGTTAAATATATTGACTGGGTCTTAGATTTAGGTAGGATAGAGTAGTGATGTAATCCACTGAATTTCATGGTTAGGGAGCGAAGTGCCCCCTCAACCGATTATTCAACAAGCCATAGGAACTCTCAGGATGTCAACAACACGTTGAGCGGGGAACCTCAATGGGCACTAGTTTCAATGGCAGTTGAGCTGGCGGCATGGGTTAATTAGGGTAAAGTGGAGTGACAGCCAATATCATGATCGTTAACACCTTCACTTGTTGGGTGAGATTCAAGAACACTTCAGCGAGAACAGGTGGCTTGGCATCACCCTCAGATATTAGAGACTTGGGTTAATAAATAGATGTCAGTATTGCATCGATGTTTATGCCAAGGTGGATGCATTAATATACAGAAAGGGTGGTTGGGGCAGATAATAATATGGTTGGGGGTAGAGCCTCCCGCATCATTGAGCATTCATTGAGAGAGCCGGCGAACGAGAGTTACTGGAATATCAATCCCTCTTTCTACTGCCAAAAATATTACGAGAAAAATTCGAACTCATATACGTAGGGTTGCTCAAAGTGCCTCTAATATGAAAATGCAGAGCTTTTGATGTGCCACTGACACGAAGATTAAGGCCGAGAGAGGTTTCTCGACCTAATCCCTCTAATGCCCAAGTAACCGGAAGTTTGAGAGTGCAGATGCGAGTGCCCAAAAAGGTTAAGCCTCCCTTTTTTATTTATATTAAAAATGAGCTTTTTTTTACCTTATTATAAATGAATTAAATATTTCATAAAATATTATGTGGAGATGCAACATTTAATCGACTCCAATAATCTATCCTTGATATATTATCCATATGGGTGACAAAAGAGGACAGTTGTTAATCTTTTATCTTGGACTATTATCTATGCGAGTAAATGAGTGGAGGGTTATCTTCGTCTTTCCATTTCATGTAATGGATAAATGATTATATATCCGATAGTAATTAGTTGATGGGTACTCCATACTAATTTTTTTTATTGTATTATTTTGGTTTACTCTCACTCGATGATTATAGTAATCGACGAACCCATGGACAATCCATTCTTGACTCGACGAGAAACCGATACAAGAAGTACGTCACGTACGAGATCATACCAATTCAACGTTTTGCATAGTTCACTCATCTCCCAGGAGGTTGCGCCTCCAAAACGATCGCCGCCGACTACTCTCCGTCGGGTGACCCTGGCTCACGACGGCGTCTCGTCGGGGTGCGCGAAGGAGTTGTTCCGAGAAGTCTGCCGCGACCGTGGCGTCCTCGGGTGGTAATGTCTCTGCCGGTTCCCGTTCTCGTCCACCACCTCTTCCTCGTCGTCGGTGGAGATCCTGTTCTTCTCGCCCAGGATGATGGTTTTCTTCCATAACGAGTCCTCCGAGTCGTTCCCCTTCCCGTGTCGCTCCCTCCTGCTGGTCCTCAGCCGCTCTGGCACCCTTCCGAAGCTTAGTGAAAGCTTCCGCTTCGAGGCCGACGCCGGTAGCACCGTCGGAGGGAGGGGCCCATGCGTCGCTACGTCGGGCGCCATCTCGATGACTGTCATTTGCTCCGCCTCCTGCTGCTGCTGCATGTCTTGTGCCGGGCTTTCGTCTTGTTCTTGCGCTACAGTTGCAGGCGTCGTTTCAGCTGCAGGCTTCGCGACGGACTCGTTCGACGGTGGGGACCGCGGAGAAGACGATTGCTTGCTCGAGGACTTGCGGTTGCATGTGGCGCAAAAGGAGAGGACGACGGCCATGGCGGCTGCGATCCATGCAGCGACGAGGAAGACGACGAGTGACGGGCGGAGTGAGGTGTGGGCTTCAGATGGAAATGGTATTATCCTTCCCATCGTTTCCTTATGAACAAAGCGAAATCTTCATTCTGATCAAACGATTAATTCTTACGCTTCGATAAGAAAAGTTACCTCTCTTTCTTGAACGGTGATGGTTATGAGAAGAGAAGAGATGAGAAGAGAAGAGAGAGAGAGAGAGAGAGAGAGAGAGGAAATGGGGTGGAGATGGTTTTTGGGCCAGTTTTGATGGTTATAGGTTAGTTGGGTTTCTCTTCCAACTGAAATTTACTAAAGTAGGGTTTATATGAGCGAAGACAAGGCATTAAATTGACAGGAGGAAGAAAACAGCAGCTGTATCAGTTGTCTTCCACATATAGCTCGTCTATAAACATATAGTTGACTCGGTCTCTCTGTTAACATGGATTTGCTGTTTGTGCATAAGAATTGCATGTAGAAAATAGATCCTGTTATGATTATGATGGTCTATTGTGGAAAAACAAGGCAACCGACAATATCCCAATTAAGTTGTATTAGTTTCGGATTAATTCTTTACACTTCATACGGACTCTCATTAAACCTCATGTCCATGGAACAATTAGCCGCCCATCACGGTGTTGCGCTACCCATCGAACCCTTCGAAATTGGCCGGACGATTCCATCACACGATCCCGGCCTAATCCAGTCGTCCCAAGGTATATTGTGGTCTTAATTGCTTCTTCTAGCCAAGTCTGGTTCTCATTTCTCTAGCATAACGATCTCGATCTCTCTTTCTAATATTTTTCAATTTTTCCTTTGTGTGTATATTAATTAATGTGCTTTTCTAAAAAAATAAAATCACGTTATTATGTTGTTATAGTAAGAATAGGAGAACTAGAGTTTGTACAAAAATTATCAGCGATATAGTAAGAATAGGAGAAATCAGATCCCAAAACTGATAACCAACAAAATTAGTTAAAAATGTGACACATGAATAAGTTCTGAAGGATATAGTACCACTAACCGAAGACAAAAAGGGCCGACAAAATAGTTAATGTCATGGAGAGTAGCATGACTGGATCGTGAAATGACTTGTTGGTAATATGAATGGATATTTAGATGTTTAACTCCTTTCTACAGGGTCACGAGTAATCCTGCTTTAAGGGCATTATATTAAATTGTTATGGGAATGATGCACGAGAAATTTGAGTATCATGAAACAAGTATAGAGCTATCTTGGTGTCAAAGAATATAAAATATGCCATAATCATTATTATTGTCTACGAATGGCTCCTTATGAAACATCCTCAATGTCATGACTGGGGAAGCTTATAAGGTAAATGATTCATTGCCATCACCTTCATACAAATGGTCGCGAGTTAATGATCCACCCGTTGTACTGTGCTAGGCGTGGAGCAATGGGAGACTGCAAGCTCCCTATCATCGAATAAGAGTAACGGGCAACGAAACAAAGACTAATTTTTAGTTCTCGGCCCAAAGGAGTCCTTAGTAGAAGCACCAAAAAAGGGATCGTTGATGACGAGCATCCTTACCTCCTTAGTTAGACCTGACAACTTTGCTTGGCATAATAATGGGCTGATTATAAATTAATCCCCGTACTTAAAATCTTTTTAGGATTCTAATTTTTAAATATACAAATTTTATATTATTTTTTTATAAATATAAAAAAGTAGTATATTTAATCTTATTTATTTTAATATCGTTTATTTTATCTTAAAAAAATAATTTCAACGATAACAATAAATAATAGTACCACATATAACTATTATAGTGCTAATCGACGCTAATGACGTGAAGATTTAACTTTCCGATGTTATCCAAAAGAAAGAAGATGAGATAAAACAGTGAATCATACGATCTCAAAATCTTAATAAAAAAATATTCAAAAAATATGCTAAAGAGATCTAACCATGTACAATAATTTATAATTAACTTTAAAATAATATACTTGTTGAGACATTTGTCGTCATTGTTTCAAGTAAAATAAGATTACTTGTATGTATTTAGAACAGGTTAACAATTCTAGTGTAACAAAATCTGTATGATAGATGATTGCTCTGGACAAAGATTATCTGAAGCTGCTTCTAGGTACTCAACTTTTACTGCTTCAATGTGTAATTTTTAGCAAAACAAACATATCATGTATCGAACAAAATCAGATATATTCATCAGATCCTTATAGGTCAATCCTACTCTTATCCTATTAGACTAATCAAAATATTACAATTTTACTCACCCAAATGTTTGACATCCTCATCGGAATCTAACATAACCTAAATCACATCCAACAAAATGAACTATTAATTTTATTTGACCTAAATAATTAATCAAAATATTTTAAATAAAATTGATAATAGTACGTTTATCGTACCCTTATAAATTAATTTTAATCTTATCTGAGACTAATAAAAATAACTAGACATCTGATCAAATGTGAAGATTGAGCTCAGACATGAAAAGTAGAAGGATCGGGTGGATCGAAAACTCAAACTTACAAGGCGACAGCTTCCGATGAATATTCTGATACACTGTTACTTGGAACAACATGGCCGCTGAGGCTAAAAAAAATCGAACCTTTGAAACTTGAAAGCTAATCGCTTAAGTTTTAATACGAAAAGCGCATATTTAGTATAAAACAATAGACATTGGATTAAATGTGAATAACGGTCTCAGACATCCAAAGAAGAATTGAGCAGCACAAGCTCTCAAGCCTGGCGAGGCGAAAGCTCTCAGGCGGCCACTGCGAATGTTTTGAGAAACAAGCCTTCAAATTGTCGTCATCGACTAGTCGCAGAATACTCCCACAGAAAAGAAATAAAGATACGATTTTGAAGCCTTCAAAAACACATATTCAAAATCTTAGATAAAAGACAGCATATAATAAGAAACAGATGCTGTATTTAAGGTGGGAAACAGAGATTGTAGTTTATGTGGGAAACGATCTCAGACATCCAAGGAAGAAGAACTGAGCAGCACAAGCTCCCAAGCCCGGCGAGGGGACAGCTCTCAGGCGGCCACTGCGAAGGTTTTCAAAAACAAGACTTGGGAGATGGTCACCATCGACCAGTAACACAATACTCCTAAAGAAAAATGCTAAAAGATCCGACTTTGTTGCTCGGAAAACTCAAATCTAAATTCTATGAGAAAAGACAGCAATAGTTAAATTTGGAGGTTTGATTTAATTTGGTGAAACGATCTCAGATATCCAAGGAAGGGACAGTTGAGCAGCACAAGCTCTCAAGCCCGGCGAGGCGAAAGCTCTCAGGCGGCCACTGCGAATGTTGTTGAGAAACAAGCTTAAGAATTATCATCATCGATCGCAGAAGTGCAAAAGGAATCGAGTTTAAAGCTATCAGAAGATTCAAAACTATCAAAAAAGGAAAAAAGAAAAGGCAGAAAAGCAAGAATTAGGGATTGTACTCAACGTAAGGATGGATCTCAGACATCCAAGGAAGGTACAGTTGAGCAGCACAAGCTCTCAAGCCCGGCGAGGCGAAAGCTCTCGGGCGGCCACTGCGAACGTTTTTGAGAAACAAGCCTTAAGAATTATCATCATCGATTGCAGAAGAGCAAAAGGAATCGAGTTTAAAGCTTTCAGAAGCCACTGCGAATGTTTTTGAGAAACAAGCCTTAAGAATTATCATCATCGATCGCAGAAGAGCAAAAGGAATCGACTTTAAAGCTTTCAGAAGATTCAAAACTATCAAAAAGGAAAAAAGTAAAGGCAGAAAAGCAAGAAATTGGGATTGTACTCAAAGTGGGAATGGACCTCAGACATCCAAGGAAGGAAGAGTTGAGCAGCACGAACTCTGGAGCCCGGCAAGGCGAAAGCCCTCAGGCGGCCACTGCGAATGTTTTGAGAAACAAGCTGTAAGATTGATTAATCATCATCGACGATCCAAACAACCAGAAAAACCCAGCACAAAAGGAGATCTGCCGAATAAAATCCAAATGAGCATCAATCGAAGAAGAAAATATCATGTCAGTACCAATGCAAAGAGAGATTCGCTGTTCATCGAAGACGGAACCAAACGGCGTCAGCTAGGCGAAGGGTTTCGCTGCGGCCGCTGCAGGCTAGGGATTGGAGAACGCACGAGAAGCGACGACGGGCTTCGACTGCTATATAGCGCGTGAGAGGACCCAATGCAGACTTCGGAAGCGTCTAGTTGGTTCACGAAGAGTTAATCGTGTGGGCTTTCAGGCTTCACATTATTTTGGGTCATCACAAGTTAGGCTTCAGATTCGTAATAGCAGCGGTCCACAACGGATCAGATCAGACCCATACCGGACCGGACCGGACCGGGTCAGATCTTACCAGGGTCAAATGTAGGTTAAAATTTAAATTAAAAACGTGCAATAAATACAAACATAATAATCGAATATTAACAGATAAATGTTTGTTCACTTGAGAGACATCTCCCTGATTTATAAATTGAAATAAATCCAAAAAAGAGAAGAATATTCTAACAAAAAGACAACATTATTCTAAACTAATATGAAACTACATGTACCAACTCCTTGTATTAATTAAATAATTTTTTATCAGATAATAATATTTGCACACCTTTACAATAATGCATAATCCCTACACTTCATATTGAAGAAACGTCGTAACATTTTTAAAATAATATAAGGAGAAAGAATAAAATCTCCTTAAATATGTTGGTGTCAAAGAATATTTTCAACTTCTCTCACTACCCAAACGTCATCACATTTTTTAAACAGGATATAGGGTTAGATGCTCTATATGATTCTCTCAATGTGAGTGCTTTATATCATGAATATTGGGGTACACCAAATAAAATTATTTAAATAATTAAATCAATATAAGGTATAATGTAAAAGCTGAAATAAAATTTTCATACCTCCAATCATACCTAAGGGGATACAGAGGAATATATATCGAATGGAGGATCATCCTCCTTTCAAGCTCATACCAATATGATAGGTTTTACTAATTAGGCTCCACATGTCCAAGTCTTAGTTGTTTCAAAATATTGACTCAATAATTTGTCTCTCATTGTGTTTTAAGAAGATTTAAGTTAGGTTTGAAATTATATTTTATATTTGTAATGTGTATTTGGATAAAAAGGGTTGGAGTAAATGTGTAGCTGTGAGATGCCTCAAGTGTTTGAGAAATAATAAATAAAAAATATTTTTTAAAATGTTTATTGACGTAGGTATTGTTTAGTAAAATTATATTTGAAAGTTCATTAAATATTACGTAACAAATTTACTCTTCAAACATTTTTAATATGTTTTTAAAATTGAATGCCTATTTTTTATTAATCTTAATTAATATAGATATATATATAATCTTATCAAAATTTTGTATGGCTTAGCTATATAATAAAAAATATATAAAATAATTTATATGAATCTAAAATAATCTTAAAAATAAATAAATTACACTATAAACTTGTGAGAGAAAGGATGCCCACAGAAAAAGAGGAAACTTTATAATTTAAATAATATCAAAGGATACTTTAATTTTTTTGAAAATTACATTAGTATCCTGTAAATATTCAAATGCTAATACAATCATAAGGTAGAATCAGTCTTTGGGCATTTACGGTGTAGCATTCACGCCAAATGTGATATATAAAAAGTTTATCAAATGCTAATTCACATTTCAAATATGTATTGGATGTCGTTGTACATTTTAAACATGTTCTTAAGAACACTCTTAGTCGCACCAACATGCACTGTTTAGGGACTTGATAGTTGCGGTATAAGTGTGATACCTCTTCAAATTTTAAGGTTAAATGAGTATATTTTTAATTAGATTAAACTTATATGTTAATTTAATTTTTTATTGAATGAATTTGATAGGATATTTATTTATGAAAAAGATAGATTACCTTTATGATCATAAATCAAATTAAAACTTTGTTATGGCTAGTACTTTTTTTTTTGTCACCCTCTACCAGACTTTGTAGAGTAGTCATCATTTGTTTCTTCATCCCTCTCGAAATCAAAGAACTCGGGGTTAGAGAGGAAGGAAGCATGGCTCTAGAAGTGAATACTGTAAGATTTCTGTTTCAATTCAATAAGTAGTTCTATTGAATTTTTAGATATTTAACTAATGCATAAGATGAAAAAGGAAAAGCAAAATAAAGATACAGATACATTTTATGAATATTATGGTTTTTGTTTGAAGTAAAATCAAACTGGACTAGAATCGAGCCTGCCCAATAATTTATCGATTTTAAATTGAATCGAAATTGACTCAGCACAATTCAATTTTTGGTTCCAAATTTTGAGAAAACAAAACTGACGATTACATTTGAATATTATAAATAATAAAAAAAATTATATAGAGAGTTTATGGTATATAATTATCAAATTCTAGGTTTGAATCTTCATAAAGGCACTTAGTTTGATTAAACATTATATATCAACTTTCTTTTATGTCATTGCACTCATTATAGTTATACATTTATTTTTTTTAATTTTAGAAATAACATTATGATTTTTTTTATATTTTTTATTTTTTAATTAAAAATAAAAATTATCAGTTCAAATTAGAACTAGAATAACCCGAACCGAAATTAGAACCAATAACAATGGTTTTTGTTTTGGTTCTAAAATCAGAACCTGAGCCATTCAATTCTAATTCATGGTTCTTACAATCAAAATTAATAGTTTCGAAATTGGAACTGATGATTTTGAAATTGAAACCAACGATTTCGAAACTACGCTTACGGCTAATCTACCCCAACACAAGTTAATAAGTTATTTTTTATTCATGTACATGTTGATTTGATTATTTAGAACATATGTATTTATTTTATTGATGTGTTATAAATAATTTTATGTTTAAATTCATCGTCATCTAACATGTTATCACGGAGTTTAAATCATATAACAATTTTACGTGTTTATTCGTAAAGGATCAATCTATTTGAAATCTTTTATAGTTTCTTAATAATCTACAATTAGAAGATAAGTTAGAAAAAATATTTAACTCATGAGTCCATAAATAAATATTTTGATAAATACTTAATAGTTAATATAAATTATAAATATCGATCTTAAAAGTTTCCAATTATTATGCAACAAAGGATCTAAATGGTTCACTATGATAAAAAATCATAACATAACACTATTACAAAATAAAATAGCTAATTAGTGCTAGACTATATCCCAAAAGCCTAATGAGTCATGTATCGCTTGATTAGCTAAGTGTGTTATCCTAAAAAAACTCTTAAAATAACTATATAAATAATATATTTTTAGACACTTTTATCTCTACGTGATAACTGCACGTAACTTATATTTATAGGAGGACTAAACAATCATAATAATCAATCAAAATAGTATTACTATGCTTATTATAAATCCTCTATATAAAGCATGAATAAAATAAAAAAATATAAAGATAAGTAAATATTATATTGAACACTTCAGATTTATCCATGATAATGTATAAATATATCAACTTATTAAATGTATTTTTTTAAAATACTCACCATCTTCACCTCACCTCAATTTTCTAGAGATCCCAAACTTATTTCACTTATTAAGTACTTATTGAAAAAATATTCACCACCTCCACCTTCTTCTATCTAGATAAGAAAGTCACCGAAATATAGTTTGTTAACTAGTGATGTTAAAAATGAAAAGTATAACTGAACAAATGAAAAATAATTTGATGTTCACGATTTAGCCTAACTCATGATCACTCATTGGGTCATTTAAGTGCCTCAATTTGAGTGCAAGGGAATACTTTGGTAATGAAGGCAGATGCTTTCCACTCTTAGTCCGATCAAGTAAATGCTTTAATACGGAGATCGGCGATCATGATGAAATATTTTCGATCACTTAGGATATATATCATAAAGATCATATTAGGTACATAGGAATGCTTTACTAAATTTAAATTTTTTTTTTTTTACTAAAAACTATAAAGAGATGCTCTATCAACACATGTTTTAGCTTTAAATGCTACATAAGGCACAAGGAGGAAGAACCTCGAGTGAGAACATGCCACGATAATAAATATAATCGATCTATTTGAGTCACAATATAATCGTATTGTCAATACGATTATATTTATATTATCAATATTATCCACAAATCATTTCATTTTAGATATGAAGATTACGTTAAGTGCCTTGGATGCTAATCTAGTTAGTGGACATCAAGAGACAAGAGATACTTTAATTATAAATAAATGTTGGACACTTTATTCAATTAAGACGTATCGAGTGTGATAAATTTGTTTTGATCGTAAAGAGTGCATTGGATGTCGCAAATGCTCCCTCCTATTGCACGTAGCAATCTTAGACTTATTTAAGTCATAATATAATTGAGCTCAATTGTTATCAATGTTGTGTGCAAGTTTATACTTCCTTAAATAGAAGAATTGGACTGAAGTCACGAACAAGATTCGTCTATTTTGTCACACATATTATATGTATATATATCATAAATTTTAATAAATAAATACGAAAGTTACTCACTATATGCTATATTGGATTTTGGGCATCGGATCCGAACAACATTCATCTCTTTTCGGATCCGCACTAACCCAAAGCTCGAGAACAAGTTGGGTGCTTCGGTGAGGGCTCAATAAAAGAAACCCTCTTGTCCGATTCCTGCATCCGCTCTTCGCCCGATTTGCTCATCGTCCTCCTCAAAGAAAGGTTGCTCCCATGGCGGTCGCTTCCCCTTCCTCCCCCCAAACCCTAGACCCTAACGCCGACAGTTCCGACGCTGCAAACGTCCCTTCCTCCGCCCCCTTCGATCCTTCCCCCGCCCTTCCTCGCGCTCCCGGAGAAACCCCCGCGTCGAATCCGCCCAACCCCGTCCCTGGCCCCTCCCCCGTGGCTCCTCCGCCGCCGGCGGTCCCGTCCTTCGCGCCGTCCTTCCGGCCCCTGGGCGCCCCTCCCGTCCCTCATTACTCCGCGGTCCCGAATCCGATGGCGCAGAACCCTACTTTCCAGGCCCCTGGCATCCAGCCGCCTGGGGTCCCTGCCCCGGCCTTGATCATGCCTCCCGGTGCAGCGAGCGGAGGGCCGCCAGCTCGGCTCGGTGTTCCTTACCCGGTACCCGGCCAGCCTATGCCCTACGGTCAAGTCGGAAATGGTTATATGGCGGTGCCTACACCACAGGGTCCGATGGGGATGCCTCCACCGGGTGGGTTGTCTTGATCATCACAAAGATCACTATTTGGTTTGAACGTCATCTTTGGTTATTCTTTGATCTGGCTAGATTTCATCCCCTTATCTGCAATCTAGCGTTGGTAGTAATGCTTCATTTTTGTCTTGATAATTCTTTTCTTTGAGAAAAACTTGTTTTCCGGGGTTTGTTTTGACATAATCAGTCTATTTATGCATTAAGTAAGTGGTGGAGCTTTATAGTTTTGCCTGCACTCGTCTTGCACTAGCATTTTCTCTAGGAAATTAACGAGTGGATGTGCTATACTGAGTTGATCATTGGGGTTACTGGTGTTGGTAATTAGAAGAATAAAATCGGAATGGAAAAAAAGAACCCATTGGTGGGTTAGAAACTGGCTGCATCCAATACCAATGATCTTATTTTCTCCTACAGCCTCATCCCAAGGTTATTGGTGAAAAGACCGGCAGGCTTCCTCTTGCGGTTCTTAAAAGATCACTTCCAGTTATGTTGGTATGCTTAAATACTTCTAGTTACGTTGGATTTACAGCACCAGATTGTCTATTAAGTATTGTTTTCTGCTTAGAGGTTGTTATTTAGGTTAATACAAAAAGTATAAATTTTGGTTAGTGTTTGTGCTTTTTCATGTTACATCCTTTCGCTTTGTTGGATGAAATGGTGTCCTCTCCCTTCCGCTTGTCATGGATTCCTAAATGTTTCAACAGTGGATCATGTTAGCATCTGAGTGATGGTTGCATCATTTTCCTAAGGTACACTGATCTTCTTTGTGCATTTGGGCTTATTATTTTTCTTATTTTTTTGGCAATGAACTAGTTTCCTTTTTCTAAATAAGTTAAAGTTATAGCGATGCGTTCATAGTGTTTCTAAATTGAATAGCACAATGCCATGGTCTGAGATCAGCAAAAATAATTCCTGGTGTAACTTCTGAAGATTGTTTTCGAGGATGTAGATAAGGTAAGGCCGTCTTCACAAATCTTCAGTTTACTTGAGATAGATTCCATTTATTTGCATGTCCCCCTCAGGTTTCTCTTACCGCTGGTCGTATATGCTATCTTTGTGGTGCGATCATACTTTTATTGTGTGGTAAAAATGTTTTAACTATTCTTGTTTATTTTGCTCTCATGTTGTGAAATTTTAGTTCCTGTTTATAAATTTAAGGATTCTATCTGATAAGTTTGCATAGATATTGTCTGCTATTCTGCAGGAATGCCCCGGTACCCTGCACCTTACCCAACAATGATTCGTCCTGGATTTCCTCCACGTCCCATTCCACCAGCTGGTGTGATTCCACAAATACCAAGGCCTCCTATTCCAAGTATTCGTGGTGTACCACCTGTAGTAACACCTGTTATCCGGCCCATGATACCTATTGTTGCACCTGCAGAGAAGCCACAAACCACTGTTTACGTTGGCAAGATTGCTGCCACAGTAGAAAATGAATTTCTCCTTTCAATTCTCACGGTATGTTATGTGTCCACAACTGCATTTGTAGATATGACACATATTTTGCAATGAGATTAGAACCAAAATGTGGAGCTGTCAAAATTTTCTAATGCTTGATGTTCTTTACTTTCTTCTTTCGTTTGATGTGTCTTTGAAGCTTTGTGGACCTGTGAAGAGTTGGAAACGTGCTCAAGATCCTTCTGATGGTACTCCTAAAGGTTTTGGATTTTGCGAATTTGAATCTGCTGAAGGAGTTCTTTGTTCATTACGCTTGCTTAGTAAATTGAACATTGATGGGCAAGAATTGGTGGTATGATTTGACCCTGTGTGTTCCTTTTTCAGATGCATATGCCTTTAGGAATGTTCTCCTTTCCCTTTCTTGTTCTTTTAACTCTGGTGGAACTTGTTATTGACTTTTCAATTTATCTGATATTTTAATTGGCATGCAAGTCGCAATTTACATCCTTGCTTCCATTGGAATATAATTTTGAGACAAATGCGTACAAGGCTCATCATGACAAGGCTCGTCAGGAGGTTTCATAATTGATTATTTTCTATTCATGTCCATTTATTATCTTCCTTGCTGACACCATTTGTTTCTTTTATTATTGTGATCAAGTTTGTTGGGGATCTGCTTGTCCTTCCAAAGGATAGTCCTTGAAACCTTAAGTTAACAAGCTAACATTGTCTGTTTTCTCCTCTTATTGCATCTGAATTTGCTCTGTAGATGTTTGGTTGCTTTAGTGGAACATTCTAGCAAAATTTTGCTCAGTGTTTATAAATTTATAAAAAAGAAAACAGGAAAAGTGAAATACAATTTTTTTGCTATTATTTTTTGGTTATCCATTAGCATAATATAATGTTTTTGGTTTTCTAGTTTCCATGTACTTTGGGTGTTATCACTTGGAGATTGTCTTTTCACTATTTTCCTACAAAAGTTGCTGACCTTTTGAACTGATTTTGTGTTCGACATGTTAGTACACCATAAATGTATGTTCTTAGTGAAATTAGTTTGATGGATTATTTTGTTGTCTTTGAAAGCTAAATTTGATATTTTGAATTTGTTGGTGTATATATTCTTCAATATAAGGTAATACTTGATGACCCTTGTTTTATTGTTAACCGACCTGTTGAATTCCTGGAGCAGTGTCTTGCTTGAGTGCTAAAGTAAATGAAGAAGGTTAAATGTAATCTATAACCTAGTGTTTGTGTGTGTGCTGCTTTATATTTCCTTGGTTTGTTTTGGTTTAGCATCTTTATAGAATATCCATGAGTTAGATTAAATTCTATAATTCTTTCAAGGTCTTGAAAAAACAAACTAGTATGCACATGGTCATGGTGTCTTATTCTATTTATGTTTTAGATGGTAAATTTGCTTCCATGCTGGAGTCCATTCACTTGGATGGATTTGTGTAACTTTGTTGGGGGTTGTTGAGCATTTAGTATGAGATTAAAATTATGATAATTTTTGAGCTTAGTTTGTGGACTTGTAGTTGATTTGTTGGATTTACAGTGCTTTACTATTAAAATGGTGTGTGTTGTGCTGGATGAGTTATACAGATTTAAACATGGCTTGTTGCATTCATACCCATGATTTGCATTTTTCATGCATTCAAGTTCTCCATAATTTAAATCCTGGTTTGATTGATTAACGTGATCTCTTACATGTTCAGCTGAATATCAACCAAGCCACCAGGGAATATCTTGAGCGATATGTTGAAAAGAAAAGGGAGAAGATTAAAGAAGCAGAAACTGGAGGTCCTGCAAAGGAAAGTAATATTAAAGATGGTTCCGAAACACAAGTGCCTACAAAACCAGTTGAAGAAGGAACCAAGAAAGATTCAGAAGATTCTGGGGATAAAGAAAACCAAGATAGCAGCAAGAAATTTGGTATTGTCACAGATGAAGACCGTGAGGCTGATAGAGAAACTCTTGAGAAGCTAACAAATATGATAGAGGAGAGATTAAAGAACAAACCATTGCCTCCCCCACCTGTAGATGGGTCTGCTAAGTCGACATGTGAAGTAGGTTCCAAATCGAGGGATGGGGATTCTGATGTTGACGTTGTCAGAAGTGGTAAGTTTAGTTTAATGTGTGGTTTTGCAGGTATAATTGGAGAATTTCCTGTTACATACTATCCTTGTTGGTATTCTTTTGACAACAAATAAGAAAATGTTATAATGCAGATGCTGCAGAAGATAAAAATGATGATGAAACCACAAGTGAAAACAAGCCTGGAACTGAAAGCGACAAGCCTGAAACTAGTTCACCTGATAAATCTAGGAGGCATGATAGGAGCAGAGAAAGAGATAGAGAGCGTGACTTGAAACGGGATAAGGAAAGGGAGCTAGAGAGAGTCGAGCGAGAACGAGAAAGAGAGAGAGTTAGAAGGGAGAGAGAAAGGGAATTGAAGGTAAGGGAGGCTGAGCGGTTGTACAAGGACCGTCTGAAGGAGTGGGAATCTAGAGAGCGAGAAAAAGAGTACCAGCGTCAGTATGAGAAGGAACGGGAGAAGGAAAGAGAACGAGAACGTCGGAGAGAGATTTTGCGGCAGGAGGAGGAAAGTAGTGGTGATGACGATGATGACTCCAGGAAAAGAAGACGCAGGAGTGTTATTCTTGAGGAGAGAAGGAGAAAGAGGCAGCGGGAGAAGGAAGAGGATTTGGATGATAGATCAAAAGAAGAGGAGGAAATTACTGAGGCTAAGAGGAGGGCAGTGGAGGAGCAGCAATTAAAACTTGACTCTAGGTCTCCTAGTCAGATGATTCTTGAGGATGAAAATCCTATTGTGCAAGAACAGAATGTTGTTGAAGTAAAGCAAATTGCTTCAGTCCAAGCTAATGAGGTTTCTGGAAACACTATTAATAATGGTTAGTTTTTGAATTTTATTTATTATGGTTTTTTTACTGTTGTATGTCCTTTATAATTACAAAATTATTTTTTATGACAGTAGATGGAACTTTCAGAAACAGCAGTGCTGATGACCTTAATATGGTGCCAGTTGCACCCTCAGACACCAAGCAGAACAACAATATTCCAGCTCGGAAACTTGGGTTTGGTCTAATAGGCTCAGGGAAACGAACAACTGTCCCCTCTGTTTTCCATGAGGAGGATGATGAGGATGTGGATGAGAAAAAAATGAGACCCCTTGTGCCAATTGATTACTCCACCGAGGAACTACAGGCTGTCCAGATAAATGCATCTGCGCCGCAACCAAATTTGGTGGCTGCTTCTGAATTCGCAAAGCGTATTTCTGGTGTCAACCCAAAAGAGGAGAAGTCTGATGTGGATAGGGAAAGAAATAGACGTTCTAGTGACAAACTGAGCCTGAGAGAGCGAGATCGTAATGATGGTGACAGTAGTCGTTCCAAAGATGAAAGCAGGGAGAAGATGCATGAAAAGAATGTTGATCGGGAAAAGGGTCGAGAAGATAAGCAAAAAACTGAAAACAAGAAGCTTTTGGATGCGAAGCAGTTGATCGACATGATCCCGAAGACCAAGGAAGAGCTGTTTGTCTATGAAATTAATTGGGATGTTTACGACAAGGTAAGATGGTATCTTATATGATATCCTAATAGAATTGCTCTTGCCGAAGAGTTTTTGCTTGCCTCCCAGATGTTGTGAATGTAAATTCTTATTAGGTTGGGCCTCTTCATCTTTTTTAATTCGTGGTGATAAGGGGACTAGATGGTCATTATGCTCCACTAATCTAGAATATGATTAGGTTGGTGAGTGAGTTTTGGTGCTTATTCATTGTTGACCTGTTTCAGTACTACAGTATTTTGTTTGAAATAGATGTAGCAAAGGATCTTTATGCTTCACTGGTCTAAGGTATGATTGAGTAGGTGAGTGAAAGTTTGGTGCATATTGGTTGCTGGCCTGTTTCGGTACTACAATATTTTGTTTGAAATAGATGGCACAAAAAATATTTGGTGTTAAAGGGAACTTATGCCTATCATAGGTGAACTTGGATGATCGTTTGTTTATCTTCATTTTGCAGTTCTTGAGCTGCTTGTTTTTTTTTTTCATTGTTACTGATATATACCTTGTATCCCCACAGCATGAGTTGCATGAGAGGATGAGACCATGGATTTCAAAGAAGATAACTGAGTTTCTTGGAGAGGAGGAAGCTACTTTGGTGGACTATATTGTTTCTTGTATCAAAGATCACATACAAGCTTCGACAATGCTAGAAATGCTTCAGTCTATTCTAGATGATGAGGCGGAAATGTTTGTCCTCAAAATGTGGAGAATGTTGATATTCGAAATCAAGAAAGTCGAAACTGGCTTATCTGTGAAATCAAAATCCTAGGCTCCAGGTTATATCTCTCTCAGGTTGTCAAATCTTCTTCAGTAGTCAGTGTCTGTCTGTAGACAACAATATTCTCCGAGTTTTTGCGTATCCAGTACTAATCACTTTGTATGCCAACCAAACAAGGATTTATGCCTCTAATTAAAAGGGGTTTTCAATTTTCTTTTCCTCTGGCTGATATGTTTCCAGTTGTCATCTCACAAAGCAAGTTCTAGTGCGTTTCTGATGCCTTTTAATTAAAAAAAAAATGCATTAGTTTGTGATTGTCGTCATATTATGAGGTCAGAAACTATAGTGGCATTGTGCATTAAAACATTAGTGCATGGCTTGATAGTGACCGACTGTGGTTTCTCTCAAATCTTCTGTATTGGGTCACTTAATCATTTTCATTGGTGTAACTTTTGTGTTGCTGGTGAATTTATCATCTTGTTCTATCTCTTGCAACATGGTTGTGATGTCTCCTTGTGTAGTATGTTGTGATATGTAGTCGTGAAAAAGAGATGCTAAATTGACAAACCTATTCATGTCTCTTAACGAATCAGTTTGTGTTCCATAGAAGGTTGTATGGACTGTGTGTTAGACATGAGCATGCAATTCTATGCACAACTGTGAATTCTGTTGGGTAGAAACAAAGTATTTCTCTAGATGATGTGGCAAATGTAGGGGAGCTTTCAATTTAGATCCTATCTAACATAAGGAGCTCTTCCCAGTTCTTGCAACTTCAGCAAACTCTTGAATTCACTTGTTGGAGAAAAGTAATTGGACAAGCCTTGATTTACTAATGCAGTTTTTCATTGTACTACCTCGTTGTGAACTCCTTGATTACAGTTCGATTCAAATCGGAACCAAACTAGCTTGCCAATTAGTTCCAAGTCATATCAGAATCTAACTTGGGCAGGCAGACAGTTTGGTTATTAGTTCTGGCTTCTCTCTCTCTCTCTCTCTCTTTCCTCGGTTGTTCCCTGCCCTATCATAGCTAGCTATCGTTGCCCTTTGGTGCACCCCTGGCCACCTCGCATGGACTTTGGTTCTCAGTGTATGGTTGAGGATTCCCCGAGCAAGGTTAAGTCGATGGTAAATGATGAATCTTTCTCTCTCTTCCTCCTTGCTCATATAAAATCTTACGTTTCTCTCCATTCGAGAGTTAGGTGTCACCCAAGCAGAATTTGAATTTTATTTTGCACTCAAGCATAACTTCCAAAAATATAATTTCACATCCAAAATAGGTAAAGACACATCATTATAAGCTTATTCATCTCATTTAAATGCTTATTCTAATCGATGATCTTGTTCATCTAAATGCTTGTTTCCAATAAATATTTATCGAACACTTTAAAGAAGTCAACGCATCATATCTCATAGTACAAAAATGTCACATTTATTCTAATCTAAGATTTTTCTCTCCATTCGAGTTAGGTGTTATATTTGATTTTATACTCAACTGGAGCCTAAGTTTGATTGTGTACTAAACCTTAACATCCAAAAAAAAAAATCAGTTTCGCATTAGAAAAAGGTAAAGGTATTTATGGTCACATCATTACAAGTTTATTCATCTCATCAAAATGTTTATTCTAATCGATGAACTTATTCATCGAAATACTTGTTCAAATAGACATTCATCCACACTTAAAAAAGAAGTCAAAGCATCATATCTCATAGTCCAAAATGCCACACAAAAATGTTACACTTATTCTAAACTAATGTTTCCTCTTCATTTCCGTTATTTGATTTTACACTCAAGCGGAGTTTGATTTTGATTATGTACTCAACCTTAGTATCCAAAAATTCAACTCATTTTAATCGATGAAAATGTTTATTCCAATATATATTTATAGAACACTTGAAAAGAAGCCAAACCATCATATCTAATAATACAAAATGCCCAACAAATAACGAAGACCACCTTGGAATGCTGTAACAGGCCAACGTGATTGATTGTAAGCTGATGTCGATTGGCTTAGACTATTAAAATATACTACTCAATCACATATTATCTTAGACCTTATTAATTTTAAAAATTTATATTAAAATCCCTATGGTTATAAAAATAAACATTTAACTGTATTGATCACTAAAACCATCAGTTTTAGTGACGAAATACACAAGACGTGCATGAATAATATAAAAATAATATGTAAAAGTTAATGATAGTAGATAGTGGTATCGTGGGTGACGATGGTCGATGACAATAATGCAATAATTGGTTTTATTAATGTCGATTTAAACATCGATGATTAAAATGAACATGAGATAAAGCGGAGACATACAAGTGCCTTACAAGCTAATCACGTGAGTGATACGTGTGACACGCTGGACAGTTTTTTTACATATTATTATTATTATTATCATTGATATTTTTCTCATTTTACGTTGTCAATTACATATATTGTAATGTCATTGGATCTATATACTGAAAATTGGATCATGATAATAAGATCAATTCGACCATAAACCACAAATAGGTTACTCGAAAGGGATATCAAGATAATCAGACAGACCGATGTACTGTATACCCATTCATATGATGGAGGCGGTAAGTCTCATAGTCACTCATACGAGGATACTAAGAGTACAATACAAACACTTATTATAAAATAAGTTTACTGATTGAACTGATTACCAAATGCTAGATAGTTAATGATACATGACGTCAGACAACGATTCTGTATTTTCAATTGTAAGCCTGGTCCTTAGACTTAAGACACAAAGAATGCCTAATTTAAATACTCTTTTTCTTTGATACCAGACTTATAGGTTTGAATGTTTCAAATCTAGTATAGTTGGTTAGGAAGTTTCAAATCTAGTATAGCTGGTTATAGAGATCGGTAGTCAATCTACAAAGGTAATTGAGTGTCAATAGAGGATCACTCTCGATATCATGAGAGGAATATCCCGTGTGTTCTTACTTAAACAAATCTCTGACTAATGTCATTCAAAATGAGATAGGTATTCTTCAGGAGAATCTAATAAGAGCGGGATTCAAGTGAATTTTGTATAAGGCTTGACAATACCATACCTTATATATGGTCTTTGGGATATTAGATAGATGATAGTCTATAGATATATGATAATTGAGGATAGGCAAATTCAATGAATTAGACTCCCTGTACCGTTTGGGGACTATGACATAGTGGCATAGTATATTCATAGTCGATTAGTTGAGTAAATTGTTATAGGATAGCAATTTACTGAGTCAGAAAGAGTTTTGACAGGTACAACTCACGACCACCTCAGTATTAGGCTTAGAGGGTCACACATATGGTAGATGTTGCGATGAGTAGAGGTTTAGATATGAGATATCTATGGAGTCATTATTTTATTGGATATCCAATAAGCTTCTATATTTTTGGATCCTATGGATGAGATCCAATAAAATCCGATAAGAGATTATTGGGTAAAAATCCCTTAATCCAAGAGACTTGAGTAATTAAATGGAGATCCAATATCCAATAAGGTAAGATCCATTAGGGTTAAGTTGACAATGACTTCTATAAATAAGATGGAGCCATAGGGCTCATGGGCTAAAGACTTTTTGGCCATCTCCTCCTCAGCTAACAATCCCCAATTTGGGGCGTGTGGATAGTAAGAAGGGTCACCCCTTCTTTGAGAAAGTGTAGCCCTTTTGGTGTGAGTGGAGAGGAAAATCACATTGAGATTTGAGGAGCATCATTGCATCATCTGCTATGTGGATCACTACTAGATATGAGGACATCTGACCACCTTCATCTATGCCTACGGATCTGATTTTTTAAAGATGTACAATCTTCCTAGATAAAACATCTAACATTGGACACATAATTTTTTTGGTTTTTGTGATTTTTTTACACATCAATTATGGCACGATGATTTGATAAAGCTTAAAAACTAATTTTTGTTTTTATTTTTTTATTGCACATGTGATGCTCGTATCAAGTTTCCCAACAATGCTATTAGAGCCAGGTTCATCGTGTGATGATTGACTATAACTATATGTGTTATTATAAATCACGTAGATTATTTTCTATGTAACTTGTTGCGATTTTATCGAAGTTTTTAGATCTAAACACACTTTTTCTCAGCATTGAAAGGTGCTTTAAATTAATATTTTGACATCAAAATTATTGACATAAAACGTAGGAGAATGGATAGTAATTGTTGCTGCCCTACAGATTAGCCGAGGGCTACTTGCAATTTTGGCGAGAGAAAGTTTTGTATCTCTTGGCCTAGCCAAAAACCACTTGGGCAAGAGCAAAACTTGTTGTTCTCAGCCATGGCTGTGCACCCCATGTGGCTAAGGAGTCTTGGCGATAAGGGGAACCTTGGTGGCTAGGGTTTTCTAGCCACTTAAGGTGACCATGTGGCTAGGGCTTTATGGCCACAAGGAGCAGCATTGTTGGCTGCTTATGGTAGATTGTAGCCAAGGGTGTTGGCTACAAGGTACACTATGGGGGCTAGGGTTTCCTAACCACCCAAGACTATCCTACGACTAGGGATTCCTAGCCATAAGGGTCTACCTAGCGACTAAGGTTTTTCTAGCCACATAAGGGACTTTTCTTGCCATATGAGGTACTCTATGACAGGGTATCCCAAAAATTAATAAAATAATTAATTAAATAATTTAAGTAATTATTATTTATCTAGTAGTCCTATAGGATGATATGTACGTGTGGTGTATGATGTGAACGAATGATAATAAATCATGTGATATGATGTGTGTATATGTGATTATTATTATTATTTAGGTCTGTGAACCTCAATTTTTCTTATTTATTATCAAGCCTATGTGCCTATAATGATGTAATAATTATATGAGAAGGCGTAAAGGGAGCGTGGAGGTGCTAGCGAGATCCACGAGGTCGAGATGAATGATCAAGATGTATAGAGATGCATCAATACACACATAGATTATGATGTGAGTGATTGAGCCCACTGACTTGGGTTTGATCACATTATGCTATTGTCCATAATCATCTGATTTAATTACTCATATATGATATGTAAATATTTGTGCACCTACTAGATGCTTATATATATTTGTACGTAATGTAGATATGTATTAAATATCTATGTATATGTCACATCATATTAGGAGACCGAATCAAAAACCTCATCTTACGGTAATATTAAGTTGGTAAGCATGAGACAATTAGATTAATCCATGTGGTCTTTCATTATTATAGGAAGAAATTGAATCCCGATGTAGGTTGAGTTGGTCGAGTCCCTTAAGGCTCACATATATCGTGATTTGAGATCTTACCTACGACATACAGATTTCATCGGTGACCTAAGGACATGGTATATTTAATCGAGTCCTTCGAGTGCATATTATCAAATCAGACTCATCTTGTAATGATAGTGATAACTTAATTGAATATCATGGATGGTCGAGTCCCTCGAGGCAATGATAGTTAAGAGGTCGAATAAGATGAGAATCATAAAGAGTTGTGATTGGCAAGAGTTGCCGACTTTTCTAGGTTTAGTATGATTGGTCGAGTCCCTCGAGGTTACACTAAGATGCTGATTGGATCCCGATCCCCACTAGAAATTTGTTAAAGATTTTCGTTTCACGCATTGAAGGTGTCACGTGAATTGCCAAAAAAATAATGGGAGTAAATTAAGATAGAAGTCAGTGTCTATTGTTTATTTTTCTACCAAATATACATGTTATTTATTAGTGCAACATCTTTGTATGTCAAAAATATATCATTTGCAAATCTCTTACTTGATATACTTGATGCCAACCACCTCATAGGTCTAAACTTTACGGATTGGCTCCATAACTTGAGAATTATTATCATATTAGAGAAAATTACATATATTCTTGATACGATTATACTCATGCCAAAGGAAGGGGTAAACAATGATGAGATCACTCACTATATGAAATACATAGACGATTTCACTTTGGTTAAGTGTTATATGATGGCCTTTATGATTACTGAGCTACAGAGACAACATGAGAGCATGGATGCCAATTCAATCATCCTCTATCTTCGCTAGCTGTTTGAGAAATAGGGAAGAATTTAAAGATACAAGATATCCAATAGTCTCTTTTACGTTAAGATGATGGAGGGAACATTAATTTAGAACCAAGTCATGAGAATTTATTTAGTGGACTAAGAAACTCACAAGACTAGGAATGGTCCTAGAGGATAACATATGTATGGACCTTGTAGTTCAGCACCTCCTAGACTCATTTTCACAGTTTATCATGAATTTTAAAAAGTACCATCAAGAAAAAGAAGTTAGTTCTTTACATTAGTGAGACAAAAAGGAAAAGGAAAGCTGACAAGCCCCTTAATAAGGGCAAAGGCAAACTGGGTAAGATAAATTTTGCCAAGAAAGACTTGACAAATGACAAAGTGCAGTACTTCCATTGCAACAAAGACGTGCACTGAAAGAGGAAGTATAAAGAATGTCTTGTAGAAAAGGCAAAACAAAAGTTTGGAGAAGCTTTAGGTACATTCATGATCAGTTTCCATTTATCCTATTCTTATGATAACACATGAGTATTGGATACCGAGAGTATTTATCATATTTGTAATTCATTATAGATTCTAGCAAGGCCTAGAAGATTGGTGAGAGACAAGATGGACCTCAAGATGAGTAATGGAGCAAGAGTTATCGCATTTAATGTTGGCGAGGTCATACTGCATATACTTGGTGGTGCTACTATTACATTAGATGTATGTTATTACATTCCTTTTATTATTAAAAATATTATTTCTATTTTATCTTTGATAGTTAGTAGATATAAATTAGTTTTTAAGAACAATAGTTGTTTTTTATTTTTGGATGATAAGGTCATCATTAGAGGAATATTACAGAATAGTTTATTTATGCTAGATATTGCTCTAAATATTATGAATGTGAGTACCTCCAAGAGAAAATGAGATGAGGTGAACAATGTATACCTGTGGTATTGTAGGCTCTGTCATATCTATTAGGGAAGGATTCAAAAGTTGCTGAAGGATGGATACTTAGATCAATTCAACTATGAGTCAAATGCAACTTGTGAACCTTATCTTCGTGAAAAATTGATTCTCTCTATGTAGCAGGATGAGAGAAAAAGCACTAAGTTATTAGAACTCATATATAGTGATGTGTGTGGTCCCATGTTGGCTCAGGCCGTAGGTGGTTACTCCTACTTCATTATTTTCACTAACGATTTCTCTAAGTATGAACATGTGTACTTGATGAAGTACAAGTCTAAAGCCTCCGAGAAAGTTAGGGAATATAAGGATAAAGTAGAAACTAGATTGGAAAGAGTATTAAGACTCTTTAATTGGATCGAGGAGGAGAGTACTTGAGTATAAATTTCATCTATTTCCCTAAGGACTATACGATTTTATTTTAATGGTGTATTAAAAAAAAGGAACACATGCTGTTAGGTCCATGATAGGTTTTGTCGACCTACCCATCTTATTCTAGGGATATGCTCTAGAGACCACTGCTTATCTTCTGAATAGAGTTCTATCTATGCCGGTAGTGTCTACTGCTGGTTATATGTACCCTATAAGCCAATCATGTAAGTGATAGCACGTGTGACATGCTGCGAGATCTCTTTGCTTATAATTATTATTGGTATATTCTTATATTATATTATCTATTGTATATATATATTATGATGTCTTTGGTTTTATGTAATGGGAATCAGATCATGATGAGATCACGATAATAAGATCGATTCATCTTTAAACACAAATACTAAATAATATCGGTCATAGGTTACTCGAGAGGGACATCGAAATAACCAGATAGACTGGTGTACTATATACCCATCCATATGATGGAGGCGACTGGTCTCATAGCCACTTGTGTGGAGACACTAAAGCTATAGTACTGGTGCTCATTATAGAATGAGTTCACTAATTGATCCACTTATTGAATATTGTATGGTTAATAATATGTAATATTACAATGATTCCATAGTCCCAGTTGTGTATATGGTCTTTAGACTTGAGATACTAAGGATGTCTTGTTTGATTACTCCTTTCTTTGACGCCAGACTTATTTGAAAAGTTTCAGATCTGGTACAACTGGTTATCAGGATTGGTAGCTAACCTTACGAAGGTAATTGAATATCAATAAAGGATCATCCACTCTCGGTATCATGAGAGGAATATCTTATATATGCTTACTCAGATAAATCTCAAGCCAGGGTCATTCGAATTGAGAGAGAAAGAGTTCTCTGAGAGAATTCGATTAGAGCGAGACTATGATAGATTCCGTATATGACCTGATAGTACCATGTCTAATAAATGGTCTTTGGGATATTAGTTGGATGAGGGATTATAGATACACGATAACTGTGAACAGACAGGTCCGATTGTGGCCTAGTATGTCCATAGTCGATGAGTCAAGTGAATTATTATGGGGATAATAATTCACTATATCAGAAGGAGTTCTGATGGGAGCGACTCACGATCAGCTCAGTATCGGGCCTAAAGGGTCACACACATATGGTAGATGCTTAAGCGAATAGAGGATTGAATGGAGATCTAATTAGCCCATATTCTCATTAAATGAGACCATATACCAATGAGTTTCTTGCATGAGGCCCAATTAGAGGCCTAAAGAGATTATTAGATAGAGATTCAATAATGCAAGGTTAGTGGGTAATTAAATGAAGATCCAATACCCACTAAGGCAAGAACCATAGATTTTTTCGTGGCTCTCTATAAATAGGAGGGAGGTTCATGGTTGATAGGTTGCAGCTTTGGCCACCCGCTCCTATTTTCCTCCCTCCCTCTGTACAAGAGTTGCGAGACTAGATTGGAGGAGTTTCACTGCAGAGATCCATCGTGTGGATACCGCTAGAGAGGAAGACACTTGATTTCTTTTATCCTCTCTACCCGGATCTGGAAGATAGGGATATACGATCTCCCTAGGTAAAACAATCTCTCACATGATATGATTCTTCGATTTTTAAGGCTTTCTCATGACCCAATCTTTTGCATGACGATTTGATCTACGTGGAAAACCTATTTTATTTTGATCTTCCGTTGCACATGTGATGCTCTCGTTGATGTTTCCCAACAACGGTATCAGAGCCAAGGTTTTCATATGAAAGATTGGTTTTAAACTGTGTGATGAGATTGAATCGCGTAGAACTGTTATGCGCGTTCTTGCTATGTTTTCATAGCGAATACAGTGAGGACGGACGACTAGCCACGGCTAGGCCACCTATAGGGGTAGGCACCCACGGCAGGCTACAGCCAAGGCCGCTTGTAATGGCGATCGCCCGCGACCAGCCCACAAGGCGCCCATGGCCTTGAGCAGCGCGACCACCCGCGGCATGGCGCACTGCATAGGTAGCACCTATAGGCGGCTAGCCCAGGAGGCACCACGGGCACAACACCGTAGGAGCTACCGTGGAGCGGCACTCGTCCCACTAGGGCGAACGCCATGCGAAGGAGGCTGCTAGCGATGCCCAACACCGCTGCCTACATGGCGGTGACGACCACCGCCGCTAGATGAGGGCCGAAGGGGAGGGCTAGGGCATCCTTTTGATAAAAGGATGATTATGCCCCTTGGAATTTAAGAAATTTTAGGGTCTGTCTTATGTTTAGAATATCGAAAATGCTCTCAATAATTCTAGAAATTCTAAGCTTGATTTTAAGAAAAATAATTAATTAAATAATTTAATTAATTATTATATATCTAGTTATCCTATATGTGATGTGATGTGTACATGTGATGTGTGATATGGATAGATAATCATAAGCCATGTGATGTGATGTGTGTAATTATGATTATTATTATTATTATTGAGGCTTGTGAGCATCCATTTTTCTTATTTATTATCGGGCCTATGTGCTTGTGATTATTTTATAATTATATGGTGAGGCCCAGCGGGAGCATGGAGGTAACAACGGGACCAAGGCTGGAGATCACGATGCATGGTGATGCGACGAGGATCTGACGGAACCGATGATGACGAGATCAATAATCACAGGGCATGGAGATGTGCCGATATATACATAAATCATATTATGAGTGATTAGGCTCATTGGCTCGGGCTTATTCATATTAGGTGACGACTCATGATCATCCGATGTGGCTTACATATGTGATGTGTTATACATCTACTATATATATATAATATGAGGGGTTTTTGTTTTGTATTGGTCTCGTAATATGTTGTGTCACACACATACATATTTAATATATATATATATATATATAGTAAATATGTATGTGTGTGACACAACATATTACGAGACCAATATGAAACAAAAACCTCTCCTATGATAATATTAAGTCGGTAAGTATGAGATAATAAAATTGACCCATGTGGCCTTTTATTATTATAGGAAGAAATTGAATCACGAGATAGGTTAATTTGGTCGAGTCCCTCAAGACTCATATATCTACATGATCGAGTTCTTGCCTACGACATAGAGATATCATTTGTAACATGAGGATATGGTATGCTTGGTCGAGTCCTTCGAGTGCATATTATTAAATCAGACTTATCTTGTAACGATGGTGATGACTTAACTGATCATCATGATTTAGAGACCATGATGATTCAGAGATTGAATATAACAGGAATCACAAGGAATTATGATTGGCAAGAGTTTCCTACCTTTTGGGCTTAGTGTAATTGGTCAAGTCCCTCGAGGTTGCATTGAGATGTCAATTGGATCTCGATCCCCACTAGGAGTCTGCCAGAGACTTCTGTCTCATGTGTCGAGAGTGTCGTGTGATTTGTTAGGAAAATAGTAGAAGTATATTAAGATAGAAGTCCATATCTTAATTAGTATTTTTTATAAAATCTGTATGTTATTTATTTGTGCTATATCTTGTTTGTCAGAAACATGTTGCTCACAAACCCCCTCTTGGTATACTTGATGCCAACCACTTCACTGGTCCAACTACATAGATTGGTTCTACAATTTGAGAATTATTTTCACAACGGAGAAAATCGCTTATGTCCTTGATACAATTGTGCCCACACCGGAATAAAAGACAAGTGAGGATGATATCACTCACTATGTGAAGTATATAAATAATTCCACATTGGGAAAATATTATATATTGGAGTCCATGACTCCTGAGTTACAGAGGTAACATGAGCGCATAGATGCAGATTCTATCCTTCTTCATCTCCACCAGCTGCAACAGGGAAGAACTCAAAGATATAAAATATCTAAGAGACTCTTCCAAGCCAGGATGACAAAAAGGACATCAGTTGAGAACCATATCCTAAAGATGATAGAGTGGATCAAAAAACTCACAGATCTAGGAATAGTCCTAGAGGATAACATGTATATTTATCTTATAGTCCCTGCTAGATTTCTTTTCTCATTTTATCATGAATTTTAACATAAGCAAGTTTGATGTGACTCTTCTTAAGCTCCTCAATATGTTAAGGGAAGCTAAGAGTTCCATCGAGAAAGAGAGCTAGTTCTTTATATTGGTGAGATCAATAAGAAAGGAAGAGTATTAAGACCCTTAATAAGGGCAAGGACAAAGAAACACCGGGTAAGACAAAGGTTTCCAAGAAATACCCAATAAAGGATAAAGGACAATGCTTCCACTGTAGCCAAGACGAGCACTAAAAGAGGAACTATAAGGACTACCTTGTAGATAAGGTGAAATAGAAGCTTATAGAAGCTTCATATATATTCATTATCAATCTCCCCTTGTCAGATTTTCATGATAACACATGGGTATTAAATACTGGGAGTGCTTATCATATCTACAATTCATTGTAGTTTCTGGCAAGACCTAGGAGATTGGCTAGAGACGATATGGACCTTAAGATGAGCAATAGAGTAAGAGTTATTGTAGTTGCTGTTGGGGAGGTCACCCTACATCTATCTAATGAAGCTATATTTCATTGAATGCATGCTATTTTGTTTCCTCTATTATCAAAAATATTATTTTCATCTATTGTTTAACAATTAGTGGATATAAATTAGTTTTTGAGAATAATAGTTGTTCAATAATTATGAATGATGAGATCATCACTAGAGGGACACTGATAAATGACTTATATGTATTAGACACTTCTCCACACATCATGAATATAAATACGTCTAAGAAAAAAAGAGATGAGGTGAACAATGCATACCTAAGGCATTGTAGGCTAGGTCATATACATGAGAGAAGGATTCAAAAGTCTCTGAAAGATAGATACTTAGATCCATTTGACTATGCATCATATGCAACTTGTGAACCTTATCTTCATAGAAAAATGACCAACTCTCATTTTAATAGAACTAGATAGAGAGTCATTGAGTTATTGGAACTCATATATAGTGATGTATGTGGTCCTCTGTCAACCCAGGCTATAAGTGGTTACTTATACTTCATTATATTTACTAATAATTTCTCTAAGTATGGACATGTGTACTTGATGAAGTATAAGTCTGAGACCTTTGAAAAACTCAAGGAATATAAGAATGAAGTAGAGAACCATATTAGAAAAAGTATTAAGACTCTTCGATTAGATCGAGAAGGAGTACTTGAGTACAGAGTACACCCATTTTCTCAAGGATAATAAGATTCTATCTCAGTGGACACCTCCTTATACACCTGAGCTCAATGGTGTATCAAAAATGAGGAATCACACATTGTTAGATATGGTGAAGTCTATGATGAGTTTTATTGATCTATCTATCTCATTTTGGAGATACGCCCTAGAGACCGTAGCTTACCTTCTGAATAGAGTTTCATTACAGTCAGTAGTATCTACACTATATGAGATATGGAAAGGAAGGAAGCTAAATCTTAAGGTGTTAAGATTTGGAGCTATCCTGCCCACGTTAGAAGATACAACCTCGATAAGTTGGAATCAAGGACGAAACGATGCATGTTCATGGGATATCCCAAGGAAACTTGTGGGAATTATTTCTATCATCCCAAGGACCAAAAGGTCTTTGTTGCCAAGAGAATTGTGTTTGTTGAGAAGGAACATATTCTTGGTAGAAACAGTGGCAGTGAGATAGAGTTGAGTGAGGTTGGAGAACCTAGCTCAAGCATCATTCAGAGTCTGAGTTTGTTCAGGTACCTAGTACACAACTTTCATCTTGTGTAGGTCTAGCAGAGTATCTCACCCTCCCAAAAGATATGTGTGATATATCAGTGGAGAGGACTCTCAGGATATTGATCGTCAGACCTACGAGGCGACTATTATGAGTATAGACTCTGGGAAGTGGCAAGAAATAATGAATTTTGAGATGGATTCTATGTACTATAACAATGTTTGAAACCTTATGGATGTGAGGGTATCATACCCATCGGCTACAAGTGGATCTTCCAGAAGAAGATCAGAGTAGATAAAAAGGTGGAGACCTATAAGGCAAGACTGATAGCTAAAGGATATCGTCAAAGACAAGGAGTTGACTATGACAAAACCTTTTCACCTGTGGCTATGCTTAAATCAATTAGAATTCTTTTAGCCATTGCAGGACACTATGACTATGAGATCTGGCAGATGGATGTGAAAATAATATTCCTAAATGACAACTTCAAGGAGGAGGTGTATGTGATACAACCAGAGGGATTCGTGTCCAGAGAGAGTTTAGATAAAGTGTGCAAGTTGCTCAGATTCATTTCTAAATTAAAGCAAGCTTATCGAAGTTGGAACATAAGATTTGATGAGGTGATTAGATCTTATGACTTCATTAAGAATGAAGATGAGTCTTGTGTGTATAGGAAGATAAGTGGGAGAGCTATCACCTTCTTGGTGCTATATGTGGATGACATCTTAATTATTGGGAATGATGTAAGAATGCTCTCCATGATAAAGGCTTTGCTATCTAGAAACTTCTCCACGAAAGACTTAGGGAAAGCATCCTATGCTTTGGGGATCCAGATCTATATAGATAGATCTAAGAGGATACTTGTCTTGTCCCAATTCAGGTACATAGACTCCATTGTCAAAAGGTTTGGCAGGAAAAATTTCAAGAGAGGTCTCATACCGATGAAACATGAAATATCGCTTTCTAGGAGTATATCCCCAAAGATTCATGAAGAAAGGGCAGACATTGATATAATATCGTATGCCTCAGTGATAGGGTCTATTATATATGCTATGCTATGTACTAGGCCTGATATAGTGCATGCTCTGAGTGTCACGAGTAGGTATCAGACAAATCTAAGTTTAGAACACCAGAAGGTTGTAAAATATATCCTTAAATATTTGAGAAAGACTAAGGATCTTTTACTGGTATATGGAGGAGGTAGCCTCCAAGTTGAGGCTACACGAACTCTAGTTTTAGGTCCAATATTGATGATAGCAAGTCAAACTCAACGTATATTTTCACCCTAAATAGAGGAGCAATAAGCTAGAAGAGTTCTAAGCAAGATACTACTGTTGACTTGACCACAGAGGCAGAATATATTACTGTAGCAGAAGCAGTAAAGGAAGGGGTGTGGATAAATAAGTTCATCAGGGATTTGGGAGTCATACTAAGCAACGTGGAGCTGATTCCCATATACAACGACAACGACAGGGCGATAGCTCTAGTAAGGGAACCCAGGTCTCATTAGAATTTTTCTGAGGAGGTTCCAATGGATTAGAGTGATTATAACCCATAAAGATATAGTAACGGAAAGAGTTCCATTCGAAGATAATATTGCAAACCCACTGATGAAGTCGCTAGCTCAGATTGTATTTGAGCATCACAGGGGTCAGATGGGGATTAGACACATAGGTGATTAGCTTTAGGTCAAGTGAGAGATTACTGTTACATGTACCCTATAAACCAATCACGTAAGCGATTGCACGTGTGACACACTAAGCAATCTTTTTACTTATGATTATTATTAGTATATTCTCATATTATTTTATCTATTGCACACACACATATATATATATATATATATATATATATATATATATATATATTATGATGTCCTTGGTTTTGTGTAATGGGAATCAGATCATGATGAGATCATGATAATGAGATCGATTCACATTTAAATATAGATCCTAAATAATCTCGATCATAGGTTATTCGAGAGGGACATCAAGATAACCGGATAGACCTGTATACTATATACCTGTCTATATGATGGAGGCGGTTAGTCTCATAGCTACTTGTGTGGAGATACTAAGGATATAATACAGGTGCTCATTGGAGACTTACTGGTTTAGAAAGTTTCAGATATGGTATAACTGATTATCGAGAGTGATAGCCAACCTTACGAAGGTAATTAAGTGTCAATAAAGGATCATCCACTCTTGATATCACGAAAGAAATATTTTATATGTACTTTCCCAGATAAATCCTTGGCCAGGGTCATTCGAATTGAGAGAAGAGTTTTCCGGGAGAATCCTTTGATTAAAGCGAGACTATGATAGATTCCTTATATGACCTAACAGTACCATATCTAATTTGTAGTCTCTAGGATATTAGTTGGATGACAGATTATAAATATACGATAATTGTAGATAAACATGTTCAATATATTTGATGCCCTTATACCATCTGGGGACTATGACGTAATGGCTTAGTACATCCATAGTCGATAAATCAAGTGAATTATTATGGGGATAGTAATTCACTATACTAGAAGGAGTTCTGATGGGAGTGACTCACAACTAGCTCGATATCGGGCCTAGAGGGTCATGCACATATGGTGGATGCTTCAGCAAATAAAGGATTTGATGAAGATTCAATTAGCTCATATTCTCATTAGATGAGACCTTATTTTGATGGGCACCTTGCATGAGGCCCAATTAGAGGTCTAAGGAGATTATTAGATAGAGACCAATAATGCAAAGTTAGTGGATAATTGGATGATGATCCAATACCCATTAAGGCAGGAACCCTAGAGTTTTTTAGGTGGCTCTCTATAAATTGTAAATTGGAGGGAGGTTCATGGTTGATAGGTTACAGCTTTAGCTACCCCCTCCTATTCTCCTCCCTCTCTCTGCACAAGAGTTGGGAGATCAGATTAGAGGAGTTTCACTGTAGAGATCCATTGTGTGGATATCGCTAAAGAGGAATACACTTGATTTCCTTCATCCTCTCTATCTAGATCTAAATATAGGGATATATGATCTCTTTAGGTAAAATAATCTCTCACATGATATAGTTTTTTAGTTTTTACGACTTTTTTGTGATTCAATCTTTTACATGATGATTTGATCTTCATGAAAAATCTATTTTTATTTTGATTTCTGATGCGCATGTGATGCTCCCGCTGAGGTTTCCCAATATCTACACTATATAAGATATAGAAAGAGAAGAAGTTTGATCTTAAGGTTGTTAAAATTTAGGGTTGTCTTGCCCATGTTAGAAGACACAACCTTGATAATTTAGAATAAAGGACAGAGTGATAAAAACTTTTGAGATACCTCATAGAAACTTATGTGTACTATTTCTATATTCCTAAGGACCAAAATATCTTTGTTGCCAAGAGGGCAATGTTCTTTAAGAAAGACACATTCTTGGTGGAAATAGTGAGAGCATGATAGAGTTTAGCATGGTTGGAGAACCTTGCTCAAGCACAATTCCAAAGGCTATGGATGTTCAGGTATATAACACATAAGTTTCAATTTTACATAGGTCGGGTGGAGTGTCCCATCTTCCTTAGAGATATATGGTACATATCAGTGGAGAGGACACTCGGGATGTTGATCTTCGAACCTACGATGAGGCTATTATGAGTATAGACTCCGAGAAGTGGCAAGAAACTATAGATTTTGAGATTGATTCTATGTACTTTAAAAAATTTTGGAACTTTATTGATGCACCTGAAGGTATCATACCCATCGACTACAAATAAATCTTCCATAAGAAGATCAAAGTAGATGAAGAGATGGAGACCTATAAGGTAAGGCTAGTGGCCAAGGGGTATCTTTAAAGGCAAGGAGTTAACTATGGTGAAACCTTCTCACATATAGCCATACTAAAATCCATCAAAATTCTTTTGGTCATCTCAACACACTTTGATTATGAGATCTAGCATATGGATGTGAAAACTGTGTTCCTCAACGACAACCTCAATAAAGTGTATATGATACAACCGAAGGGATTCATGTCTAATGTGAGTCTAGATAAGGTGTGCAAGTTGCCCAGGTTTATCTATGGATTGAACCAAGCTTATCGAAGTTGAAACATAAGACTTGATTAGGCAATCAGATCTTATGACGTTATTAAGAATGAAGATGAGCATTGTATATACAAGAATGTAAGTGGGAGTATTATCACCTTCTTGGTGTTATATATGGATGACATCCTGATCATTGGGAATGATGTAGAAATGCTCTCTACAGATAAGGCTTAACTATCTAGACACTCCTCCAAGAAGGACTTAGGGAAAGCGTCATACATCTTACGGATTCAGATCTATAGAGATAGATCCAACATGATATTTGGCTTATCCTAGTCCAAGTACATAGACACTATTATCAAAAGGCTTGGCATAAAAAATTCTAAGAGATGTCTCTTATAGGACTCTAGTATGGTTGAGTCCTAATCTCTCTAGAAGTAGTCGAAAAAACCCTACTAGATTGTAATAAAGCCACTCATATCTTATAAAGGAGTATGACTATGGTTGATAGGCTAGGGTTTCCCCTTGCTTAGGTTAGCTATAGAGCCAACCTAGCCACCACCTGTTCCCTCTAAGGTAGGTAGGCTATAGAAGGGGTAAAAGGGTAATTTTAGTTAGATAAGCACCCCCTAGGGCTAGGGTTTGGAGCCCTATAAGCATGTAGCCTCCACCTCTTTTGATTAAGTAATCATCTATTTTATTTCAGCCTTGTGTCGAGTCTAGGAGGGAGGAACCCCTACGGCGTTCCAAGGGTTGATGCCCCTCGAGGGCCAAAAACTATATAGCTCCTTCTGGGATTCCATCATTCTATATCAGAGCCGTGTTCTTACTGCCCTATAGCCATCTTAGCTGCCTCCACCTTCCCAAGCAATTCCCATAATTGCTACGACACGCGCCTCCACCTTCCACCCCAGCAACAGATCAAATCAGTCTGCCACTGCCCCATGCATTGATCTAGAATTCTGGTATATTTTTATAACCCATGCTTCTTCAATACTGCAAGATCCTTCATATTATATGTGGGAGAAGTTCACCAAAGTTTTCTTGCTATAATTTTTTATCATCGTAAATGTTATCATCGTTGCGAAGGTGAAACACTGCAGAAATTTTCAACTGATTGTTGCTACTTGAAATCGAACTTTTGTTCATCCTTTCTGGCCAAAATTTTTACACAATTCTCAAGATAAAGTTGGCTTTCATTTGGAACTAGTTTCTTGTATGATCTTTCACCATCATGTAGTTTTGGAATTTTATGACGAAGGAATCTGCCTTACATCTTTTGTCCTATTTCTCTACTGTTATGCTGCCAAAATTTCATCAAAGTTTCTACTGGTATTGACAACATCTAAACTAAGGGTTTCTACATAATTTCCTTAAACTTTCCTCTGGAATTTACATTGAGAAGTCATCATTTCTCCAACGTAAAAATCAGTTCAGCAAGACAGCACATCGCAACACTTCTTTTCACCAAATTTTATCAGATGTAAGTGCTATTTTTTATAGGATTTTGGACTCTCTTTTCCTCATCTCTAAACCCTACTATCCTCAGCAAAAATCCTTCCAAATATTACCCTAAACCAAATCCAAATAGCCCTCCAAATCAGCCACCCAAATCAGTCTACTTCCTTATCGATCCACTTACTTTTTTAGCCAACTTTCCTTACCGAGACACCTACCTTTGCTGTCATCTATCCCATATCTAAAATCTATTTTCCTAACTTTCATCTACTATTATCATAGCCCTAAAACCATACCAATTCATAGCTTAAACTCTATAACCTCGCAGCCCCAAATTGCACCTAAAATAGCCACAAACCGCACCTAAAAATCAAAGCCTTCGGTCCACCAACCTTTCAACCACCCAATCTCCCTTGTCCCTTCAACCATAGCATGCATCTTTCATTGCCCAACGCTGCCAACAGCGATCTCTTGCTGCCATCCTCCTTAATCATAGCCAACAGCGATCCTTGTGGCAAAAAGCTACCGACAACGTTCTTTTACTGTAATCTCTTTACATCACAACCCGCAACAATCGTTCATAGCTAACTATCTTAATTATAGCTAGAAACAAACTAAACACAATAGCAACTGTTTCTTGCTCTATACCGCTGCTGCCCTTCTCTGCAACAGCCATGTACATTGTTGTCCTGTCTTCCTCCTATTGCAGTCGCACCCTTGCTGCATCCGAATCCACCTGTAGCCACGAAGTCGCACTGGAGCCGACGTTGCTATTGCCCTCTTCTTCCTCCGCCTCGCTACTACCTTCCAACTCAGATCTCTTGGCTGCCATCTTCCGACAAATATCAGCCATCTAAAAAATTGTAGCCTCGACGACATTGCAGCATCAACATTACAACATCATCGAAGGACCACAACCGACGTTAATGTTGCCATTTTCTTCCTCCACTATTGCTGCTAAACTTGGTTGCCATTCTCCACTTGGAGACCTCACCACTGCAGCCCTGACATTATTGCCATTGTTGCCTTTAGCCTGAAGATTATAGTTACACTATTTAATTGGTTTGATTTGATAGGTTGAAGATCCTTACATCATGACATTGGTGGGCTTATTTAAAGCCAAATTGGAGGCTCTTGAGACATGTATGGATGTTAAATTATGTGCTCTCTTTGAAGAGTTTAGATTAGGCCAATCACCTAGCCTAATAAGATCACAACGCGATGTAAATTTGGATTGTAAAAAGAACCTTAGCGAAGAACTAGCGATGATTCGTCAAACCTCCACTATTCAAGAGTACTAAACCAAGTTTGAAAGGTTATCTAATCAAACTTATGATTGGTCTGAAAAATAGATATAAAGGACTTTTATTGAGGGCTTGAAGCCGGAGATTTAGGAAGAAGTTAAAGCGTAATAGCTGTACACACTTAAGGCAGCTATCTCCTTTGCACGACATCAAGAGGAGCGATTGAACTATGAAGCTCGAAAGATTAGAGTTGCTCCCTGACCAACGGCACCAAAGCTTTCAATTCCTCATACTGTCAGTTGACCCCCTCAGCCACAGAAATTAATAAGAGAAGACCTTCATGACGGATCGACAAAAGGCCTATGTGGGTGTTGTGATAAATTGTGGAGCCTAGAACACAAATGTAAAAAGGAGACACTGTTGATGATTGCGCCCACTAAAGAACCCAAACTTGAAGATACGACTCTCGAGTCCAAGGAGAAGGATACACCACAACTAGCTACCCGCACGGTTCCTACCTTAGCTGGCTACACTAACCTGCAAACGCTGAAGATCAAAGGGTTTCTCAAGTAGTAGTCAGTCATCATCCTCATCAACGCCGTGAGCACACACAATTTCATAAGCAATAAAGTTGCTACCCACTTAATGCTCTAAAAAGAAGATTACAATGGGTTCGAAGTCAAGGTAGCTAACAGCCAAATTTTGAAGTGCAACCAGAAGTGCCAGCGGGTAAAACTTATCCTACAGGAGTAAGATGTAGTTGCTGATTTTTTCCTCCTTCCTCTTGATGGTTTTGATATAGTGCTTGGCATTGATTGGTTGTCCACAATTGGAGATATTTTCTAAAATTTTTCGAAGCTAACCATGAAATTTTTCAGAAAAGGAAAGTAGGTGATTCTACGAGGGAGCCCAATGACTACAACCACAACACAACACTTGAAGGGGTATCAAAAGAAAAATCCAGTGATTTTTCAATTCAAATTAAAGGGTTTCATGAGATTGAAGATAAGAACCCTCTTCCACAGCTTGCTAAAATTTTGGGCGTCTCCACCAAACTGAGCCGATTACCTCCTCTAAAGCTATCTGACCACCCTATGCTGAATAGGCCAAAACTTCTACCAGTTGTTGCTCGACCAGATTACTTCCTACAACCTCAGAAGTTTGAAAATAAAAGAGTTGTCTAAGAGATGATTGAGACACAGATTGTTCAACCATGCTTATTTCCCGCTATGACACATCCCTACATCAGTTTCTTCGGAGATAAGTTATTTCTAAAGTGTTTCATTCCATCGAACTCACTATGGTTGCTGATCTCAGGTGACTTCCATGACTTTCCCCAGGATCGGACCATGATGCTTAAAGACTTTCTTGATGATGACCTCTGATTTAAGATCCAAGACCGTCAGAAAATTGAGCCCCTCCAGTGGTGAAATCAAAAAAAGGGAAGGATCATTCGTATGACTCAACGAAGCATGAACATCATCTCTCTCATTATAAAGAAATATGCACCACTTGGTCAAGTGAAACTATAGCCCTCACGGCCACGATGTCGTCCACACCAAATCATGGTCATGTGTTTATTATTGGAGTAGACACATCCAGAGTGGGGGTCAGCACTATCCTCATACAAGATGGACAACAGCACGAAAAATGAAAATGAGCCCTAAAAAATTACCACTCCTACCCACCTCAGACTTAGAGGATAGTCCTTACTCCAAAAGAAGGCACGACTACTATTACAGAGCAACCACGTGACAGCCTATGCAAGAAGAAACTTTCCCCTAATAAACGCCGGAGCAGAAGAAAGTTTCCTGAGAAAAATTAAGTCCCCCTTCATCTCCAGCTCCACCAACACAAAATTTAAGCCTCAAGAAAGTGGTCTCCTTATTTCTTTAGGCCTTGCAAAATTGAGGATCACATTGGGGCCCTAATTTGGAGATCAGATCCGTGCACTAGATTAAAATTACAGTTGATCCTCCAAATATCTCACCTCAAATAGAAATTTAGAAGACGATGACTCAGCTTAAGTTCTTCCAACTGATGCCCAAGCTGATGAGGAGCTGAAGACTCGGTTCCTTGAGTTTATGAAACTTCAGTGTTGAGGACAAGGTTGATTTTAAGAGGGTGGGTTTGATAAGACTCCAGTAGGGTGGAGTCCTAATCTCCCTAGAAGTAGTCAATAAAATCATACTAGATTGTAATAAAGTCACTCCTATCTTATAAAGGAGTAAGTCTAGAGTTTAGATTAGCCCTTAGGGTATAGTGGCCGTCGCCCTCCTTACTGGGTTGGTAGGCTAGGGTTTCCCCCTGCTTAGGTCGGTTATAGAGCCAACCTAGTCGCCACTTGTTCCCTTTAAGATAGGTAGGCTATAGAAGGGGTAAAAGGATAATTTTAGTTAGGCAAGTACCCCTTAGGGCTAGGGTTTGGAGCCCTATATAAGCATGTAGCCTCCACATCTTTTTATTAGGCAATCATCTATTTTATTTCAGCCTTGTGCCGAGTCTAGGAGGGTGGAACCCCTACAATATTCCAAGGGTCGATGCCCCTCAAGAGTCAAAAACTATAGAGCTCCTTCTGGGGTTCTATCAGTCTCATACTGATGAAACATATAATATCAATTTCTAAGAGTATGTCCAAAGACTCTTGAAGAAAGGGAAAACATAGATATTGTACCTTATGACTTTGCAATAGAGTCTATCATGTATACTATGCTTGGTACCAAGCCTAATATAGGGCATGCTCTGAGTGTTATGGGTAGGTATCATGCGGATCTACTTTTAGAACACTGGAATACAGTAAAATGCATCTTTAAGTACTTGAGAATGACTATTGATCTTTTAGTGGTATACAAATGTGACAGTCTCCAGGTTGAGGGTTATATAGACTCGAGTTTTCAGTCTGATATAGATAATAGTAAGTCAAACTCAGGATATATCTTCACTCTGAATGAAGAAGTAGTATGTTGGAAGAGTTCCAAGCAACACACTACTAGTGACTCAAGCACAGAAGCGAAGTACCTTGCTGTGATAGAAGCAACAAATAAGGGAGTCTGAATAAAGAAGTTTATCATGGATTTGGGAGTTATACAGAGCAAAAGGAGTTGATTCTCATATACTATGATAATAATATAATGATTACTCAAGCAAAGGAACTCAGGTCTTATCCAAAGTCCAAGCACGTTCCGAGGAGGTTCTACCTAATCAGAGATATCGTGGCCTGTAAAGATGTAGTAATGAAAAGATTTTCATCCGAAGATAACATTGCGAATCCACTAACAAAACTGTTGTCTCATATTGTCTTTGAGCATCACAGAGGTCTAATAGAGATCATACATGTAGGTGATTGACTTTAGTTCAAGTGAAAAATTTTTGGTTATAGGTGTCATGTATGCCAATCATGTGAGTGTTGCCTGTTGCATATATTGTGATATCCTTAGATCTATACAATGAGAATTGAATTATGATGAGATTATGGTGATGATATCAATTCGTCTTTAAACACGAATCCTAAATAATCTAAGTCATAGGTTACTCAAGAAAGGCATCGAGAAAACTAGATAAATTAGTGTACTATTTACCGATTCATATGCTGGAGGTAGCTAGTCTCATAGTCACTCGTATGTGGACATTAAGGGTATAGTAAAAGTGCTTATTGAAGAATGAGTTCACTGATTGATCTGATTATACAATACTGGATGATTAATGATATATGCTATCAGATAGCAATTTCGTAGTCCTAGTTGTGTATCTAATCCTTAGACTTGAGACACCAAAGATATCTTGTTTGAATATTTATTTCTTTGATGCGGGACTTACAGGTCTAAAAATTTGAGATCTGGTATAGCTGGTTATCGAGATTGGTAACCAACCTTATAAAGGCAGTTGAGTGTCAATAGAGGATTATCCACCCTCGATATTATTAGAGAAATATCTCATGTATTCTTGCTTAAGCAAATCCTTGGCCAGGGTCATTCAAATTGAGAGAAAAGGAGCTCTCTAGGAAAATCAATTAATGAGTGTTTAATCTAATATGTGTGTTAAATAAAGTAATGCATATTTAACTATGATGGAGAAAAGGAGTTACAACGAGATGATTGGGCCAAGATCAAGTTTAGGCATCGGGCTAAGATTCAGATGATATAGTAGGAGCTTGTCAGGAGTTTGCTTGGAATTTGCCGAAGGAATCGGGAAGCTCATTGGGAATATATCAGGAGATCGCTGGAGGAAGACTATAAGACTCACCGCAAGAATGTCGAAGGCTACTAGATTGACCGGAGTTAGGTCATTGTTTAGCTTGATGGTCCTTATGATTGTAATCAGTGAGTCATAGTTAGGGATCAAGTCCTAATTGAGTTTGATTTGGAAGGAATCTAAATCAACTCAATGTGAGATAATCATGTCAACTAAGGGGATGGATTAAGCTCAGGTTGAGTTCAATTGGTTGACTTAAAAATTAGTCAATAGGAAGTATAAGTAGGGATTGAAAAAGTAAAAGGAATCACTTTTTCAGAAATCTTAGCGGTTCTACTGTCGGTGAACGATAGATGTACCGTCCAAGCCAATAGTTGTTCCTCCCAAGTCAATGATTGTACCATCATCGCCCAAGATTCTGAGCAGCTTTTAATGGCTATACTGTTGGCGCCGACGATTGTACCGCCCATACCCAGATTTTTCGGATACGTTTTAATTTTGGCTTCATTCTTCTAAAGCCAAATGGGGTCTATAAATACCCCAAGTTTTCTTACATTTAGTACAAGTATCCACATAAGTCATTCAGTAAAAATCTTTGAAAAAAGTGTGCTAGAAGTATGTAAGAAAAAAAAAAAGGGGGAAGGGAGTGAGCTAAGTGTTGTATTCTTGTAAAGAGTCTCCATTGTAAGTTAAAAGTTTATAAAGGTTTGATCTTACCCAAAGAAGATCAGTAGTGGACACTAATGGGCCTCGACGAAAAGGATTCAGAAGTGGGCGTAGACCAAGATTGAGGCTAAACCACTATAAAATTATGAGTGCTTTTAACTTGTCTTATTTGCTACTTTTAATTATTCTTAATTAGAAAGACAAGAGCATTATCTTTCAAATGTGTTTTAAATCATTTACTTATTCGCCTTCAAGTCTAAGAAGTACTTCAAATTATGGTTTTATTTAAATAATTTATTTTTACAACATGATTTTACACTTACACTAATTCAAATCTCCCCACCCTCTTAGTGCTAATTAAACCTAACAAATCTCTATCCAACTATCTAAGCCTCATAGACTAGTGGATCTCTATCTAATAGTCTCTTATTAGCTCTTATTAGATCTCATCCATAGGATCCAATAATACTGGGACTTATTGGATATCTATTAAAATAGAGGCTCTGTAGATATTTCATATTTGAACCTCTACTCATAATAACATCTACCATATGTGTGTGACCCTCTAGGCCCAATATTGAGCTAGCTATTAGTTGCACTTGTCAGAATTCCTTTTAACTTAGTGAATTTTTATCTCATAATAATTCACTCAATTCATCAACTATGGATATACTTGGCCACTACACCATAGTTCTCAAACGATGCAGGGGGATCTAATCCATTTGACCTATCTATCCTCAGTTATATTGTATCTATAGCCCCACATTTATCTAATATCTTAGAGATTGTATATCAAGTATAGTATTGTCAGGCCTTATATGAATTCCATCCGAGTCTTGCTCTAATCAGATTCTCTCAAAGAACTCATCCTTTCTTCATCCGAACAACCTTGGCTAGGGATTTGCTTAAGCAAGAACACACAGAATATTTCCTCTCATGATAAAATCGAGATTAAACAATCATCTATTGATACTCAATTACTTTTATAAGGTTGGCTACCAATCCCAATAACCAATATACATGATCTAAAACTTCCAGAACTGTAAGTCTGATGTCAATGAAAAGAGTACTTAAACAAGACATCCTTGGTATCTCAAGTCTAAGGACTAGACACACAATTGAGACTACGGAATCGCTGTTTGACGTTAAATGTCATTAACCATCCAGCATTTTGTAAGTGGATTAATCTATAAATTTTACTCTATAATAAGCATCTATATTGTATCCTTAGTATCCCACACGAGCAACTATTAGATCAATCATCTCCATCATATAGATCGGTATATAGTACACCAGTCTATTTGGTTATCTCGATGTCCTTCTCAAGTAACCTACGACTAGGATTATCTAGGGTCTATGTTTAAAGGTAAATCAGTCTCATTATTATGATCTCATCACGATTTGATTCCCATTACACAGATCCAAAGATATCAAAATAAATATAACAAGAAACATAAAGTGAGAATATTCTAATAATACTAATAAGCAAAAAGATCGCATAGCGTGTGCCATCACTTATGTATTTGGCTTGCAGGGTACATGTAACTAGTAGTGACTTTAATATTGTGAAACCATGAGAGTATCACATGCACAGCAAAAAAAAAAAAAAACTGGTTTCCCATATTTACCATATTATTGTGCAAAGATGTAGCTTGGAGAGGGCGGTCGACTAAGAAGATGTGGGAGGGAGGAGAATGGTGGATGGCCAAAGATGTAGCCTATCACCTGTATTGGTCGCCCTTGTCTCATATTTATAGAGAGCCTCTAAAGACCCTAATGGATACTACCTTAGTGAGTATTAGATCTCTATCCAATTATCCACACCTCTTCGATTATCGAATCTCTATACAATAATCTCAATGTGCTTTTAATTTAGCCTTATGCAAGGAGTACATTAATACTTGGACTCATCCAATGACAACAGAGACTAATTAGATAACTCATATTCAATCTTCTACTCGTTGCAATCGTCCACCATATGTGTGTGACCCTCTAGGCCTAATACCAAACTGATCATTAGTTCCACCTATTAGAACTCTTTCTAACTCAATAAATTATTATCTCATAATAATTCACATAACTCATCAACTATGAAAGTACTATGACACTACATCATAATCCCCAGATGGTACAGAGGATCTAATCCATTAGACTTATATGTCCTCAGTTAATATGTATCTATAGTTGTCATACTCCCTAAAATTATTGCATTCAACATGCATAAACATATCTTAAATATGATAACACTATAATTCGTCCATAATCCAAATCCAAATCCAGATCCAAACTAACATTTGAGGATACCGAAGAATATTTAAATATCATTCACATCCATCCATAAAACTTGTGTAATTTATTATCATAAACCATATAACTCAATGATTTATAAAATCCAAGCCAACTCAACTAAACAATAACCACATCATAAATCCACAAGTATAGGAATCCATATAATCACAAAACCAATATTTACCATAAGTTCATATCATTATATAAATTAAACTTAATATTTTAAAATATTAAACATTAGAGGTCCTTTAAACATTTACAAGCACAAAACTTCAAAATTTATCAATAACATTTTATTAGACGCAAAGTGCACTTAGACAACATTCACAACATATCTACCTACAAGACTTACCCAAAATCTGAATAGCTCTCCATTGCCTTAGCTCAATTCAAACATTTTTAGTGAGTAACAAGCTCATCTATAAAATTTATATAGCAATGGAGTAAGCTACAAAACTCAGCATGCAACTGATATATCGAAGACAAGGGAGGATAGTTTTAAATAAATTTGATATCAAATTGCAAGGCAAGGGTATAAGAATTCACAGATAGCATCTCATTAGATACAAAATCACAAATCATTTGATTCAAAACTTACTTTGATCATAATAATGGAGGAAGAGTAATTGGAGCAGATCATTGGCGTGAAATATCTCAGAACATATCAATATCGTATGAAACAACTCGGTGCATATCAATAAAATGTGAAATATTTTGAACCATGTTAATGACATATGAATATTTGAAGCATATAAAAGGTGTAAACATGTTTTGGAGTATATCATTAGTATATAAAATATTTTGGAGCATATCAAAGGTATAAATATGTTTCATAGCATATCAAAGGTATATGAAATATAACAAGGCATATCAAAGGCGCATATGTTTCAGAGTATATCAATAATATATGAAATATTTCAAGACATCAAAAGCGTAAACATGTTTTGGAGCATATTAATAGTATATAAAATATTTCAAGGCATATCAAGGTGTAAATATATTTCAGAGTATATCAATGGTGTATAAATCATTTCAAAAATTATCAAATAATAAATAAGAATCAAAAGCTCAAATGTCATATATGACATCACATTCATTACATTGTTATCTAAAGCACACATATAAACTTATAAACAAATGCTTTGGATATCATATCAAAAACATAGATGGTGAAGTGAGATCACAAACATAATATGGTCCATCCATTTCTAAATGACCACTAAATATAAGTCTCCCACGTATGTGAGCTCTATCCACCCATGTTTAGATGAAGTCATAGGGGGTCGATAGAGCATCACGGGCTCTAAGCATAACTCCCTTTACCATTTCTGGAAAAGGATCAAATTATCTCACAAAAACTATAGTACAAAAGGATATTCTATGTAATAAAATTAGTATATATCGAAAGCACATGTGGAACAATGACATGTACATGTGCTAATATGAATCAATACGATGTAAACATAATTTTTCATATAATGCATTCAGAGAGGTAAAGAATTAAGGACAAGAATATAGGATTCAAGGTAATCACATAGAGTTAAATTGAAGAAAGAATTCTAGATTAATTCAATTTCCAAAGTAATGAACAATGTCACGGGCTTAGTTGATTTTGCCTAAGCCGTATGATACCCATACGTGTCCGTCCGCAAAGGTCAGTCTTCCCCGAGATCTCCTAGAGTCCCTTAGGACTTACAAAAGAGAAAACATGCCAGAATAAGCAATTTTAATGGGATCCATAAGTAACTATTCAATCAAACACTTTATAAAACCAAATACAAATTACACATATGGACATTATAAACTTAGAAAGGTCGTACACAAAGGATAATGGTTCATTACAGACCGAAGTCCCCACAAGTGCTTACAAGACACACTCGTATTTACAAGCCAAAATCGGCTACAAAGCAAACCAAACTAGGGTTGTCAAGCTTACTGCAAGCCCGCTACTTACTGTATAAGGTATGTACATAAACTGAAGGACACAGACAAACATAAGCATTTCATCAAACACCTTATTTATATTTTTAATCATGACATTCTCTCTCACTTATTCCTTTGACATTCTCGTCGAAGCCACTATAGACGTTGCATCTCCTCGCATTTTGTTGAATCTTCAATCTTCTGCTTTGGTTGCAACACGCTCATTTGGCTCTCAGCGGCTCTCCGCTTCTATTGTTGAGTAGTCAAACTCTGATCCACCATGCTACTTCAACTCACCAATGACTGACTCTAGTGTGGCGTTGGTTGAGTTGTATTGATCCTTGTTGACTCTCGCGGATCCTTTTGATAAAGGAAAAGATCTACCTTATTATACACTGGTATCGCAGTATACTCATGTTGCTTGAACTGGATAGATGTTTGTTGGAACTTTAACGAGCATCACCTCATAGACTTTGAAGTTTTTAAGGTCCTTCCTCCATAATATTTACCCATTTATCCTTCTTCCACTTTTAGTTGTCACTTCCAAGTAGGTTCGTATCACTCCAGCTTTCGATTGACATTCAATTAGGAAATGAAGGATAATCTCCTCTTAGTAGTATTGATCACTAATTGTGAGGATTCAATAACTATTATCTTCCATAAGCTTTCTTCGATGGGTCACTGAACTTATACAGAGCTTCTCTGCTGGATAAGTAGGAGAATTTGGATACTCGACTTCACCCATTCTCTTAGTAGTTGAGAAGACAAGGTTACTTGACTTCGCTCACCTCCTCGAGTTAAAAGAATTGGGGTACTCAGTTTTACCCATTCTCTTGAGTTGAGAAGGCAAAGGTTACTCGATTTCACTTGCCTTCTCGATTTTGTACTTCATGCATTGAGCCAGTTACTAACATTCACCCGCTCTTTGCTCATACTAAGTGTTTGCACTCCTTACGTTGAGTTAGCTACTGTGATTTACCTTTCCACTGCCATTGAACTTCTAGAATGCAAGAAGTTTTGCTCAAAAAAAGCAAAAAGTGTACCCCAACTTGGAGTCCCCTAACTTGGAGGAAGTTTTTGATAGATTTGGTCACCTCCGGGATTATACCATCTCCTCTATCATCTTTGTCGCCTACTCCTCTGAGTAGAAAAGGTACAACACTACGTATTGTTTACTTTGTTTTTTGGTCGAGCACTCTTGCATCAACCCGAAGTTCCTTGATTTCGGCTATCTTGATGAGAAACCTATCAACACTGATCTTATAAAGTTCCTTAACCTCTGTCCTTCCACCCTATCTTGGTACTTGGAGTTTGCCTCTACATTCTCTATCTCTTCAACCCTTTTTACGACCAATGCTCTCCGTCCATGAGAGCAAGGAATTAATGACTTAATAGAAGTCCCGCCTCTGTAGTACCATGGCGTTCCTAAGCCCATGGCCCTACTATCTATTGCTTTGTAGCTGCATCCCTTCGTTTTGCGATCGGTAGACTTGCCTCTGCGGCACTGTGACGCTCCTCCGAGTCCACCTCCTTTCTAACAGATGCTATTGCTTTTGGGTAGCTGAGCCCCTCCGGACTCGTCGTTGCTTCCTTGCCCTTTTCGACCACCTGCTTCAACACCACTATGTCCTCCTGGCAGTTCTCCTTTGTCAATGAAAAGATAGACTACAACTCTCATGCATGGCCTCTGCCTTCTTAGTATAGGGCTCGAGCCGATTCTGTTCTCCTTAGCTTCCTTGGTAGTAACGTTCGCTTACTCGACCTTGTCCTCTGACTTGTCGGGCTCCCTTAAATGAATATGAGCACTGAAGCAGTCTAACTCTCCAACTGCTCATCATACCTTTGTATGATCAAGTCCCCTCTATGGGACTCACTGGTACTTGCAATCTAACTTCTCCCACAGTGGTACACAGCTCATATATGCTGATGACTAAGGCTTTCATCTGATATAAGCTTTGATGCACACACATGGAAGACCCACCTCTACGGTACCATGACATTCACTCCTTGAGTCTATAGCCCTTCTTGTCGTTGCATTGTTCACTGAAGTGGAGCTCCCAACAGCTCCTGATCATTCATATGATCACGTACCCCTCCATGGGACTCACTAGTACTTGCACTTTGACTTCTTCCTTGGTGATATACAACCCCCATATGCTGATGATTAAGGCTTTCATCTAATGCAAGTTATTATGCATACACGAAGACCCGCCTCTGCGGTACCACAATATTTACTCCTTAAATCCATAGCCCTTCTTCTTGTTATGTCGTACACCAAAGTGGAGCTCCTAGTAGCTCTTGATCATACCTCCACATGATCATGTCCCTCACAGGACATGTCCACATATGTTGTATTGCCATGAATTATTCCACCGTGATCCGTTACACCATGTCGCCTCTTGGTGACATCTTAATTGCATATATATTCACATGTGATGAACTCAGACTATGACTTCTCCATGTGTAGCCTCTACGAACACATCATAAGGCCTTTGCCATCTCCGATTTTTGGTTCACTCCCTTGGCAATTCACCTTCGTCCACCTACTCTTGGGTTACAATTAGACGAAGCATAGCTCTAGGACAATCCGTCGCTTAGTAGCTCCTGAAGTCCTCTGACTTTGCTAGGATTGATGCACCATTGTCTGGATCCTGGGCCTATATCCCTACCAGCATAATCTTCGTCATGCACCACTTGTTCCTGACAACTCGAATGGCAATACTGTAGCATATTCTTCAAGAGTACTTGCCTCTACATCCTCTTACCCCATGTTAAGGTCTCCTGATCCCAACTTCGTCTCTACAAGTTGAATCATCTTTAATTACTCTGTCAAATATATTTCTGAGGTAAGGTGTATGTGCCTTGAAGCTCCATTCGTCTTTGACACCATGCAAGATAAGTCTGTCGCATCAAAATGAAGAACCCATAGAACGACATGATCTCACTATTACCTCAACAAGAGTTCATACCCTTGATCTCCATCCAAGGAAAGCTCTAAGTATGTCTTCACTCCGTTGAGTTTGATTTCCATATCGACTCTAAGTATGCCTTCATATGATGTTATCTTGGATTGCTCCCTCACTTGATCTCGAAATGTATCCACCAATGCATTACCTCATTCGAGATCATGTGACAACTCCTCGTCACTCACTCGGTCCAATGAGCTTTGTGAAGATATTGCCTTGAGAAACTCTTCCTCAATATGTGCGGTTTGTTGCATATGATTCTCCCTCTAGAGGACTAGGATTTAGTCCTCTTGGATAACTATCCTATTGGAGCAACTTTCCTCTTTGCATTCTTCCCACTAGAAGTTTTGGAGACCACCATCCCCTTTGGACTACTCTATCTTGCTAAACAACTTATGCCTTGTTCTACCCCCACAAATAGACTTGCTATATTGCGACTCTTCGCCAATATAATTCCCACTGCACTCTTCAAGGTCTAGCAATGTGCTGAACTTGTTGCACACTTCAGCCTCCAACGGACGTATAATTTATATACCGAAGAGAAAGTTTTGATTCGCTATGGTGTCAAGTTCCAATCGCGCCTTATGATAGCCACGAACACTCTGTCGTTCATGTACAAGCCCTTGTATGACTATCAAATCCTTTGAGTTAGCAATTCCCCTCACCTCTGTGAGCTTTGCATAACTCTTTTGGTCGTTGTGCGACACCTCTCACTTTATACGGTCTCATCTTTCACTAAGCGCCCCACTTGCCTTGAGTACCCTCAAGTTTAGTTGTTAATGTCGAGCTGTAGCTCGAACTCAACTATCTCAATCTTTGTACGCTACACATTCTTCTTTGCTTGTTTGTCCTTGTGGTGCCTCTCATGCAAAGGGTTGGCCATTCCTCTGAATGCCAAACCTAGATGTCAGCTCCTTTGAGTGACTCCTTTCCCTACATCTTAATGTTCGTTTCCCCCAAACGGTTACGCGTGCCGGCTGTCCTCCATACAGCCCAGTTAGGTCCCCCATGTTTGTATAGCCAATGTTTTTGCGTGTGCTTGTCCTGCTCTGATACCACAATATCACGAACTTAGCTGAATTTGCCTAAGTCGTGCAACACCCTAGTGGCACCTTTGAAGACTTAGCTAGAATTGACTAAGCTACGAAGCAACCTTTGCCCACAGTTCCAGACTTAGTTAAAATTTTCTAAGTCATGGAAACGTCGAAACGTATTTGCCCACAAAGGGTCAGCCCACTTGCAATCTCGTGCCGGTCTCGAAGGACCTGCAAAAGGAAAAATTGATTAGTTTTGAAGACGAGCGATGGACCAGTCTCGACGTCTCACATAGAGGGTAGCTTTTATAAGTAATTTGTCGAACACCTTGAGTGCAATAGAAAAAAAGAGAGAGAGCGAAACAGGACTTTAGAGGACTGTAAGAACAATCGCAAGTCCATAAATGATGATTCCTAAGGGTGTCGAATGTAACTTACTCAAAATACTCCAAATATTTTGAGATATGCAAATGATGATTCCTAAGGATATGCAAATGGGCAAAGGCCCTATTCTGGTAGATTCTGAGATAGACATTATATAAATTATTTAAATGACCAACTATACTCTAACTTACTCAAAATATGTGTTATTTGAAAGATATATCAATTTACTTTTAGATGAATTAACTTTTATTTAAATTGGGGTTTCCAATAGAGAGTTCCAAATAATTTAGTAACAAAAGGTCAAAGGATGATAATTCTATTTTGTAGAATCCATAGAGTTGAATAGAACAAATATATCAGTATCCATTTGTACTTTAAATCTTTTAAATTAGGTATAAAAAGAAAGATCTATAAGTATAATTTCTAATGAAGTAGGTTTTGTCATAATTAGATTTTTCAACAAGGAGTTATAAGAAATTTAATATCAATAGATCAAAGATTATAATCTCTATTACACAAATTTTTTAGGGTCTACTGAAATAAAAGTTTAGATAGGCATATGATCTCCAAAATTTTAATTCTAGTATCAAAAGAAAGATCTAAGAATCCACTTTTGGATGAAATAGGTTTTGCCTAAATCAACGTTTGGTGTAGAAATTTATGACTCGAATAATGTGGAAAGGTCATAATCTCAAAATTTTTAGATTCATAAATTTACATCTGAATGGAAGAGATATCATGTTCTAAGCCACAAATCTTTCAAAATTATATCAAACTGAGATAAAATTAAGGAACTACTATAGGAGGTTATAATACTTGCCTTATAAACATTTAATTCCTAAATATGAGGAATTGATCCAAAACTTCAAGTCAAAGCAAAATTTCTTCTTCTACTTCAATTCGTTTTCATTTCTCATTCTCAACATTGGTTATGCAGCAAGTTTTCTCAATTTTAGTAAGTTTTCTCCTTTAGTTTCTCCTCTAATTACTTAGCTTTGACTAACATAAGGAGCACAAGGTGGCAAGCATGCATGAAAGAAGCTTGGGTGTTACCCATATGATAAGCATAAGTGGCACCACTCTTAGGCTAGCTAGTGACACATGTATTCCTCTTTTTTCTAACTTAATATAAAATTTTCATAATTTATATTAATTTTTTAAGATTCACATTTAGGTTTGTAGCAATAAACTTTTAATATAAAATTATTTAATCAAAATAATTATTAAACAATCCTCATATTTATAAATAAGTCCTTATAAATAATTTAAAATAGATCATTACACATATTTTAGAAATAAGGGATATTACAATAGTTCATTATCCATCTAATATCCTAAAGACTATATATTAGGCATGGTATTGTTAGGCCTTATACGGAATCCATGTAAGTCTCGCTCTAATCAGATTATCCTGAAAAACTTATTCTCTCTCAATCCAAATAACCCTGGCCTGAGATTTTCCTGAGTGATAACACACGATATATTCTTCTCATGTTACTGAGAGTAGATAATCCTCTATTGACACTCAATTGTATTCATAAGGCTGGCTACCAATCTCGATAACCGGCTATATTATATTTGAGACTTTCCAAACTTGTAAGTATGGCATAAATGAAAGAAGTTCTCAAAAAAGGCATCATTGGTGTCTTAAGTCTAAGGATCAGGCATATAATATGGACTACAGAATCGCTATTTGATATTATGTATCATTAACCATCTAGCAGACCATAAGCGGATTAATCAGTAAACTTATTCTCTAATGAGCACCTATACTGTACTCTTAATGTCCCCACATGAGTGGCTATGAGACTAGCCACCTCCATCATATAGAAGGGTATACAGTAAGTACACTGGTCTTTTCGACTATCTCGATGTCCCTCTCAAGTAACCTATGATCGGGATTACTGGGGCTATGTTAAAGGTGAATCGATCTCATTATCATGATCTCATCATGATCTGATTCCTATTGTATAGATCATAGGACATCACAATATATATGCAATATACAACACAAAGTGAGAATATACAAATAATAATAGTAAGCAAAAAGATCATGCAATATGTCACATGTGTCATCACTTCCGTGATTCGCTTACAGGGCACCTATAACCAAAAATCTCTCACTTGACCTAAAGCCAATAACCTATGTGTCAGATCTCTATCAAACCCCTGTGACACTTAAAGACAGTTTGAGCAAATGACTTTATCAGTGGATCTATAATATTATCTTTGGATGAAACTCTTTCCATTGCTACATCTCTACAAGCCACAATATCTCTAATCAGTTGGAATGTCCTCAAAACAATTCTGATGAAACTTGGATTCTCTTGTTAGAGATATTATCTTGTTAGTGTCACTATATATAAGAATTAGATCCTCATTACTCGGTACAACTACCAAATATATGATAAACTTCTTCATTCTAACCCCCTCCTTTGCTGCTTTTGTCACAACAATGCACTTCGCCTCTATGGTAGAGTCGGTAGTAATATCTTGTTTGGAACTCTTCTAGCTTAATGCTCCTCCATTCAAGGTGAAGATATATCTTGAGGTTGACTTGTTATCATCGATATCATACTAAAAACTTGAATCTATATCATACTAAAAACTTGAATCTGTGTAGCCCTCAACTTGGAGGGTGTCTCCTTCATATATCAATAAAAGATCCTTAGTCCTTATCAAGTACTTAAGGATGCACTTTACTAGCTTCCAGTGTTCTAAACCTGGATCCACCTAAAATATGCTCGTGACACTTAGAGCATGCGTTATATCAAGCCTAGTACTAAGCATAGTATTGGGAAACCTCGGTGGGAGCATTACATGAGCAGCGGACGATCAAAACAAAATATTTTTTTTATGTAGATCAAATCATCGTGCAAAAGATTGGGTCACGAGAAAGCTGAAAAAATTAAAAAAAACCATGATATGTGAGAGATTGATTACCTAGGGAGATCAGATCATATATCCCTATTTTTCTAGATCTAGATGGAGAGGATGAAGAAGGTCAACCATCCTCCTTTCTAGCAGTATCCACATGATTGACTCATCGATTATAGACGTACTAGGTCACTGCGCCATAATACTCAAATAATGCAGGGATTAAATCCATCGGACCTGTCTATTTACAATTATCGTATATCTATAATCCCTTATCCAACTAATATCCCAAAGACCATATATTAGGTATGGTACTGTCAAGGCACATACAGAATCCATCCAAGACTCGCTCTAATCGGATTCTCCTGGAGAACTCCTCTCTTAATCCGAATGACCCTAGCTAGGGATTTGTCTGAGCAAGTGTATATAGGATATTCCTCTCGTGATAACGAGAGTGGATGATCTTTTATTAACACTCAATTGCCTTCGTAAGTTTTACTACTAATCCTAATAACCAATTTTACTATATCTGGAACTTTTCAAACCTGTCAGTCTAGTGTCAAAAAAAGGAGTACTCAAACAAGACATCTTTAGTGTCTCAAGTATAAGGATCAGATATACAATTGGGACTATAGAATCGTTGTTTGACATTAGATATCATTAATCATACATCATTCCATAAACGGATCAATCAGTGAACTCATTCTCCAATGAGCATATATATTATATCCTTAGTGTTTCCACACAAGTGGCTATAAAACTAGCCACCTCCATCATATGGACGGGTATATAGTACATTGATCTATTCGGTTATCTCGATGTCTCTCTTAAGTAACTTATGACTGGGATTATTTAGGATCTATGTTTAAAGATGAATCGATCTCATTAGCGTGATCTCATCACGATTTGATTCTCATTGCACAGAACTAATGACATCACAATATATATGCAAGAGATAATATAATATGAGAATATGTTAGTAATAATCATAAATAAAAATATCACATAGCGTGTCACACGTGTCATTACTCACGTGATTGGCTTGTAAAGCACCTGTAACTAGCAATCTCCCACTTGATCTAAAGCTAATCACCTATGTGTATAATCCCCATCAGACCCTTGTGACACTCAAATATAATATGAGCTAGCGGCTTTGTCAATAGATCTGTAATGTTAGCTTTGGATGGAACTCTTTCCATTGCTATATCTTTTTGGGCTATGATCTCTCTAATTAAGTGGAACCTCCTCAAAACAATTTTGATGAGACTAGGTTCCCTTACTAGAGCTATCACCCTATCATTGTCACACCATATGAGAATCACCTCCACACTGCTTGGTATGATTCTCAAATCATGATAAACTTCTTCATCCACATCCCTTCCTTTGCTGCTTCTGATGTAGCAATGTATTTCGCCTCTGAGGTTGAGTCAACATTAGTATCTTGCTTGGAACTCTTTCAACTTACCACTCCATTCAGGATGAAAACATACCCTGAGTTCGACTTGCTATCATTAATGTTGGACTAGAAACTTGAGGTCGTATAGCCCTCAACCTGGAGGCTACCTTCTTCATATACTAGTAAAAGATCTTTAGTCCTTCTCAAGTATTTAAGGACACACTTTACTACCTTCTAGTATTCTAAACTTAGATCTGCTTGATACTTGCTCGTGACACTCAAAGAATATGTTATATCAGACCTGGTACATAGCATAACATATGTGATAGACGCTATCACTGAAGCATAGGGTATTATATCCATGTCTACCCTTTCTTTAGAAGTCTTTAGGTACATACTCTTAGAAAATGATATTTTATGTCTTATCGGTATGAGACCTCGCTTGGAATTCTCCATACTAAACCTTTTGACAATGGAGTCTATGTACCTAGATTGGGACAAGCCAAGCATCCTCTTGGATCTATGTCTATAGATCCGGATCCCCAAAATATAGGATATTTTCCTTAAGTCTTTCATGGAGAAGTTTCTAGATAGCCAAGTCTTTATTATAGAGAGTATTCCTACATCATTCTCAATGATTAGGATGTCATCCACATACAACACCAAAAAGGTGATAGCGCTCCCATTTACCTTCCTGTACACACAAGGCTCATCTTTGTTCTTAGTGAAGTCATAAGATCTGATCGCCTCATCAAATCTTATATGCAACTTCAGGAAGCTTGCTTTAGTCCATAAATGGATCTAAGCAACCTGCACACTTTATCTGGACTCTCTCTGAATACAAATCCCTTTGGCTGTATCATATACACCTCCTCCTCGAGATTGCCATTGAGGAATGTCATTTCCATAGCCATCTACCAGATCTCATAATTATAGTGTGCTACAATGGCTAAAAGAATTCTGATGGATTTAATCATAGCTACAAGTGAAAATATTTCGTCATAGTCAACTCCTTGCCTTTAACGATATCTTATAGCTACCAGCCTTGTCTTATAGGTTTCCACCTTTCCAACCACTCTGATCTTTTTCTTGAAGATTCATTTGTGGCCGATGGGTACGATACCCTCAGGTGCATCCATATATTTCAAACCTTGTTAGAGTACATGGAATACATCTCAAAATTCATGGCTTCTTACCACTTCTCGGAGTCTATACTCATAATAGCCTTCTCGTAGGTCTGAGAATCAACATCTTAAGAATCCTCTCTACTTATTTATCCCACATATCTTTCAGGAGGGTAAGATACTCTATTAGACCTGTGTAAAGTTGGAACTTGTGTGTTAGGTACCTGAACAGACTTGGGCTATGGAATGATGCTTGAGCTAAGTTCTCCAACCTTGCTCAACTCTATCTCACTCAAACTGTTTTTACCAAGAATGTGTTCCTTCTCAAGAAACACAACCTTCTTGGCAACAAAGACCTTCTGGTCCTCAGGATGATAGAAATAGTACCATAAAGTCTCTTAAGGGTATCCCACGAACGTGCACCATTCCATCCTTGATTCTAACCTATTAGGGTTGTGTCTTCTAACATGGGCAAGACAACCCCAAATCTTAACTACTTTAAGATCGGCCTTCTTTCCTTTCCATATCTAATATAGTGTAGATATTACCAACTTTGATGGAACTCTGTTCAGAAGATAAGCAGTGGTCCCTAGGGCGTATTCGTAGAATAAGATAGGTAGGTCAGCGACCACACCATATCCAACAATGTGTGATTCATCCTTTCTGATACACCATTAAGCTGAGGTGTATATAGAGGTGACCATTGGGATTAAATCTCATGGTCCCTGAGGAAATGGGTAAACTCTATACTCAAGTACTCTCCTCCTCGATTTGATCGAAGAGTCTTAATACTCTTTCCAATCTGGTTCTTTACTTTATTCTTATATTCCCTGAATTTCTTAAAAGCCTCGGACTTATACTTTATCAAGTACACGTGTCCATACCTAGAGAAATTATCAGTGAATATAATGGCGTATAAGTAACCACCTATAGCCTAAGTCGACATGGGACCACATACATCACTATGTACAAGTTCCAATAACTCAGTGGCTTTCTCTCCAGTTCCACTAAAAGGAGAGTTGGTCGTCTTCCCATGAAGACAAGATTCATAAGTTGCATATGACTCATAGTCAAATAGATCTAAGTATCCATCTTTTAACAACTTTTAAATCCTTCCCTCATGTATATGACCTAGCCTACAATATCATAGATATGCATTATTCACTCATCTCTTTTCCTCTTAGATGTATTTATATTCATAATATATAGAAAAGTGTTTAACATATATAAGCTATTTATCAGGGTCCCTCTAGTGATGATCTTATTATCCATAATTCTTGAACAACTGTTATTATTAAAAACTAATTTATATCTACTAATTATCAAACAAGAGATGAAAATAATTATTTTGATAATAGAGGGAACAAAATAGCATGTATCTAATGTAATAATAGCTCCACTAGATAGATGTAGGGTGACCTCCCAATAAGAACTGCTACAACTTTTGCTCTATTGCCCATCTTAAGGTACATCTCACCTCTAGCCAATCTCCTAAGTCTTGCCAAAACCTACAATGAATTGCAGATATGATAAGCACTCTCGGTATCCAATACTCATATGTTATCATAAAAATCTGATAAATAGAGATTGATCATGAATATACCTTAAGCTTCTCTAAGCTTCTATTTCACCTTATCTATAAGGTAGTCATTACAGTTCCTCTTCCACTACCAATCTTAGCCGTAGTGGAAGCATTGTCCTTTGTCCTTTGCCGAGTCTTTCTTAGCAACCTTTGTCTTACCCGGTTTTTTTTTGCCCTTACCCTTCTTAAGAGTCTTAATGGCCTTCCTTTTCTTATTGGTCTCACCAATATAGAGAACTAGCTTTCTATTTCTTGATGGTGCTCTTAGCTTCTCTCAACATATTGAGGAGCTTAGGCAGAGTCACCTCAAACTTGTTCATATTAAAGTTAATAATGAACTGTGAAAAGGAATCTGGTAGAGCTTGAAGTATAAGATCAACATACAGGTTATCTTCCAGGATATCTTTACACTTCATAAAGCAAGCTATCTCATCCTCGCTTGTCCTTTCCTTTGATGTGGGCACAATCATGTTAAGGACATATACGATTTTCTCCACCATGAGAATAATTCTCAAATTGCGATGTCAATCCATGTAGTTAGGACCAGTGAAGCGGTTGACATCAAGTATGCCACGTAGAGGGTTTATGATCGACATATTGTTAACAAACAAGATATAGCATAAATAAATAATATACAGATTTTATAGAAAACTAATTAAGATATGAACTTATATCTTAATGTACTCTCACTATTTTCCTAACGAATCACGTGACACCCTCAACACGTGAAACAGAAGTCTCCGGCAGACTCTGAGTGGGGTTTGAGATCTAATTGACATCTTAATGCAACCTCAGGGACTCGACCATTTACACTAAGCCTAAAAGGTAGATAACTCTTGTCAATCACAACTCCTTATGATTCCCTTTAGGCCGAATCATGGTCTCGAGGGACTCGACCAACCATGATATTCAGTTAAGTCATCACCATCGTTATAAATATGTCTGATTTGATGATATGCTCTTGAGGGACTCGACCAAGTATACCATGTCCTGAGGTTACCGGTGACATCTCTATGTCGTAGGCAAGATCTTGATCATGTAGATAAGTGAGCCTCGAGGGACTCGACCAACTCAACCTACATCGTGATTTAATTTTTTCTTATAATGATGGAAGGCCATGTGGATCAATCTTATTGCCTCATGCTTACCTACTTAATATTAACATAGAATGGTTTTTTGTTTTGTATCAGTCTCCTAATATGTCGTGTCACATACATACATATTTAATATATATCTACATCACATGCAGATATATATATATATAGTAGGTATATAATAAATCAAAACGCAACAAGAACACGTAGAACAGTTTTGCATGATGTAATTTCATCATATGTAGTTTAAAACCAATTTTTGTATGAATAACCTTGGCTCTGATAGTTAGGAAACCTCAGCAGGAACATCACACACGCATCGGAAGGTCAAAACCAAACATGTTTCCCATGCAGATCAAATCATCGTGCAAAAGATTAGGTCACGAGAAAGCTGTAAAATCAAAAAAATCATGATATGTGAGAGATTAATTACCTAGGGAGATCATATATCCCTATTTTTCCATATCCAAATGGAGAGGACAAAGAAGGTCAAGCGTCCTCCTCTCTAGCGATATCCACACAATGGATCTCTGCAGCATAACTTCTCCAATTAGATCTCACAACTCTTGTATAGAGGGAGGGAGGAGAATAAGAATGGTGGCTAAAGTTGTAGCTTATCAACCATAAACCTCCCTTCTATTTATAGAGAGCCACCAAAAACCCTAGGGTTCCTACCTTAGTAGGTATTACCCACTGACCTTGCATTATTTGATCTCTATTAAATAATCTTCTTTGACCTCTAATTGGGCCTCAAGCAAGGAGCCCATGAGTGTAGGGTATCATCTAATGAGAATAGAGTCTAATTGGATCTCTATCCAATTCTCTATTCTTTGAAGCATCCACCATATGTGTATAACCCTCTAGGCCCGATATTGAGCTGGCAGTGAGTCACTCCCATCAGAACTCCTTCTGATATAGTAAATTATTATCTTCATAATAATTCACTCAACACATCGACTATGGACATACTAGGCCACTACGCCATAGTCCCCAAACAATACAATAGGATCAAATCCATCAGACCTGTCTATCTATAGTTACCGCATATCTACAATCCCTCATCTAACTAATATCTCAGAGACCAGATATTGGATATGGTAGAGGGCACATAAGAAATCTATCTGAGACTTGCTCTAATCAGATTCTCTTGAAGAACTCATTCTCTCTCAATCTGAATGACCCTAGCTAGGAATTTGTTTGAGCAAGTACATATGAGATATTCCTCTCACAATACTAAGAGTTGATTTTCCTTTATTGACACTCAATTACTTTCGTAAGTTAGCTACCAATCCCGATAATCAGTTGTACCATATCTGGAACTTTCCAAACCTGTATGTCTGGCGTCAAAGAAATGAGCACTCAAATAAGACATCTTTGGTGTCTCAAGATTAACTATTGCCAATTACAACTCCATATGATTCCCGTCTTGTTTGGCCTCTGAACTATCATCACCATTGTTACAAGATGAGTCTGATTTGATGATATACCCTCAAGGTACTCGACCAAGCATATCATATCCTTAGGTCACTGATGACATCTCTATGTCATGTGTATTGAATCTCATATTTTGATGATGAAACCAATTAGTGTGTTTGTAAATATGTGTTAGTGATAAGTGATACACGATTAACTATGACTGAAAAAAGGTAAAACAATTATAGAAGAATCTGTCATTGGGCCAGACTCAAGGTTGGGGGCTCACCGAGAGTCGATCGGGGTTTGGATGATGTGGTCAGGAGTTCATTGAGTGTCGGTTGGGGTTCAGATAATATGATCAGGAGCTCATCAAGAGTTCATCAAAGGTTGACCAGGGTTCTGATGATGTGGTCAGGAGCTCACCGAAAGTTCGCTAGAAGTTGGTCGAGGTTCGGACGATGTTATCGAGAGCTCGTTGAGTGTTCTCCAGAGTTTTGCTAGGAAGTTCGTCGGGAGTTCACTGACAAGTTGTTGGGAGCTCATCAAAAGTTCACCAGAAGGATGCTGGGAGTTCGTCAGGAGTTCACTGAAGGAGATCAGGAACTTGCCAAGGGTTTATTGGAAGGATGTCAGGAGTTCAGTGAGAGTTCATCGAGAGATCAATTAACAACTGGACAACAAAGATTGTATGTTATAATTATTTGCTTTAAGTGTCATAGTTAGTATCATAATGAGAGTTAGTTTAAGTAACTCAATTAAGAGGTTATTAAGCCTTAATTAGGAGTTGATTTGAACTTAATAGAAAACTTATTTCAGTAACCCAAGGATAAGTAACACATGGTCTTCGAAGATGCAGTCTTTGAAACTATGTCAGGTAGTGGTACCACCCAAACATAGTCTCCCAAACTATGTCAGGCGATAGTACCACCCAGGCTAGCATTACTACTGTCAGAACACAATCTCCAAGGGGTAGAGGCTATCAACACCTCATAAATCCTAAAAAAATTAAATTTTGGCTCCTCTTTTGAAGCTATTTGGGGCCTATAAATACCTCACTAGTTCTTACTTAAGGATGCAAGAAAAGTAAGTAAAAACTTATGAAAAAGCTAATATAATTCCTTAAAAGCTCCCCTTCTTTTCTCTAAGTATACTTTCTGTTTAAGAGAGAGCTAGGAGACTTGTAAAGGTTATATCCTAAACCATTAAAAGGAGAATAGAGCTGTAAGAGGAGTGTTTGATCTTCACCCACTAAAAAAGATCAGGAGTAGAAGCCAATGGCCTCGAGTGAAGAGGAATCGGGAGTGGACATAGGTCAAGGGGACCGAACCACAATAAAAATCTAGTGTGCATCTATTTCTTGCCTTTCATTACTATTACTCTTAGATTTAATTGTTTATTAACTAGTTCCAAGTTAAAGCACTTTCAATATTGGTTTTCTTCGAAATAAAAGGTTTTTCAAACTGAAGTTTTTCACTTAACAACAATTCACTCACTCCCTGCCCCCACCCCCGCCCCCCACACCAATATTGGAAAATTCGAATAAGAATTTTTTTACTTTCTATGAATTTTGATTTATGGCATATTGTTGAAAGTGGTTTCAGAAAATCTTCCAAACCATTAAACAAATGGAATGATTCAGAAAAGAAGACTTTCTCTTTGAATGCTAAGGCAATGAACGCTTTATTTTGTACTCTTACAGGTTTAGAAAGTTTTAGATCTCATACAACTGGTTATCGAGATTAGTAGCCAACCTTACGAAAGTAATTAAGTGTCAATAGAGGATCATCCACTCTCGGTATCATAAGAGGAATATCTCATATGTGCTTGCTCAGACAAATCCCTAGCTATGGTCATTTGGATTGAGAGATAAATAGTTCACCAGGAGAATCTGATTAGAGCGAGACTATTAAGGATTTTGTATATAGTTTGACAGTATTATATCTAATATGCGATCTCTCGGATATTAGTTAGATGAGAGATTATAGATACACGGTAACTGAGGACAGACAGGTCCGATGGATTTGATCCCCCTGTACCGTCTGGGGACTATAGCATAGTGGCCTAGTACGTCTATAGTCGATGAGTCGATTGAATTATTATGGAGATAATAATTCACTATATCATAAAGAGTTCTGATAGGTGTGACTCATGGCCAGCTCGGTATCGGGCCTAGAGGGTCACACATATATGGTGGATGCTTCAGCGAATAGAGGATTGGATGGAGATCCAATTAGCCCTTATTCTTATTAGATGAGACCCTATGCTAATGGACTCCTTGATTAAGGCCCAATTAGAGGCTTAAGGAGATTATTGGATAGAGATCCAATAATATAAGGTTAGTGAGTAATTGGATGGAGATCCAATACCCACTAAGGCAAGAGCCATAGTGTTTTTGGTGGCTCTCTATAAATAAGAGGGGAGACTCATGGTTGATAGGCTGCGGCTATGGCCTCCCCTCTCCTATTCTCCTCTGTCCCTCTACGCAAGAGTTGCGAAATCAAATTGGAGGAGTTTCACTATAGAGATCTATCGTATGAATACCACTAGAGAGGAGGATGCTTGACCTCCTTCATCTTCTCCATCTAGATCTGGAATATAGGGATATACAATCTCCCTAGGTAAAATCAATCTCTCACACATCGTGGTTTTTTAGTTTTTTACGATTTTTCTCGTGATCCCAATCTTTTGCATGACGATTTGATCTGCATGGAAAACCAGTTTTTTATTTTTGATTTCCACTATGCATGTGATGCAACTATTGAGGTTTCCTAATAGTGGTATCAGAGCTAAGGTTTTCATGTGAAAGCTTGGTTTTAAACTATATGTGATGAGATTGAATCGGGTAGAATCGTTCGATGCATTCTTACTGCATTTTCACAACAAAGGCAGTGAGGAGGAGGGGCGGCTAGCCAGCAAGGGAGGTCGACGCAGGGCAACAACTAAGGGAGGCCGGGCGTCAGAGGGGCTCGGGCACGGCCGGCCACGGCCAAAGGGCAACAACCACCGCGAGCACCGCGTGTAGCACCCGCAAAGGGGTCAGGGTGCCCGCAGGCTCGCCACGGCCACTGCCGCCACAGGGCGTGGCGCGGGGTGGCCGCCTGTGGTGGCCGCGGGCAAGGGCACCGCCACTGCGTAGGGATAACAAGAAGACGCAGATGGGGCAAGAGGGTTTAGGGCATCCTTTTGATAAAAGGACGATCCTACCCCTTTCAATTTTAAAAATTTTGAGGATCGTCCTCTCATCCAGAATTATAAAAATACCCTCGATAATTCTGAAAATTTCGAGCATGTTCTGATTTCTAAAAAAATAATTAATTAAATAGTTTAATTAATTATTATATATATATAGTAATCCTACATATGATGTGATGCATGATGTGGATGGATGATCATGAGCCAAGTGTTGTGATATGTCTAATTGTGATTATTATTATTATTAGGGCATGTGAGCCTGTATTTTTCTCGTTTATTATTGGGTTTGTGTGTCTATAATTATTTGTAATTACATGGAGAGGCGCAGTGGGAGCATGGAGGTGACAGCGGGATCCATGATGCCGTGGCGAGAGATCATGATGCATAGTGATGCGACGATCTGACGGAACCGGTGATGACAAGATCAACAATCACAAGGCATGGAGATGCGCCAATGCACACATATATGAGGTGACAGCTCATGATCATCTAGTGTGGCTTACATATATGATATGTATTACACCTAGATATGTATATATATATATATATATATATATATATATATGCATACGATGTAGATATATATTAAATATGTATGTATATGACACGACATATTATGAGACCGATATAAAAACCCCTCCTAAGATAATATTAAGTTGGTAAGTGTGAGCCAATAAGATTGACCCACGTGGCCTTCTATCATTATAGAAATAAATTGAATCACGACATAGATTGAGTTAATCGGGTCCCTCGAGGCTCACCTATCTACGTGATCGAGATCTTGCCTACGATATAGAGATGTCATCGGTGACCTGAGGATATGGTATGCTTGGTTAAGTCTCTTGAGGGCATATCATCGTATTAGACTCATATTATAACGATGGTGATAACTTAACTGAACATCATGGTTAGTCGAGTCCCTCGAGACTATGATGATTCAAAGGCTGAATATGATAGGAATCACAAGGAGTTGTGATTGACAAGAGTTGCCTACCTTTTGGGCTTAGTATAATTGGTCGAGTCCCTCGAGGTTGCACTAAGACGCATATTTGATCCCGATCCCCACTAGGAGTCTGCCGAAGACTTTCGTCTCACATGTCGAGGGTATCACGTGATTCACTACGAAAATAGTGGGAGTACATTAAGATAGAAGTCCACATCTTAATTAGTATTGTTTGTAAAATCTGCATGTTATTTAATTTATGCTATATCTTGTTTGTCGCTTACAAAAACTCTACATGGCATACTTGATGCCAACCGCCTCATTGGTCCAAAAGCTCCGTAATTTGAGAATTGTTCTCGCGGAAGAGAAAATTTATATGTCCTTAACATGATGGTGCCCACACTGGAGGAAAGGATAAGCAAGGATGAGATCGCTAACTTTGTGAAGTATATAGATAGTCCTAGAGGATAACCTGTGTGTTAATATTATACTTCAGTCTCTACCGGATTCCTTTTCATAGTTCATTATTAACTTTAATATGAATAAGTTTGAGGTGACTCTCTTTGAGCTCCTCAATATGTTGATGGAAGCTGAGAGTGCCATCAAGAAGAAGAAGCCAATTCTCTACATTGGTGAGAACAAAAAGAAAAGGAAGGTCAGCAAGACCCTTAAGAAAAGCAAGAGTAAAGAAAGACTAGGTAAGGCAAAGGTTACTAAGAGAGACTCGACAAAGGACAAAGGACAGTACTTTCACTATGACCAAGATGGGCATTGGAAGAGGAACTGTAAGCACTACCTTGTAGAGAAAGTGAGACAAAAGCTTGGAGAAGCTTCAGATATATTTATGATTAGTCTCCACTTGTCAGATTTTTATGATAACACATGGGTATTGGATATCGAAAGTGTTTATCATATCTGCAATTCGTTGCATTTTCTGGCAAGACCTAAAAAATTGACTAGAGGTGAGATAGACCTCAAGATAGCAATGAAGCAAGAGTTGCTGCAGTTGCTATTGGAGAGGTCACCCTACATCTACCTGGTGGAGCTATTATTGCATTAGATGCATGTTATTTTATTTCCTCTATTATTATAAATATTAGTGGATATAAATTAGTTTTTTAGAACAATAGTTGTTCAATAATTTTGGATGATGAGATCATCACTAGAGAGACCCTTATAAGTGGCTTATATGTATTAGATACTTCTCCACATATCATGAATATAAATATGTCTAAGAGGAAAAGAGATAAGGTGAATAATGCATACCTATGACATTGTAGGCTAGGTCATATACATGAGAGAAGGATTCAAAAGTTACTGAAAGATGGATACTTAGATCCATTTGACTATGAGACATATGCAACTTGCGAACCTTACCTTCATAGGAAGATGACCAACTCCCCTTTTAGTGGAACTGAAGAGAGAGCCATCGAGTTATGGAACTCATACATAATGATGTATATGGTCCCGTGTCGACTCAGGCTATAGGTGGTTACTCATACATTATTACATTCACTGATGATTTCTTTAGGTATGGACACATTTACTTAATGAAGTATAAATTTGAGGAAATATAAGAATGAGGTAGAGAATCAAATTGGAAAGAGTATTAAGACTCTGTGATCCGATCGAGGAGGAGAGTACTTGAGTATGGAGTTCCCCCATTTCCTTAAGGATAATGGGATTCGATCCCAGTTGACACCTTCTTATACACCTTAGCTCAATGGTGTATTAGAAAGAAGGAATCGCACACCGTTAGACATGGTGTGGTCCATGATGAGTTTCGTAAACCTACCCGTCTCATTCTAGGGGTACGCCCTAGAGATTGCAGCTTATCTTCTGAACAGAGTTCCATCAAAGTCGGTAGTGTCTACACCATATGAGATATGGAAAGGAAAGAAGTCTAATTTTAAGATTATTAAGATTTGGGGTTGTCCTTCCCACGTTAGAAGACACAACCCCGATAAGTTGGAATAATGGACAAAATGGTGCATATTCGTGAGATACCTAAAGGAAACTTATGAGTATTATTTCTATTATCCCGAGGACCGAAAGGTCTTTGTTGCCAAGAAAGCTATGTTCCTTGAGAAGAAAAATATTCTTAATGAAAACAGTTAGAGTGAGATAGAATTGAGCGAGGTTGGAGAACCTAACTCAATAACCATTCCAGAGCCTGAGTCTGTTCAGGTACCTGACACATAAATTCTAATTTTATATAGGTCTAGTAGAGTATCTCACCATCCAGAAAGATATGTAGGACATATCAGTGGAGATGACTCTCAGGATATTGATCCTTAGACCTACAAGGAGGCTATTATGAGTATAGACTCCGAAAAGTGACAAGAAGCCATGAATTCTGAGATGGATTTTATGTACTCTAACAAGGTTTGGAACTTTGTGGATGCACCTGAGGGTATTGTACCCATCGACTGCAAATGGATCTTCAAGAAGAAGATCAGAGTGGATAAAAAGGTAGAGACCTATAAAGCAAGGCTGGTAGCTAAAGGATATCATCAAAGATAAGGAGTTGACTATGACAAACATATGTCATTTTGACATTCATCTGCCAGATCTCATAGTCCATTAGAATTATTTTGACCATTGCAGTACACTATGACTATGAGATCTGGCAGATGGATGTCAAAACGGTATTCCTCAATGGCAACCTTGAGGAGGAGGTATATATAATACAACCAGAGAGATTCGTATCCAAAAAGAGTCCAGATAAAATATGTAGGCTGCTTAGATCTATTTATGGATTAGAGCAAGCTTTCCGAAATTGGAACATAAGATTTGATGAGGTGATCAGATCTTATGCCTTTGTTAAGAACGAAGATAAGCCTTGTGTATACAGGAAGGTAAGTAGAAGCGCTATCACCTTCTTGGTGTTATATGTGGATGATATCTTAATCATTGGGAATGATATAGGCATGCTCTCCATAGTAAAGACTTGACTATCTAGAAACTTCTCCATGAAAGACTTAAGGGAAGCATCCTATATTTTGGGGATCCGGATCTGAAGAGATAGATCCAAGAGGATGCTTGGTTTATCCCAATCCAGGTACATAGACTCCATTGTCAAAAGGTTTGGCATAGAGAATTGTAAGGGAGGTCTCATACCGATGGGACATGGAACATCACTTTTTAGGAGTTTGTCCCCAAAGACTCCTGAAAAAAGGGCAGACATGGATAAGATACCTTATGCCTTAGTGATAGGGTCAATCATATATATTATGCTATGTACCAGGCCTAATATAGCACATGCTTTGAGTGTCACAAGCAGGTATCAAGTAGATTTAGGTTTAAAATACTAGAAGGTAGTAAAGTGTATTCTTAAGTACTTGAGAAAGACTAATAATCTTTTACTAGTATATGGAGGAGGTAGCCTCCAAGTTGAGGGCTAAAGAGTTTTCAGTCCAACATTAATGATAGCAAGTCTAATTCAGGGTATGTTTTCATCCTAAATTGAGGAACAGTAAGTTGAAAGACTTCTGAGCAAGATACTACTACTAACTCGACCACAGAGACAGAATACATTGTTGTAGCAGAAGCAACAAAGGAAGGGGTGTGGATGAAGAAGTTCATCAAGGATTTGGGAGTCATACCTAGCAACGTGAAGCTGACTCTCATATATTGTGACGGCGACAGGGCAATAACTATAACAAGGGAACTCAAGTCTCATCAGAATTGTTCTAAGGAGGCTCTATCTGATTAAATAGATTATGACTCGAAAAGATATAACAATGGAAAGAGTTCTATCCGAAGATAACATTGCAGATCCACCGATGAAGCCGTTGGCTCAGACTGTATTTGTGCATCACAGGTGTCTGATGGGGATCAGACACATAGGTGATTGGCTTTTGGTCAAGTGGAAGATTGCTGGTTACAGGTGCCTTGCAAGCCAATCACGTGAGTGATGGCACGTATGACACATTGTGTGATCTTTTTGCTTATGATTAATATTGGCATATTCTCACATTATATTATATATTACATATATATTGTGATATCCTTGGTTATGTGCAATGGGAATCGGATAGTGATGAGATCACGATAATGAGATCGATTCACCTTAAAACATAGATCCTAAATAATCCCGGTCATAGGTTACTCGAGAGGGACATTGAGATAACCGGACAGATCGATGTACTGTATACCAATCTATATGATGGAGGTGGTTGGTCTCATAGCCACTTGTGTGAAGACACTGAGGATATAGTACAAGTGCTAATTGGAGAATGAGTTCACTAATTGATTCGCTTATGGAATGCTATATGGTTAATGATACCTAATGTCAAACAATGATTCTATAGTCATAGTTGTGTATCTGGTCCTTAGACATGAGACACCAAGGATGCTTTATATGAGTACTCCTTTCTTTGATGCCAGACTTACAGGTTTAGAAAGTTTCAGATCTAGTACAGTTGGTTATCGGGATTAGTAGCCAACCTTACGAACGCAATTGAGTGTCAATAGAGGATTATCCACTCTCGGTATCACAAAAGAAATATCTCATATGTGCTTGCTCAGATAAATCTCTAGCCAAGGTCATTCGGATTGAGAGAGAAATGGTTCTCCGAGAGAATCCGATTAGAGTGAGACTATGAAGGATTCTATATATGGTCTGATAGTACCATGTCCAATATATGGTCTCTAGGATATTAGTTGGATGAGGGATTATAAATACACGGTAACTAAGGATAGACAAGTTCGATGGATTCGATTCCCCCTGTACCGTTTGGGAACTATGACATAATGACCTAGTACATCCATAGTCGATGAGTTAATTAAATTATTATAGAGATAATAATTCATTATATCAGAAGGAGTTCTGATGGGAGTGACTCACAACCAGCTCGGTATTGGGCATAGAGGGTCACACACATATGGTGGATGCTTCAACGAATAAATGATTGGATGGAGATCCAATTAGCTCCTATTCTCATTAGATGAGACCCTATGTTGATGGGCTCCTTAATTAAGGTCCAATTAGAGGTCTAAGGAGATTATTAGATAGAAATCCGATAATGCAAGGTTAGTGGATAATTGGATGGAGATCCAATGCCCACTAAGGCAGGAGCCCTAGGGTTTTTGGTGGCTCTCTATAAAGAAGATGGGAGACTCATGATTGATAGGTTGTGGCCTCCCCCCTCCTATTCTCCTCCCTCCCTCTATGCAAGAGTTGCGAGACTAAATTAGAGGAGTTTCGTTACAGAGATCAATCATGTGGATACCGCTAGGGAGGAGGACGCTTGACCTCCTTCATCTTCTCCATCCAACTCTGGAATATAGGGACATACGATCTCCCTATGTAAAATCAATCTCTCGCAGATCGTGGTTTCTCAATTTTTACGATTTTTCTCACGACCCCAATCTTTACAGGATGATTTGATTTACGTGAGAAACCAGTTGTTTGTTTTTTATTTTCGCTGCGTATGTGATGCACCTGCTAAGGTTTTCCAACACTATATACCCACCCATATGATAGAAGCATCTGTTCTCATAGCCACTTGTGTGGAGACACTAAGGATATAGTACAAGTGCTCATTAGAGAATGAGTTCACTGATTGATTCACTTATGGAATATTGTATGGTTGATGATACCAAATGTTAGATAGTGATTCGATAGTCCTAGTTATACATTTGGTCCTTTGATTTGAGACACCAATGATACCTTGTATGAGTACTCCTTTCTTTGACCCCCTTACAGGTTTGAAAAGTTTCAGATCTGATACAACTGGTTATTGGGATTAGTAGTCAATCTTACGAAGGTAATTAAGTATCAATGGAGGATCATCCACTCTTAGTATCATAAGAGGAATATCTCATATATGCTTGCTCAGACAAATCCCTAGCCAGGGTCATTCGGATTGAAAGAGAAAGAGTTCTCCGGTAAAATCCGATTATAGCAAGACAAACTGATTCCGTATGTGACCTGACAGTACCATGTCCAATATACGGTCCTTGGGATACTAGTTGGATGAGGGATTATAGATACACGGTAACTGTGGATAGATATGTCCGATGGATTCGATCCCCCCTGTATCATCTAGGGACTATGGCGTAGTGGCCTAGTACATCTATAGTCGATGAGTCGAGTAAATTATTATGGGGATAATAATTCACTATATTAGAAAGAGTTATGATGGGAATGACTCATGACCAGCTTGGTATCGGGCCTAGAGGGTCACACACATATGGTGGATGCTTCAGCGAATAGAGGATTAGATGGAGATCCAATTAGTCTATATTCTCATTAAATGAGACCCTATGTTGATGGGCTCTTTGATTGAGGCCCAATTAGAAGCCTAAGAAGATTATTGGATAGAGATCCTATAATGCAAGGTTAGTGAATAATTGGATAGAGATTCAATACCCACTAAGGCATGAGCCCTAAGGTTTTTGGTGGCTCTCTATAAATAGGAGGGGAGACTCATAGCTGATAGGCTGCAGCTCTGGCCTCCCTCTCTCATTCTCCTCCCTCCCTTTGTGCAAGAGTTGCGAGATCGGATTAGAAGAGTTTCGCTGCAGAGATCCATCATGTGGATACCGCTAGAGAGGAGGACGCTTGACCTCCTTCATCATCTTCATCTGGATCTGAAAATACAGGGATATATGATCTCCCTAGGTAAAATCAATCTCTCACGCACCATGATTTTTTTATTTTTATGATTTTCTCGCAACCCTAATCTTTTGCATGATGATTTGATCTGTGTGGGAAACCAATTTTTTGTCTTGATTTTTGCTATGCATGTGATGCTCTTGCTAATGTTTCCCAATAGAAATACTAGAGGAAATTAGAAAGGAAAATGCCATACTTCAACAAACTTTAGAAAAATTTAAAAGAGGAAAATAAATCTCTAAACATGGTCCTTACCAATAAGGGTCATGTTCATAGAAAAGATGATATTGATTTTGTGGGTAACACTTAACAAAAGCCAACTATCTTTGTTAGAGGACATACATTAAACTCTTCACCTAAATTTAAATATAATTTTTGTAGTAGATTAGGACATTTTATCTACAAGTGTTCATTTAGAAAGTATAGTCCACATAAGTTGATTTGGGTTCCTAAAGGAACCATAAACAACATAATGTCCTTAGTTAAATTAGTAAAGCTTTTCAGGAGGGACCCAAAATCAAATGGGTACCTAAATCAAAATAATCTTTCTTGTAGGTTTGTCTATAAACAAAGGCTAGAAGCACAATATGATACCTTGATGGTGGATACTCAAGATACATGACCGGATATCCAACTTATTTGTGTAAGCTCACTAACCTAAATGAAGGAGTTGTCACCTTCGGAGACAACAAGAAGGGAAAAATCATTGAGAAAGGAACCATAGGTAACAAATCAAACATTTTGATTGAATATATGCTATTGTTTGATGGTTTGAAACATACTAAATATTAGCCAATTATATGATAAAGGATACATTATTAAATTTGAATCTAATGTTTGTATAATTGAAATCTCATACAAAAATAAATCTATGATTGCCTTAAGAAATAAAATGTGTATACTATTGATATTAAAATTTTTTGTGATAAAATGTGTTTTTCGACTTTGAATGATGATGTTTGGATTTGTCATAGGAGACGAGGTCATGCTAGCATGAAACTACTAAATCAAATCTTAACTAAAGATTTAGTAAGGGGATTACCTAACATTAAGTTCATCAAAGACAAAGTTTGTGATGCTTACCAAATAGGAAAGCAAGTAAAAAAAGTTCTAAGCCAAAAAATCAAATAATCACCTCTAGGCTACTACAATTAATCCATATGGATTTATTTGGACTAACTTATACTACAGGAGGTAGTAAAATGAAAAAGGTTTTATGATTTCATTTATACATAGTGATCATGGTAGTGAATTCTAAATTCATGATTTTTAAACTTTTTGTAAGTTAAATGGGTATAACCAAAATTTTTCTACTCATAGAAAGCTACAACAAAATGGAGTAGTAAAAAAAAAAGAGCTTACAAGAAATGGCTAGAACTATGTTAAACAAACATAGCTTACCCAAATATTTTTTTTGGTTGAAGCTGTTAACACAGCATACTATGTCATGAACAGGGTACTCATAAAACCATTACTTTTTAAAACTCCTTATGAATTATAAAATAATAAAAAACCTAATATTTTGTATTTTAAAGTGTTTGTTGCAAATGTTTTATTTTGAATGAAAAAGATGTCTTAGGAAAGTTCGATGCAAAATCCGATGAAGGTATATTTCTTAATTATTCCTCAATGTCAAAAGCTTATCATATCTTTAAACAAAGAACTATAGTAATTGAGAAACACATCCATATTATTTTTAATGAGGTTCTCGAATTGAAGAAAATTCATTTCGATGATGATTTTGATCTTGGTACTTTAAATTTGAATAATAAGTCTCCTCTCTAAAATAACTTGGATGCATCTACTTCCAAGGAATCATTACTTAAGGAATATAAGTATATAGATGTTCATCCTACTGAGCTAATAATAGGAGATACATCAAAAGATATTCAAACTCATTCGTCATTTAAAATTTTTTATGCTAATGCTACATTTTTATCTCAGATTGAATCAAAATGCATTCAAGAAGCTCTAAAAGATAATTCTTCGGTGATTGCAATGCTTGAAAAGTTAAACTAATTTGAGAGAAATGAGGTGTGGAAGCTGTTCCTAGACCTAGTGATCATTTAGTAATTTGTACTAAGTAGGTCTTTAAAAACAAGCAAGATGAACTTGGTATCGTAGTTCGAAATAAGGCTAGATTAGTGGTCAAAGGTTTCAACCAAGAAGAAGGTATTAATTATGAAGAAACCTTTGCTCCTAGAGCTAGACTTGAAGCCATAAGGATGCTCCTTGTCTATGATTCCTTTAAAAATTAAATTATTTCAAATGGATATAAAGTACTTTTCTTAATGAGTTCATTTCAGAAGAAGTTTATATTGAACAACCACTTGGATTTAAAAATGATTTTTTTCTAAATGATATTTTTAAATTATCTAAGGTTCTTTATGGATTGAAGCAAACCTCTATGGCTTGGTATGAGAGACTTAGCTCTTTTCTTATTCAAAATAATTTTTTAAAAGGCAAAGTCGATACCACATTATTTATTAAATAGTTTAAAAATAATTTTCTTATTATTTAAATTCATGTTGATGATATTATTTTTGGTTCTACTAATGAATCCTTATCTAAATCTTTCACCAAAAGTATGAGCTAAAAATTTGAAATGAGTTTAATGGATGAACTAACCTTTTTCTTAGGACTATAAATTAAACAATTAGATAATAGTATTATCATAAGTCAAACTAAGTATATTTTAGATTTGATAAAACGATTTAATACGGATAGTGCTAAAGCTATAAATACACTTATGAGCACACTCTACAAAATTAGATTTAGACAATAAAGGTGAAGGCTTTAATAAAAAAATATAGAAGAATTATAGGTAGTTTGCTATATCTAACTATAGCTAGATCAGATATTAAGTTTAGTGTTGCCCTATATGCAAGATTTCAGTTCAATCCTAAATAATCTTAATACAAGGCAATTAAAAGAATATTTAGATATTTAAAAGGAACTCTAAATCTAATATTATGGTATCCAAAATCTGTAAATTTTGATTTAATTGCTTATGCTGATGTCGAGTTTTGAGGATGTAGGATAGATAGAAAAAGTACCTCTAGAACCTATCAATTTCTAGGTCATGCACTAGTCTCTTAGTCTTCTAAGAAGTAAAATATTATCACTTTATCTACAGCTAAAGCTAAATATGTTGCGGTAGGTGCATGTTGTGCATAAATAATATGGATGAAAAATACTTTACAAGATTATGGACTTTGTTTTAAAGACATCCCTATAAAGTGTGACAACACAAGAGCAATATGCCTATCAAAAAAATCCTATTCAATATTCACGAATCAAGCATATTAAGATTAGGCATCATTTTACTAGAGATCATGTATATAACCATAATATATTTTTAGAATTTATTGATACAAAATATCAATTAGTTGATATCTTTATAAAGCCATTGAATGAAGAATAATATAATTTTATTAGGAGAAAGATAGACATGTTGAATCTATTAAATGAATGAACACTTTATATATATATTTGATCATTATCTTGGTTTCTCGACTTAAGTTTTTTCTTTTGAATCAAAATCGTTTCTTAATAATTTTTCTTCGAGCTATTTACAATGAGAGAATTATCAAAATGATTTATATTTTTCACAACTTGATCTTTTATTTTTCATGTGATGAAAATTTTTTCCACCATTGAATCCTTCCCTTCCCTTCCCTTCCCTTCCCTTTCTTTTTGAAAATGATAAAGGGGAGAAAAACTTACAAACTTACATATCCCAAAAGAGAAGACAAAACTTGCATGTTGCACTTTTCTCCTTTTTGTTGATGACAAAAGGGGAGAAGTTATGATGATTTAAGAATGTTCAAATATAAGTTGAGCATTTCTTTTTTTTTGTTGACAAATGGATAGAAATAACATAATTGATGACATAAGAGAAGATGAATGATATTATATTGTATGATTGATGTTAACTGATATGATGTGTGAAATGAATGATGTAATGTTTAAAATTTTATTCTGAAAATTTTATCATGTATAGTCTCACGAATGATTAAATTGTAAAAATTTTAAGATTGTCAAAATGCTATACTTGAATTCAAAGTTGATGTGTTCATTTGAACTCAAGTTGCTTTATTTATGTCATATGGATAGGGAAGAGTTAAGGTTAACTCCGTCATCAATTGGTTGTCATCATCAAAAAGAAGAAATTTGTTAAATCTCAAATTTTGATAATTAAACCAATTAGTGTGTTTGTAACCTATGTGTTAGTGATAAGTGCTATAGGATTAACTACGATCGGGAAAAGTTAAAATAATTATGGAATAATCTATTATTAGGCCAGAGTCAAGGTCAAGAGCTCGTTGAGAGTCGATCCGGGTTCGGATGATGTGGTCGGTAGCTCATCGAGAGTTCGCTATAGGTCGACCGGGGTTCTAACGATGTGATCGGGATCTCACTAAAAGTTTGCCAAAAGTTGGCCGAGGTTCGAACGTTGTTGTCGAGAGCTCATCGAGTGTTCTCTGGAGATTTATTGGGAAGTTCATCGGGAGTACGCTGACAGGTTATCGAGAGTTCATCAGAATTTCACCGGACGGATGCTAGGAGTTCCTCGAGAGTTTGCCAAAGGAGATCAGGAGCTCATCGGAGGTTCACCGGAAGGATGTCGGGAGTTCGCCGAGAGATCAATTGACAACCTATCATGGATTTAACTGGTTTTGCCTAAGTCGTAGGGCACCCTTGCATGTCCGTCTATAAAGGTCAGCCTCTCCAAAACCTCCTAAGGTCCCTTAGGACCCACAAAAGAGAAAACGGATTAGAGGAAGCATTTCCCATAGGATCCACAAGCAACCACTTTAGAAAACACTTTATATAACCAAAATAAATTATAATCATGGACTTTACAAGTTCTAAACAGTTGCACATAAAGGATCAAGGTCCATTATAGACCAAAGTCCCCACAAGTATCTACATGACACTGCTCAGATTTATAAGCTGAAATCGGTCACAAAGGCTAACAAAACTAGGGCACTACTAAGTCTATTGCAAGCTTACTATTTATTGTACAAAGAATGTATAAAAACTGAAAGACACGGATAAACATGAGTATTACATCAAACACCTTATTTATATTTTTGTCTATGACATTCTCCCTACTTATTCCTTCGATGTCCTTGTCAAAGCTACTATAGACGCTGTATCTCCTTGCCTTCTATTGAATCTTCAATCTTTTGCTTTGGCTACAATATGCCCCTTAGCTCCCAACTTCTATCTATCGCTATTGTTGAGTAGTCAAACTCTGATCTGCCATGTTGCTTCAACTCGTCAATGACTGACTCTTGTGTGGGGTTGGCTGAGCTATGCTGATCCTTGTTGATTTCTACGGATCTTTCTAGTAAAGGAAAAGTCCTTCCTTTATTATAAGCTAGTATTGCAATAGTCTTGTATTGCTTAAACTGGATGGATGCTTGTTAGAGCTTTAAAAAGTATCGTTTCGCAAACTTTGAAGTTTTTGAGGTCCTTCCTCCACAAGATTCTCTCATTGATCCTTCTTCAAATTTAGTTGTCACTTTCAAGTAGGTTCGTATCACTTCTATTTTTGATTGATATTCTATTGGGTAATAAAGCGGACAATCTACTCTCACTAGCACTGATCACCAACAGTGAGGATTTGACAACTATTGTCTTCCATTAGCTTTCCTCGAAGGGTCACTGAACTTGTGTAGAGCTCCTCTACTGGATAAATAAGAGAATCGGGGTACTAAGTTTCACCCATTCTTTTTAAGTTGAGAAGGCAAATGTTACTTGATTTTATCCGCCTCCTCGAGGTATGAGAACTGGGGTACTCGGTTTCACCCACTCTCTTGAGTTAAGAAAACAAAGGTTACCTGATTTTGTTCGCCTCCTCGAAGTTGTACTTCATGCATCGAGCTAGTTACTAGTATCTCGCTTGTTCTTTGCTCACAATTTTGAAGTACTTGAAGTGTTTGCACTCCTTGCGTTAAGTTAGGTACTGTAATTCGCCTTCTCATTGCCATCGAACTTCTGGAGTGTAAGAAGTTTTACCGAAAAAGAGCAAAAGTTTACCTAAACTTAGAGTACGTCTTTGATAGTTTTGGTCACCTCTGAGATTGTACCATATTCTCCATCATCTTTATCGCCTACTCCTCTGAGTAGAAAAGGTATAACACTACATACTACCCACTTTAATTCTTGGTCGAGCGCTCTTACATCAACCCGAAGTCTCTCACTTTCAGCTATTTTGATGAGAAGCCCGTCGACACTGGTCTTATGAAGTTCCTTGGCTTTTGCCCTTCCGCCTTATCATGGTACTTGGAGTTTGCTTCTACATTCTCTACCTCCTCAGTCCTTTTTATGACCAACGCTCTCCCTCCATAAGAGCAAGAGATCAATGACTCAATGAAAGTCCCGCTTTTGCGGTACCATGGTGCTTTGCCAAGCCCATGGCCCTACTATCTGTTACTTTGTATCTATGTCCCTTTCTTAGCGATCGGTAGCTCCGCCTCTGCGCCACTATGACACTCCTCTGAGTCCACCTCTTTTCTAACTGATTTTTTGCTCTTGGGTAGTTGAGACCCTCCAGACTCGTCATCGCTTCCTCGCCCCTTTTGACCACCTACTTCAACACCTCTGTGTCCTCTTAGCAGTTCTCCTTGGACAATGTAAATATAGACTGCAACTCTCATGCATGGCCTCTGCTATCTTGTTGCAAGATGTGGTTCGACCACCTGCTTCAACACATTTATGTTCTCAAAACAATTTCCCTTGGTCGATTGAAAGATAGATTGCAACTCTCATGTATAGCCTCCGCCATCTTGTTGTAGGGCTTACGTCGTTTCTGTTCTCCTTAGCTTCCTTGGTAGCAACATTTAATTACTCAGCCTTGTCATCTGACTTGCCAAGCTCCCTTAAGCGAATGTGAGTACTGAAGCAGTCTAACTCTCCAACCACTCTAATTATACCTCTGTATAATCATGTCCCCTCTATGGGACTCTGGTACTTGCACTGGAATTCTCCCCCGATAGTACATTGCCCCCATATGCTGAAAACTAAGGTTTTCATCTAATGTAAGATTCGATGCGCATACATAGAAGACTCGCCTTTGCAGTATCATGGCATTCACTCCTTGAATTAATAGTCCTTCTTGTCATTGTATTGTTTATTAAAGTGAAACTCCCAATAGCACCTGGTCATATCTTTGCATGATCGTGTCCCTCATGGGAAGTCTCCACATGTGTTGTATTGCCGCGAACTATGCCACCACAATCCGTTGCACATGTGGCTTCCTACTGACATCTCCATTGTATTCAGATTCTTGTGTGATGAACTCAGACTATAATTTTTCCATGTGTGGCCTCTGCTAGCATATCGTAGGGCCTCCACCAACTCTGATTGTGTTCATTCCTTTGGCAATTCACTTTCGCTCACCCATTCTTGGGTCATACCCAGACCAAGCATCGCTCTAGGATAGTCCATCGCCTAGTAGCTCTCAAAGTCCTCAAACTTCACTAAAATTGGTGCATCATTATTTGGATTCTAGGCCTCTATCCCCCACCAGCACAATTTCCACTGTGCACCGCTTTCTTCATGATAACTCGAATGGCAATAGTGTGGCATATTCTTCAAGAATACCCGCCTATGCATTCTCTTGCCCCATGCTAAAGTCTTCTGATCCCAACTTTGTCTTTGCAAGTTGAGTCATCTTAGTCCCTCTATCAAATGCTTCTTTGAGATAAGGTGCATGTGCCTCGAAGTTCTCTTCATCTTTGACACCATGCAAAATGAGTTCACCCTATTAGAATAAAGAACCCATGGAACGGCATAATCCCACTCTTGCCTCTATAAGAGTTCATGTCCTTGATCTCTATCTAAGGAAAATACTATGCTTCCGCTCCATGTTTCCATCTACTTTATCGACTCCCTTCATGCGACTTGGGTACTTCACCAAGTTCCACCCAAGTTGCTCTGCTCCATGAATTACATTGAGTTGATGGTGGCCCTCATGCCTATCATTCAATGGGTCAACCCTCCATTGAGTTCGATTTTCATATCGACTTTAAGTATGCCTTCATATGATATTACTATTGTCGCTCCCCCACTTGATCTCGTGATGCATCCACCAATATATTACTTCATTCAAGATCATGCAATGACTCCTTGCTGCTTACTCGGCCTATTGAGCTTTGTAGAGATATTATCTTGAGGAACTCTTCCTCAATATGTGGGGCTCGCTATACACAATTCTCCCTCTAGAGAACCAGGACCTATCCCTCCTAGATATCTATCCTATTAGAGCAACTCTCCTCTTTGCATTCTTCCCTCATAGAAGTTTTGGAGACCACTATCCCCTTTTGGACTACTCTATTTTACTGAATAACTTGTGTCTTGTTTTGCCCCCGAAAATGTACTTGTTAGATTGTGACTTTTTGCCAATACAGCCCCCGTTGCACCCTTAAGGCATAGCAATATGCTAAACTTGTTGCACACTTTAGTCTCCTATGGACATATTCATTCCATGTTAAAGAGAAAGTTTTAGTGCTCTATGGCGTCAAGTTTTGATCGTCTTGGGATAGCCATGAACACTCCATCATCCGCATACAAGCCCTTACATAAGTACTAAATTCTTCGAGTTAGCAATTCCCCTCAGCTCTGTGAGCTTTACATAACTCTTTCGGTCATTGAGCAACATATCACACTTTACACAGTCTCATCTTTTACCAAGCGCCCTGCTTGCCTTGAGCACCACCAAGTTTGATTGCCAATGTCGAGCCGTAGCTCGAACTCAGTTATCCCCACCTTTGTGCACTACACATTCTTTCTAGCTTGCTTGTCCTTATGGTGCCTCTCGCGCAAAGGGTTAGCCATTCCTCTGAATGCCAATCATGGATGTTCACTCCTCTAAGCGACTCATTTCTATACATCTCAATGTTTATTTCCCCTAAATAGTTGTGCGCGCTAGCTGCCCTCCATGCAGCCCAACTAGGTCCCCCACATTTATATGGTAAGTGTTTATATATGTGCTTATCCCACTCTGATATCAAAATATCACAAACTTAGCTAGTTTTGCCTAAGTCGTGCAGCACCCTTGAGTGTCCGTCTGAAAAGGTCAACCTCCCCGAACTTCTTATGGTCCCTTAGGAGTTATAAAAGAGAAAACAGGTTAGAAGAAGCATTTCCCAAGAGATCCACAAGCAACCACTTTAGAAAAGACTTTATATAACTAAAACAAATTACAACCATGGACTTTATAAGCTCTGAACGGTTGCACAAAAAATATCAAGGTTCATTACAGACCAAAGTCCCAAAAAGTGCCTATATGACACAACTCGGATTTACAAGCCAAAATCGGCCACAAAGGCTAACAAAACTAAGGCTGTCAAGCCTACTACAAGCCTGTTACTTACTGTACAAAAAATGTACAAAAACTAAAGGACACAAATAAACATGAGCATTATATCGAAAACCTTATTTATATTTTTGTCTGTGACAGATCGGATAATAAATATTATGTGTTGTAATTATTTACCTTAAGTATCTTAGTTAGCATCATAATAAGAGTTAGTTTTACTAACTCAATTAAAAGATCATTAGGTCTTAATTGATGCTGATTTGAACTTATTAGAAAGCTCATTTCAGTAACCCAAGGATAGGTAAGACACGGTCTTCGAAGACATAGTCTCCAAATATATAGTCTTCGAAACTATGTCAAGCGATGGTATTGGCTAGATTAGGTGATGGTACCACCCAGACACAGTCCCCTAAATTATGTCAGGCGGTGGTACCACCCAGGCTAGGGTACTACTGCCATAACACAGTCTCCAAGGGGTAGAAGCTATCAACACCTCGAAAATCCCCAAAAATTTAAATTTTAACTGTAGTTTTGAAGCTATTTAGGGCCTATAAATACTCCACCCATTCTTGCTTGAGGATGCAAGAAAAGTGAGCAAAAGCTTATAAAAAAGTTGTAATTTCTTGAGAGTTCCCCTTTTTCTATGTGTAGTTTCTGTTTAAGGGAGATCTAAGAGAATTGTAAAGGTAATCTCCTAAACTATTAAAAGGAGAATAGAGTTATAAGAGGGGTATTTGATCTTCGCCCATTGAAAAAGATCAGGAGTGGAAGCCGATAGCCTTGAGTGAAGAGGAATCGAGAGTGGACGTAGGTCAAGGGGATTGAACCATTATAAAAATCTAGTGTCATCTATTTCTTGCCTTTTATTACTATTGCTCTTGGATTTGATTACTTATTAACTAGTTCCAAGTTAAAGCACTTTCAATATCAGTTTTCTTCTAATAAAAAAATTTTCAAACCGAAGTTTTTCACTTTGCACTAATTCACCCCCGCCCCACAAAAAAATTTTCAAACCGAAGTTTTTCACTTTTCACTAATTCACCCTCGCCCCACCCCCCCCCCTTAATGCCAACTCGATCCTATCAATATGCAAGATCTCAAATCGCGAAGATAGGTGAGCCTCGAGAGACTCGACCAACTCAACGTTTGTCAGGATTTAATTCTTTCCTATAACGATGGAAGGCCACGTGAGTCGATATAATTGTATCACTCTTACCAACTCAATATTATCGTAGGAGGGGGTTTTGTTTAAGTCTCCTAATATGTCGTCTCATACACATGCATATTTAATATATATCTACATTGTATGTATATATGTATATATATATATAAAGCATCACATGTCACATATACATATCACACCGGATGATCATGAACCGTCACCTAATATGATCAGGTCTGAGCCGGTGGGACCAATCATTCACAATAGCATATATATATATATATATATATATATATATATATATATATATATCAACGCATCTCTATGCCTAATGATCGTTCATCTCGACATCATCGATTCCGTCAGCTTCTTGATGCATCACCATGCGTCACGATCACCCGTCTCGGTATCGTGGGTCCCATTGGCACCTGCACGCTCTCGTCGTGCCTTTTTGTGTAATTATAATATAATCACAAGCACACAGGCCCGACAGTAGATGATAAAAAAGGAGGCTCACAGGCTCCAAGAATAATAATAATCACTTATACACACATCACAAAACATGGTCCATGATCATCTGTCCACGTTATACATCACATATACATATATAATCATATAGGACTACTAGATAAATAATAATAGTTAATTAAACTTTTTAATTAACTATATTTTCTGAAATACAAGATATATTAAGAATTTCAAGAATTATAAAGGGTATTTTAGGAATTCATATGAAAGGATAAAACTCAGAATTTCTTAAATTCTGAAAGGAAAAATCATCCTTTTACCGAAAAAACCTAATCCCCTTTGCCCCCTTCCAATGAGCTACCGCCACTGGTAGAACCCTAAGGTTCTATCATGGAGGAAGAAGTTGGAACGGGGGATAAATGATCTCTTTGAGGGGATCGGGCCTCCTAGATCACTTCGAGGGGATTTGCCTCCTAGGGTTTTACCTTTTGACTAAAACTAATACTTCTCATTGATTGATCTCCATAAAGAGTTTTACAACCTTATTTATAAGGCTTTACCAAGAGTCCTACTAATCTTTGACTCTTGATAGACTCCTAACTGAAAATAATAACGGACTCAATCCCAACTGAAGATAAAAACCACCAAATCTACTCACAATCGACTTGATGAGATTCACCTGACCCATAACTGACTTTGGCTAATATGACTTAACCTGAATAAATAGACCCGACTTAGCTAGGGTTCTAATAGACCCACCCTCTTCAAATCAGTCTTATCCTCAAGATTGAGTAGCATCGAACTTTGAGGGTACTTCGGTCTAAGATATTTACTACGCGTCATAATCTTTTGATCAATTAAATAAGGTCTCCACTTCGTGTAGGCAATATGTCAGTCTGTTGGTGCAGCCATCATTGAAGTCTTGTGAGGAAGCCTCTCCATTTGATGGTTACTAGCTGTTGTGATCTTGCTTCCACGTCTTCCTTTGAGGATCACTTGCTTTCTATTAATAAGAAACTTCATAATTAGTTTAGAAAGATTCCATGTGACATCACCTAGGGTTGATAGCCATTCAATTCCAAGCACTATCTAGATGTCTTCTAGGGATATCAGAAAGAAATCCACTTGTAGTTCTTGGCCCTATACCATTAGTTTAATTCTTGAGCACTTACTATTACAAATTAGAATTCGACCATCAGCAATCTTGACTTCAAATCTATTACATTCTTCAATTTGATAGGCTAATCAGTCAGCAAGCCTTCTGTCCATGAAATTATGAGTACTACCAGTATCAATTAAAATAGTAACAGGCTGTTGTTTCAAAATTCTCTCGATTTTTATGGTTTGCGGGTTAGATTAGCCTATGATTGCATGTGCTATATGTATGAAAGGTCCAATAGCATTGTTAGAATTTGTACCTTCTCGATCAGAGTCTATGTCATCATTCTTCGGTTCCTCTTTAATTGGTTCTGTCATCAGGAGATGGCCCTGTATGCATCGATGTCCTCTACTCTATTTTTCATCATAATGCCAGCATAACCCTTTTGCTAATCTTTCCTAGAGCTCTTCTCTAGTAAGTCTTCGAGGGGTTGGAGTGGAGGGAGGTGGGGCTATCGGCTTGCTTACTACTAGTTGATTTATGCTTTTATTTCTGCGATTGTCCCTATTGAGCTTTTCTTCTTGTATCTGAGTGAATGATATGGCAGTCATCACGGTACGAGGTTGTTGAGCCTTAACTTCGCACTGAATCTCTTGATTGAGCCCTTCAATAAATACTCCCAACAGTTGTTTTTTAGACTAGTCTTGGGTTTGGTTTGAGAGGCGCTCAAATCTGCTATAGTATTGTTGTACGGTAGAGGTCTAACGGATTTTAGCAAGTTGTCCATCCATGTTTTCATACTCCAATGGTCTGAAGCGAATCAAAAGTCAACTTTTGAATTGCTCCCAAGATGGTTCTCTATGAGTATGCTTGTACCAATTGTACCACTAGATCGCGTCTCCTTCAAGTTGAATGGAGGCGATCTCCACCTTCGATTCCTCTGGAGTCCTGTGAAAATGAAAAAATCTTTCAGCATATGAAATCCAACCAATCGGATTTCTATCTTCCCATCTGGGAAATTCCACTCTCATGTGTGTGTATCATGTGCCCTGCCCCTGATCATACTTTTCAGATCGACTCCCTTTGGAACTTTCACCATGTTGAATTTTCTTGGGATTCTCTGATCGGCTTCTTCTAATTTCGTGGAGGAGTTATTGAAATCTGTCTTTCATGCGAGCTTCGAAAGCTTTAAACCTTGCATCAAGTATATCATCTGTAGTCATTGTGTATGATTGTAGGTCAATGATGTTCAATTCTTTTTTCTGATATCAAGTCAGGGGCATGAGTTTGCGTCGTAGGGAAGGGGCAACGGTTGTGGAGATGCTGACAACAAGGAGGGGCAGCGGGTTCTAGCGAGCAATGGGGTCCAACGAGGAAGAAGAAGTGAGAGTAGCAGGGTCCGGCAAGTAGCAAGGTCCGACGAGGGGTGGTTGTGGCTGCTAGCGACAGTTGGGCAAGGCTGCAACAGAGGTGGCTACAGAGGGAAGAAGATGAGGAGGGCACAGCTGCGGTTAATGCAGGGGTGGCAGTGGCTGTGTGGCTCAAGCACGGGTGCATGCTAGCGGGTAGGGCGGCGGATGGGGCGGCAATGACGGAGGCACCAGATCTGGCTGCGGCGAGAAGCAGTGGTGCTACTGCGACGGGAAGAAGAAGGAGTAGGCGGCGAGGAGGCGGGGAAGCGGTGGGGAAGAGTGGCAGGCAATGGCCAACAACGGGTGGCAGCGACGGCAGGTAAGGAGTAGGGAGGAAGGGGAAAAGCAAGGAAGAGGTAGTGACCATGTGGGTGTGTGCGACCGCGGGCTGCATGTGGCTGTGAAAAGGAGGTTACGACAGTGGGTTGTAGCGACTGCAGTGGGAGATGGCAGGGATGACCAATGGTGATGAAGAGGAGGGGAGGAACTGTGGTGGTCGGTGGAGGAAGAGGAGAGGAAGAGGAGGCTGAGAGAGAGGGCAACGACGACGTGAAGCGGTGGTGGGTGGCGACGGAGTCTTTGCGATGGCGGCGATCAAGAAGGCCGATTGAATGCGACGGAGCGGCGGTGGCAGTGGCAAATGAGGGAGGAGAGGAAGACAGCGGCAGAGGGCGACGCCGGCCGGCGGCAGGGGCAGGGGAGGAAGAAGGGGGAAGGTGCGTGGGTGGAGTAGCGACCGAGGAGGGTAGCAACCGCTGACTATGTTTGGCAGGCGGCAAGTAGGTGGGGAAGAAGGGGGAAGGTGTGGGTGCACGGGTGGAGTAGCGGCCGAGGAGGGTAGCAACCGCTGGCTTTGCTTGGCAGGCGGCAAGTAGGTGGGGAAGAAGGGGGAAGGTGCGGGCCCCTTCTTCTTCTTATTCTTCTTCTTCTCTCTCTCTCTCTCTCTCTCTTCCTTTTTCTCTTTTTTCTTTTTCACAGATGAGGAGAAAAGAGAGGTGGTTGCAGCTTCCTTTTTTTCTCTCTCTCTCTCTCCTTTTTTTTGTCAGCAAATATGTTTGTTGCAACAATGCAACAATGATGATGATGAGTTTGAAGCGAAGTGGCAGCATGAAGATGAGAAAGACGATATGATAAGGATGATGGCAACAATGATATAAGGTAGTAAAGGTAAGTGGTGAGGATGATGAATGATAACAGCGAAAGAGCCAAGAAATGATGCCTCTGATACCAATTAGTAGAACTCTAGGGTTCTATCATAGAGGAAGAAGTTGGAAAGGGGGGTAAACGATCTCTTCGAGGGGATTAGGCATCCTATATCACTTCGAGGGGATCTGTCTCTTAGGGTTTTATCTTTTGGTTAAAACTAATACTTCTCATTAATTGATCTCCATAAAAAGTTTTACAACCTTATTTATAAGACTTTACTAAGAATCTTACTAATCTTTGACTCTTAATAGACTCCTAACTGAAGATAAAAACCACCCAATCTACTCATAACCGACTTGATAAGATTCATCCAACCTATAACTGACTCTGGCTAACATGATTCAACATGAATAAATGGACCCGACTTAGCTAGGGTCATAACAGCCACCTCCCCTACATAGGCGACAGTGCTGCATGTCGCTAGAGGCTGGCCCTGCCCGTAGGCGACCTACCCACAGGTGGCCTACCCATGGGCGACCATCCCTATAGGTAGTCTAATCGTGGGTGGTCATCCCTACAGGCGGTCGCCCTGTAGGGGGCCTAGGCACAAGTGGCCTCCCTGCAGGCAATTTACCCATAAGCACTACCTTCACGACCAAGTGCGCATGCTGCCTCTCTGCAAGCATCTTCAAGTGCAGCAAGAACGTGTAGAACCATTTGGAGAGGATGAAGGAGGTCAGATGTTCTCCTCTTTAGCGATATCCACAAGGTGGATCATTGCAGCAATGCTCCTTTGATCACAGCCAAAAGCCTACAACTCTTATACACTTTATTACAACTAATGTAGAAGAAGATATGTTATCTGCTTCGCTGCCCTCTCACAACAAGGAGAGGGTGGTCGATTGAGAAGATGTGGGAGGGAGGAGAATAAAATGGGGTGGCCAAAGATGCAACCTATCACCTGTGTTGGCCACCTTTGCCTCTTATAGAGAGCTTCCAAAAACCCTAATGGATCATGCCTTAGTGGATATTGGATCTCTATCCAATTACCCATATATCTTAGATTATTGTATCTCTATCCAATAATCTCAATTTTTCTTCAATTGGGCCACATGAAATGATTCCATTAATGTTGAGTCTCATTCAATGATAATAGGGGATAATTAGATAACTTATATCCAATCATTTACTCACTACAATCATCCATCATATGTGTGTGACCCTCTAGGCTCAATATTGAGCTAGCCGTGAGTTCCACCTATCAGAACTCTTTATGACTCACTGAATTATTATTACATACTAATTCAATCAACTCATCAAATATGGAAGTACTAGGCCACTACGTCATAGTCCCCAAACGGTACAAGGGATCTAATCCATTAGACCTATCTATTCACAGTTATCATGTATCTATAGTCCATCATCCATCTAATATCCTAAAGACCATATATTAGGCATGATACTATCAGACCTCATACGGAATCCAAGTTTCGCTCTAATCGGGTTCTCCCGAAAAACTCATTTTCTCTCAATTTGAACGACCCTGGTTAGGGATTTGCTTAAATAATAACATACGGGATATTTCTCTCATGATGTCGAGAGTGGATGATCCTCTACTGATACTCAATTGTCTTTTTATAGCTATCAATCTTGATAATCGATTACACCAGATTTGAAACTTTCCAGACCTATAAGTCTGATGTCAAAAAAAGGAGTACTGAAATAAAACATCCTTGGTGCCGCAAGTCTAAGGACCAAACACACAACTCGGACTACATAATCATATCTGACATTATGTATCATTAATCATCTAGCATTTCATAAGCGAATCAATCAGTGAACTCATTCTCCAATGAGCACTTGTACTATACCCTTAGTGTCCCCACATGAGTAGCTATGAGACCAACCACCTCCATCATATGGATGAGTATATAGTACACGGTCTATTCGGTTATCTCGATGTTCCTCTTGAGTAACATATAACCAAGATTATTTAGGGTTTGTGTTTAAAGGTGAATCAGTCTCATTATCGTGATCTTATCACGATCTGATTCTTATTGCATAGATCCAATGATATCATAATATATATGCAACAAGTAACATAAAGTAAAAATATGTCAATAATAATAGTAAGTAAAAATATTGCACAACGTGTCACACATGTCATCACTCACGTTATTGGCTTGTAGGGCACTTATAAACAACACTTGATAAATAGGAAGGGGCCATATGGCTCATGGGCTAGAGAATTTTTGGTTATGTCATCCTATTTTCCTCTCTTCCTCACCTCAGCCAACAGCCTCTATTTTGGGGCGTGTGGACAATAAGAAGGGCCAGCCCCTTCTTGGAGAAAGCATAGCCCTTTTGGTGCACGCGGAGAGGAAGATCGTGTTGAGATTTGAGGAGCATCGTAGCGCCATCTGCCGTGTGGATCACTGCTAGAGAGAAGGATGTCTGACCTCCTTCATCTACACCTACGGACATGATTTTTCAGAGATATATGATCTTTCTAGGTAAAACATCTAACACATTACGTATAGTTTTTCGATTTGTGATTTCTGTGCACTAATCATAGCACAACGATTTGATAAATGTGGAAAACCAATTTTTGTTTATGTTTTCCACTGCGCGAGTGATGCTCCTTCAGGTTTCCCAACAGCGTTTGCATCGATGTTCCACTGCTTTACCTCATTTTCCTCCTTCGATGCCACTATGCATCTACAGTAGCACTAGAGGGGGAAAAGGAGGTAGGTGAAACCACCACCACAACGCCATACTTAAATCCTCACACGATTGCTTCATATAATGGCATGGAGGATTTGAGGAAGAGAGCGAGATACAAGAAGGTGGGAGAGATTGTGAGCGAGCTCGACGAAGAGACAACCTACTTTGAGCTCTCGAGTTTTTTTCGGCACGTAAACGACATGTGCATCCTGGCCATAATGGCATGATCATCGAGCTCTCGAGCTTTAGTCGGATCAGATGATGAGGATTGATTGTCGCAAAAAATGGAGACTCGAAGAATACATATCCGATGGTGGAAGAGACAACAAACCCTCATCCTCCTTCCTACTCACTGTATCTATCATCATCATCATCTTTCTGATACTCTCCCCCTACCACCTCCGACATTGGACGAAGCGGTCATTCGATGATTTGAGCGCAACACCATGGTGGTGGCCGCACCTACCCCCTCTTCCTCCTCCAATGCCCATGCAAATGCCTTACCACTTTGTCTCCTCATTATCAATGTTTGGATCAAGATAAACAATGTTGGCCATTGTGCGATTGTTATGGACTACTACGATAATAGTCACCCATGGTGCTCATTATCTACTACCATCGTTAAAATTATTTTATCTATTATTTTTGTACCATCATTAAAATCTTTTATTAGTGAAATCATCAATGTTAAAATAAGTATGATTAAATATTTTATTTTTTTAATTATAAAAATTTAGGTATAAATGTTTTAAGTTTAAATCTAACTAAGAAGATAATACGTAATTAACCCAGTCTATAGACCCATCAAATGTGGGGATTGTGAGGAGCGATGAGATGATGATGATAATGATGCTGATCAGATCTCCGAACTGGCCGTATAGCTGATGGAAATTTCTGATTTCAGCACAAAAGAAACGTAACATTCAGGGACACTAAACAAGTTGACCGAATCAATCATGCCCAATTCAAAAGGCCGTGCAAACAATAGATTCAACACTAGCAGAACAAATTTGACCGTCATTTCATCCAATTACGTGCAATGAAAACGCATACAAGATGATAATAGACGTTCATAATTTTACAGACAAATGAACCATCTCAGCAATAAGAATTCAACCAGTTTGGCCTTCCTAAAGCATTATATTCACAGCAAAATTGGCAAAGGATGGTTCCATATTTACAGCAGTATTTACATTATTTACACCCATATGTAGATGATGCAATGGTGGAAATCACCATCTAGATATTGCAAGCAAGGAAATGATAAAGAATAAAACAAATTCAAAATGATCTGAACATCGCGCACGGATTCGAGCAGAATTTTTGTTTGCCGTGAAACTTTTCCTTTTTTTTTTTCCCTCGGTTTAACTATAGGTTAATCACAGCTTATGGTCTTCCATACACCTTATAAGGGGAAGCTATCGGTAAATTTCCGCAAAGTCAGTTGCTTTGGAGAGAAGAAAGCCATTCTTCTATGTAATTCTTGCCATCTGCAACATTTAAAATGGAAACAGCATCAGAATAAGAACCAAAATAACATATAGCATGCATCTTCTATCTAAATCACCCAGTATGCATCAGGGACAGAACAAAGCGATAGATACGCATTTCTGCTACAAATCTAGCAAAAATCTATCTAATTCAAGCTAAGAAGAAAAGGATTAGTCATGATTAGTTTCCACAAAGTCAGTTGCTTTGGAGAGAAGAATGATATTCTTCTATGTACTTATTGCTATCTGCAACAACTAAATTTGAATCAGCATTAGAATAACCATCAATAGCATATATCATTTTCAATTGAAATCTACTAGTAAAATATCGAACTACTTATGCTAGGAATAAAATTTTAGTCATGAGTTATATAACTCCCAAAAAGCCTTAAGCAAGATCCCATGCATTTATAATAATCAAGATTTTCATTAAATTCAAACAAAAACAAAGATATTCAGGGGTACATCAACATTGTACCAAATAGAAAAATACTAGATGCCATTCACAAAAAAGTTTGCAAGAAGAAGCAAAAAAAATCAAAAAGTTCTTACAGGAAAAGGTTGAACTACAATGATTGTACTAGTGTTGTATTGGATGTAGTAAGACCCTGTGGAAATTCCAATCTAATTTCGACATGCAAAGAGGGCATAGACTGCAATAACGATGCACTCGAGCATGGTTAGGAGAAAAAGAACAACATAAACTAAGGTCAGAAACAACAAGAAAGGATGCAGTAACTTCATGAGCACCAAAAAAAAAATGTTGCCTTTGATGCAATGTAACAGAGGGAAAGGAATGCTGTTTGTGCAACCAAATGGTTCCTGGATTGGTTTATGCTCTTCGAATGAGATCAGCATTTTGACTCACCAGAATGACCGTCATTCATGCGATCGACTGCTCCCAAGACACGGGACTTGGAGCTCTCCGCCTGCTCACTACGACCACGGCCATAGCACGGGACCAAGACGGCGAAGCTGCAGTTCTCCGAGTCGCTGTCGCTCTGGAACTCAGGGTCATGAGGTTCCAACCACCCAATCGACCAATCCGAGTCATCAGACTCGGACCCCGACATGCATCCGCCATCCGAGGGCACAAGGACGATGTCATACTCTTTATCGATCCGCCGCTCCTCCCGGCTCTGCCGCTTCTTCTTAATTCTCCTCGAACTGGTTCTTATTCCAGCCCCATTAGCAGATGGAAATCTCAAGTAATCCTGCTCCCTAAATCCAGAAGGCAATTCGGGAGAGGAAATTAGGGACGGATTGGGGGATTCCTGATCTTTCCCACCCCAGATCCAGAAGGAGAAACTCGTAAAAGACACCGACATTTTTCTCTTGGTTCGCCCAAACTAAGAGACGACACCTTTCGGAGAACTCGACCATCAAAAGACCAATATTTTTGGCCGAAGAAAGATCAAAGTCAATGACCATCCAACAAAATCAATTCGTTAGGATCAGAAAAATCTGATTTTTTTTTTCTCACGCTAACCAACAACAAAATCGAAATCTTCTGAACAATACCAATCGAAACAAGAATAAATATGAATCCACAAAAGATCTTCTTCCGAATAGAACAAGAATAAAAATAAATCCACAAAGTATTGGAAATAGAACTCCTAAAGAAACTGCAAGAGATGCGTCTCGGAAAAGAAATCCAAATCAAAAAGCAAGCTTTATTGTGTGCTGCATAGAGTCACAATCCCACATGAGGATAAGAGCCTCGGACGGAGAGAGATTAGGAGGGAGGGAGAGAGAGAGAGAGAGAGGCTAGCGATTGAAGTGGGGTGCGATTCCCCACCGCGTCGTCGTCGTCGTCGTCGTCGTCCGCTAGTTTATAGCTCTCTGACCGTGGCTTATCCTCGAGAACGCGCTTCCCTCGTGATCGCTCCCGTCGAATAAGCGGGCCCCGTCAAGGCTGTACGAACTGGAAGGTGGACTATATCGTTGCCCGTGGAGTCGCGCGTATATGACCATATGCGACGCTCATTTGTCCGTCCGATAATGAGATCAACGGTAGATCTGTGATGAGGCCGACGCAACGTATATATTTAGTAGGATTGCCGGTCCAATCACTGCGTACAATTGCGACGCAAGGAACCGCCACGTCGGCGACTCGCCGAACGTTAATTAAAAACGAAGACCCATACTTCAACTACCAATTTTTTGATTACCCGAACAGCCGCCCAACTTTTGATTGGAAAACAGGGCGGTATATTAGTACGGCTCTCTGACCGCGGGCTTATCCCAGAAAACGGGCTCCCCCGGTGATCTCTCGCGCCCAATCAGCGGGTCCCATGTAGAGCACACCAAAGGTGGACGAGATAGTATTCGGTGGAGTCGCGCAGATACGACCATATGCGACGATTTTTCGACCGTTTGATTTTTTAGATCAACGGTTCACTGTGGTGGGACCGATGTGGCTATTTTTAATTGATTGCCCGTCCAATCACTGCTTAGAATTGCGACGCAAGGAACTGCCACGTCGGCGCCTCCCGTAACGTTAATACAGAAATAAGATTAATATTTTCGCTACTTATTCGTTGTCACCCGATTCGCTGCCCGCCTTTGTTCGGCAGTAGCGTGGCTTGGTCTGTGGGGCCCATACGAAGCAATCACGGTAACGTCGAGGATGAGTTGGTATTCCGCTTAAACGTATTCACCCGAGAACAATATAAACTCTTTAGCTATTCATTTTCCGCTCACCATCTCACGTGCCCGCTTTTTTATTGGTCAAAGCAATAGCTTCTCGTGTGGGGGCTGCACGGGGAGAAGCGGAGGTAAATACGACGGTAAGTATTAGAACACCCGGTCCCACCGAAGAACAAAATCGGCGCTTCGCTTACCCAATTGCGGTTCAACTGTCTGACATGTCCACCACTCAGTGGCTTCGCCTGTGGGGCCCATATGAGCAAGCAAGGTATATATAATTGTAAAGTAATATACGAATATATTTGAATAGATAGAACAAGTTGACACCCCACTGATGGTAATTACTGGCAATCATTTGCTTTGCAGTTGAAATTGGTTCACAATCTTTTTTTTTTTTTTTGAAATTTTTTTTCCTTTGTTCAGGACTACGGGGAATAAAAATTAATATAACTCAAACATTGTTGTAGCTTCTAAGTTATGGATTCTTATCAGCATCTACACACGTTAATGACCAAATCAAAAGAGTTAGGCATATTTCTTTGCAAACTAGAGAGTATGCTTGACCACTGTTTTAGTTTTTTTTTTATTTATGGAATTTGTGGATTTTTCTAGTGCGTTTTCAGTAACTTAATCTTTGTGTTTTTGGTAGCTAACAGCCATCTCATCTGTTGGTAGCAGGGAGAAAGTTGCAGTGGAAAAAATTGACAATGATAATATCAATAATAACACTTCTATTATTGTGAATGAATAAGGTCCCACCCAATTAGCTTTATGTTTATGGTGCTCAATGAAATATGATAATCCTAAATTTTCATTTAATTTTTCTTTTCCCCGTGGAAAATTTTTTTCTTGGTTTATATGTATTTGTCAATGAATTGAGTGAATGAGTCTGCTTACAGTGAGAACATAATCTCATGCTGTAATCGGTCCTTTCAAAATATTTTTAAATGTGAAGCATATGAACATTATTTGATTCCATGCATGAGACAGTTTGATACGCCAAGTTACCTCGAGGCCTCCTCCATTCTGTGGATGCCTGCGGATTAATGCAGCAGGCAGATTTCTTATGCTGTGATCCTTCATTGCTTTACCAACTCAATGTGCAAGAGCTGTCATTTGACCAACTTTTCATGCAAGATTGCATGGAGAATTCAGTCTCTCTCCCTATAGCTCACCATCACTGAAAGTATGATGAAGAAAGGAAAGAAAACACTAGGTTCTATCCATGATTATACTATTTGTTATGTTTCTGTCATTTCCCAAGTAAAGAACATAATTCTCAGCCCATCTAACACCTCTTCCAATTGATAGTATGATTCATGTTTGCTGTACAGATGGAGGATTAGAATATTAATCAACTGAAGCTTATAAGTTTTGCAGCTGTGATCTCATCCAGTGTCAAACATTTCACCAAATCTTTCTTGAACGTGTTAATTAGCGGTTGGCGCTCCCTCAGCCAAGAAAGAAATGAGAATTTATTGTATAAGATGTGGCATTTAGAAGACAAATTATTAGTGTCATAATAATACTATAATTACATGCGGCGTCGTTGCGCTGGCGGCTGTGATTTGCAGCTGCGTGCAATACAGAGGAGAGGAGGCTAGGGTTTTTCTTGAGAAAATTATAGTTTTACCATTCACCAAAATTATAATTTTACCTTTCGGCTGAGTAGGTTTATTTATAGTTTTACCCTTGTGATTTTTAATCCTATAATTAAAAAATCTGTAATTCATTTATATATATTTTTTTAGAATTACGGTTTTGTCATTATAAAATTGAGAAATTTTGGTTATTTTCTTAATTATAAAATTTATCAATATATAATCTAATAAAATTTAATTATAATTATATTTTTATTATTTAATGATTATATTTTTTTGAGTAATTTATTTAATTGGACTTATGGGCTTCTTCAATTAAAAAAATTAATAAATAAAAATTATAAATTATTATTTTTTATAGTTTTCTCATATGAATTATTAATTACATGTGTTAAATCCAATTATTAGTTTTTGGATATTTATTCAGTTATTTACATGTAAAAATTATTAATTATGAAATAATATTTATTTTCACATAATTGCATCATTTATGAATTATCATGATTATAGTTATCATATCAGTTTTTTACTACTGATTAAGTGTTCAATAATTATTATGGTTGTTATCCTATTATTGAACTGTCTCAGCATGAATTAGTTTAAATTAACTTGATGAATATTATTTGTATTTCATCTCCTTATGTTATACTTGACCGGTAGCTACCAAAGTAGCTTGGGATGGTAGGCTTATAGGATATGAAATATAATTAAAGTCTTGTCATTCATAGGATAATTTAATTTGTATTTTATATTACTGCATTGGTCTTATAGTCACCAAAGTGGTCTAGATCAATTATTTATAAAATTACATTAAGGAACAAGTCATCAATGACATTAAAGAAATAATATTCAAAATTACATACATAATTAGAAGATTTAGATAATCCCAAAGGATTATCTATCTCAAATAATTATGTGATGAGATAGGATGATACTGTTTTGGATATCCTTACAGTTTAGAATTGTATACCCAAAGGTAGCAAAACTATTCCACAAGGATGGTATCAGTCCTCCATAAATGATCTTGTATGAACATTAGATATGTCAATATTTTTACTCAAAGGTTAAATATTGATGATATTAATAGTTCATCATATTTTGGTAAAACTCAAAGCATTAATATTATTTTATATTCTGTAGTGGTATTCTCGTCCATACATTCTCATGCTTCTAGTGTCCCTATACTATCTGGATCAAATTATTCAGAATAGTTAGAGGATGTGCAATTTACATTGAGCGTACTAGATCTTGATTTGGCATTGCTTGTTGAAAAGCCCGTAAAATTAACTAATAAAAGTACTGTGGAACAAGTCAATGAAATAAAAGGCTTAGGAAAGATCTGATAGGCTCAGTTTAATGTTCATAAGGATGACAATTGCAAATAATATAAAGACTTCATTACCGGTTGTATCTAGCGCACGTGAATATTTAAAAGTTATTGAAGACAGATTTAAATCCGATAAGTCATTGGCACATTAATAAAAGAAGACTACTTCGATGATGGTACTCGAGGAATTCAGGATCACATCCTCAATATGGCTGATAAAGCTACAAAACTTAAGACGTTGGGAATGAATGTTGATGAATCTTTCCTTGTGCAGTTCATTCTTAATTCTCTTACTTCTCAGTTTGGCCCATTCAAGATTCACTACAATACAAATAAGAATAAGTGGGACTTAAATGAGTTAACTAGTATGTGTGTTCAGGAAGAATTAAGATTAAAGTAGGAAAATTCCTTCTAATACATGGTGGATTGATTCTGGCACTTCAACTCATGTTACTAATAATATGTAGAGATTTCTTTTAATCTGAAAACCAAAAAAAAATGAAAGATTCATAATTATAGAAAATCATCTTAAAGCAAAAGTGGTATTAGTTGGGACTTCTCAGTTGTTAGTACATTATATGAACTTTCCTGTTTTAATCTTAATTCTTCTTGAACACACATACTAGTTAACTTATTCAAGTCCCACTTATCCTTATTTGTATTATAGTGAATCTTGAATGGGTCAAACTGAGAAGGAAGAGAATTAAGAATGAACTGCACAAGGAAAGATTCATCAACATTCATTCCCAACGTCTTAAGTTTTACAGCTTTGTCAGCCATATTGAGGATGTGATCCTAAATTCCTCGAGTACCATCATACTGAGCTGTAGTCAGTTCTTTTATTAATGTGTCAGCCAATGACTTATCAACAGATTTAAATCTGTCTTCAATAACTTTTAAATATTCACGTGTGCTAGATGCAACCGGTAATGAAGTCTTTATATTATTTGCAATTGTCATCCTTATGAACATTAAACTAAGCCTATCAGATCTTTCTCAAGCCTTCATTTCATTGACTTGTTCCACGGTATAGAGACACTAGAAGCATGAGAATGTATGGACGAGAATACCACTACAGAATATAAAATAACATTAATGCTTTGAGTTTTACCAAAATATGATGAACTATTGATATTATCAATATTTAACTTTTGGGTAAAAATATTGACATATCTAGTGTTTATACACGATCATTTATGGAGGACTGATACCATCCTTGTGGAATAGTTTTGTTACCTTTGAGTATACAATTATAAACTACAAGGATATCCAAAACAGTATCATCCTATCTCATCACATAATTATTTGAGATAGATAATCCTTTGGGATTATCTAAATCTTCTAATTATGTATGTAATTTTGAATATTATTTCTTTAATATCATTGAGGACTTGTTCCTTAATGTAATTTTATAAATAATTGATCTAGGTCACTTTGGTGACTACAAAACCAATGTAGTAATATAAAATATAAATTAAATTATCATATGAATGATAAGACTTTAATTATATTTTATATCCTATAAGTCTATCATCTCAGGTTACTTTGGCAGCTACCGGTCAGGTATAACATAAGGAGATGAACTATAAATAATATTTCTTAAATTCATTTAAACTAATTAGACAGTTCAATAATAGGATAACAACTATAATAATTATTGAATACTTAATCAACAGTAAAAAAAAACTCATATGATAACTGTAATCATGATAATACATAAATCATGCATTTATGTGAAAAATAAATATTATTTCACAATTACTAATATTTACATGTAAAATAACTGAATAAATATCCAAAAACCAATAATTGGATTTAACACATGTAATTAATAATTCATATGAGAAAACTATAAAAAACAATAATTTATATTTTTTATTAATTAATTTTATTTAATTAGAGAAGCCCATAAGTCCAATTAAATAAATTACTCAAAAATAAAATATAATCATTGAATAATAAAAAATATAATTATAATTAAATTTTATTAGATTATATATTGATAAATTTTATAATTGAGAAAATAACCAAAATTTCTTAATTTTATAATGACAAAACCATAATTCTAAAAAAATATATAAAAGAATTACAGATTTTTTTGATTATAGGATTAATAAATCACAAGGGTAAAACTATAAATAAACCTACTCAGAAGGGTAAAATTATAATTTCGTGAATGGCAAACTGTAATTTTCTCAAGAAAACCCTAGCCTCCTCTCTTTTGCCGCCGTCAGCGGTAATCTGCTGGCACATGCGTGATCGGCACCGAGTTGGGACGCGGTTGGCATGCGGGCCTGGCGCGAGGCCACCATGCGCCTTTATCAGCCACCGCCTACGACCACTACTCGGCATATTCGACCATAGCCGCAGGCAGATCCGGCCAAAAAAATACGACAAGATTGCTGCATTTTTGACATACAACGATAATCAAGAATCGTTCGCAAGAAAACGATTAAAATTAACAGATAGGAAAACAGATCAATAAAATATTCAGATCAGTGTATCGTAAACAAAAATAATAGATCTAATATTTTTTGATCTCAAAACCTGTAATACCAATTGTTGGCATAAAAACTATAATTATGCAATCTATTATGCAGAAAAAACTATTATGCAAGGATTGAAATCAAATAATACTAGATCTGTTTACGATACGTACCTTTAGATGCCATGTGCGTGAGATCTAATTAGATCTTCAAGAGCACCGCCCCTCAGATCTGAATGACGCCGAATATCGATCTGCAAGAGAAACTATAATAGATCTAGACCCCTTCTCCTCTCTTCCTATCCTTTCACAGGACCACCTTAATTGATGATTTTTGGGAGATTAAAAGGATAACCGTAATCTCTTGATCTAGATCAAGAGGATAACTGTAATCTCTTGATCTATTCACCCCTTTGCACTTTTTTGTTATGTCGTTTCGTGCCTTGGTTTACAGTAGGTCCTGTCTATTTATAGGCGAGAGCAGAGGGTCTAGAATAAATAATTAGGATAGTTCCTTCCATCAAGGGCATCACCTAAAATATCCCAATATAATATGAATTTTATTTAATATTAATTAATATCTTTTATCAAAATACAAATAATCCATAATATATCTTATTCAATTAATTAAGGATCACAAAATATAAGCTTATTCAATTAAAATTTTATACGTGTTAATTAGCTGTTGGCGCTGCCTCATCCAAGAAAGAAATGATAATTTATAGTATAAGATGCGGCATTTATAAGACAAATTATTAGTGTCAGAAATAATCACCGAGCCGATCTGATCTGATTAGAAATAATCACCAATCGGACTGACTTCTTTGTGTCTTGCTCCATCAAGTAAACTCGCTTAAGCTAATGAATCATATAAAACTATATTGAAGACGTATTTAATAATATATATATTTTTAATACTTAAAGCCAATTAAAATAACGAATATGAAGCTCAGAGGTAACCGAATTGCATAGGTTCATATCAACAGTAGTTTTTTCAAACATTATGATGTGTTCTTGACTTTAATTCTATGAGAGGTTGAAACATAATATTAATTACAATAATATTAAATCAATAATTTAGTCAAAATCAACTCAATTTAGCTTTTTAGAGTCTTTATAAATGCTATGTGATTCATGAGAACCTGAATTTTGCAGACTCCACCACCCACCATACGTTGCAGTCATACAACAACATGCTGGAGTATTAAAAGGTAGTGAACAAGATATATACATGCATAGAAATTTCTTGAAAATTTGTCATGACCTGTTTTGGCGTGATGGATGAAACTAGACTTTTCGTATGGATGGTGCAAAGAGTTTTTTTTTTATATTTTTTTTTGCTTTTATATTTCAAAAACAAGCAATAAAATAAATGATGATTACTACCATGGGATTATATTTTATCCCACAAATTTTAGTTCTAATGACAAAACATATGAGCAACATACTTTGTTTTTAGAATTCTCCTCCTTATGTTCTTCAATACCGTCCTATTAATAGTTCCTCTTATCGATTTGATGTGACGAACCCAAAAAATAATTTCTTAGTTTAAAGAATAACACATGAATTCTTAAATTACTATACCGCCCTCAAGCATCAGTAGAAGCAGATCCTCATTCGTGGGCATTGAGATAATTTCATATCATTTGAATTTGGATTTAGTGGGAAAACTTCAATTAAATATATTAATTCGTATGAGGGCCGTTATCGTCATTTGGTTCCTTTGAACACGAAATAAATAGAGACCAAGTGCCGACGTGCCGCCCGTTCCGGTCCTAATTTTTCGAATTCTTTGAGCGTGCGCTCTTACATTCCGGTCGGGAAGTGAAGAGGGGCGAACACGCGAAGCCCTAATTCCCAGTCTCATTCCCCCTCATTTCCCACTCCTTCGAAGGTGACGATCAACTCCTAAAACGTTTTCGTCCCTGTATGGTATCATGCCTCTTCGCTCGTAGGTGTTCGAGGTATCTCGAGGTCTCTTGGCTCGTGATCCCATCAATGATGGAGAGCTCGGAGGAGGCCAAGGCGTTGCACAAGGACTGCGTCAAGGTCGCCGTCAACGTCCGGCCGCTCGTCACAACGGAGCTCCTCATGGGCTGCACCGATTGCGTCACCGTCGTTCCTGGGGAACCCCAGGTCTTGATTTCGCAAACCATGAACTTCACGTTCTTGCGAGAGAAAAATTCTATTTTTGTTTGTTCGTTTGTGTCATTGCCTGAGAAAAGTAGGTAGGATGTGTTTTTTCCCCAAGTTCTGGTGGTGAATAAGTAGCTTTGTGATGGACCGCTGTATTTCCAGAATATTTCGTGGTTTTCTAATGGTGGTCCTCCTCCCTCTATGTTCTTTTTAGTTGTTCTGTGCTACACTTCCTATAAAGGTTTCACCTTTTCCGCTAGGTAGAGGTGGTCTTAACTGGCGCTGATTCTAATCCTAATTTTGAATCCTAGCTGCAGAGCTTCTTTACGATTGTATGGTCAAGTTTCATGATAACACCAATAACTGCTGATCCTACTCTGTGCAACATACAGGTTCATATAGGAGCACATGCATTTACATTCGATCATGTTTATGGGAGTTCAGGATCTCTCTCTTCCTCCATTTTTGAAGAATGTGTTCTACCTTTAATTGATGCACTATTTCATGGATATAACGCCACCATTTTTGCATATGGACAGGTAGTTTGTTATATTTCTAATTCCACTTTTGATCCATTTTTGATGTTTCTTCACCTTGTTCTGACGTGATTTTTGATTGTTTTGTCTACAGACAGGTTCAGGCAAGACCTACACAATGGGAACTAATTATGCAGGCGAAGGTGATAGTGGGGGTATTATACCAGAAGTAATGGACACGATATTTAGAAAGATTGATGCCATGAAGGACACAACAGAATTTTTAGTTCGAGTATCTTTTATTGAGGTATGTCAGAATTGGTCCTTTTCTTTCAAACATTTGATTTCTCCTCCATGTATCGGTTAACTTGACCTTTCACCAGTCTCAGCCTTGATTTGTCTACCAATTACGAAGAGAAAACAGTATTGGTTATTTGGTTTCATGTAATACTGTGACTTGTTGCACCTCATTTGCAGTGCTTTCTTCAAATAGGAAGACGCCTCATTGGTCTTCTCACTGAGTTATTTTCTAAAATTTTGTTTTTCACTATGCAGATATTTAAGGAGGAAGTCTTTGATTTGTTAGATCCACAATCTCGAACTGATGGGACTTCTGTAGTCAAGCCAGCAGTGCCTAGAGCTCCGATACAAATTAGAGAGACAGCAAATGGTGGGATAACCCTTGCTGGTGTTACTGAAGCTGAAGTAAAGTCGAAGGAGGAGATGGCATCTTATCTAACTCGTGGGGCCATTTGTCGTGCAACTGGAAGTACAAATATGAATAACCAATCAAGGTTGGATTTTATCAAACAACTTTATGACCAATCATTTCATGTATCAGTTAGACCATTTTTGGTTGGACTTGTGTTATGCATGAGACTGTACTGGCTGGTACAAGCCAGTCATATTGTCAAAATTGTATCAGTCCACCATTGGGATGGTACAAGACCCGTAATGGTATATGGGTTGGCTGATACAGTATGCTTGGTACAACAATCCATGCTCAATACCAATTTGCAAATATTAGTTGACACATCCAATATGCATTTTTTTAAAATTTAAATATCAGATGATTTTTTAAGCAATGCTATGCAATTTGTCTTACCTCTTGGTTAACAAAATCTATATACCATCAAGAACTATAATAATTGAGTTAAGTATTCTATGGTGAATCTAGTCATGTACAACTTCATAGGATTTCCATTAATCAATTTGAAATTTGTAAATAGGGTGATGATTTTTTCCTTCGTCATCCATGCATGGTTCATACTTCTTTGTGAACTTATGGTGGCAATTTTATGCTTGATGAATGAATTAGCAGTAGAACATTATGAGGAGGATGACTTCATATTGCTTGTGTGCTTTGTTTAGAGGTCCTATCCTTTCAGATTCTTATCTAGGTTTGGCATGTTGTGAGATGATTTAACATATCATATCAACATTGCTTGCCAACATTCATCATGATGTTTTATAAGATACCCAATAGCATAAGAAAATTTTCTAGGAATTACTATTTTTATTCAAGAACCAATCATTAGAATGTATTTTCATAATACATGGTGCCATTTGGACTAGCACATCAATAGTTGTTCATCTTATGATACTTTATTAGGAATAAAATAATAGGAAATTTGTGGCTGAATGTATGGAAGCGATTAAACTACTTTCCCTATTTAAACAAGAATATATATATATATATACACACATATGTATATGTATATATACATATGTATATATGTATATGTATATACATATATACATGCATACATACATTTATTTTGAACTTCTCGTGGAGCCGTAAGCTCATTGAGGACGGGGTTGGTTATTAGGGACATCATGTTCCTTATGGATTTATGTTGAAATCCTTATCATATTGCTCCTATTTGTTTTATATACAATTTTATATTATTTTTCCTTTTGCTGTGTTCTCTGTTATGTAGTCGTTCACATGCCATTTTCACAATATATGTGGAGCAAAAGAAAGTCAATAGTGGATCTTGTAGTGGGATTGGTAACAATGAAGCAGCTGGGGAGGACATATTGTTTGCAAAGTTTCACCTAGTGGATCTTGCTGGTTCTGAACGTGCAAAACGAACTGGAGCTGATGGAATCCGACTGAAAGAAGGTGATGAAAAATTACTCTTTGCTGATGATTTCTCATTTTAATTTTTAGCCAATAGTTGTAGGTGATTAACTAGTAACAACCTACACAGGCATACACATTAATAGGGGTTTGTTAGCTCTTGGCAACGTTATCAGTGCACTTGGAGATGAGAAAAAGCGAAAAGAAGGGGGACATGTCCCATATCGCGATAGCAAGTTGACTCGTCTCTTGCAGGCATGGAACTTTAACCTTTTATTTCTTTCTTCACTGACTACTAGGTGAATGATATTATTGTCGAGTGAGGGATTCTGGTTTTGGAATAGTTCATGGTTTCTCCAGGACCATTCTCGTACGTTAGTTTTGGAAAATAGTCATATTAATCTAGGTTTTGCCCTAGTCTTGAATAAATTGTGGGACCTGTTTAAAGAAATTATGGTAATCTGTTGGAATGCTTTGTGAACTCTGACCAGCTATGATGATTGAACCGTTCAAAGTAGAATAACATAATTTTTATTAGTATGTGGACTTTTTTTTTGTATTTATATAGTTGTGGTTCAGTTTCATGATTTGTTCTGCCTCACCTATAGTTGAACACTGGGCAACAGTAGATGACGCAACAGTTGCTTGTCTTTGTTTTAAGACTTATCATCTTCATTATGTTTGCTAAAGTTAACCTCAAGCATACTTGTGAACAAGCTTCAATAAGCTTAGGAGTCTATGATCTTCCAACTTTCAAGTTGAGATATTGATACTCATTATCCAAGTTATCATTTAGGATATGTGAATGCATGTATTAATGCGTGTCTATAAAAGCCTTCTTGTGGGTTCTTATTGGTCACTGATTTGTAGGATTCTCTTGGTGGTAATAGCAAAACAGTTATGATAGGTGAGTATCCAAATTGTCCTTTTCCTTTTCGGTTAAATTGTTTTTGTGTCCTTTTGCATCTTATCTGCTGTTAATTATATCTGTGGATAGCTTGCATTAGCCCTGCTGATTCAAATGCAGAGGAGACCATTAACACTCTTAAATATGCCAATCGTGCACGCAATATCCAGAACAAAGCGGTGGTATGCTACTTCATAAGCGTAAAGAATTTGTCAATAAACTGCATAGTCACTGGAAATAATAATTCACTGCATTTATCAAATTATAGATAAATCGTGACCCAGTGGCTGCTGAGATGCAAAGAATGCGTAGTCAATTAGAGCAATTGCAGGCTGAATTACAGTTTTGTCGTGGTGGAGGTGCACCTTTTGATGAACTTCAGGTACAAAATCTTATCAATACTGCCTAATTGTCGATAGAAATAATAATGATATCTCTTTTAGGTTCTCCGGCATAAAATATCATTGCTTGAGGCGAGCAATGCTGACCTCCACCAGGATCTAAAGGAGCGCCAAGATATCTGTGAGCACTTAAAACAATGTGCTTTTGATGCACAGGTGACCAGTGGATTCTATTTATTAGTTATTACATTTGTATTTATAAAAAATTGTGAAATTAGGATTGTGAAACCTTCAACTGCAGTTGTGATCAATTTTATAATATCAATGAATGCTCAAGGTTTTTTGAGTTGCATGCTCAAACAAAAGCATGCTCAAACAAATATTTTGCTATCTGAAAATTGAAATTGAACTCTTTCAGTAGGTTATCATAATATTGAGACATACACAGTGGATACTGATCCGTTGTGTCTACTTCAGTTTATAAGTTGAGGTGCTTGTATTCTGTTATCTCATGGAAATGCACATCATTTGATCAGGTGGAAAAAGATAAGTTGATTTTGAAGATCGAATCAGCCCGTAGTGGAACGTCCTGGGATGAGATTGATGAAATGGAAAAAATTAAGGTCCACAATGAAAGTTTCTAGTGATTATTTTGTTAAATGTTTGACATCCTGCTTAAATTAATGCAAAATGTGTTTGAACAGGACTTAGATCTTACAAATGGTTATATAAAAAAGATCCAAGAGTTGGAAGCAGAGTTACTACGGGTTCGAAGCTCTTCTCATCCTTGTGGAAATTATTTGATGAATTGTCCTGCTTTGGTTGATACAGCCTCAGCTTGCATTGAGAGGACCCTTGATTTTTCCAGTTAAGTAGCTGAATACCATCCTCATCAGATTGTTTACATGTTAAACACAGTAACATTAGGTTCCAACAAATAAACTTTTAGCAGGGTTCTCTAATTGTTTGCCACTTATGTTCCTTGTGTTATTGAACACTGTTTATTTAATTTGTACAATTGAGCTATGCATTTTTTTCTTTAAAATGAGAGATAGATGCAATGTTTTAAAAAGTGGTATGCAGGTGATCAAGGTACTGCATGGCGAAAATGCGGTATGTAAGTGGATATGTAGAAGCATATGCAGTAGATTTTAGATCAATCAAGAAAATATAATCAAAGGGTTATGTGATTAAAATGCGGAGTGACATTGAGTGATAAGTTGTAAGGCAGACACAAAAATATATGAGATTGCAGTATTATATTGAACATGTTCTATACTTCCAAGACAATATTAACAGGTAATACAATTTTTATTAAACAGAAGTATTAATAGCACTAATGAAAAAATGTATAGCATATGTGATGGTTGCATATTCTTGCATATGTGGACTGCATATCTGGCATAGCACTATTCCTATATGTGAATATGTTGTGGCTGTATAATGAGTCTAATCAGATCATATAGGTGATCCCATAGACATATGTGACCACATATGTGTTCCCTCGTAGGAAGGCATATGAAGCCAAACCCCAGATAGAGGCCATATAGGCCCTATGTGATGTGGTCATATGACTGCACTTTATATGCATATGTTGACATCAATGCAGTCTAATGAACAAGATTTCTGAGTCTTGGATAAATGATGGATTAAAGATCATTTGAATCTTTCTAGTAAAGAGATTCATCCTTTAGCTTGTGGGTGATGTTAAAATGATTGGATCTTTGTTTTAGATGTGTTTGAAATTCAATTTTCCTAAAACAAAAATACTTTTGTTATTTTTTATACCATTTGCTAATGTGTAAGAATGCCAATTATTTGTCGAAGAAGCAGTTCAGTTCTATACCTGGACTGGCATTATATATTTTGTTTTTTTATATTTACTGCTACCTGGTGGACTGGTTGTGCAATTGCATTTGTATAAAAAAAAACATGAAACTACTATTTATGACTAAAATGGAATATTAGGTATAGAAGAATAATGTTGTCTCTACCAAAATATGGTTTTGCTCATATCATTTACTCTAAGTCTAGGATTTCAGCATAGTTTATTTTCTCTGTCACAAATGCTGCAGTTGAAGTGGAAGAAGATGAAAAGGAGAGGGAACACTCCATGTTACAAGATCAAATTAATAAGGAGCTTCGGGAGTTGGACAAACGGCTTGAACAAAAAGAGGTACCTAATTTGATAATGCCAATGTTGATGATTGTAATTATTTTGATGGATTTCACGATGTTCTTTCAAGTCCTACAATTTTTCTGCTAAGCATACATTTCTTCAAACATCATAGGTGCAGGAAGACTTACTATTATGAAGAATCTGGGAAATAAATCTCTATTCTTATTGTTAATTATTTTGAATGCAATATTTACATTAGATTATGAGGAAAAGTAACTTTTTTTTTACCTTTTATGTTCTCTAACTCTCTGTTCTCTAACTTTTATTTACATGCAATATTTACATTAGATTTTGAATGCAATCCAGAGTCAAGGATTCTGTACCTTTTATGTTCGAAAGCTAGTTTACTAACATTGTAATGTATTAGCAACTTCTGTGAGTACCTTGGTTCAAGTATTCTTGACAATCTCTAGTTCTGATTCTGCTTCTAAAAGATTGTTAAGACAGGTAAAGTTCTCATGCCTATTGACTTTTTTTTTCCTCATTGAAGGCGGAAATGAAACAATTTGCAAAATCTGATACAGCATTTCTTAAACAACATTATGAGAAGAAATTATTGGAGCAGGAGCAGGAAAAGAAGTTATTGATGGTAAAATTTTATTTTTTACTTACTTGGTAGGCTCTTATCAGGCCTTTTCAGACACTTTTTGTAATCACAGAAGGAGATTGAAGATCTTCGGTTCAACCTTTCAAGTCTGTCATCTACTTCTGATGAGAGTGCTGAAAAGCTGAAGGCAGAATATCTCCAAAAACTAAACATGCTTGAAACTCAGGTTTGCTGTTGGAAGATTACTTGTTAGCGGTTCATTCAGTTACTTATGCATCAATTTAAATAACATATGAAGGTATGTGAGTTGAAGAAGAAGCAAGAGGCACAAGCTCAGTTGTTGAGGCAAAAACAGAAGAGTGATGAAGCAGCTAAAAGGTTGCAGGAAGAAATTCAGAGGATAAAGTCTCAAAAGGTCTGTTTCTGATACATGTAAGCTGCACAAATATATTCCAAATAAATTGAATGCTAATTTTTATTGGCTTGAACAATAGGTTCAATTGCAACATAAAATGAAGCAAGATTCTGAACAGTTTAGGTCTTGGAAGGCTTCACGAGAAAAAGAAGTGCTTCAGGTACTTTGTGGATTTTGATGCATTTTGCCTCTGATATTGTTGAGGCTTTTACATTTGGTTTGTTAGGCAGATTCTTCCTGGCATAAATTATTCACTTCCTAGAAAGAGAAATATAAAGTATTTAAGTGGAATGCATTTTCCAGCTTATTGCTTGAGCTGTGATGAGCTGAAATCTTCTAATGTATTTAAATGCCTAACTTTGTGTAGCTGGTAAATTTCTTATCCATGAGCTTCATGATGTTTTTGGTCCAAATAATTTTCTACATGTGGCAAGTTGCTTTATTTTGTAATGTTGTCATCTGGGAGTAAACATCTTCCGTATTGTTGGATTACACTTAGAACAAAAAACTAGGATATTATCAGTTTGTTTTACATGTATACTGTTCTGTCCTATGTTTTGTCTGTTTAAATGGAAGTCTATGGTTCTTATTATATTTGAAGGAATGATTTAGAAGATTTTTTATGATTTGTTTCGATCAGAAGACCATTTTAATACTGTCCTGTGAGAATGTCATATACGTTGAGTTGAACATAAACATTGGAGACACTTCAACTTACTTTGTGATCAATCCTCTCTTTTATCTAAGCTTAAACAGCAAGAGAAGTTTGAACAATCTGCTAATGTTTCTTCCATCGATTTTCTTGATACCTTAAATTGTGTTCCTTATTTTTTCTTGTGATGCTCTTGTTAATACGGATAAATGTAGGTTCTAGGTCATTGTTCCTCCCTCTACTGCATGGGCATTGAAAGAAACATGTCTTCTAGTTTTTTGAACATAGTACGTTTCTTTTTTTTCTTGTTTGACTGTATATTATTAATATCTACATCTTGAACATGACATGGCAAATGTTCTTCTCTGTGTGTGTGTGTGTGTGTGTGTATTCTATGATGGTCTTATTTCAAACCTCTGGATCTCAGTAAGCTATTTGTTCTGATAGATTTTGCCATATAATGTCTTTGTTGACAAAATCTAATGTATTCTTTAAGTAGCTTAAGAAAGAAGGTCGAAGGAATGAATATGAAATGCACAAGCTCTTGGCTTTGAATCAGAGGCAAAAAATGGTAATGGTGCACCTTTATAAATGATCCATGAATTTAGTTTTCTTATTTAAGTAAAAAATTCTAAGTTATTTGGAACCGCTGGAAGGTCTTGCAAAGAAAGACTGAAGAAGCTGCTCTGGCAACCAAAAGACTCAAGGAGCTACTTGAAGTGAAGAAGCCCTCTCGTGAGGCATCTGGTAAGTTTGTCCATTCACGAACTGATATTACCATTTCTTGTCTATTTCTTATCTGACTGAACTCTGCTCATTATCATATTCAGCGACTGGCAATGCAAATGGTCCAGGTATTCAGGTAATATATAATAGAAGAATAAGGTGTTATCTCTTTCTTTCTTTTTCCCCCCTTTTTTGTGGAATTTAATGGTCTTTCTATCATTCGTCTTGTGCAGCCTCGTAATAACACTAATTTAATGCTATATTCATGACCTCTTACAAATTGTTTTGGTGAAGGCATTGGTGCATGCTATAGAGCATGAACTTGAAGTAACATTAAGGGTCCATGAAGTAAGATCAGAGTATGACAGGCAGATGCAAGAGTAAGGCTCGATTCCTATATTATTTTATTTTTATGCTCAGCCTGCATCTGCATCATGGTTAGTATGTTGAATCCATAAGCTAATAAGTTCAGATGTTGCACTTATTGACTGCTGATTTACTTTTGGTTTCAAAAGTACAGCCAGGGTTTATGATGCTATTCATTATGGTTTTTAGATTGCTTATATGAAGAAATAGAGTCTGTTTATACTGAAAACCAGAAGCTTATATGATTTTGCTTGATAAGAAACAAAATCATTTTACGACGGTTGAGTTCAAGAAAAGACACTTCTTTTGTTTGTAATTTTGATCCTCTCCAATTAGTTGTAGCTTCATAACTGTCCATCTTGAGAGGCCACCAGACACTGTTGTTCTCAGTGGTCCTGTTGCCATTTTGAATTTGGGCAATCGACCAGAATTACCATCACCCAATAATTATGGAGGTGTGCCAACTATTAATGAAGACAGTAGGTCTTCAATATTTTTTTTAACAAGAAACTACTAAAATAGAGTGGTCTAATTAGGTGACCTGCATGAGATCCTAAGAGAAGAGAGACAAAAGACATGAAAACAGAAGGGATATGAGAAGTGCAGAGCTGGCGTGCACACACACACATGCCGAATATATATATATATATATATATATATATATATATATATATATATATGTCTCTTTTGGAGAATCTAACATTTGACTTTGACCTGGTTGGTCTCTAACCAAGAAGATTCAAATTTTACTCCTGGAATTTGTCAGAAGTTTGGTTTAAGTTCTTTGACTGTAGTTTGTTTAAACTTTCTGATTCATTTAAGTTAACCTGAAACTAGATAAGATGTAATTTGTAGTTCATCGTCATCATTAACTTCTATTTATTTTTCTTTGCGCAGGAGAGCTGCCATGGCTAAAGAGGTATTAAGGCTTAAGGAAGAATCTGAAATGCTTAAGCGGAAAATTATAAGGTCCGTTTTGGCTAGTTGTATATGACCTTGTACTTAATTTTCCTAATTTTTGGACTTGAATTTAACCTGACTTGATTGCACATCTTAGTGAAAGTCCTCAGACAATGTCTCCAAGTGCCCGAAATTCAAGAATTTTAGCTCTTGAAAATATGTTGAAAACTTCATCTAGTGCCTTGGTTTCCATGGCTTCACAATTGTCAGAAGCTGAGGAGCGTGAACGAGTTTTTAGTGGCAGAGGACGATGGAATCAAGTCAGATTACTTGCTGAAGCAAAAAATTTAATGAACTATTTGTTTAATTTGGCATCATCGTCAAGGTACTCAAGTGTCTGTATTACACTGATTAACATAATATGAATTCGATGCAAAATCTTTATAAGAGGAAAACTGAATGCTAATGCATGTGTCATATGTTATTTAGGTCCAGTCAGATGTCGTTTACTATGCAAGCTATTCAAAGACATAAACCTCCTTTGCTTACCAAACATATCGACTCTTCTGTAGGTGCCAATTGCATGATGCAGAAGTGAATTGCAGAGAAAAGGATTCTGAGATAAATGAACTCAAGAACAAGTTGGTGGCACTTAATATATCAAAGAGACAACTGGAAGAACAATTGATGGAAGCACGTAACCAGAATTTGCAGGTTAATAAGTTATTTCTTTTTATTGGTGAATGATGCACTTTCTTTATATAATATTTTTTCTAGTTGGTGTCGGTTTCTTTTTGTGCAACTTAGGCGTGCTTGGATGACAGGCATTGCATGGAAGAAGTTATCTTATTCTGATTTATGTAAACTTTTGACATGGCTAAGTTTTTAGAGTAAGCTTTTCTCCATACCAGACAATCAGAAATTTTGCTTGTACATTAAATATTATATAGTTACCTCTCTGGTGAGCTGTCTTACTCAGATTGTAGATGGCATTATATCAAATTTGACTTGTATTCTTTTCCAAACATTTCATCGGATGAGAATTATCTTCAGTAGTGAGACATAATAATCTCTTAAATTAGTAACAACAATCATATCAAACTTCTGTCATCCATTAGGCTATGGTAGTTATCTTCTGTGAAAGAAGTGAAGAAAATGTCTACTTAGTTCATGTAGCCTAAACTTCAAACTTCTACCTGGTTATAACTTCATACATTATATATCTTGCTTTTATCAATATCGTGCATTAAAGTGCTTCCTATTTAGCCTTGTTTTTATTTTTCTGATCATTAAGCAGAGTTTGTCTTATCAGGCATAGTCAATTGAGTAGCTTTACCAATTGCTTCCTATTCAGCCAATGTTCATGGCCTTGTTTTTATTTTTCTGATCATTAAGCAGAGTTTGTCGTATCAGGCATAGTCAAGTGAGTAAGTTTACCAATTTGTGTACACAATCCAGTAGCCTTCTTGCATCTTCCTGAATCTCTTAAGGTGAACTTTTGTTCACTTTATGGATTGGACCGCTTTTTGTTGATATATTTTTGTTTGTTGTTGATGTTTAAGCTTTCTGATTCATGACTTCAAGTCTTTCATAGATTGTCTCCATGTTTGATGACATTTTCATTTTTATGATGTAAATAGAGATTAACTGCTAAGAGACATAATGAGGATCCTGCTGGAAATTCTGGAACTGATATCTGTGTTTATGAGGATGATGGACCTTCCAATGCTATGCATAAGGTGCTTGCTTCTACTCAGCAGCTCTCATCTGTCACTCGTTTTGCGGTGTTATGGTATTTTCCGGTGGTTTTTTTCATTTATGATGCTTGTCTCTTATTAGTAACTGTTGAGAAGTTTCGTTTACTACCTTTTTCTATTGTTAAAGTTATATTGAAATTACATAGCACCCTGCATTTGCCTAGAAGATTTTGTAATCTTATTCTAACATGTTATGGCTGTTAGCATTTATGCACTTCTCTTTAAGCAAAGAAGCTGTCCTTTAACATAATGTTTCTTGTCTAAAAAAAATGTCTTATTTGGCAAAGGATCCAAGAGAAACCCAGTGTTACAGTCAAGGTGTTGATAATCTAGATGATATGGATACATCAGAATCTGACACTTCAGATGTGTTCAAGTCAGATGATGAGGCATCAGATGAGTCTCATTCTGATTTGAATGATGAAGACTGGGTACAATCTGGAAAAAAGAACATAAAGAAGCGATTTAGAAACCATAGAAATGGAAAATCTACAACAGAAGAAAGTCATCCTGTGGAGAACTTATTATCGGAGGTACCAAATCAAAAGGGAAGGATCAAGGTTGAAAAGTTTGGGCTTGATCATTGCTGCTCTTGTTCAAAGGGATCATCTTGTAAGACCATGAGATGTGAGTGCCGAGCTCTTGGCAGTGGTTGCAGCACTAATTGTGGTTGTATTCCTTCGAAATGTACTAACAGAAAAGGCGGATTGATTAATACTGATATGGATGAAATAACCAACTCAGAAGCAGCAGAAAGTGGTGGAAGTCATTCTTCGTTTGATCATGCGGATGATGTGAATAGCATATTGGTATCTGAGGGCACAATGCTTCTGCAGAGTGCCCTGAGCAAGAAAACTGTAGAGAATGATGTACAACCAAGAAAGCCCTTGTCTAATATTGGGAATACTGCGGTATGTATGTTTCTTCATATTTCTTTCTTTGGTTTGGATGGCCCATAACTAATCCTCATGTTTGCACTTGAGTAATCACTAACATTATTTTCCATTTTGTTTTGACCCAATATAATATTTCTGCTTGTTTGAAACAATAAGCTTCATTTTACTTGACACTTTTTTTATCTAATAAACTTATTTTTCTTAAAATTATGGCAGTGAACACAATTCACTTATCCAGATTTATTATATTTATGTAATCATACTTATTTGTGAACTTATTCTTCTGTCCAAATTATTGCTTATCTGTCTCTATTTTCTTTACTTTTCTTCTTAGACAGCATTAGGCACTTAGACCGTAAGAAGGCTTTGTTTGATTTCTTCTGTCTTTAATATTCTCCATCGGAAACCTATTAAAATTTTGGTTGTCTGTGGTGTGTCTGAAAACACATGGGTATTAATGTATGAAATATGAAACCTATTAAATATTTTGGTTTATCTGTAGTGTGTCTGAAAACATGGATATTAATGTATGAAATATTAACGATGATGAGCTTATCTGCTATAAGAAAGTCTCATTTTATGCCACTGTTATCTACTCGATTCTTTGCATTCCTATCAAAGACCTAGTTTATAAAGTAGAAGCACAAGAGCTGTTGTTCTTTTTGAACATGTATTTTTTATCATTTCAACAGACAATAAAAGAATATCAGGTATCCTTATATGTTTTATCGTGAGTTACTGCGACTAGGCTCCCTAAGATTATTTGGTAGTTTAACTCCAGGTGTGTATTCTGCAAATAAGTGTGCAAGTTCATGCATTCCCTCGAGTGCCATCATTCATGTTTCAATCATACAAAATGCCTCTGAAGTACTAATTTAAGCATTGTCAACCAGATGAACCCAAATGCAACAAAACCAGGCAGGAGGAAGAAATGGCGTAAATCAACATTTCAGCTTGTTCCAACTGGGCCTTCTCCGGGCTCAATGCTACAAAACAATGAAGCTACAACCATCAGGGAGGATGTTCCCCTAAGATTGCCTCGAGCAATGGATTCTATGGCCCTAGATAATAATCCTCCTTTTGTGGATAGGAATTCCATCAGAGCTGATGAATCTGTGAGCAGCAACAAGGAGATCAGAGGTATTGTTTCCCGGGGATCACCAGTTCGGTCGCGTAAGAAGGCATCTAATGAGAAGGAGAACTATATGATATAATTAGGCGGGTAAGTTTCTGGCTCGGCCCTCCTGTGCTTCCAGTCCTTTCAAAACCTTGTGCTGATTAAAATCTGAATTCTACCAATTTCATGGATCTCATGGTTCAAGAAATTTAATAGATTGTAATGATTGTTTGGTTCCTGTAATTAGTTCCCAATGGCATTCAAACTTCTCAATAATCAAAATATTCCTGACGAACACAATCTATAATGCCCCATCTTTATGAGCTGTCCAATCCAAATATCATTGATTGCAAGACCAACATGTTCGATCCTTGCAAAATGTAATTTGTAAAAAAAAATGCAATATTATTTTGGTTAACTATATGGATCATTTTCATTATGTGTTTGACTTGGAAATCTCTTTGACATTGATCTCTTACATAATGCAATTGATTGCTAGAATATTGTCATATTTTTTACTTTGTTCTCCAAACCAAAATCTTGAATGATTCAAGAGAATCTCACGTGACTCACTTCACATGAGAATCCAGCAAAAAATAAAGAAGAACAGGAATTAGTCGATTTTTTTTGTGTTAAATCATTAATGTGGATGGAGAAACCGTATCATAGTTACAGTCACATTGCATGCAACAGAACCTCGTGTCTTTATACTGCCATGGGATTTGTAAGCATATCTGTTCCCGTTCCAACTTTCTTCAGGCGCATCTTTCAAACCGGTTCTTTAAGCTCCTTCCACCACAATTTGGCTGAGGTTGCCAAATATTTTTGGAATTTCAAATATCAGATTACTTAAATGATAATAAATTCAAAGATGAATCCTAAGTTTCATAATAAATTAAGTTATATATATATATATATATATATAAGAGGGGATATATGCTATTACCTGGATTTTGAGAATTTTATAATTAAATCTAGGTTAAAATTTATCAAGAATATTTTGGTAATTCAGCTTAGACATGATATCCCTCCTAATTAGGTTTGGAATATATTTTGACTAAAAGTGAAGGTGAATATTTAAAGAAAATCTTAATTGGATTAGGAGTATAAATTAAGTTTAATTAATTAGTTTATGGCTCTTAAATAGATTAGGGTCATCGTTAGGATTTTACTGGAGAGATAAGACACCCATCCTATAAATATATCATCATCGGGCGAGGTTAGTGGTGGAGGAGTTACTGGCGATGGAAAAGATAAGCGGATGGTAGGTGTTCATCACCTAGTTACCGATAGGGACTCTCTTCTCCCAAGCCATCGTGGGAGTGTGGTCATTTGTGAAAGAGATGTTGATGGTAGGAGAGATAAGCGGATGGTAGGCATCACTTAGTCGTTAATAGGAATTCTTAGTTCGTTCTCTCGATGATTTTAATTTCTTATTCTTTTTATACGGTGTTTTGAGTTAATTTTGAAATCATCCCATCTTTCTTATTTTAGTCTATGACATGCTACAATCTTGTTTGATTTTCAAGTCAAAAACTTATTACGAGAAGCATGAGAAGATTATGATTCGGTAATCTCGTTAATAGATTATTCGAGAAAGAATGATTTAGATCTTGGCTAATCTATAGTTTATACCAATACAATCAAATGATCATATCGTACATGTATATTTTAATGCTCTTAAGGATCACTTCACTTTGATTGTTTGCTCACCCTCGGTAGAAAGAAAACAAAAGAAGGATGAAAACAAAAAGGTCGACTGTGGGAAGGAGTAGATGAGTTGGGGGAAGTCTAACTGTATGCTTTTTCACGTATAACAGTGACGTACAATATATATATATATATATATATATATATATATATATATATATATATATATATATATATATAATTCATCATTATGCTTTTATACTGAAAAAAATTTTAGTATCAAAATCTGAAATCAAATAATAATAGATCAAATTTATGATACACACTTTTTGATATTATTCAAAAAAATTTTATTTGATTTGTGAACGTGTCGTCGTTGAATCTGAAAACTATAGCGATACTGATCGAGAACTAGACTTTGTCTTTCCATCTTTTTCTATCTCCTTCATGAGTTCTTATCCTTTTATAAGCTAAGATAAAAATTTTGAGAGTTAATCCCATTAAGGTTACCTCCTAAGGAATTATATCATAGTTATACATTCATTTTATTAGTTGATAATTGTAATCATAATTTAATCATATCTATAATATATTTTACATAATTAGATAGGGCTACATAATGTCATAAATGAATTGGAGGCTTATTTGGAGGCTTATTTAAGGTCATAAATAAATTTCTAAATTTACATATCAAATTTTATATTTCTTTTATTTTCTATATGAATCGTTTATGTTAACCATATAAATCTAGATTCTCATTCAGAAACTTATTTTCATGTCCATATGATGTAACTTACAATTATAATGAGTCACTAATGTCATGATAATTATTAATAAATTTATTTAAAAACTAAAAAATAATCTCATTATAATCGATCCATTATTTATGAGTAAAACTTTTGACTACAAATCTCATCGTTATGTCATTATATATTGCCTTTGAGTAATTTTTATATAACAAACTCTTTTATAATTATTAGGTAATTCAATGAGTTCTAAAATACCAGTCTATCCAATTGATTTTAACTCTACTTTTATTACATGATATCACTTTTCAGAATCATTATCTTTTATAACTTATGAACATAAGTGATTCTTTTGATTCCTATATCATCTGTATATATACAATATAATCAACAAAAAAAAGTAGGTCTCATTTTCCTTTGACTTGAAATAGTTGAAGTAATTGATTTACTATGAACCATTTTGAGACATATAAAACCATCCTTAGAGATTCTTCTTACATTATATTACAATTTTACTTTTACTAATCTTATTTTACATGGTATATTTGGTAAAACATATTAAGCACAAAAATCTAGGAATCTAACTAAAGAACAAAAATTATGATCTGGTTCATCATAATTATCATAAAAGTTATCATTCCTATTAAATCTGATAATTTTTATTATCTAATTATCTCTTAACTTCATTTATATAAACTTGAAGGTGTCAACACCCTGGCATCTTAGTCATTTCAATAAATAGTTTATATAAATGATAAAATAACTCTCTCTATTAAAATATGAAATATAAAGTGACTCGGAAGTTCATAAAACTATATTGTATTCCAATATCTGATTATAAGATTATTGTAAACTCAATATTCATATTAATTTTGTATAGATCATTATATTCAAAAGTTAACTTTTATTGAATTATAAATATATTGAGTTTATAACCATCGAAAGAGAAATAATATCATGATAATTCTAGATAATAAACTTAAATTTCTAAAATTGTACAAACATAATAAGCATCTTTAATATCCATCAAATGAATTATCCCTATGTATAGATGATAAGTACTAATTACTATTGCTTTTGCATTAAGTCTATTTAATAAATAATTTTTATTGAATTATAAATATATTTAGTTTGCAACCACCAAAAACAAACAACATCCTAATAATTTCAGATAATGAATCTAAATTTCTAGAATTTTAGGAACATAATAAACATGCTTAAGATCTATCAAATGAATCATTTCCAAATATAAGTGATAAGTATTAATTATTATCGCTTTTGTATTAAGATAGATTCCTTATAATGATGAATATTTTATTCTCTTTTAATTTTTCTAATAAATTTAATCTCTGTTATTGATAATATATGCATCAAAATCAATCTATCAAATATTAGAAAATAATTTTTATAATATTTGATTTGAAACATATAAAATTCAAACTTATACCTTTCCCTTTCAAATCAAACATTACAATTTTTCTTCACATGACCATTTTTAATATGGAAGTAGCATTTTCTTGTGAATATTTTTCTTTTATAAGTTTAAGTTTATATAGTATTTATAAACTCTTGTGATTATGTTTTAATTTTATTTTATTGTTACTCATTCCTTAAGTACTCAAAATATTATGAGTCTTTTCTATTTTAAACTTAATTCTTTTGAAACACATATACTAGTCAACTTATTTAGTCTCACTTATCTTTAATTTTATTCTAGTAAATTTTAAATGAACCAAGAATAAATAGAATTAAAATATAATTTTAGAATTAAAAGACCAATATAATAATTTAAAATATCTTATAAATGATAAAATATTTATTATAATTTATATTATAAGCCGATCATCCCAAGCTACTTTGGTCGCCACTAGTTAGATCAAACTCAGGATATGAGTTACAAATAATATTCATTAAAATTTTTTAATAGTTTACATAATAATGATTGAATATTAATCATCATAAAGAAAAACTTATATGATAACCATGCTTTTATGTACAAATAAATATTTATTTCATAATTTCATACATATGCATATTAATAACCAAACAAATATCAAAGAACAATAATTAGATTTTTATTTATCACATGTAAAATTTTATCAATATGCTATATAAGAAAACTATTAAAAAATTATGATTTATTGATTTTCTAAATTTTGCATGGAACCCTTACAGCAGTAATCATATTTAATTAAGTAGCTCCAGACTTGGGCTCATAGATTTGGATTGACTATTAACCCAATTAAACTCGATAAGATTAAATTTGACCAAAATAAAAAATAATTAAAATTAAAATTTTTTGCTAAATTTGTTCAAAACTTAAATTGATCGAAGCAAAATCTAGTCAAGTAGTCAAAATATAGTAATGATCAAGTCAGATCAAAATAAAATTAATTAATTAATTTATAATTGAGGATATAAGTTAGAAAATTTTAATTTCTAAAGGGTAAAGCTATAATTGTGCTGAGATATGTAGAGAAAATATCAAATTACGAAGGACAACATTGTCAAAAGGATAAAATTTGGAACTAGAAGACTTTATAACGACAAACTATAATTTTAATAAATAAACTATAACCTTTCATCCTTATAGCCTCCCACGCAATTGTGACTGGTTCCACTACGCCCACGCATGTGGGTTGGTAGTGCAACGATTGTTTGTCGCTTGTATGCCAGCGTGTCGCCCACCACCCACCGCTTGCGGTGGGGTGGTTGTCCTCACACAACCGATTGAAGACCACCACTAGTTGCCATGTTCCTCATCGGAGGAATGCTCTTGTGATGCATTGTTAACTGAGTACCCTAACTGATTATCCTATTGAGCAACTATACTCACGCATGGACCAGTGACCCTATCGTCACCATGCTAATAAATAGACTTAAAGTATTTGATTACATAAATCTAGTTTTAATACCAATTATAAATATAAAAACCATATCATTTTTTTATGCAAAAATTTCTAATGCCAAAATCTGAACTATGTAGGATGTATGCATTCAAAAAGCTTTTATCTGATCTATATGGGCATATAATCGTCAGATCTAAAAGTTATGGTGATGTCGATACGTAACGAGAATTAAATTCACCTTATCTTCTTTTCTTAACTTTCATAAGACCACCATGAGTAGAGAAATAAGAGATAAAAAAAGATTTGTAATATCTCATTGACTGGTTCACGTGATTAAAGAAAGATGAGAGAAGATATGTAATTTCTCAATAATATCATGTATTTTTATCTCCTTTTATCTACGTATCTGTATATCCAATTATCTACATATCTACGTTGAGTTCCTAAGAGGTCTTATCCATTTATAGCAAGAGCACTAAGATAATTAATCAAGAGGGTCTCTCCTATTAATGTTAGATAATTAATCAAGAGGGTCTCTCCTATTAAGGTTATCTCCAAAAAAAAAAGTTCTATTATAATAAAATTAACTTTCTATGGATTGATAATTATAATAATAACTCTTATCTAATTAAATAGAATCATATAACCTAACGTGAGCATACTATTGTCATTCACGCACTGTTAACAAACATATGAATAATCTACTTAGGTTGAGCATGAGATCCTTACATAATTGTAACCTACGTAATAAGAGCTTGGGGTCCATCTTGTAGCAAATAGCACTTATATTATCCTTCTAGTATGATATACTATTTTGTGTTTGTGTTTGTGTTTGTGTTTGTGTCTGATTGATTCTGACATAATAAAAGGACCTAAATGACCCTTATCAATTCCAGAAGGGCTAATATATTAAAGGATAATTCCCTTCCAAAATTATTGAGTTGTCAAACATGACAACTATATCTTTTTACGGATGAAGAACATCGCTCCATTTATTGTTGAATATATGATATGACTTTTCTTTATTTAGTATTAGAAATGAACTCATCCTATCGGAATACTGCTCCTCTGTTTACTATGAACCGTTAGGCGTTGGACTATGCCCAGATTAGGTATGAATAATTAGATTTTATACATAGTATATTGCATTAGTGCAAGTCGTAACTATGAAACACATTACATAGTCCTTTTCTATCTGCTAAATATTGATAAAGTGCATATATGTAATTAATTGTATTTATAGATGACCTCTACATGATCATTGATTACTTTAATAATTTTATACTCCTATTTGTTGGTATTAGACTCATATATCATATGCATAATAATATTAATACCTTTTTTGTTTGATCTATATTCTCTACTGCATTTGTGCTCACCCAATATTACTTATATAGATTACAATGGAGATTGTTTCAAGATAGTATGATGATAATTTTGAATTGGCAAACCAGCTGGGCTGTTTGTCGAGGGAGCGTTCAAAATATGGTGATGGTTAGAGAACACACGGTGAGATTTTTTCAACATACAAGTTAATTCGTATCAGGGCGTAATATAAGAAACCAGTTTAAAGGCTAATAGGTTTCTCTCTAATAAATATAGAGATAAAAAAATACTTTCAATATTTTTTTATATGAGAGAGTACTTAACAAATATACGAGAAAAAAAAAATCTTCAATTTGCATGCGACGAAATGAGAGACTATACAAAGGATTTGATCATACAGGGTGATATGACATAATCTGATCCTTCATTCCACAAGACTCTTGAGCCATCCTAAGCCAACTTAGTCTTGTAAACTTGGAATAAGACAACTATATGTCCTCTACATCGGTAGCCCCTTGATAAGTACGGGGCGACATAGTCTCGAGAAGCAAGGAGCAGCGCGAGCAGCCTTGAGAACGTCGATCCCCAGCTTACGGGCCGATCGACTTAGGCACTGATGGGCATTAAACAATATGTACGGTGATATCGACGATCATTAAATAGCCACATATGTTTACACAAAACAATAGGTATAAAAGTCACCTCTAGAACAGGACTAAGGGGGCCAGGCCTCCTGCACTGATATGCTTCGTCTCTTCCAACTTCAGCTCCGGCTAACTTAACCATCTGACTTCGACTTTTATATAGATTTTCGACAATCAAGAGGAAGGAATAACTTCGAACCATGTCTTAAGAAGTCATTTAAACAGCCTCTCAGTCATATCTTCCATGGACTCTCCTCAGCTTGGGAGTGGTGCTTGCAGTCTTACGCACTCGGATTGGATCAATACGTGCTGACACCTCGATCACGGCATAAGGAACGAAAACACGGGATATAGACACTAAGTAGTGAATTGGTAGGGAAACCATGGTGATATACTTCCCAAGCTAGCGATGCTAAATCTGATGCCTGCAACAACAGGAGATAACGGCAAGCAATTATCCTAATGTTGATCCAACAAACGAAAGTGGCACCTCCAACCTATGGATGATGCACGCTAAGAACTCAGAAAATACTATAATAACTATGGATGATGCACGCTCAACATTCTAAACCATTAATTAATTTTTAAGAGACAAAGAGCGTACTTGTTATTATGTTGTCTTAGGGGTGGGTGCCCCTGAGACTTGTTTTAACCAGAATTCAATCTGCTATGGTTCGAGGTTTGTTTGTGTCATCTTAGGGGGGTTACCCTGAGACTTGCTTTGCTTTGGACAGAATTCAGTATAGTATGGTTCGAGATTTGTTCTATCTCGATACACAAAAAAAAAAAAAAAAAATCCATCATTTGAAAGGGAATCCATACATCTATCTAGTGGACAACACAATCTTAGTTGAAGAGTTCTTGTTTTTTTGTCGTTTTCCTTTTAGGTGCATCTTTATCAAATTATATTTAAAGATGGTAGACCAGCTAACTCATAATAATAAAAGAACACATAATTTTTTTTGTTGTTATGTTATTTATTTTATTATTATTTCTAATTGCTAATTAGTTGGTCAAGCTGATCCAATACAAAATCTAATTAATTCCATAGAGTCAGTCCTAAGGTAAGCGAGGAGTTTATTTGCAAATTATAGAGGTTTCGTGCGAGTTAAGAATTTGAAAATTACTAGCTATTTAAGCGATTGAGAAAAATTAACCCAAAAGCACATAGATAATTTCTTGAATGCATGATAAATCATGTAACATGAGCATGACATAGTATCACAGGTGGCAAGGAATTCTCATTTCGACCATGATAGGGCGTGTAAGATGGAATAGAGGTATCCTGTCAGCTCTATGAATTCCCATAACTTTGGGCTCTTGTTTTGGCAATTTGCCTTCAACACCAAGCAAAGGTATCAAGCTTTTGCCCTGTTATCTTTCAACATGTACATGAAGATGTTACCATCAATGGCCAGTTTTGTTTCTGTTTTGCAATTGTGCGTCATCTCATTGCTTCCAAGCAGGCCAGTGATCATAGTTTGTACTTGTTCTGACATCCATATTTACATGAAAGCTGCTTTAACTCTACATGCTGATGGTCCGAAGTCTGAGCTATGTTCCCCTGTGGACAATTCTTTTTGTCCTGTCGTTTATAGTTTTCCTTTCTGTCCCTATTTTTCTTTGCATAGAGGATTCATTACTTACCCCTCTGTTCTTAATAAATATGTCCCATAAAGAAGAGCATGATGCCTTTTATTGACATGTATATTACTGATGTTTAGGCATGTCTTTGCAGGCTGAGGAATCCAACATCTGTGCTGCTGGGATGCCATGGAATAGTCTCTTTTTTGTGATTGCTTTAATTCTTCAACTTGTGTTCTTCCAGTAGTCTGGCAATTACACTAGTGACAAATGGTGAACATAGAGAAAAAGCATACAAACATAACCTCTTCTGTTGAGCAGCTCAATTCATTTTTTAGTCTAAAGCAATAAGAGAAAAAGGAGGAACAAACTAATTTATCTGGCAACTAGAAATAAAATGATCCATTAATGGACAATTTTCAGCAGGTTACAGGTGCCGTGAGGTAACAAAGAGAAACAATATGGACATTTACATGTTTGAAACCATTTAGTGCATGAACCCAAACACAATGGAATCAATTTGAAAGGTTGACAAGCTAAATCTTCATCTATTATGTGTACTACTTGCAGTTGTCTTTCTTTCCAAATCTTCTTCATTTTCATGAATGAGAATGTGGATGGAATTTAGTGATGTAGAAATGAAGTTGACTTATCAACCAGAACAGTGAATGGTACTGTTGTCTGTGGTCCAACTATTTTAATCATGTAGTCAGATTGTGACAAATTAGACCGAAAAATTGGTGTTGCTCCTAATGAGAGGCCTGGAAAGAAGAAGAAATTAAAAAAAAAAAAAAATCAATGGATGGTGTATTTACCTTTTTCAAATAGCTGATAACAAGTTTTAAAGCTTTCTGCATTCCAAAAAGTCAAAGCTCTCGCTACGTGAAATCTTTGTGGTGGTAGCTGAAAGCCTGCAATAATGGAGCTTCAAAGTGCACAAAAAGTACCACTACTTAATGAAATGAATGCATTATGGAGCACCGAAATCATGAATCCCTCGCGGAAATCATGAGTCTTGTCTCGGTCGGTCAAAGAAACCCAGACAAGGAGACCATAGTAGCATTGCTACTATGGTCTCAGAGAATGAAGGCCCGAAGGGTCCATCTCACAAAAAACGCCATTATCTGAAACATGGCACGGTTGGTTCTTGTGTTGCATTTAATCTAAGAAAGCAGGTGATATTGGTGTAGTGAGAACAGTTCATGCTTGCCTATTGGAATTCCATGTTTGACTAATTTTTAATGTTGGTGTCTTTGTACTCTTCCAAACTGCAGCATCATAATAACCATGCTGAGAAGAGCTCAGAAACACGAGATTTCAAGGACAATCCATATCCTCTAGTGAGAAGTTTTCAGTGACTTACTTGAGTCGCTCGATCCAACGGCATCAGATTGAGTACTGAATGTAAAATGGCGGAGCCAACAGGCAAGTGTATCCAAGCGTGGTGGTCTGAACTATATTCTTCAAAGATGACAGACAGCACCTGGACTGTAGTACTCTGCCAACAGGACATGTATGACCAAGGGGGAGGGTCCAGAAAGATCACCTGCTTGCTTGCTTGTGGTTCAACAAAGCAACTTTGATAAGCTTAAGATATTTTTAATCCTGATATGTAAGATAGCTAAATTAGAGGAAGTCAGAAGAAGAGGTAGGCGCACCTTAGCTCATCATCATCATCATCTCGCTCCTCTTGGCTTATGTTTTGAATAAGAAGAAGAGATAGGGCTGTGTGAGAAATCCGACACTCCACATGGCCTCTTAATGGCACTTAGTGGGGATGTGGACCAAATGAAGGGATCCTCCTGACACTGGGGGAGGACTGCTTTGAAGGATGAGAAACTTAGATAACTTAATTCTTTACATGTATGCGTCAGTCCAAAAAACCTAGTATTTTTAAGAGTGTCATACCTTCTACCTTCTTATGGGGTTCCCCTGCAAACATCCAAACTGTCTGGTGAGTAGTCCCTGCTCTGATACACAGTACGATAGGGTTAGCGTCTTCACATACCACCACACAACCACCACCAGATTTATGGCATTTGGATAAGGTGGTGCTACTGTTTAATATATATGGCACAAGGAAGGGTGTGCTGAAAAGAATAAGAATAATAATAATAATAATAACAATAATAATAATAATAATAATAATAATGGTGGCCGTCCAAAGTACTTGTTTAAAGTGTGTGTGTGTTTTTTTTTTTTTTTTTTGCCTGATGCACATAAGCTAACCCTTTCAGAAACGAACATGGAAGCATGTTTATGAGTAGAAGAAGTATGGCGACTAAACAAACGAAGATGCTTTGGATACACTAATGAAATGCAGGTGCAAGTGGTGCGTGCAGTAATCAATAGACCCTACTTTGGGACACTGACTGTGATCACTGATTTCATGCCACAATCACCTAAAGCAGATGCAATTGCACACACAAAACAAGGTGGCTTACCTTGGAACATCTTCTTCAACAGCATCAGAATGAAAGCTTCATGAACTGTAAACCACATCTTTAAGCAATACTATGTTAGTGAAACACATAGACGGCAGCAACTTCTGCTGGCCGTTACCTGACTCCCTGAGCCAGCCCCGAAAAAGATAAGCCATCTTCAGGTGGCGATGAGCAACCATCGCAGAAAGGTGGTCGCTTTGGTTCCCCAGACTCCCCAGGTCTCACTCCATGAGCTGGTGAGATGAACAAAGCAACGAGAGGTTACTTCTCCCTATCAGTGATTCAGCGTCTTACCTTCTTGTTGGTAATGTGGCCCCTCACATCCCCCGGACCACGCTCATGACATGAAGAATCTCGGGCTCGTTGGTGGTGTTGGTGATGCAGTCGTCGCTGCTGCTGCTGCTGCTGCTGCATGCAATAGATGATGACGACTCCCTCATCCACATCCATGGCCTGCAACGTAGACCACGCCTGCCATATGCTATTTCCCAACCCACCACTCATCGACATCATGCCACGTGGAAGATAGCCCATCAACCGAGGAAGTGTGCTCCCGTTGGCTCATCGCTCTCTCTCTCTCTCTCTCTCTCTCTATCCCTGCATTATATTAACACACCTAGTGCAGGCAGGATACATTATAATATCAGTGTTTGAGAGCCTTGCCTCTCCCGTCCATCACATTAAATATAAGGCCAAACGCAAATGGCAGCAGCTGCAGTTGGTTGAATGCTGCTTTCTTCTCTTCCTTTACACTCCTTCCCTCTCCCATTGCTGTATATATATATATTAGCCATCATACACTAAACAGTATCAGCGAAAGAAAATAGGTAGGGGAAGGAGGATGGGAAACTGCCAGGCATCGGAGGTGGCGACTGTGGTGATCCAACACCCTGGGGGGAGGGTGGAGAGGCTGTACTGGCCGACGAGTGCTGCCGACGTCATGAAGACCAACCCAGGCTACCATGTTGCCCTCGTCAGCCTCTACGTCTCCGAGGAGAAGCAGGATGGCAGCAGCGTCCGGTTAACCCGTGTCAAGCTGCTCAAGCCCAAAGATATGCTCTTGCTCGGCCAAGTCTACCGGCTGATCACCTCCCAGGGTCCGAATCTGTTCTTCCTTCTGCAAGTCCATCTCAGACTAGTAATTCCTGATCACTACTTGTTTAGATTTTCTGATGCTGGCTTAACGTCGAGCTTTTCGTGGACATTTCTTTCCAGAAGTTATAAAGGCTCTGAGGCAAAGGAAATATGAGAAGATAAGGAAGAGCCAAGCTGAATTGATTAGAAAACAGCAACAAGAGCATAGACTAAAAGATCAGGATGGTGAGGCAAACCTGGAGGATTCAAGAAATCGACGTCAGGTACATTCTACTGTATTTGTTGCAAGTCATGCTTCAAATGGGTAGTGATCCATGAACATCATATTATATGAACTGCCATGGATTTTTACTGTCAATTAATCAGCATTGTCTGTAATAATATATTGAACAGAAAAATACCACACAAAGTTCGACAGTCACCTGAACAACTAAAACCCAAGTCACCCATTTCCTACCTCCTGCTGTTTGATAATTGTAAGAATTCTAAAAAGCCATTTCATAGTAATCTGAATAAAACGCAGGAGATTAAGGAACTTAATACTGTCAGCCAGCTGTTTGGATCTGTTCTCACTGTTCTGTGTGTTTATGAGATGATACAGGCAATAAATCCGGGGAGTGATAGACAAAAAAGCAGCACACAAATGGCAGTGAGAGGCAGGCAATGGCGTCCTTCGCTTCAGAGCATCTCAGAGATGGGAAGCTAATTGTGCACTTCTCTTACCCTGTTGTCACAAACAAAAAGACAAGTCATCTCAGGCATGAGATGAGATGTTCATGTGGTTTGTGTGATACTGGTCATGGATGCAAATCATGAAAATTTGAGGGTAGTACTACTACCTTTAGAAAAAAAAAAAACTTACAAGAGTCTCCTCTTAGAGGAAGTATACATTTGAATAACAGTCCATCATGTAATCATCAAGAGTCGGAAACAAAGATACATAACATCATGATCTTAGAGCTTATGGAACAAGAAATTGCAGATTTAATGATACTAGCTTTCCTTGCTGATTCAGGATTTCAATTTAGTTGAATTTGAATTAAACATTCACAAAAGTACAAACAGAGACCGAGTTTTGGCAAGTGAAACATCTTAGAAAACTAAGTATATTTACTCTATATGTAACTTGAAGCTAGTCATATTTTACAGTGAAGCTATCACTCTGTTGTCAGGAGACCTAACAAATTATATGAACGAACAATGGTCACTGAGAGTGTTGGGAAGTCTAGATCTCACTGCCCTGGCCTACATAGCTTTGTGCCCACAGAAGAGCCACCCTTGCTGCTATAGGGCCTCCGGGAAGTCTCTTCTCCTTTAGGTGAAGGAACATTTCAGTGAAAGGTTCCACCAACAGTGTCCTTGTGAAATAAATGGTTGAATATCTAGATTACAGTGCACCATAAAAACACTGCTATAATTTTGATAATGAGGTGGATTTGCTATCTCTTCAAACAATCTTACAGTACAAAGGCATGGACATTTCAGTTGTGTATTAGATAAAGAATGAATGATGAGCATCTAAATTTTATCAAGGAAATAAATGATTCAAACCCTTTTCATGATAATTTCGCTTCACACCATATGCTCCATATAGTTCCACTATAACGTTTCTCAAAATTTACAAGGATAAGATAAAGGAATAGGTTAGCATGGAGATTAGCATGTCTTGATCGTAAACATGGACGATTAGCATGGAGAGCAGCCAAAGTTATAAATGAAGATAAAGAAAAGCTTGTTACAATCTGTGATCCTACTATTTTCGATGAATAGAACATAAGTTGGAAGTTGGAACAACAATTAATATCATGGCTTAGCTCCAAGGAGTTCATCGAGCATCAAATCCTTACCAATATGGTAAACATATTCAACGGAGAAGCTAAGTTCCTAAATTATATAAAAGAAATGATTTTTGACTAATTTATAGCATTTCAAGACTGCAATTGTCAGAGTTCATCTAACCAAACCTTTTCTTGATTGAAAGAATTGCGAACCCGACCTTGCTACCGTTTTCAATTTCAATTCCCCAGGTTGGATCAGTACTCTTAACTAGCCAATCAACCGACGAGAAATTGCTACGAGCTATCATATCTTGATAACAAGGAGATGGATCAACCAATGCCCTCGACGCCAAATGCACAAAATTAAAGACGATGAGTACGCGATCACCCACCTCTGCGCAGAGTTGCACGGCGGCGTCGACGTCGTCGTCGTCGCCGACTATGTCCTTATTCTTGGGCAGCGTCTTCCGGGACTCGCCCTCGAATTGCCGGGTCTTCTGCAAAGGGTAACATCCAGAAACATGAACAATCACAAGCAAGACCAAACCAAGCAGAGACCAAGAAAGATTACGGCTGTGGCGAATCGAGGGAGGGGGTCGGGGTAGGCGTAGACGGGATGCTGCCATGGGCCAGGGAGATGGGGACCGGAGGGAAGGAGACGCAGGAGAAGGTACGAAGGCTGGTAGGGAGATACCGCCGTGCTAACTCGGGCGGGTTGGGTCAGCTCGTGCATAAACCCGAGCCCGGTCCAAGATACAAAATTGGTGCTCGTGGCCTAGGAATTCTTATGAAACCGAAAGAAAAAAAAAAAGAGTTATTGATGGAATAAAATATATACTATATATTAAAATATTTAAATTATTGGAGAATAATTAATAGATTCTAAATATCAAATCATGATCAACTAGGATAAAAACTAAGCATTGGGTCAAACTGTGAAGTCATCGATTCCCGAGAAAGGGTAAAAGAATGAGGACATATAATGCATTACAGACTTATCATTACACTTCAATCAAAAGAAAAAGGACTTAAAACAATATACTTAATAATATGATGATATATTTATACAAAACTTGTACCTCGAGGCACATACAATGGAGTCATAAAATTCAATCCATGAAATAATTTGACTCAATCTCTGAACCAAAAAAATTTAAATAATTAAATATAAATTAGGAGCTGTGATTGAATTCAAATTGTACAAGAATTAAGTCGTTACCAAAAAAATATATATATAATATAATATAGTTTATTGTTTGTCTTTTTTTTTTAATTTTTTTAAAGGTGGATTTGTCGTTGCTAATGGGAGAATCAGTTTGTCTCTGTTGAGACATTCGAGTTGGTCACTTTATTATTATACAAAATAAAATAACTCTCAGATTCAAGTCCAGATGTTAGTATGATGTATGCTACTCAATGCAATAAAAATTATATTTTAGTTAAAGAAAAAAAAAATGGTAGAATGGGTTTCATTCTTCTTCATTGGGCCAAGTAACCTATTTTGTCCAAATCTCATTCTTTTACTTGTGCTAATGCTAGCTAACATCTCTCACGAAGCAAATTTGTGGCCTAGTATCAATCACATGAAACAATCAATTAATGACCAAGGTTCAATTCAAAATCATGATAAAATTGGCCTGAGTAAATATAAAAAGATATTTTATATGTAAAATATAATGGTTGATATTTTATATGTAAAGCGTAATGACTTGGGATCAAATTTATTAATAGAAGAAAAAAAATAATAATATATTTGTTTTACCAATAAAAATTCGATGAATTGAATCGGAATCGGAACCGCTTGGAACTGGTTTGATTGTGGTTCCAAAGACCACTAGTTTTGACACTAATATTTTATCGTGATTCAACCTCTCTCTCTCTCTCTCTCTCTCCATTGCTTTATCACCAGGAAGTGATGTTTAGGCCAAGACGAGAAACCCAGGAAGTGATCACGAATCACTACACTACGATTCTTGTTAAGTCAGAATCAGCAACTCTTTCCTGTGCTGATGATTGCTGCCAGTTCAGTGGGATTGTGATGGGTGCCACAGCTTGTTGTTGTCATCTTTCTTGATGGCTGTCAAGTTAATGCGTGCGATGCTAATTGAGTGGTGTGTGGAGACTAAAACCCCATTGCAAGTCAATCTATCAATCCTACTGTCCTCCTCCCTGCCAGCACTGCGTGCAGGTTGCCACCGTTTGCAGAGGCACTCATTGTGGAATCATATGACTCCACACTAAGCTGCTGCTGCTGCTGCTTCAATCATGGATCCAAGGAATGCATTTAAAGTTAGCAGTCAGAGATGACAGCCTGATGCTAGCATGGTGTGCAGGTTGCCATTGTTTTCAGGGTTGTTGCTCATTGCAGAATCATATGTCTTCATACTTAAAATAGCTGCTACTGCTTCAAACAAGATCCAAAGAATGCGCTAAAATTTGCAGTCAGAGATGACAGAGCATGAGATCATCATGCATCAGGCAGCTCTTCTATTTCATCTGATCTGATGGAATTCTCTCCATACAGTTCTACCAATCCAAGGATATCAAATACCAACCCACAAAGTACATACATGGATTGGTGAGGACATATTATGCTAGCTTCACGTTCTAATATATCATATCCAATCGATATTTCTGATTAGATTTGACGAGTATCAGGGAGTTCATGTATGTAAAGAATTCTGTATTTAAGTAAAAACTACTTACAAGTGCTCCAAAAAATAGATTATGATTTAATCTAGAGAGGTTGAGGAATAGGTTCTTTAGAATCTGTGAAAGGATATACAAGCGAGTTTTGACTTGAGTTCGAATTAATTCAAGAGAGTTTTACTTCTTGTGTTTTATCATTCTCATATTTTAAATAATAATAATAATAATCTTCATCAATTTTGATACAGAGTGTTGAATCTCATAAATCTTATATCGATTTTTCAAATCTGTGTTTGATTGTTAATCCCTTTTGCCACCGATTGGGATTCATCTACTCAGCAAGTTGTTTTATGATCTCTCATTGTCAGGGCAAGCTAGAAAGCTGCTAATGTTTGCATCAAGAAACAAGCCATTAGCTCTTTTTTTTTTAAAAAAAAAAAAATCATAAAGAAGAATCAATCTTTTTGATCTACTATTTTTCCTGTAGAAATCTTGATCCAGGCTACTTTACATGGCCTTTTACCATCATTTGGAATATCTGCTTTGTGGGAACAAAGGCCACATGATGCAATTGCTTTTCTTTTGGAGTCCCCCCTCCCTTCCCTTCCCTTCCCTTCCCTTTGCTAACAACGAAGTTATATATGTGTCATCTACCACTTCTCTGAACCTTGCCATTCCCCACAGCCATCAAAGTGTCTTCTTCATTTGCATACCATGATGGCAGGAATGAAAAAGGAGGAAAAGTAGAAAGGGAGGAGCAGATCATGGCACAAGTCGATGATGGCTCCTGATGATTAAACACAGTTACCTTACCTTCATTCTTTCTAATGCAGAAGTAAGCTGACGATATGATGGCTTCTTTGTAAACTTCTTTTTCTGCACCGTGAAGCCCGAAAAGAACATGTAGATTTTGGCCATGGGGTCTGTGAAAAGGAGTCGCTGGCAAAATTATGCATATGATAAATCTAAGTTTAATTTGGTAAATTTAATTATCTAGAGTTTTGATATATTTAGGGATTTTTTTTTTAAGATTAAAGTTCCAGAAATGACTGTCAACTCCCCGTAACTTGATCTATTATTTTAAATATTATCACGTCTAAAATCGAAAGCTCCCCCTAGAAACATCTGAAAACAGAGTTTTCCTAAAACCAAAGGATCCTATAAAACTATAAAGGGAGCATATCTTGTAACTCTTGTATACTTAAGTCAGCAAAAAAAAAAAAAAAAAATAAATAATTAAGAAAGAGTTTTTGTTTCCAAGAGTTCAAGGGTGAATGCATACATAGATAGAAAAAAACACTCCCTCTATAAGCCCCAAGCTAGGATATATCATATGCTGTTTGGGCATGTTTTGGTACTGCAACATCCGGATAAACTTAAATGGTGCCATTTCGTCACACTAGCTGGAGCCTCATGGTCAATTAGGCTTTACCTGTTGAGCTTTGATTGGTTGTCCATAATTTGACTGGATATAAATTATAATGTGATCACAGAGCAGTGTTTTAAATTTTGCATATGATGATGGATTGTAGATAACCTGCCCACCTGGAGAGTGATCAGACTATCTTCCCCCTTTTCTAAAATAGTGCTTGCAGATTCAAAACTTTTTTGCTGCCTCCAATCAGATGGAGGGATCACCATATATCTTCTATCTCTACATAAAATTGTGTCAAAATGCTGACCTTTTTTTGTGGCTCCATTATGTAAGGTCCTGTAGCAACACCATGAGGTAGATAGTTCCTGCACCAAAAGAGAAGGAATAAAAGAGGTGGAGCTGTCTTTATAAAATTATGACCACCTTTGGCTAAGAATCCTTTGGGAAAGAAAGGTGGTAAGGGTGTGGGTGGTAAAGAGTCCTTGGCTTTTAGGCTTATTCGTGGGATTCCTTGCATGGACAAAAGAGAGTGCTAAAAAGCAGGGGAGGATGGAAAGCAAGCCCTGGTGCATCCCAGGTGGGAAATGGAGAAAAGAACTGCATCTGCAGATCTTTCTCTCACTCGAAAACATGCCATGCATGTGTGACTTTGTCCACCATAGCACATTCAGCTTTGAAACAAGAGAAGCTTCCACATTTTCCCAGTTTTAACTGCTGGAATTTATCATGAATTTTTGGTAGGAGGGAGGGAGTTTTTGTTCATATATGTTCTTAAACAGAACCACCTAATGGTTGAGGGAGGGAGGGAGAAGACCTCACCTCAGTAAAAAGTCCAGAAAATCAACAAAATGATAATTAATATATATATATAGTTTATATACACTCCTTAAATATTTATATCCACAGAGAAAACAAGGATTATTTACTATGCTAAGTTGGTCCTAATTCCATTGCATATATCTCCTTATACAAATGTAGTTAATTTATATACGGAAATGAAACTCAGAGAGAGAGAGAGTGATTTCCTTATAGTAATTGAATCCATCATCATCATCATCATCATCATCATCATCATTATTCTGTCGGCTACTTTATTGGTTATCTACTCTCAGGATTTAATTCCTCCAATTTCTCTACTTTTTAGCTTGCTTGAGGCACCACTCCAACTTTCCAGTAGATTTCAGGCATATGTCATAACATTGAATTCTTTTACATTTACTAAATTGGACTCTTTGATGATGAGAGGGAGTCTGTAGGGTCAAACATTATAATAGTGCATGATTTTTTTTTTTCCCTGACTTCTAAGCATGAAAAGACTTTGATCTTCACCTACCTTCCCACTATAAAGTGAAAATACTTTTGTGTATGATGCTGTACCCCCATCCCATTGTTATCAAAATGAATCCAAATTTGACACTGTGTGCTATCTAATATATAGCAACGCATGAAATGTATGCTGCTCTTCTGCCAAAGTTCATGCAGGAATTATGAGTGACATTGATGGAGGCTTATGGCATTTAGTAATGCTCCTCAATAAAAAAAAAAAAAAAATCATATGTTACAACTTCTGTAATGTTTTTGGGGCCTTTACTAACAATTTAAGCTGAATAGTAGCTAAAAGTTGTAATGAAATGAGAAATCCTATGTCTGATTCTTAATTAAATCACAACACAACTATTAGCTAGTTATGATTGACAAGAGATAAGATTTAGCATGGTGCTGAAGAAGGCCGCCATGTGTTTGAATTCTGCTTCTCTTTTGTTCATTCCATTTCCTTCAATGGATTTTACATTAGTCCTTCAACATACCAGGGGACGCTAGTTCTTGTTTATTTTGTCAGATCTTTTTCCTACTGCTTAGATCTTAGAAATAGTGGCTATACTATATATATCTTTTACACATATGAAAAATCTGTTTGTAGATTTATGATGTATACTTAAATCTGTTCTTCAATGTTCAGGGCATTATATTAAGATCTTAGGAACAAAAAAGACTCATAATTAACCATCCTGAAAAGATTCTGAGCATAATCTATTTCCGATTCGAGCCCTGTCAATTAACTAATTAAAATGACCTATTTTCGCTTAAATTAAATGAAGATGGATCATAGATGACTTCTAAACTTCTCGGAAGAAAAAACATTTTTGATCTACCTACCATATGGTAAAAATAAAATTTCCAATTGCCTAAATGAATCAGAAGAACATTGCTCTAGGATAAGAACATTGATCTGTCATCTTTAGGGGGTAAAAAAAAAAAAAAAAGGAGGGGGTTGGAGGTGAGAGAGTTGATAGGGGAGGAAAGGAACATGGATGGATGGTGGAGCTTATTCTCCGGTTAGACATTGAGCTGGGAAGCACATTGCTTGATAGTTGTACTTCAGAATCTAACACAGTGAAAACAGTGGTGGTTCTTTATCTTTACAAACCGACAATTTTCGCAAACTCATTATGTAAAGTGAGGATGCAAGATCTCAAAAGGACCAATAATGAACATGTAGGGAGAGAGTGAGAGATGGAAACAAATAGAACCACACAACAAATCAAAATCATAGGAGAACAACAAGAGCTTTTTTCACATGATCCACCTGCTGCTTCCTTTCCTCACTGTCAAAATCATATGACAATCTACATACATGTTTATGATGATGATCATACATACCCCTCTCCCAACTGGTAGACTTCACTCCATTTTTGTCATTTGAAGGAAACAGGTCAAGCTCAATGGAGAAAAACAAGATTTCTTTTAGATGGTCCAAGTCCTATAATTCAGAGCAAAAGTCTAAATGGTTTCAATACGTTCATTATATCGTTCATGATGCAGAAAGAGAAGCCATGAGAGATTCCTTCAGAAAAAACAAAAAACCAACAACTCTGATACAATCTACATGGATATGAGGCTTGGCTTTCACTCTTGCATATACGACTTGCCATTTTAGAAAACCTGAGTTCTTTTGCATGATCCATTCTCTAGAACAAAGTCTAAGTACTTCCAACATGTTCAACATCATTCATGATGCAGAAAGAGAAGCCTGGAAAGATTCTCTAGCGATAGCTCTGACGCGATCCACATGTATATAAGCATACTCCTCCCAGAATGGTACTTATCATGCGAGAAAATAAATCAAAAAAAAAAGGAGAAAACACGACCTCTTTTACATGATCTATTTATTGTTCTTCCGAGAAAATCTCACATTTCATAGCATATTCTAAGAACTTCCAAGACATTATGATGCAAAAAGAGAAGCCATGAAAAATTCTATGTGATATGGTTAATATTTCAGGTGAATCAAGACGCGACGCATGGATCCTAGCTAGTCGAGATTCGTGATCCGAAACTTTTACTTCTGTCGAAGTTTGTAGATAATGCTCATGACACGAGGGATTTAACTTGGCTAAGCATCTACCCCCCTTGAAGATCCAATCCTCAACAGTGAAGTAGATGGATTGATGTGATAATAGATATGAATTCCTAATTAAATGAAAAAAAATTCATAAATTAGTTGAGATAAATCCTCCTCCTCTTCATCTGTATAAAAAAAAAAAAAATTAACGAATTAGGCTTTTTATTATTAATTCTTATTTTAATATGGTTTTAGAGCCTCTCTCTCTCTCTCTAAGAGAGATTATCCTTTTTTTTTTTTACTGTCCAACGGTAATAAATTCTCATCGATGGGCCCTCTCTCTTCCCGTCGTTGCGTCCATTGGTGAGGCTTCATTCGCCGCTGCTGCTCCTTTCCTGCTCTACTACTCCCTTGACGATCACATTTCCCTCTTCGGAATCGCTTTCTCGGCAAGGTCGCATGCGTCGGCTCCTCCTCCTCCTCCTGCAAATACCGTGGTAGGTTTTATGGATTTCCTTTTGAAACTTGCGAAGCTTCTCCTACAACCGAGCCGAGCCTTCCTACTATCGGTTCAATGGTTCTTCCTCCTCCTCCGTCGGTGCTGAAACCGACAAAGAGTATTTCCTACCACATGCTCTCTTCTCCTCCCTACTTTTCGTCTCCGATTGCTTCCGACAGAACCCAGCTGCCACACATTCTGCTACACCTACCCTCTGTCGCACCTGCTTTCTGCTTATGTCTCATCTCTGTAGCTTCACCGACTGTCACAGCTGTGTGGAGCTTTCTCCAGGTTTGCAATCGACCATTGAATATTGTAGCTTTCCCTCTTTCTTGATAGTCGCAGCCCCCGTTGCCATATTCCTTTCCGACGTCGACAAGCCCGACATTATCGTCATTGTATGCAAACTCTTGACAACAAAATTTTTTTTATTACATCGGTCCAAGATCGGTATACTTGAGAGGAGCTAGATCTTATGAGAGCATGATAACAAATATATGATCTAGATATGATTTTCCTAATTAAACGAGAAAACCTTATAAATTAGTTGAGGAAAATCCTCATCTTCGTCTGTATAAAGAAATAACGAATAATGATCTTCGATCGAACTTTTTATTATTAATTTATATTTTAACTCGATGGTCGATTTAGATAGTAATACATCTGGTTGGTATAAACCCTGGCGTTAGGCATACCGTGTTCATCGAGCTGAGACATGCCCAAGCAAAACTATCGGTGATCGTGGAACTGTAGAGCATTAGTTGTGCAATGAATGAACGGTCCCGGTGGCAGAGGTTTCACAAGAAAGACCATGGACCCAATCAGCGTGCAGCTGTTGGGTGTTGTTTTGCGGAGGAGATGCATCCCATTAGCATCGTCTACAAGTTCGTTAGCAGCAGCGCAGGGAACAAACAGCGATGCCCGGGGCCGTACCCGACGGCCTGAGCTGTGCTGGTTGGACGCATTCCGACCGAGTCTCATCATGCCTCTGTCCTCTCCATCATTTCGCTCCTCTTCTCCTCCACGTATCGTGTCAGCGTCCTCGCCCCCTCCCCCCCCACACAGATGCCAACCCTTCTGTGCCATCTTATTCCCACATAACCCTCTCTATCTTTTAGAGGAGCTGCAGGGGTTTTGTTTATACGTCAGCTTCAATCATGTCCCTGTCAAGAACATGTAGAGAAGGGAGGAGTATGGCGAGGGGTCGCTGATATTTTTCGTCTTTGTCATGCGTTTGTTGACTTGTGCATGAACAAATGGGTGCAGACGTTTGAAATTTCATTGGGTTTTTCACTTTAAAGTAGTCGTTTGTGTAAAAGTCTCACAATCTAAAGAGTAGGTTTGATCCGCAACTTAAAATTTATATTAATCTTGAATAATTTGACTTAAGACTCATCTGATATAAAATTTCAATTAGGATCCACTTTCATTAAGTCATGAATCAAAGATTGAAATGAAAATAAATTAGACTATAGTATAAGCTACCTTTACAAATAAAGAGGAGACCATCACACGGCAGATACTATTCATGCGTTTTGTGGTTCATAATAGGTTTGGAGTTCCCACAGGAGCATTTGATATGTTTGATGGTGTTTAATGTGCCCAGAAAACACCCCAAACTTTCTTTATTCTCGTATCATATTTTGCTATTTAAAATTCTGCATTCTTGTATCATATTTGGTTTCATAGGCTTTTTTTCGTCATAAAATAAAAATGCCTTTTGATCTGCAATTCATCCAAAGCAGTGATTGTTCATCTGAAGCTATTTGTTTTTCATTACAAACTATCAAGTCCTATGAGATCTGTAAATAAGGAATTTGGAATTGACAACAGAAATATCAGGTTTTGTATTGCAGATTGTTCAGAATAATAGACAGCCTTCAATTGGCCTTTATACAGACACAAATATTTGCATCACCATCTCCAGGATGCAGCCTGAAGCTTCAGTGACTGCCACCCTACCCTCTTCAGGCTGACAAGCATGCTCAAAAACACATGCATGACACACACAATCACACAACTCAAGGAACAAAACCTCCACACAAGAACAAAAAGAAGAGATGAGGCTCGGGCAGCAGTTTGACCAGCAACATGAGATCTGGACTCTCTCTCTCTCTCTCTCTCTCTCTCATCATTTGCCTGCTTCCCTCCTTGAATTCCAACCCCCATCTTTTTATCATGGCCATGAAAGAAACAAAGTACTCCTCACAAACCATTACATCAACAATGGCAGCAGACCCCCCTCCCTTGGGACTCTGCTACTCTATGCCATCATGGCACACTCAATAGCCAAAAAGGAAAGGAAAAAAACCATTATCCAGAGTGCCTAACTCACTAGACATACACACACAATATACTAATCTGCACATTTTTGTGGAATCAAACCAACCTCTTGTTTATGATGCTGAGCAATCTGCAAAGCCAACAAGTGTCATGCCCACCCCTCTTCTTATTCCCCAAGGCCCATCCTTTTTATTTGTCGCATGGTCTCTTTTCATCAGCCACTCAATTGCAGTTGCTGTTGAGCTTCCTCCTTTTGGTGGGTGGAGCTGAGGAGGAAGAAGATGAGATGCCTGACTCCCTTTTAACTGGACTAGTCACTCTGTGCTGCGACAGGATCATCGGAGACTTCCTCAGCCTTTGATCCACAGCAACCTGTCGCATCAGTCGATAGCAATTGCCAATTCTCTCCTGCAACAACAGCATATGATGATGGTGATGATGATGATGATGATGATGATGATGATGATGATGATGGTTACACTAAGAACAAAAACAACAGATCAATATGTCTTCATGAGTTACCTCAGTTAGCCCAACACACCATGATGCTGCGGTTGCAGGATTAACAAAGGTCCGATCCTGTGTTTCATCAGCTGCACAGATCATGGCAGCTGCAGCAAGTGCTGGTGGGCAGTGACTTTGGAAGTCAACCTCTGTTGCAGCACATGATTCAGATTGAAGCACCGCAGATCTCTAACAGTGAGATATATTACCCACAAAATAAGAACTGAAGATTATTACCATGCATTGCTGCTAATATGACTTGTGTGGCCTGCAAAACCAGCGACCTGGCTGTTGTACCGCATGGATCGATCTTGTGGGCAAAGAAATCGACAAAACTGAGAGGCGTCACAGATCGAAGCCTCCAATCCAGTGCAGCGAGCACAAGAAGCTCCATGCGAAGCACTGTGCGAGGATCGAAGATGAACTTGGCATCCTCAACCTAACCAATCAACTCAGGCCTTAGTGCATGCATGATTGGTGGAACAGTACTCACTAGTTACTTCAGCTCGGTTACCTACCTGCAAGTCCAACAGGGATGGCACCACTGTCTCCTCCATCTTTGCAGCCAGTGAGAGGCAGGCCACTGACAGAAGCTGCAGTGCCCATCCATTTTGCTGCATTGGCAGAACCAGCATGAGATTACCCATAAATCCTAACATGTAACAAGCAATGCGAGGCCACACACTAGTCATCATCATCTTCTCAAGACTGCATGCAGCAAATTCCGTCCATCGCTTTGACTGAGCATTGCATTTAACATTCTGATGCAATGTCATGATATTAGAAGGAAGTCAAAGTTTGGACCAAGCATCCATTTGTACAAAGAACTCAGCATTAAAGGTTTGCCGGTTTCTTGAGCAAGGGGCTTTCTGTGCTAATAGCTACAAGCCGAGGGATCTTAGTGTAAAATATGAGTATTACAATGGTAAGCCGAGAAGAGACAGCAGCCCCGTCCGATCAGAATCAGACGGAGAAGAGCTCAGACAAGGGACGTCGGTCCATTACCGGTAAGCGGTGAGAAGAGAGGAAGCGATCCACGTAGTTGACGGCGAGGCACGCCGTCAGCGGACGGAAACGGTGGCAAGCGCGAACCTACGAAAAGAAACCAAACGTCCGTTAAGACTGGGGGAGGAGGGAAGGGAAGGGGAAGGGGAAAGACCGGCGCAGGTTTGCAGAAGCGTAGGAGAGAATTCTAGAGTGCGCCGGAGGAGTTGACCTTGAGGATCCACGCGACGGTGTCACGGCGGGCGACGGGGTCGAGCGAGTCGGGCCCGGCCGAGCGGGCGGCAGCCCCCTCGCCTCCTACGAAGCCGGCGAACGGCTGGCCGTCGACGAACGGGGGGACCTCTCCGGCGTCCTCGCCGCAGAGGAGGTCGAAGCAGGAGGAGGCGGAGGGGGAGGGGGAGGGGGAGGGGGAGGGAGGCATGACAGCGGGAGAAGGCACCCGGTCCTCATTGCCTTCCCATCACCGCGGAGCACCAGAACCCGGCAGAGAGGAAGGAAGGAATGAAGAGAGACTGTGTGGGTACTGTCGAGGAGGTGGCGAGGAGTAGTATATGGACTGGGTGGAGCTGAGAGCGAGGGATACTACCACTACGTTTCAGTGAAAGGCTCATGTAATTATATAGGGAGAAGGGGTTTGTGTGTTTGTGCTTGCTTTTCTTGTAGCTCCCCTTGTGATCTTCCCTTGTTGTCAGCTGAGTCTTTTTTTTCCTTGTAGTTTTACCATGAGCCAGCCAGTCTCTAAGAAATCTTTTGCTTGCAGGAGGTGGAGTGTGTGTGTTTGTATTGTTTTGTCTGTACTGCCCTTTTCCATTTACTTGGGTGTCATATCTCCGTGGTTCTACTCTTTTTTTTTTTTTTTCTTTTTCTTTCTCTTTCCGTGAGTGGTTGGTTCTACTCTTTTTCCATTGCCTTGCGAGCGACTCAACTCCACCGTGGTGGGGTTTGCATCGGAATAGAAATCAGTCAGCCACAGGTCAGGTTAATAGTCTGACGGTTCCAAGTGAACCCAAATCAGATTCTGACGATACGGTTTTGATTTCTAAAATTTATAATTTTAAATTAATTTTAGAAATTTTATAAAAAAATTAAACTATGAATATACTTTCTTCAATAATTTAATAAATAAATAATTAAAAGATTATTCTTAAAAAAAATTAAAATAGACCGTTTCAGTTTGAAATCAGAATCAAAACTGTTTCTTTAGAAGAACTAGCTGGGTTTCGATTTCAAATTTGAAAGAAATATATTCATGGATTTTTGAAACCAGAGATTTGTTTGTGTTTCTTTCTTTATAATATTTATTTATTTTCGTTTGCAGCCACTTTAATTCTTTTTTTCCGTTTCAAAAATTCATAGTTTTGTTATGAATTTAGAGAACTCCTAGATTAATTAGAGATTCAAGGGCAAAAAAAAATTGATGTGGGCATAAGACAATATTGTCATTTAGGACTATCCATGTGTCCAGTATTGTAGGGATTTATGCCAACTTCATCCATGGAGGAGGTACTTCTGTTGTAGCGTAGTGAAAAAAATATACAGACCATATCTTGTCTTATTAAATATATTTGGTCTTTTATTCTTTGACTTGAGCTTTGAAAAGGGATACAGTAAATTTCTTGCTTGTGTGAAAACTTTTTGGGACTAATCCCAATATCTTTCATGTAATAGATTCATACTACATGAGCCCAACTAGACCTGTATGGTTTTTATCTGATCTTATTAGATTTCTCATCTTTCAGTTTTCACTCATGTATCAAATGAAGGTAGTAAAAAATCTCTTGTTTATGTAGAAACTTTTGGGACTAATCATAAAATATTTCATGAAAATGATTCAGAGTGTATGGACCAATTAAAACTTATTTCTATCGTAGTTGTATGTCTTATCTTATCAAATACCTTATCTTTTAATATTTGACTTCAGCATCAAAGAAACATGATGAATTTATTCCTTGCGTGTAAGCTTTTGGAAATAACCCAAGATCCTTTGATGAATTATATTCATAATAATAATAATATAAATAAATCTTATTTCTCCTCTATAGTATTATACCTTCTCTTAGGAAATGTCTCATCCATAAATTTATTACTTGCATGGAACTCCATAAAATAGAATTATATTGTTTACGAAACCATATGGAGATCTCGCATGCGATACATCCATACTATATAATTTTATTTTAATTCTGGAGAATTCTATTGGTGCATCTCAGTCTTTCTCATTATCCCACCATGCAATGGTAGCCAACCTCTATGCTGGCGCTCAGTTGACTCAAAAAGAAGAAGAAAAAAGAAAAAGAAAAAAAAAAATCATGTACAGGTGCACTTGTGAGATTGATTATTCTGATGCACTCATGTCGCCCTTTTCTTCCTTTCTTTTCTCTCTCCTTGGTTGGCTTTGAGGTTAGGGAGGAGGAGGCCGCTTGTTCACTGTGCCATGGAGATCTCAATAGTTCCCTCAACTACACAACACTCTCCACTCAGTTGTTGCTGATCGCTGAACTTTAGGAATGTTGATCTGCTTTCATTTGTTTTCCAGCCACACAACTGATGCACTCCATCAGTAACATCATTAGGATCGAAGGAGAGGTCTATTATGTGATGGCTCAGTGTTCATTCTCTGATACTAAAGGTACAGGATAGCCAGAGCTATTTCTTGTAGAGCTGGGGAGGTCAAGCAGATAGAGTCTCTTTCTCTTAGAGCACATGTAATTAATTAACTTTCACCAGATACCTGGACAAATATTTTGGACTAACTAGTGTAGGAGGTTTCAAGAAATCTCCATTTGAGGAGTTGAAGCTCACAATTTGTAGTGGAAGTTACCAAAAAAACAGAAAGCCTTAGACACTAAGTCCATAAATTAAAAAAAAAAAAAAAGAAGCAAAGTTCCATTCTTTCTTATCAATTGTCAAGAACGATCTTTAAGCAGAAAAAAGAAAAATATCAAAGCAAGCCAAAGAAACTAGTAATGTCTCTGAACTAAATAACTGGGCCCAATCTTGTTTGTTTACTAATTGCGTTTTTTTGCTCAATTCAACCATCAAGTGGAACCTAACATCGAGTTGGCTCCCCTCTACTGCTAGCAGAAGTTCCATGCTAAGTGGTTGATAGGAAGCATAATAATACAGTTGCATAGCCAGGACAATAATTGGCATCCATCCAAAACACAAGTAGGAAACGAAGGTTGGTCATCTGTGAGCTCCATCAAATCTGATCTGCGTGTAACAGCGCAGATTCCACCAGCCAAATGTGACCCACATACAAGCAGGCATCACCGAATAAACAGCATTAGCATCAAGAAAATTGCCTCAGACCATCCTAATTCTCATGGGATAATATTTGTTATGATCCATTTACTCATTAATTTTGTTGATCCTGGACCATTGGTTCCAATCATTCGTCCAAATCCTAAGATGATATATGTAAAAATCTTGCCTATGATCTTTTTTTTTTTTTTTCTTCGGACCCCCTCAATAGATCATTTAGTCACAAAAATACTTTTTTATGTCACAATAATACCATCGAATTTTATTCATGTGAAAGTAAAAAAGAAAATGGTCGACTGCTACTCATGGTGATGCAACATGGATATTGACTGGATATGCTAACAAGCACTGCTCTGACACACTTGTCCATCATGATGACTGGTATCTGCCTGGAACAATCTGGCTAAATGGCCACAGAAACAGGATCAACAGCGCAATGAGCTCGTCCTGGAAGAAGCTCGGTACAGCCTCATCGCATTTCTCCATCAGACTAGGGCTCCACCAATGACCAGCTGTTTCAATTTTATTTTGGAGTACTGCAAGCCTACATATGGTAGAAATAGTGGTCTAAACATTGCGCCCTGTTGCCGATTACCACCATTTTGTACACCATTGTCTCTTTTTACTGTGTGAAGCTATACTTCACTCTATTATCCATCTGTTCTTTTGTACTTTAGTTGGCAGGGCTTGTGATAAATTTCTCTTTAATCCATTTACCACACTGGTCAGAGGAATGTACTGCTAGCAGAAGCATGATATGTGTACAATTTGATACCTCATCCAGCTGACAAATTGTGTCTGTCTTCTGCTTCTGGGGGTCTCTTGGTGAATCCACCAAAGGGGAGTTTGGATTGTGTTAGAGATGCCTGTCTCAGTTTTTTTTCTTTTTTCTCTTAAATTCTTTCTCAAATAACATTCTGATAAACAACAAGTGGCCATGGATCTGATAGATTAATTGGGTTCTGCCAAACTGCCAAGGTTTGTCCTTGAGTTATGATGCAGATACCCAATCAACCAATAAAATGCATCATGAGGTGCTCTCCTGCTTGACTGTCCTGATAAATTGGATTTGAAGGCAGATGTCATGGTCTCATTAGGAATATTTTCTAAGGTCTCATTAGGAATTATTAAAATAGAAGAATCAAAAGATCATGAAGTGCTTTTGAGACCTATTACTAAATCTATCATATTTCTTATAGATAAATTGAAATGCAAATCAACCAGTTGCATATAGACAGCATAGCTGAAGAGGGTGATGGAAGTTCATGCACAAAGTCAAAGTTCCAAAACATAGCAGCGAAAAGATAGCATCATAATTAGACGAGAGGAGAAAAAGGATATGTTTGTTTCAGTGTTTCTCGCTGCATCGACTACCTTATGATGTCTTGCAATTATTCTCAAAATATATAAGATTTAAAATACTTTGGAGATCCAATATTATGCACCAACGTCCGAAGAAGTGCAATATCAAACTGTCATGCATCAAAACTCACGCCACTTGGTATGGATTCCACAGGATTTTGTCGCCGTGGATATCTGCAATGATCAAACGACAAGTGGATCTTTTGCTGATAGGTCGGATTCTATCCAATCAATTCATATAAATAAAATTCATCAATTTATATAAATAAAATCCTGAATAATATGTATAAAATCTTAGCTATAGATGTCACCCACTCTATTATGGAAGTCGGCTAGCAGCAAAAGGAGGAGACAACTAGGGTTTAGGGAATAGGAGTTGGAGTCTCTATAAGAGTTAAGATTTTGAGACCTATATAAGCATGTAATCGTACCCTCTTTTTTCATTAAGTAATACATCACTTTTCTTCAATCTTTATGGCCGACTATCAAAGAGGAAAGAATCCCTATAGAGTTCCAAGGAGGCTAATCCCCTACAGAGATCAATCCAGTGATAGAATCATATGGGGTTCTATCATTTGGTGTCAGAGCCATATTCTTGGTGCCTTACTATTCTTTCACTTTCGTCGCTGCTATTCAGCTGCCCATCATCCTCCAAGCAATTCACATAATTGCTGAAGCTCGTCGTCGACTCCGCCTCATCATTCGTACTGTAGATCCACCATCTACTGCCACCACGAAGATTACAATAGGATATGGTATTTCCCTTCTTACAACATCTTACTGTTGCTGCAATTAGTTATCCAAAAAACCCAACAAATAGTTACATCTATCTTACTGCAAAAAATCGCTGCAATGATCTTCATCGTTGATGCAGTTTTCAATCGCCTACCACTTTGTTGTCGTGTTTCTCGTCAAAACTTGCAGCCATATTTTATTACTAAACTCGTCTCAATATTTGTATTGGTTCAACTTTCATCGCTATTTATTCCTTACTATAAACATCCCCATAAATAATTCACATGTTATAAAAACTTATCGTCGCAAAGCTGCTATCTTTACGACAAAGTTACACTATAAAGTTTTCAGCCACATACTTGCTGCCATATTGCCATCTTACTGTCCTATTTTGCTGATGAAATCTTCTCTGTATTTTATGTCGGCTTGGCTTTCATTATCATTGGTTCCTTACTGAAATCATCTCTATACTTGCTAAAATTCCTCATCGTGAAACTACTGATATTTTCGATTAGAATTCTACCATCAAAAGAATTGTCGATGCTTCTTGCTACATCTATGTTGAATTACTACCAAGTTGCTATTGCCATCAACTCTTGTTGTCGACATCACCCATTCTTGCTATCAAAACCATTCCAAACCATTAGTATACTATTGAAATTTTCATCTTGAAACTGTTGTCTCTTCAACAAAAATTTTGCTGTCATACTTTTTGATGTTTATTGCTTCATACACAGCTAATCTTTGGTGACTCAATCGCTATCCATATATATGTTTACTTGCTGTTGTTATCATACACTTCTTGCTGGATAAATTTTCTCAAAACCATTGGCACTCTATTGGAATTCCTTCGTCATAAACTACCATTTTTTGATGAATAATTCTGTAACATCATCCTTTGACGCCTTTGGTCGTACCCAACCTGAACCCGTTACTGTCATCAATAGCAACTTTAAACCTTCCTTTAAAGCCCCAAATCACTATCATCGAATTCCCTTTTTATATCCTCCACAACACCTTCAAACAGCATCCTCAAATTGGTAGTTACTCAGAGGGACATCGCGATAATCAGATAGACCGGTGTACTATATATTTATCTATATAATGGAGGTGTCTGGTCTCATAGTCACTTATGTAGAGACACTAAGGATATAGTACATGTGTTCATTGGAGAATGAGTTTACTGATTGATCTGCTTATAGAATATTGTATGGTTGATGATACCTAATGTCAGACAATGATTCTATAGTTCTAGTTGTGTATCTTATCCTTAGACTTGAGACATCAAGGATGTCTTGTATTAGTGCTCCTTTCTCTCATATCAGACTTATAAGTTTGGAAAGTTTCAAATATAGTACAACTGATTATTGGGATTGGTAGCCAACCTTACGAAGGTAATTGAGTGTCAATAAAGGATCATCCACCCTTGGTATCACGAGAGGAATATCTTATATATGCTTACTTAGACAAATCCTTAGTCAGGGTCATTCAGATTGAGAGAGAAAGAGTTCTCCGGTAGAATCTGATTAGAGCAAGATAAACTGATTCCGTATATGACTTGACAGTACCATGTCTAATATATGGTCTCTGGGATATTAGTTGAATGAGAGATTATAGATACACGGTAACTATGGATAGATATGTCCGATAGATTCGATTCCCCCTATACCGTTTGGGGATTGGTATAGTGGCCTAATACGTCCATAGTCGATGAGTCGAGTGAATTATTATGGGGATAATAATTCACTATATCAAAAGTAGTTCTGATGGAAGCAACTCACAACCAGCTTGGTATCGGGCTTAGAGGGTCACATATGTATGGTGGATGCTTCAACGAATAGAGGATTAAATAAAGATCCAATTAGCCTATATTCTAATTAGATGAGACTCTATGCTGATGGGCTCATTGCTTAAGGCCCAATTAGAGGCCTAAGGAGATTATTGAATAGAGATCCAATAATATAATATTAGTGAATTATTGGATAGAGATCTAATACCCACTAAAGTAGGAAACCTAGGGTTTTTGGTGGCTCTCTATAAATAGGAGGGGAGACTCATAGTTGATAGGCTACAACTTTGGCCTCCCCCTCTTATTCTCCTCCCTCTCTCTGTGCAAGAGTTGTGAGATCAAATTAAAGGAGTTTTGCTATAGAGATCCATGATGTGGATACTGCTAGAGAGGAGGACGCTTGACCTCCTTCATCCTCTCCATCTGGATTTGGAATATAGGGATATATGATCCCCTAGGTAAAATCAATCTCTCACGTATCGTGATTTTTTTGGTTTTACATTTTTCTCGTGACCCCAATCTTTTGCACGATGATTAGATCTACGTGGGAAACTAGTTTTTTGTTTTGATTTCTGCTGCGCATGTGATGCTCCTACTGAGATTTCCCAATAGTGATATCAGAGCCAAGTTTTCATGTGAAAGATTAACTTTAAACTGTGTGATGAGATTGAATCAAGTAGAATCGTTCTACGCATTCTTGCCACGTTTTCGTTGTGAAAGCAGTGAGGAAAGGGGACGATCGACCATGGCCAGGCCCTCTACAAGGGCGACCGACCATGGCTAGGCCACCTATAGGGGTGGCAGGCCACGGCCAGCCCCCTTGTAGGGGCGACCGGTTGTGGCCAAGGCTGTGGGGGCAACCGCTAGCAAAGGTAATTGTGTCGCCCGCGGTGCGCCTACAAGGGGCGCTAGCTGCCACCTATAAGGGTGGCCGCGACATCTTTTGAAAAAGATGATTATGCCCCTCAGAATTTGAGAAATTTTAATTATGTCCCCCTTTAGAGAATTCTAAAAATGCCCTCAATAATTCTGAAAATTTTGAGGACTGTCTTCCCTTTTAGAATTTTAAAAATACCCTCAATAATTCTGAAAATTTAAAGGATTGTCCTATTATCTAGAATTATAAAAATATCCTTGATAATTCTAGAAATTTTAAGCATGTCTTGATTTTTTAAAAAATAATTAATTAAATAGTTTAATTAATTAATATATATATCTAGTAATCCTACATATGATGTGATATACATGTGATGTATGATGTGGGTGAATGATTATGAGTCATGTGCTATGATGTGTGTAATTGTGATTATTATTATTATTGAGACCTACGAGCCTTCATTTTTCTCGTTTATTGTTGGGCTTGCATACTTGTGATTATTTGTAATTACATGGAGAGGCATAGCGGGATTGTAGAGGTGACAGCGGGACCCACAATACCATGGCGGGAGATTACGATGCATGGTAATGTGACGATCCAACGGAACCGATGATGACGAGATCAATAATCATAGGGCATGGAGATATGCCGATGCACACATAGATCCTATTGTGAGTGATTAGGCCCATTGGCTCGGGCTTAATCATATTAGGTAATGACTCATGACCATCCAATGTGGCTTACATATGTGATGTGTTATGCACCTACTATATATATATATATATTTGCATGTGATGTAGATATATATTAAATATGTATATGTGTGACATAATATATTAGGAGACAAATACGAAACAAAAACCCCTCATACGATAATATTAAATCGGTAAGCATGAGACAATAAGATTGACTCATGTGACCTTCCATCGTTATAGGAAGAAATTGAATTACGACATAGGTTGAGTTGGTCGAGCCTCTCAAGGCTCACCTATCTACGTAATCAAGATCTTGCCTATGACATAAAGATGTCACCAGTGACTTGAGGACATAGTATGCTTGGTCGAGTTCCTCAAGGACATATCATAGAATTAGACTCATCTTGTAACGATGGTGATGACTTAACTAAATATTATGGTTGGTCGAGTCCCTCGAGACCATGATAATTTGGAGGCCGAACATGATGGGAATTATAAGGAGTTGTGATTGGCAAAAGTCACCTACCTTTGGGGCTTAGTGTAATTGGTCGAATCCCTCGAGGTTGCATTAAGATGCCCATTAGATCTTGATCCCTATTAGGAGTCTACCGAAGACTTTTGTCTCACGTGTCGAGGGTGTCATGTGATTTGCTAGGAAAATAGTGGGATTACATTAAGATAGAAGTCCATATCTTAATTAGTATTTTCTGTAAAATCTATATATTATTTACTTTACACTATATCTTGTTTGTCGCTTTTAAACCTCCTACGTGACATACTTGATGCCAACCGTCTCATTAGTCCAAAGGTTCTATAATATGAGAATTATTCTCACGAAATAGAAAATTATATATGTCCTTAATACGATTGTGCTCATGCCAAAGGAAAAGACAAGCGAGGATGAGATCACTCGCTTTGTGAAGTATAAATATAGTCCTAAAGGATAACATATATGTTGATCTTATACTTCAGTCCCTACCAGAATTATTTTCACAGTTCATTATTAACTTTAAATATGAACAAGTTTGAGGTGACTCTACCTGAGCTTCTTAATATGTTGAGGGAAGTTAAAAGTACCATCAAGAAAGAGAAGTTAGTTCTCTATATTAGTGAGACCAATAGGAAAAGGAAGGCTAGTAAGACCCTTAAGAAGGGAAAGGGCAAAGAAAGACCAGGTGAGGCAAAAGTTCCTAAGAAATACTCGGTAAAGGATAAAGGATAATGCTTCCACTGTGGCCAAGATGGACATTGGAAGAGGAACTGTAAGGATTACCTTGCAGATAAGGCGAAACAGAAGCTTGGAGAAGCTTCAGGTATATTCATGATCAGTCTCCACTTATCAGATTTTTAATGATAACATATGGGTATTGGATACTGGAAGTGTTTATCATATCTACAATTCATTGTATTTTCTGGCAAGACCTAGGAGATTGGCTAGAGGCAAGATGGACCTCAAGATGGGTAATAGAGCAAGAGTTGCTACAATTGCTATTGGGGAGGTCACCCTATAACATTGATAAATGACTTATATGTATTAGATACTTCTCCACACATCATGAATATAAATATATCTAAGAGGAAAAGAGATGAGGTGAATAATGAATACCTATGACATTATAGGCTAGGTCATATACATGAGGGAAGAATTCAAAAGTTATTGAAAGATGAATATTTAGATCCATTTGACTATGAGTCATATGTAACTTGTGAACCTTGCCTTCATGGGAAGATCAACTCTTCTTTTAGTGGAACTGGAGAGAGAGCCACTGAGTTATTGGAACTCATACATAGTGATGTATATGGTCCTATGTCAACTCAGGCTACATGTGGTTACTCATACTTCATTACATTCATTGATGATTTCTCTAGGTATGGACACATGTACTTGATAAAGTACAAGTCCGAGGCCTTTGAGAACTTCAAGGAATATAAGAATGAAGTAGAGAATCAGGTTGGAAAGAGTATTAAGACTCTTCAATCAGATCAAGGTGGAGAGTACTTTAGTACAAAGTTCACCCATTTCCTCAAGGACAATGTGATTCTATTCTAGTGGACACCTCTATACACACCTAATCTCAACAGTATATCAGAAAGGAGGAATCTCAAACTGTTAGACATGGTGCGGTCTATAATGAGTTTTGCTGACCTACCCATCTCATTCTAGGGGTACACCCTAGAGACCATAGTTGACCTTTTGAACAGAATTCCATCAAAGTCGGTAGTGTCTGCACCATACGAGATATGTAAAGAAAAGAAACCTGATCTTAAGATAGTTAAGATTTGGGGCTATCATGCCCATGTTCGACAAGTTGAAATCAAGGATGGAACGGTGCACATTCGTGTGATACCCTAAGCAGACTTAGGGGTATTATTTATATCATCCCGAGGACCAAAGGGTCTTTATTGCCAAGAGAGCGATGTTCCTTGAGAAGGAACACATTCTTGGTGGAAACAATAGGAGTGAGATAGAATTGAGCAAGGTTGGAGAACCTAGCTTCAGTACCATTCTAAAGCCCGAGTCTGTTCAGGTACATAATACACAAATTTCAATTTTGTAGGTCTAGCAAAGTATCTCACCCTCCTAAAAGATATGTGGGACATATCAGTGGAGAAGACTCTCAGGATGTTGATCCTCAGACCTACGAGGAGGCTTTTATGAGTATAAATTCCATTTATGAGTATAGACTCCAGGAAATGGCAAGAAACAATAAATTCTAAGATAGATTCCATGTACTCTAATAAGCTTTGAGACCTTATGGACGCACCTGAGAGTATCGTACCTATCGACTGTAAGTGGATCTTCAAAAAGAAGATCGGAGTAGATAGAAAGGTAGAGACCTATAAGACAAGGCCAGTAGCTAAAGGATATCGTCAAAGACAAGGAGTTGATTGTGATGAAATATTTTCATATATAGCCATGCTTAAGTCCATTAGAATTCTTCTGGCCATTACAACACACTATGACTATGAGATCTGACAAATGGATGTCAAAATGACATTCCTCAATGGCAACCTCGATGAGGAGGTATATATGATACAGCTAGACGGATTTATATCTAGAGAGAATTCAGATAAAGTGTGTAGGTTGCTCAAGTCTATTTATGGACTAAAACAAGCTTCCCGAAGTTGAAACTTAAGATTTGATGAGATGATCAGATCTTATGACTTCATTAAGAATAAAGATGAACCTTGTGTGTACAAGAATGTAAGTGAGAGTACTATCACCTTTTTGGTATTGTATGTGAATGTCATCATAATAATTGGGAATGATGTAAGAATGTTCTCCATAGTAAAGACGTGGCTATCCAGAAACTTCTCCATGAATGAATTAGGGGAAACATCCTATATTTTGGGGATCCAGATCTATAGAGATAGATCTAAGAGGATGCTTAGCTTGTCCCAATCTAGGTACATAGACTCTATTGTCAAAAGGTTTGACATGGAGAATTCTAAGAGAGGTCTAATATTAATGAGATATGAAATATCACTTTCTAGGAGTATGTCCCCAAAGACTCCTGAAGAAAGGGTAGACATGGATAAGATACCCTATGCCTTAACTATAGGGCCTATCACGTATGCTATGCTATGTACCAAGCCTGATATAGCACATGCTCTAAGTGTCACGAGCAGGTATCAGGCATATCCAGGTTTAGAATACTGGAAGGCAGTAAAGTGTATCCTTAAGTACTTGAGACAGACTAAAGATCTTTTATTGGTATATGGAGGAGCTAGCCTCGAGGCTGAGGGCTACACGAACTCGAGTTTCCAGTCCGACATTGATGATAACAAGTCAAACTCAAGATATATTTTTACTTTAAATAGAAGAACAGTAAGCTGGAAGAGTTCTAAGCAAGATATTACTGCTGACTCGACCATAAAGGTGGAATATATTGTTACAACAGAAACAACAAAGGAAGGGGTGTGTATGAAGAAGTTCATCAGGGATTTAGAAATCATACCAAGCAGCATATAACTGACTCCCATATACCGCGACAGCGATAGGACGATAACTCTTACAAGGTAATCCAGGTTTTATCAGAATTGTTCTAAGGAGGTTCTAGTAGATTAGAGTAATTATGACCCATAAAGATATAACAATGAAAAAAGTTCCATCCGATGATAACATTACAGATCCATTGACAAAGCCATTGGCTCTGATTGTATTTGAGTGTCACAGGGGTCTTATGGGGATCAGACACATAAGTGATTGACTTTTGGTCAAGTGGGAGATTGCTAGTTATAGGTGCTCTGCAAGCCAATCACGTGAGTGATGACACATGTAATACGCTGCATGATCTTTTTTACTTATGATTATTATTGATTTATTCTCATATTATATTATCTATTGCATATATATATTGTGATGTCCTTGGTTCTATGCAATGAGAATCAGATCATGATGAGATCATAATAATGAGATCGATTCACCTTTAAATATAGATCCTGAATAATCCCAATCATAGGTTTCTCGAGAGGGACATCAAGATAACCAGATAGACCGGTGTACTATATACCTATCCATATGATGGAGGCGATTGGTCTCATAGCCACTTGTATGGAGAGACTAAGAATATAGTACAAGTGCTCATTGGAGAATAAGTTCACTGATTGATCCACTTATGAAATATTATATGGTTGATGATATCTAATATCAGATAGTGATTCCATAGTCCCAGTTGTGTATCTAGTCCTTAGACTTGAGACACCAAGGATGTCTTATATGGGTACTCTTTTCTTTGATACCAACTTACAGGTTTGAAAAATTTTAGATCTAGTACAACTAGTTATTGGGATTGGTAGCCAACTTTACAAAGACAATTGAGTATCAATAGCGAATTATCTACTCTCGGTATCACGAGAGGAATATCTTATATGTGCTTACTCAGATAAATCCCTGGCTAGGGTTATTCAGATTGAGAGAGAAAGAGTTCTCCGGTAGACTCCGATTAGAGCAAGACAAACTAATTTTGTATGTGACCTGACAGTACCATATCTAATATACGGTTTCTGGGATATTAGTTAGATGAGAGATTATTGATACCCGATAACTGTGGACAGATCGGTCTGATGGATTCGATCCCCCCTGTACTATCTGGGAACTATGACGTAGTTATCTAGTACGTCCATATTCGATAAGTCGAGTGAATTATTATAAGGATAATAATTCACTATATCAGAAGGAGTTCTGATGAGAGCGACTCATGGCCAGCTCGGTATTGGGCCTAGAGGGTCACACACATATGGTGAATATTTCAGCGAATAGAAGATTAGATGGAGATCCAATTAGCCCATATTCTCACTAGATGAGACCCTATGTTGATGGGCTCCTTACTTAAGATCCAATTAGAGGCATAAGGAGACTATTGGATAGAGATCCAATAATGCAAGATTAGTGGATTATTGGATAGAGATCCAATACCTACTAAGGTAGGAGCCCTATGGTTTTTGGTGGCTTTTTATAAATAAGAGGGAAGACTCATGGTTGATAGGCTACAACTTTGGTCAACCCCTTCTATTCTCCTCCCTCCCTCTGCACAAGAGTTGTGAGATGAGATTAGAGGAGTTTTGCTATAGAGGTCCATCGTGTGGATACCGCTAGAGAGGAGGATGCTTGACCTCTTTCATCCTCTCCACCCGGATCTGGAATACAGGGATATATGATCTCCCTAGATAAAATTAATCTCTCATGTATCGTGATTTTTTTATTTTTGTATTTTTCTTATGATCCCAATCTTTTGCATGACGATTTGATCTGTGTGGGAAACTAATTTTTTGTTTTGATTTCTGCTGCGCATGTGATGCTCCCGCTGAGGTTTTCCAACACAAACAGCCACATAAACCATACCCAAACAACAGCCTACCACAACCCCTCTTCCCTAATCCTTGTCTATTTCTACCACCAATCTATGCCCTTAACTTGATAGCAAAAGAAGGATCTTAATATTATAGATCTGGAATCATACGCTATGGCCTCAAAATAATTGATCGATGCAAAGATGGAGGCCTTCGAGATACGTATGGAGAATACATTATGCACTCTCGTTGTAGAATTCAGTTTGGGCCGACCACCAAGCCCAAGAAGATCCTAGCACAACGAGAGTTTAGATCGCAAAGAGAACCTTCTAGAGAGAGAACATGTGACAGACTTGTCATACCCATGCATGAGGATAAACTTCCCTAGATGGGAAGATGGAGACCCGACGAGGTGGATTTCACACGTGAAACGATATTTCTGCTACCGTAGGACCCCAGATACATCCATGGTGGATATTGCTATCCTACACCTTGAAGGAGATATGATCTAATGGTATGATTGGTTCAAGCATACCCATGGAGTCCCCACATGGAAGCAATTTAAAAGTGGGCTGCTAATCTGCTTTGGGCCATTCGAATATGAGAACATCGACGACCAACTTGTAAAAATCCATCAGACATCCACAATTCAAGAATACCAGACCAGGTTTGAAGACTTTTTAATCAAAAAAGACACTCTAAAAAATAGTTGCTAGGAGCTTTCATCGAGGGACTAAACTGGAGATCCGAAGAGAAATCAAGGCGCGACAACCCTATACGTTGATGGTGGCCATTTCTTTCACGTGACTACAAGAAGAGTGGCTGAACCATGATGCTTGAAGGACTAGAGTCATCACCTCCCTACTAATAGTACCTAGACCTTCGGTCCCTCCTACTAACAGCTGACCCTCCTAACCAAAGAAGCTGACAAGAGAAGAACTTCATGATAGATCTGCGAAAGGATTATGTTGGCACTTCGACGAACCTTGGAGTCACTACCATCATTGCAAGAAGAGAAGGCTTCTGATGATTGAGCCCATTGAAGAATCTAAACCTGAAGATGTAGATCTCGAGTCTGAGAAGGAGGACATAGAGGAGGACCCACAATCATCCATTAGCATGATTCACACTTTAGCCAATTATGTGAACCCACAAACAATGAAAATTAGAGGGTTCCTTAAGCACCAGCCCATCACCGTCCTTATCGACACAAGGAGCACTAACAATTTTATGAACAACAAGGTTGCTACCTGATTAACACTCGAAATTGAAGATTGCAATAGGTTCAACGTCAAAGTTGCTAATGGCTGAATCTTGAAGTGCAACCAAAAGTGCTCGCGAGTGAGATTGGTTCTGCAGGGCAAAGAGGTCATGGCTGATTTTTTTCCTCCTCCCACTCGATGATTATGAACTTGTGCTTGGCATTGAGTGATTATCCACGTTAGGTGATGTTTCCTAAAACTTCTCGAAGCTAATCATGAATTTTTAATAAAGGGAAATAGATGATCCTATAAGGAAAACACGGGAGCAAAGTAACGATAGTTTCAATGCAACACATGGAGAAGGAATTGCAGAAAGTGCACAATAGCTTCCTAATACAATTATAGAAGCTACAAAAGAAGGAGCCGATGAAGATTGAAGATCTGAACCATCATCGCCGAACCAAGCAGTCTACCTCCTACCCGATTGCATGACCATTAAATACTAATTCTGCCAGGGAAACCACTCAGTAATGTTTGGCCATATCACTATTCTCATCTTCAAAAGGTTGAAATTGAGATGATTGTCAGGAGATGTTGGAGACAGGGACCATTCGCCCAAGGTGCAGTCTATACTCTTCATCGGTGCTCTTGGTACATAAAAAGAATGGAATATGGTAGTTGTGCGTAGATTACCGAGCCCTCAACAATATTATAGTCATGGACAAATATCTTATTATAGTGGTAGACAAACTACTTGATGAGTTAAGGGGACATAATTCTTTATAAAGTTAGATCTGTTAGTCGGAAACCATCAAATTTGGGTGCATGAAGAGGACATATCAAAGACCATTTTTTAGACGCATCGTGGCTAGTACAAATTTTTGGTAATGCCCTTCGGTCTCACCAATGCTTCCTCCATCTTTCAAAGTCTAATGAATGATATCTTCCAGGGTTACCTTTGTAAGTTTGTGCTAGACTTCTTCGACGACATTCTTATTTTCAGCCCATCGATTGAAAGTCATCTTTCTCACTTATGACTTGTTTTATCGATATTCCGAGAGCATACACTTTTTGTCAAAAGGTAAAAGTGTAGTTTCTTCTAGAAAAAGGTGGAGTATCTCAAACACATAATCTCAAAGGAAGGCATGATAGTAGATCTCTCAAAGATCGAGGCAATGCAAAACTGATTGCTACCCAAAATATAAAAGCACTACTGGGATTTCTTGGGCTAACGGGCTACTACCATAAATTTGTTAAAGACTATGGAAAGATCAGTGCCCCTCTCATATCCTTGTTGAAGAAAGATACCTTTCAATTGTCGGACAAACCATCTGTAGCCTTCGACGCTCTCAAGATCGCCACTATTTTTACACCCGTGCTGGCGCTATACGATTCAACAAAAAGTTTGTAATCGAAGCAGATGCATCGGGAGCTAGAATCAACACCATCCTCATGCAAGAACGCCGACCCCTCACCTATATCAGCAAGGCCCTATCTCCTTCACATCTGAAGTTATCCATCTACGACAGGGAGATGCTAGTGATAGTGTACGTAGTGATAAAATGAAAGCCCTACCTGACCAGTTGACGTTTCAGATAAAAACTGACTATAATAGCCTCAAATATTTCATGGAGAATGTGGTTACAGATGCACTTTTCCACATACTCGAGTAACCTGAGCTTTTGGCCATTTCTTTTCTGATCAATAACCTCCTAGAAGACATCAGGAAAGAATGACAAGATGACTAAGAGATTCGAGAGATTATTAATAAATTGAAAGAAGAATCGGGCTTCGTGGCACATTACAGTTGGGATTCAAAAGAGCTGCGGTATAAAGGACATATAGTACTAGTGCCTAATTCTACCTGCTTAAATACCATCCTACAGTAGATGCATTCCTCACTGGCGATTGGACACTCTGGATTCCTTTGAACCTACAAGAGGATTCAATAAAATTTCTACTGGAAGGGGATGAAGAACTGCATTGCTGACTTTGTAGCACGGTGCGACACATATTAATGACATAAAGGCGAAACAATGGCGAGCCCTGAAATATTTTAACAACTACCTATTCCAGATTTAGTATGGATCATGTATCCATAACTTTATCAAAGGACTACCTTGACCCAAAGGAAAGGTACTATCCTGGACGTGATCGATCATCTCACTAAATATGCTCACTTTTGCACCGTTCGCATCGCAACCCCTATACTGTCACTAGCATTGCTCGGATCTTCATGGACATTATCATAAAAATGTATGGGATGCTTAGATCCATTGTAAGTGATCATGACATGATCTTCACCAGTACAGTTTGGATGAAACTCTTCCAATTACAGGGCACAAAATTTAAAGATGAGCTCGACATACAACCCACAGTCTGATGGTCAGACTGAAGTGGTGAATAGATGTCTGGAAACCTACCATTATCGACCGAGAGAATGGACAAAGTGGCTCTTCTGGTCCGAGTGGTGGTATAATACAACTTATCACTCTTCGATGAAGTATACCTCTTTTGAAGCCATGTATGGCCGACAACCCCTTGTAATTCTAAAATATATAATTAATACATCTAAAGTAGACCAGGTAGAAAGCTAATAGACAGGGACAAAATTCTACAATTATTGAAAGACAATCTTTTGACCACCTAAGGATGAAACAACAAGCTGACATGCACAAGAGTGAAATGAAGTTTTTTGTTAGAGATTGGGTTTTCCTTCAATTCCAGCCCTACAAACAAACATTCATCAACACACGAGCATCCATGAAGCTGTCTCCTCACTAAACGCATTAGAGCAGTGACGTACAAACTGGACCTACCTGCTAGTACCAAGATCCATCCGGTCTTCGACGTATCCTACCTGAAACTCAAGCTTGGAGATAACAAGTTAGCCCAAAGTCACATATCGAACACTACTACCTATGGAGAGATCCAGATCCAATCGGAGGTAATATTAGACTAAAGGATCGTGACGTGTCGTTGATGCTCCTTTATAGAAATGCTGGTGCAATGGATAAATCTACCTAAAGTAGATGCCACATGGGAGTCCTATAAAGATTTAAAGATCAGGTTTTTAGAGTTCATGGAACCTCAGTCCTGAGGATAAGATTGATCTGTAGAGGACAAGTTTGATAGGATCCTAATAGGGTCGGGTCCTATCTAATCAATTCATGTAAATAAAACCAAGAGTCATATATATAAAACCCTAGCTATAGGCGCCACCCACTCTATTGTGGAAGTTCGCAAGTGCAGCAAGAGAAGGTAGCTAGCGTTTAGGGTTTTGAGGCCTATATAAGAATGTAATTGTACCCTCTTTTTTCATTAAGCAATACACCATTTTTATTCAACCTTTATTGTCGACTACTAAGGAGGGAGGAACCCTTATAGAGTTCCAAAGAGGCTGATCCCCTACAGAGATCAATCCAATAATATAATCTTGTAAGGTTCTATCATAGAGTCATTGATAAAGATGTTTGTCTGCAAAGCTATGGGCTTACCTAACTCAAAGTCATGCTCATATGCTAAACATAACGGAAAGTCATTTATTGAAATGAGACCTCTCTTTTCTTCGCATGATATGAACTACATGAAGCATAGCTTTCATCTACCATAGACCATCATTAATTTGATTTTAAGCATGAACTACATGGAGTATAGTTTTCATCTACCATAGACCGTCATTAATTTGATTTTAAGCATGAAAATCAACATATACCACGGGAATGCAAAGTTGCTCAATGCAAAGTTGCTCAATGTTGTTTGTAGTTATGAGTCTCACATCTCCTTCAATATACATATATAATTTTAGTGAGGAGGTTAATGATACTATTTTTGCTGAAACCTTCAAGAACAGCTTACATAAAATGCTGTCACCACCCCAGCAGTATCCTTATTACATAATATTACCATCATTTCAAAGAAGCCAGAGTTGTATTCCATCTTTGAACCAAATGCAGCACCTACATGGAAATGTATTAAGTCAATCAATCTACAACTTATTTTGGTCAATTAGTTTTACAATCGCTGAGAGCTTAGCATACATGGCAGGTAAACTGCTTCACACCAAACACTAGAAGCAATACGATTGCATTTCCCATATGGCAGCTATTGCAGAGAATTGTTGACTTTGGGAATTGAACTATATAGCTTCAAAAATGAAAGTTGAGCACAAATTTGTCATACACTTGATCAAGAATTAATCGATTGAAATATCATGATGATGGCTCAAGTAATGGATTTTTCATTCAGAAAACAAATCGAGCTTCTAGATTTTGAACCTGTGCTTATTCATTTGAATCCTTAATGACTAAATTTATAAGATGTGAATAGTTTGTGAGCTTTAGTGAATCGGATTTATCACAACATGCAAATAGTATATGAGTCAATGATATCAAAGATAATGCTAATATATCTAGTTAGGAGCTTATAACTTTAATTTTGGTACTTTACTACCTACAAACCACTGAGTTATGAGACATAATATCAAATCTATAACCAAGAGAAGCAACATAATTTGTATTTGTCAGTGAAAGCAAAAGATGAAAATATTGGATAGCAGAAGATTGCCATGGAGAGATGGACTTGCCTTGATGCACAAAGGCAACATGATTTGCTCCCCATGTGATGGCAATTTTTTGTTCAAATGGTGGGCCACACAACCTCCTCAGCCACACACCACTTGCACATACTACCAACCCAAAGAGATGAACACAAGGAATAGAAGCCATACCTGTAACAGTGCTCCACATACATTGATGTGTATATAGGTCTCAACAACAGCATGGTCAGTCACCATGGTAGAGCAAGCACTGGGTGTGTGATGTCTGCATGCATCCACCTCTCTTCCACGCAACTTGTTCATTCTGATAAGGGTGGTCATTAAAGCAACCTTTCTTTCCAGTTCTTCCTCAGAATAAACCCCAAGGGTAAAGCTGGTTGGTGATGCAACCTTGTGGAGGAGTGCAAAGATGGTTGTGACAGGAGATTAAAGCATGCTATGTCTTCTCTAGGTGGTGGTTGTTTGAAGTCACAGCAAATGTTCTTCATAGCTTCTTCATATGTTCCACAGTGAGACACATCTTGCAAGCTTTGTACTTGTATTTGGCTCACTGGTGATGTTTCTGAATGAGATACTGCCCATCATTTCTGTAGTCTTTCAGTGGCAGAAAATGAGGACTGAGTTCTGATGCTGATATTTAGTGATAACAGTGTTAAACAGAAAGAGAAAAAGGTGAGTTTGTGGATTAGCAATGTTTAGCAAATTGGAAGCTGAGAAAAATGAGAGAGATCAGTCTTTTTGACCTAGTCTTCTCTAGGTAATGTATGTATGAAGTCACAACAAATGCTCCTCTCAGCCTCATACGGTTTTGTATGCCTATATATGTTCCACAGTGATACAATCATGCAAGCTCAAGCAAGCATCGAGGGATCGACCTCGAAGAATTTTATGCGAAAAATTGTTTGTTTGTTTGACTGAATGAGAAATATTTCTATGGTCACTAACCTTCCTAATATGTTTATTAATTCAAAATATTTTGGAAACTTTCATCCCAAATCTCTGGTTGAATTAGAAGATTATAACAGAGACACATATGAAATGATATCTCTGGTTAATTGATTTGAGGATCAATTACAGATTTAAGTAATTATTTTAATTACTTATTCTACGTCGTATTAGAGCTTTCTTGCTTCTAAGCAAGGCTTTCTCCCTCTCCTACTCATTTTTTTTTTTTGTTGTCAATCGGAGTTTCCTGGATGTTGCTCGCTACTCCTTCCTTTATTTAGGAAGATTAGTACTATCAGGGATGAAGCTTCATTTTCATTTTCTTGTCATAATCATTATCACTCATCTGCTTAGATTCCTAATGTTTCACAACAATCATCAAAGCCATTCTCACTATTGTCTTTCCTCCTTAGATGTGTTGGAATTAAACTTGTTCAAGTATCATAATGAGGTTCATTTCATCAAAAGAGGTTCATTGCATCAAGAGAGAGATTTATTACATCAAGAAGAAAAAATGGATTAAAAGACTATAGAAGGATAAGTCAAATTGGTTATTAGTTCTTGAAAGGGTTTCTTGAAAGAGAATGATTCATCTTGAATACAATTAATATAATGTATCTTTGGGGACTATATAAACCCCATATGTTGGATCATGAGAGTAAGAGAGTTTCTGAAATTTGTAAAGAGTTTTTTCTTGAGAGAAATATAGAAGATTGAACCTTGTCCTACTCTTCCTCTGTTTCATATCTCTATTCCCTCTTCCTATCAACATCAACATCTGGTATCGAGCATAGGTTAATCTATGACCTCTTCCTCAAGTGCCATCCAACTTCAGATCCCCAGATTAACAAAAGAAAATTATGACATATGGTGCATCCAAATGAAGGTTCTTCTAGGCTCCCAAGATGTATGGGAGTTTGTAGAAGATGGATTCACTGAACCAACTCCAGCAGAAGAAGGAGCAATGAATGCGAAGGAAGAAAGCAACTCAAAGAAAGAAGGAAGAAGGAGAAAAGGCTTTGTTCACAATCTACCAAGGGCTTGATGATACAATGTTCGAGATCATCGCTCAAAGAAATACTTCAAAGGAGGCTTGGGAAATACTTCAAAAACATTCGGTGGTGTTGATAAGGTAAAGAAACTTCGTCTATAAGTTTTACGAGTTTGAAAAACTACAATAAGGTACTTGAAACTATTTCGATTACTTCTCAAAAATCATTTCTATTGTTCATCAAATAAGACGAAATGGTGAACAAGTAAATGATCAGAGAGTAATAGAAAAAATATTGAGATCTCTAGACCCGAAATTTGATTTTATTGCTGTTGTGATTGAAGAATCTAAAGATTTGAAAAAAATGTCTTTAGAAGAACTTATGGGTTCCCTTCAAGTTCATGAACAAAGAATTACAAAAAGAGGATAAGACAAAACTATGGAGCAAGCACTACAAGCTAAGTTTGCTCTTGAAAATAAAGGAGAATCAAATTCTCAAAGAGGAAGAGGATGAGGACAAAGAGGAAGAGGAGGCAGAAATCAGACCAATCAAGAATCTCCATAAAATGAAGAGGCTAGAAAAAATTCTACCCAAAGAGGTCGAGGTTATGGTCGAGGATGTGGTGGACGCGTAAACTCTAAAAGGTCTGAAATACAGTGTTATGCTTGCAAAAGGTATGGACATTACTCTTATGAATGTTATTATAATCCTAACAATCAAAGTGATGAGGCAAATTTTGTTGAGGAAGAAAAGAAGGAAAATCAAGTTTTGCTAATGAGTTATGAAAATTTGAAAAATGATCAATCTATGACATATTATCTAGATACAGGAGCCTCAAATCACATGTGTGGCAACAAAGAGCTATTTTCAGAAATGGATACAAGTTATTCCGGGAACATTACATTTGGTGATTTGTCTCAAAGACCAGTAAGAGGCAAAGGTAAAATTCTCCTTGAACTTAATAATGGTAAGGAATTATGCATTTCAGATATTTATTATGTTCCTGATATGAAAAACAATATTTTAAGCATTGGACAATTACTTGAAAAAGGTTATGAAGTTGAGATGAAAGATATGGCTCTCTCAATTCGTGATAAGAATAAAACATTGATATCACATGTGAAAATGACAAGGAATAGAATGTTTCCTCTACATTTGAGTATTTTTGATCAATCAAATTATTTTAAAGCTGATATTGAGGATATTTCTACACTTTGGCATCTTAGATATGCTCACTTAAATTTTGAGGCTTTGAAACTTCTAGAGAAGTATAATATGGTGACAGGAATGCCAAAAATTGATCACCCAGCAAAATTATGTGAAGTATGTGTCATGGGTAAATAAGAAAGAAAACCTTTCAAAGTAAGAAGAACAAAAAGAGCATGGCATCGACTCGATCTGGTGCACTCGGATGTTTGTGGCCTTATCAATCCAGTATCACTTTGATGAAGCAGGTATTTTCTTACATTTACTGATGATCATAGTGGCAAAACTTGGGTTTACATGTTAAAAGAAAAGAAAGAAGTTTTAAGCAAATTCAAAGAATTTAAGGATTTGGTTGAAAGACAAAGTTGTTGTAAGATTAAATGTTTAAGAACAAGTAGAGGTGGTGAATATATATCAAATGAATTTGAAAGTTTTTGTAGAAATAATGGAATTCTACATCAATTCACCATGCCATACACACCTCAACAAAATGGTGTCTCGGAAAGAAAAACTAGGACTATCCTTAATATGGTCTGATGCATGTTAAAGGAAAGAAAAATTTCGAAAGAATTTTGGGGTGATGCTGTTGCTTGTGCAGTTTATTTGCTTAACAGGTTTCCAACAAAGCGAATTAGTAATATTACACCAGAAGAAGCATGGAGCTTACAAAAACCAAGAGTTGATCATTTAAGGATTTTTGGAAGTATTACATTTGCCAAGATACCAAAAGAAAAGAGAACGAAATTGGAGGATAAAAGCCAAAAATGTATTTTGCTAGGTTATCCAGAGAATTCCAGTGGTTACAAACTCTACAATCCTATCACAAATAAAGTTGTGATGTCAAGAGATGTTGAGTTTGATGAATAACAGATTTGGAACTGGAAAAGTGATGAGCAACATAAGAAAGCTGTAGCTTCAGAATAAGATGATATAATACAAGCAAACACTGAAGTAACTTTGCCAGAATCATCACTTAGATCAGCTAGGTCACATGATTCAAGAAGTCCAATTATACGAAGGATAAGACCGATTCAGGACCTATATGATGTGACTCGAAGGATTGATACTAACAATGATGAACTTTCTTTATTTTGTTTTTTTGCAGGATATGATCCATTAATCTTTGAAGAAGCTTATAGAGATGAAAAATGGCGACAAACTATGAATGAAGAGATTCATGCCATTAACAAAAATAATACATGGGAGCTTACTACACTTCCAGAAGACCACCAAGCTATCGGTGTTAAGTGGATCTTCAAAACAAAAAGAAATGCAAAAGGAGAGGTGGAGAAATACAAGGCTAGATTAGTTGCAAAGGGATATAAACAACAATATGGAATTGACTATGAAGAATTATTTGCGCCAATTGCTCGATTGGAGACAGTAAGATTACTTATCTCTCTAGCAGCTCAAATGAAATGGAAGATTTTACAAATGGATGTGCAATCAGCATTTCTTAATGGAGTTCTTGAAGAAGAGGTATATTTTCAACAACTTCGAAAGAAACTTGGCATGCTAGATGAAACAAGTTTAAGGGGGGTAAATGTTGGAATTAAACTTGTTCAAGTATCATAATGAGGTTCATTTCATCAAAAGAGGTTCATTGCATCAAGAGAGAGATTTATTACATCAAGAAGAAAAAATGGATTAAAAGACTATAGAAGGATAAGTCAAATTGGTTATTGGTTCTTGAAAGGGTTTCTTGAAAGAGAATGATTCATCTTGAATACAATTAATATAATGTATCTTTGGGGACTATATAAACCCCATATGTTGGATCATGAGAGTAAGAGAGTTTCTGAAATTTGTAAAGAGTTTTTTCTTGAGAGAAATATAGAAGATTGAACCTTGTCCTACTCTTCCTCTGTTTCATATCTCTATTACCTCTTCCTATCAACATCAACAAGATGCACTTCTAGAGCCGAGAGTCGATCACTATTTCTCATTTGAGATCTCCTAGAGTCCTCCCCGATCACGACTCTTTTTTGATCGTTGCTCTTGGACCCTCATAGTGACCCTACTCCCAGAACCGAAGTAGGCGATGGAGCCCCCCCCGATCGTTTGCTCCCAGACCCTTTACTCATCACTGTGATCTCCCTTTATTGGAGATTTGAGATCTCTTGCACCCAAAGTAGGAGATGGAGACAACTCTCCAATCGTTACCAACTCTACTAGCTGCGATCACAACTGTTGAATGATGGCCCCTCCGTTGTCGCTCCTCTTCCATCTTAGGTTGTGCTCACAACGGGTGCAAACTATTGCCCGCCTCCCAAGAAGATAATGCTTCCCACTCCATCACTATCGGCTCTGCTAAGCTACAAATGTGGTCACCATCCTTATTACCCCTTTCTGTGTGACTCAATCACAGCCATTGGGGTGTTGCTATCGTAAAAGGAACAACCATGATCGAGAGGGAATATATTTGCTTCACCTTGAAAATTTGATATGTTCCATGATCATATTCATCATAGATTAGATCTACCTCCTCTCGTAATTCTCCACCATTGTTTAGTTCTACTCGATGGATAGCAAAATTGACCAATGGTGATCCTACTCTATTCAACTTTACTTGCAAACATCTCCACTACAATCAACCAATTGATATCTATGTCTTCTTCCTCCTCAATTACATATGACACCCCAATTATTATTTTTTTCAAGAAATAATAGCTCATCTTAACTTGTAAGACTTATATCCGTCAATGCACTAACTCTAATCCCCTTTAAACTATCTAAAGGAGGTAACTATACATCTTAGCGAGAATAATTTAGTAATCTCCGTTTTGGATATGATCTATTAAGTTACATCGATGACTCTCTTTATTGTCTACTAGAAAAGTTCTAAATATTAGGAGAACCCATCCTAATGTCAAGTCCTAATCATAAGCTATGACTATGATAAGGTTCTCTTATTCTACAAGTAATTCAAACCACAGTTGTTGGCTTGGTTAAAGTTACAAACCACATCACTAATCACTCTCGTACTCTGCTAAGTCTTTATATACTCTGATGAAATTATATACTCTGATGAAAATAACACAATAGGAAAGTACTATTACTGATTATATATAAAATCTAAAAGTTATTATAGAGACTTGACTTTAGTAAGTCATCCTTTGAATGATAAAAAATTCATTGTTCATACTCTTAATGGCCTAGAAGATGAATATAAAGAATTGACAGTAACAATTCGGGCACGCGATTCATCGATATTATTTGAAAAATTGTATGACAAGTTGATAATGAAACATATCTAAAATAAAAAGAGAGAATGATAGGACCAACTATCATAGCTCAATTCAATCAAAATCCAAAAGAAAGTAATCAAATTAACAAGATACTTCCTAGACACATAATAACACACAAAGTCATCATCCTCCATTACACTATTGACCTTTCAATTATAGTAGCAACTTCAATCCAACTAACCCAAAAATAGTTTCAACTACGACTATCAACATTTTTAAAATCCTAATAATAATAATCAATATAAAGTTATCTGCTAGCTCTATGATAAAATTGGATATACAACATAAGTTTATTGGTCTCGATCTAAGTCTACTACTACACTCAATTGGCCTCAAGCAAATATCATAACTATCTACTATTTATTTAAGCAATTAGATTATTGATTCTGGTACTCCTCATTATAACACTTCTGATTTGTAGAATTTATCTATCCATAATGACTATGAAGTCGATGAAGATATCATCATTGGTGATGGTAATTGAATCCCTAATACTAACATTAGTTCTATAATATTTAATTCACACACTAACAGTTTTACACTCAATGATATTTTGTGCGCACCTTATATAAAAAGAAACTATATGTTTATTTTTTAATTCTATAAATAAAATAAAACCTCTATTGAGTTCTTTCTGGACTCATTTCTTGTGAAGGACTTGAGTACAAGAGCATCCTTAGTCCGAGCCTAAAATAAAAATAACATCTATAAGTGGTTGTCAACTTCATTAATCACTCACCAATTGCTTTGAGCTCATTTACTACTCCAATCGGTGTGTGACATTATCGTCTTAGTCATCCATTATTCTCCATTCAATAATAAGTACTTTCTCATTACTCTCTTTTAACTTCCAAATTAATAGAATGCAACTTATTGTGATACTTCCCTTAGTAATAAAAGTCAAATACTATCATTTGGAACATCTTTTATATCCTTCTTCAAACTATTTAAAATTATTTATACTAATGTCTAGGACCCTACCCTAACCACTTCCTTTGATAATTTTAGATTTTATATCATTTTTTTATATTACTTTACTTAATATATATAGTCTTACCCTCTCAAACATAAATATGAAGTCACCATAATCTTTACTCATTTTAGAGAGATAGTCAAAAACTTTTTTCAATCTACTATTGAAATAGTTCTCTGATAGAGGAGATGAATATCAAGCTCTAATAACTTACCTCTTATCCTGTGGTATACAATATCTCATGTTATCACCATACATACATCAATTAGTTGGCTCTATCGAATGAAAGCATAAATGTATAAGCTTTTATGTTACTAACTTTTAGGTTAATAGTCTTTCAAACTACATTCTACCTCATTAATCATATAGTCACCCTAATCCTATAACACTAGTCATCATTTGAAAAACTATTTCATAAAATATCAAAACTTTAAAAACTTAAAGTATTTGGTTGTTTATGTTATCTCTAGCTACCCCTCTATGCTTCATATAAGTAAAAACCAATATCGAAGCCTTGCATCTTCATTAGATACTCTCTTATCATAATGCTTTCCGGTGCAATGATTCTCATACTTGAAAGGTTTTTGTATCATATCATATTATTCTTATTAAATCCACATTTTCCTTCCAAAATCGAGCACCTTTAGTAATGCAAGATACTACAATAATCATATATCATTGTATCCCTATGAGTACATCTCAAACACCCTAAAACACACATTTTATCACATCAACCAATAGCTCTCCTCTAGACCTACTCTCCTTTATCATTCCAGTTCAATAACACCTTACCCCTATGCAACTTCTCCATCTACTTCACCAACTCACCCTGCAATGTCTAATGAAGCAACACCCTCAACACCATAAATGATGTCTTTATCCTCTCCTTGATGAAGTGACACGAAAGTATATCAGCTTGATCAAGTATATGTCAGTAATCTCCACCAATTTTTGTACCTCAAACATAATTCAATAATACTACCAAGCCTCAACATCACATGACAATATACTATAAAAATAATATTTTCAAACCATATCAAATCTTTGACCTCCATGCTACTACAAGCTCTCCACCTGAATCTATTGAACCAATAACCATCACCTAGACCCAAAAATCTTGACACTAGCATAAAGCCGTGTGTGAAGAACATAATGCCCTACTCCATAATGCCATATTGACCCTAGTACTATTTCATCGCACACAAAATATCATCGGGTATAAGTAGATATTTCGAATTATGCAAAACCTAAATAGATCTATTATTAACTACAAAGCATGTCTAATGGCCAAAGGTTTTTATCAATAATCAGGTGTTGATTTTATAGAAACATTCAGTCCAAATGTTAAACCAATGACAATCTAGGGTATAGGCAGTTTACCTATCGGTCCTGGGTGGTTCAGCCACCTGAAAACCTAGGCGATGGCGGTTTAACTATCGCTTACCGGTGGTTCATCTATCAAAAATTCCCGAAAAGTGATTCCCTTAACTTTTCTAATCCCGATTTAAACCATCAGTTGACGACTCCCTTGGTCAACAAATTAAGCTCGACCTAAGCTCAACCACACCCAATAGTGGACCCGATTGCCTCATTAAGTTGATTTGGATTCATTTCAAATCATACTCATTTATGACTCAATCTTAACCTACAACTTAAATATTACAATCAAGTATGACCACCAAACTTAAAACTTTCTCAAGTTTGATATATACCACAGTCTCGGTAGTAGTCTTCCCTCCAACATAGCCAAAGTATAATTCCCATCTCAAACAATGTCATGGTATGATCCCTCCCATTTCGAGGCCAACTTGCCTCGGGTACATGTCGGATCGCTAACCTTGACTTTTTGCAGAACTAGGTAACCGTCCCTAGCTTGTCATGGCACGACCCTCCTATAATCTTTTCCTTGAAGCTTTCTCTTCAAAGCATTCGACCCGAAGTGTCATGAACTTAGATGGATTTACCTAAGTTATGCGGCACCATCATGTATCCATCCACAAAGGTCAATCTCCTCGAAAGCTCTTATGGTCCCTTACTACCTACAAAAGAAAATAAGTTAAAGAAAGCATTTCTCATGGGATCCAAAAGCAACCACTTTAGTAAAAGCTTTATATAGCCACTGAAATTACAACAATGGACTTTACAAACTTTGAAAGATCGCACATAAAAGATCATGGTCAATTACAGACCGAAGTCCCAATAAGTGTCCACATGACATAACTCTCATTTAGAAGTCAAAATCGTCTACAAAAGCTAACCAAACTAGGGTTGTCAAGCTTACTGCTAGCTCGCTACTTACTGTAGAACGTATGAACAAAACTCAAAAGATACAGACATGCATGAACATTACATCGAGTACTCTTTTTATATTTTTGTCAATGACATTGTACCCCATTTACTCCTTCGACATCCTTGTTGAAGCTGCTGTAGACATTACATCTCCTTGCCTTATGTTGAATCTTCAATCTTTTGCTCTAACTGCAATACGCCTCTTGGCTCATGGCTGCTCTTCGCTACTATTTTTGAGTAGTCAAACTCTGATCCACCATGCTGCTTCAACTCGTCAATAACTAACTCTGGTGTGGGGTCGGCTAAGTTATGTTAATCCTTGTTGATTCTTACGGATCCTTTTAATAAAGGAAAAGATCTTCCTTATTATGCGCCAGTATTATAATGGTCTCATGTTGTTTAAACTGGGTAGATGCTTGTTGGAGCCTTAATGAGCATCGCCTCGCAGACTTTGAAGTTTTTGAGGTCCTTCCTCCATAAAATTTGCCCATCAATTCTTCTTCAACTTAGTTATCATTTCCAAGTAGGTTCGCATCATTTCTACTTTTAATTGACATTCTGTTGGGAAATGAAGTGGATAATATATTCTTAGTAGTACTGATTACCATTAGTGAGGATTTAACAACTGGTCTTCTATTAGATCTCTTAGAAGGGTCTTTGAACTTATTCATAACTCCTCTGCTAGATAAATAAGAGAACTAGGATACTCAGTTTTGCCCATTCTCTTAAGTTAAGAAGATAAAGATTACTTAATTTTGCCTACATTCTCAAGATAAGAGAACTAGGGTACTCAGTTTCTACTATTATCTTAAGGTGAGAAGACAAATATTACTTGATTATATCTGCCTCCTCGATATTGTACTTCATGCATCGAACTGGTTTTAGCTTTTACCCGCTCTTTGCTCACACTTTTAAAGCACTCGAATTATTTACACTCCTTGCATTGAGTTAGCTACTGTAATTCACCTTCATTTTGCAATCAAACTTTTGGAATGCAAAAAGTTTTGCCCAAAAAGAGTAAAATTTTACCCAACTTGGAGCAAGTCTTTGATATTTTTGGTTGCCTTTGGGATTGTATCGTCTTATGCATTACCTTTGCTGCTTACTCCTCTGAGTAGAAAAGGTACAACACCCGAAGTCTCCCACTTTCGGCTATCTTGATGAGAAGCTCATTGACACTGACCTTATGAAGTTCTTTAGCCTCTACCCTTCAGCCCTGTCTTGGCATAACCAACATTCTCCCTCTATGAGAGCAAGGGATCGATGACTCCATAGAAGTCTTACATCTATGATACCATGGCACTACCAAGCTTATGGCCCTAGTATCCATTACCTTATATCTGCATCCTTTTCTTCACGATCGGTAGATCTGCCTTCGTGGTATTGTGGCACTCGTCTAAATCCACCTTCATTCTAACTGACGCTTAGCTTTTTGGGTAACTGAGCCCCTCTAGATTCATTATCGCTTCCTTGCCCCTTTTGACCACTTGTTTTAACACCACTATGTTCTCGGAACAGTTTACCTTGGTCAATATAAAGATAGACTGTAACTCCTATGTATGGCCTTCGTCATCTTATTGTAGGGTTTGCACCTATTTTGTTCTCTTTAGCTTCCTTGGTAGTACAATTCACTTGCTCGACCTTGTCTTTTAACTTGTCGGACTTCTTTAAGCAAATATAAGCACTTGAGTAGTCCAACTCTCCAGTCACTCCGATCATACCTCTGTATGATCAAGTCTCCCCATGGGACTCATTGTTATTTGCACACGAAATTCTCCCTCGGTGGTATACAACCATTATACGCTAATAACTAAGGCCTTTATCTGATGTAAAATTAGACCCACTTCTGTGGTACCATGATATTTACTCCTTGAACCCATAGCCCTTCTTACCATCGTGTTACTCACTAAAGTGGAGCTTTCATTAGCTCTTAATTATACCTATGTATGATCACATCCCTCACGGGACTTCTCCTGTGTTTATTGTATTACCCCGAACTATTTCACCATGATCTGCTATATCATGTCACCTCCTGTTGATATCTCCATTACATTCAGATTCTTATGGGATGAACTCGAACTATGATCTCTCTATATGTAGTCTCTGCCAGCACATCGTAGGAGCCTCTGCCATCTCCAATTGTGTTTGCTCCTTTGACAATTCACCTTCGCCCATCCATTCTCGGGTCACACCTGGATGAAGCATCGCTCTAGGACAATCCATCGCTTAGTAGCTCTCGAATTCCCCGGATTTCGCTAAAATTACTATACCATTCTCAGGATCATTAGCCTTTATCCCCCACCAGCACAATCTCCACTGCACACCATTTTCTTCATGACAACATTGTTGGATATTCTTTAAGAGTATTTGCCTCTACATCCTCTTGCCCCGTGCCAAGGCCTTTGATCCTAACTTCGCTTACACAAGTTGAATCACCTTAGTTCCTCCATCAAGTGCATTTCTAAGATAAGGTGCATATGTCTCGAAGCTCCCTTTGTTTTTGGCACCATGCAAGATGAGTTCGCACCATCAGAATGAAGAGCCCAATGGAATTACATGATCCCACTCTTACCTCTTCATGAGTTCATATCCTTGACCCTCTATCCAAGGAAAGCTCTGTGCCTTCGCTTCATGTTCTATCTTTTATGTTGACTCCCTTCATGTAGCTTAGATACTTCACCAAGTTTTACCCAAGTTGCTACGATCCTCGATTTGCATTGAGTTAATGGTGGCCCTCACTCCCACCATTCCATGAGTCAGCCCTTTATTGAGTCTGATTTCCATATCGACTCTAAGTGTACCTTCATACAATGTTGCCATGGATTGCTCCCCCACTTAATCTCACAATGCATCCATCAATGCATTACCTCATTCGAGATCATGGGACGACTCCTCGCCGCTCGCTTGGTCTGTTGAGCCTTGTAAAAATATTATCTTGAGGTACTCTTCCTTAACTTATGCAATCCATTGCACATGATTCTCCCTCTAGAGAACTAGGACCTATCTTAGATATCTATCATATTGGAGCAACTTTTCTTTTTGCATTCTTTCCTCTAGAAATTTTTAAAGATCATCATCTCCTTGGACTACTCCATCTTACTGAACAACATGTGCATTGTTCTACCACTAGAAGTTTTGGAGACCATTATCCCCTTAGACTACTCCGTCTTGCTGAACAACCTATGTATTATTCTACCCCTGCAATGTGCTGAATTTATTATATACTTAAGCCTTCTATAGACATATACTTTCTATGCTGAAGATAAAGTTTTGATGCTCCATAGCATAGAGTTTCATTCGCATTGGGATGACAACGAACACTCCATCGTCCGCATATAAGCCCTTGCATAAGTTTCGTTCACCTTAGATGCTCAATTTCGAGATGAAGTCAGTGACTAATTACACCTTAACTGCCATCCTCAGGATATATTGGAGGTCAAATTCTTTAAGTTTGACTGATCATTTGAGCATTTGACCTACCATGTCTAACTTAGAAAAATCTTGATGAAGTAGGTGGTCGGTGATTACCTTGATGTGTGATCCTAGAAATATAGCCTTAGCTTCCTTACTACTAAGACTAGAGCCAATGCCAACTTCTCGATCAGGGAGTAGTAGTCCTCAGGGCCGCTTAGCATGTGACTAGAGTAGTACATAGGTTACTGCTTCTCTTTTTGTAGCTTGACAAGAATTGAGCTAGCGATGCATTCGGATGCTTCAAGATATAGCTTGAGGGGTTCACCTGGGGTGATCGAGGTAAGCTTACGTAGGTGGCGAGATGAGACTTAAGCTCTTGGAAGGCCTCTTCACACTAAGGAATCCAGCTAAAATCTTTGGCACACTTCGGGGCTCGAAAGAAGGTAAGACTTTTGTCTCTCGCTCAAGAGATGAACCAGTTGAAGGCAACCAATCTCTTTGTGAGTTATTGAACCTCTTTGACCCTCTAGGGTGATTACATTTCAATTATGGCTCAGACCTTCTCGGAGTTGGTGGGATCCCTTGCTAATGTATGATGAAGCCGAGGAAATTGCCCGAAGTGACTCTGAATACATACTTATGGATTGAGTCACATTCTAAACTTTCTGAGTATTTGGAATGTCTCGGCTAAGTCCGAGAGGTGGGTGCGACCGAGCATGCTCTTGATAATCATGTCAACTAGTAGACTTCTATGTTCCTCCTAATTTGGTTCTTGAACATATTGTTAACCATTCTTTGTAGGTGGCCTCGACATTCTTTAACCTGAAAGGCATGACTTTGTTGCAATATGTCCCTTGGTCGGTGATGAAGGCCTTGTTTTGCCTGTCTTTAGGGGCTATTTGGATTTGGTTGTAGCTCAAAAAAGCATCCATGAAGGAGAGTAATTCTATCACGAGGTGGCATCTACTAGCTGGTCGATCCTCGGAAGGGGATAACAGTATTTTATATTGGCTCGATTAAGATCGGTATAGATAACACATATTATTTAGCTTCCACTAACTTTTTTGATAACTACTACATTGGATAACTAAGTTGGGTATTTAACCTCAATAATGAAGCCTACCTCCATTAGCCAACCTACTTTATCTTCGATAGCCTTCTATCGGTCGGGTGCGAATCTCGTAGGCTTCTGCTTTACTAGTTGCACCCCAAGTGAGATGTCGAGGTGGTGTTGTGCTACCTCTGGATGGATCCCCGGCATGTCTTTTAGGGACCGGGCGAAGACATCGGAATTCTAGAAGGGAAACTTAACAAGCTGGATTCGTTCGTCTTCTAGGAGTGCTGAATCGACTTTCACGACTTTGTCTGGACATCCTTTGTCGAGGGGAACCTCCAGTATCTACTCGATGGGCTCGAGTTGTGGCAATACTTTGTTGGGTTCTTAGGGGTTGGTCATTGGTGTTGGAAATAAAAGAAAGTAATGAAAAGCCCAATTGATTCATTGATTCATCGTTTATTTATACATAATGAGAAGAGGATTTCCCTCAACCAACATACGAGATTTCCTCATTCAGTTGGGGAAATCATATTTAAATCCTAACTAAATCCTATCTTTTATCATGCCCCCGCAAGATTGAGCTCCTGTAAGGATGCCGATCTTGAACTAAGGATGTCGATCTTGAATCGATGTCAATGAAACTGAAGGAAGGAAGCTACTGTGTTGTCAACCGCGGTGAAGACCTGACGGTGGTTGACTTTGACGGAGGAGATGCTGCTATGGCTGGGGCAATCGGTAGATCTAAATGGCAGCGAGAGAAGCGCTACGATCGTAGATTTACTGCCGTTTGACAGCGAGAAAGAACTTGTTGTGCTCTCTCTGTAGAGTACTGAGAGACGATGAGCGACGGCCCGTACAGGTACTCTCAACAAAGAGAATAGAGCAATAGAGGCTACAGGAGGAATGGCACCGACGAGCAGGTGTAGAAGCCATCGTCTACTGCAGATGGGGTAGGCAAGGTGTCGTTGCTTGTTGGAGCTGATGCGACAGTGGTGGTGCACAAGGAAGATGACCTCATACAGAAAAATACCTCGGTAGAGGAATTGAGAAAGCCAACAAGGTCTAGCGGAGGAAGAGAAAGCCGATGCACTAGAAATCTCCAGCTTCAACATCGACGAGAGACTGCCATTTGACAGTAAGAAGAGATAGATCTGCACTGATGAGGAGAGAGTTACCTTCGAAGCAAAGGAAGCAAAGGATGTCCAAGATGGTGGCGGTGGATGACCCTTGGGTATATGTGGTTTCGCAGTGGAGTTGTCCACGAATAAATAATGATAGAAGCTGTCATTTGATAGTGAATAAAAAAAAAAAGGGTAATCTCTCTTATAGAGAGAGGGGCTCTGATACCACGTTGGAAATAAGAAGAAGTAATGAAAATACCCGATTGATTCATTGATTCATCGTTTATTTATACATAATGAGAAAAAGATTTTCCTCAACCAACATACGAGATTTCCTCATTCAGTTGGGGAAATCATATCTAAATCCTAACTAAATCCTATCTTTTATCAATTGGTGCCTCCGGCCTAATCTTCTTAGGCAGGGTTGTTGCGATTAGGTAGCACTGTTTGGACTCTTGTGGATCACTCATTGCCTCTCCTGCTCTCGCCCTGGCTGAGAACTTCATTATGCGATGATATGTGGAGACGACCACTTGCAACTTATTGAGAATCAAGTGGTCGAGGATCGCATTGTACACCAAGGGGAGTCTTCCCATTATAAATGGCACAATCAGGGTTTTTGACCTTGGTTCCTCCTCGACAGTCAACGGGAGGGTGGTGATGTCGAGGGGGGAATGGAATCTCTCATAAATCTTGTCAGAGTAGAAGTTATGGGGACAAGGTCCCTATTTGTTAAGTCGAGTTTTTAAAAGGTGTCAAAATACAATATGTCAGCGGGAACTCCCTAGGTCCACCATGGTCCTCTTGACTTGGGGGTTCACAATTTGCGTTGAGATCCCCGAGGCATCATCATGGTCGGGATATGCCTCTTCCCTCATCTTCAAGGTGATCTCAGGATTACACTCGTGCTTGGGTCTCTTTTCCACCATGGCTTGGGCATAAGCTTTTTGAGCTAAGTATCCCCACCCGAGGTAGGGCCGCCAACAATGACATGGATTTGCTTATGATTGGGCCTTTCTAGTGAGGAGAGGGCTCATGTAGCTCTTTGACATAGTGACTGAGGTGCTCTTAATAAATGAGGCCTTCGATTTAGTTCTTAAGATCATGACACTCCTCGGTGTCATGATCACGCTTATGGTCATAGTTGCGGTAGAAGCGACAATATCTCGATCGATCATGCTCCTCCCACCGAGTCTTCATTAGATTGGGTGCCCTGAGGAGCCCTTTCTCTCATATTTGGAGATCTCCATTTGGGTCAAATTGAGCAAGATTGGGAGCAGCCTTGGGATGGGTGGTTCGGGCCTATCCACCCTCCTCCTTGGTGGTCCCAAGGGTTGTCCTCATTATTGCTTAACATAAGGTCGCTTCTGGTCCTTATGTTAAATATTTTATTATTTATAAAATATTGATATTTTATATTACTATATTAGTCTTCTGCTGATATTGTTGCCATCATGCTTCTAGGAAATATGGAATCATCTATTGCTTGTTATAGCATATAAAGGGTTCTTGTATCTTTCTGTATATTTTACTTCATCTGAATTTTTTATCTTTTGTAATACTAGAATATTACATATCATACTGAACAAAATCATCTTTTACCAAATTTCATAATCCATGTGAAATAAATAGAATTTTTATCTTAATAGCCTAAAATTGATAATTATCACCTTTGAAGATAGGAAGAAGCTGACAAGGAACACTTACTCCAATGCCTGTTATCTTTTTTTTTTTTCTGGATTTACTAGTCTTCCTTTCTTTTTGATTGAGGTACCTTCAACTGAACTTTCTTTATGAAAGAGACCCAATTAAATATGATTGATTTTTGATTTACTTAATTAGGTTAAATTAAAAAATATAAATTATGATATTCTTTTATAATTTTCTCATGTCACATATTTTTGTGTTTGATAATTAACTATAACTATTATTTTTTGGTATTTATTTAGTTATTCACACATATATCTTTAAGACATAAAATGATATTTATTTTTCACATAAATATATATTTTATCATGATTATAGTCATCATACAAGCTTTTGTTTATGTAGATTAATGTTCAACAATTATCACGATTATTATTTTATTATTATTAAATTATTTTAACACAAATATAAAAAATATTTAATGAATATTATTTTGTAACTTATATCTCTAAATTTTATCTATATTGTGGCTACCAAAGTGATCTAGGAGGATAAACCTATAAGATATGAATTATGATAAATATTTTATTATTTATAGAATATTGATATTTTTTATTACTATATTAGTCTTGGAGTTGCCAAAGTAACCTAGACAATAAATTTTAAAATTATATTACATAGTCCTAAATGATATTAAAAAATAATATTTAGAATGACATATATAATTAAGAGATTTAAATAATCTCAAAGGAGAATCTACTTTAAATAATTATATAATGAGGTAGCATGATATTATTTTGGATATTCTTATAGCTTAGGATTGTATACCTCAAAGTTATCAATACTAGTCCATTAAGGATGATATCAGTCTTCTATAGATTAGTTTGAGTGAATACTAAATATGTTAATATTTCATCTAGAGGTGAAATATGAATGATATCAGTAGCTCATCATATCGTGGAAACTCAAAGCATCAATTATATTATTTTATATTTTGCAACGATACTTACTTCCATACATTTATGCTTCTAGTGTGTTTGTACTCTTCGATTCAAATTATTCTGTATATTTAGAGCATATATAATTCACGTTGAGTATATTAGATCTTGACTTAGTTGTTCAAAGGCTCACAGAACTTGACTGATGAAAGTAATATAAAACAAAATAATGAAATAAATACTTGAGAAAGATCTAATAGGTTTAATGTTTCTAATAAATATACTTATAAATAACATAAAGACCTTATAACCGATTGTAATTAACATACTAAAATATTTAAATGCTATTGAGGATATATTTAAATTTACTCGTAAGTCATTGGATGACACATTAATGAAGAAATTGATCAAGGTTCAATACGATGACACTTGAGAGCTTTAGGATCATATTCTCATTATGACTGATGGATCAGGGACTGCTACGAATGATAGGTTTTATATCTTTCAAGCTTCTATTGATGTTGTTGCCATTATGATTATGAAAAATAAGAAATAATCTATTGCTTGTTGTAGCATATAAAGGAATTTTGCATCTTTCTATACATTTTCATTCATTTGATTTTTTTAATCTTTTGTAATACTAGGATATTATAGATCATATTGAACAAAACCATCTTTTACCAAATTTCATAATCTATGTGAAATAAATATAATTTTTATATTAATAACTTAAAATCGATAATTATCACCTTTGAAGATAGGAAGAAACTGATAAAAAATATTTACTCCAAGATCTATCATGTTTTTTTAAATTTCTTTTTCAGACTTCTCTTCTTTTTTATATTAAGGTACCTTCAGCTGAACTGTTAAAGAGAGCCAGACGCATGAAAGCTTACAACAGTTCAATCCCATAGTGGAACTCAAAATGAAGCACTATGGGTTCCCACACAAAGGAGGTGGCTCGGGAGCTGCAAAACCAAATCAGTGGAAAACCTAAGGCGAAGCTTCCCTGTCTGCCATGCCCTCCAATATCAGAAGCCGTAGGTGTGACTGTGCCTAGCGTAATCCTGGAACATACTCGCTACTTGTCAATACAGTTTCTTCTTTCCTTTTTCTTTTGCTGCTCCCAATGTATTATTGAAAAGCTGGAACCGCCAACTTGTGTTTATCTTGATTGAAAGCTATATCATGTAAGATGAGCTCAATTGGTTCTTGGTAACTGTGGCTCTTAGTCATATCAATTTGTTCTTGTTTCATTTCATCATGTAATGGATAAAACTGACATTTAATTGGGTTAGTCAGGTAACGGATAAAACTTATCAGTGTTCTATCATTTAATATTTTTATGTTTTTACATTAGAATTCATTGAGAGAGCTATCAAAGATCTCATGGGTTCATCATTGATGCTTGATGTTATCTACTGTGGTAAGCCACGTTAACAGGTTTTTAGATGGATTAAATGCGAATGGGATCTGGTCAACTTGTTGAATATTTTTGGAATTTTTTTTTTTTGTATGCACTAAATGAATAGGATATGACGAAAACACAAATTAGCATAAAAGATTGGCAACTATTGTATAGCTAGAGGAATTAAATGTATTGAGCATAATAATGTAACATTATTTTCAAGCCCATTGGTAATGTTTGTCACCACAAACAGTTCCAGGATCCACCAAGTTGGGTGTACCTCAATCACTACTGTGGATATATTTTGATCCTAATGTCAGATGCATGAATTTTGATACCCGTGTCACACTCGACTTTAGATGCATGAATCAAACCTACTTATAGACTTTTTGCATTATCAATTTTAAAATTAATGTAGCATATATCCCTTTAAATTGTACAAAATTTCAAATATCACTATTTTAACATCTTTCCATGAATCAATTTAAGAAGATATTTTATGTTCAATATGTAACCATTTTTTGTTTTAATTGAATTTTTTATTTATTAATAATAATATTATATTAATTATGGTATAAATATTTTAATTTTCATTCATTATGAATGTAACGGTTATTATTAAATTTCTCCATTAAAATTTTTAATTATGGTCCAAACATTTCGATCTTAAATTAATTCTTGAGCGTTACAAAATTGATGATAATAAATGTTTTTGATGGGATAACATCTATTATATGTGTTTTGGTCCCTTGTCTCACATTCAAAGTTTTGAAAGTTTTCCTATATCATCTAAGTGAGAATTCAAAGTCGAGAAGTGCTAAAATATAAAAAGATATCGTTGTTTAGATCTTTAACAACAATGACTGAAGGTACCCAATTTATGATTCCACAATAATTTCATCAAGTTTCTGTTATGGTTTCATAGAAACACAGTTTTTGTTTTATATTCTTTTTCTTATATTTGGTATATGATTAACCTATACCTTAATACAAAGAATATTTCATTTTTATACTGTTAAATATGGTATGATTTTAATTTCTCTTTTGAATCTTTTGGCGTATTAGATGTTGGAAATCATGAGGATATTAGATTTTCAACACTTCTTGTAAAATAAAGCATATGTTATTAATAATGCTCATATTTGTATGAATATTTTGTTATATTAATTCATGCTTATGAGTTAAGTTTATATGAACAAAATGTCTAGTGATCCATATAATCTTAATCAATTAGGGATTAATCATAGCATCCTTAGTTAATTAAAATTATATATAAATTTGGATCGCATAATGAATTAGACATAATATTATGATTTATTATATTTAATATTATGTCTAATTCCTTATGCGATAAAATATCAAATTATTTTTATAATTTACCCACATGGATTATGAATTGGTACATAATTTTATAATTTTATCATAAAGATCATATAAATCTATTTAAATTAAAATTTTAACCCACATGTAATTTTTATGTCATGATATTCATTGGATTTTATGTAGTTTCTCAAATTATTATTATTTTTGATATCCGATATGAGATTCTCCAATTTACGGGTGATAACTATAAGATATGGAAGGAGAGAATTCACCTCCATCGAGAATTCACACTAGCATTAAAAGGTGTAATATTAACGAAGACCCTTTTATCTTATTGCATGAGAGATTAGGACATATCTCCATAGATACGATTAAGAGATTAGTTAATGATAGGGTACTTAGTACTCTTGATTTTACTGATTTTAAGACTTGTGTGGAATGTAATAAGGGAAAGCAGACCAACAAGTCCAAGAAAGGTGCTAATAGGAGTTTAAACATATTAGAAATCATTCATACTGATATATATTATCCAGATATGGACATATATGGTCAAAAATAATTCATCTCCTTTGTATATGATTACTTATGATATATGTATATCTATTTGCTACATAACAAAAATGAAGCCTTTGATGCATTCAAATTCTTTAAGACTTAAATTGAGAATCAATGTGGTAAGCAAATTAAAATTATGAGATCAGATAGAGGTGAAAAGTATCACGGTATATATAGTGAGAATAGACAAGAACCTAGTCCTTTTGCTAAGTTTCTTTAACATGAGATCATTGTCTAATACACTATATTGGTTCTTTAGACCAAAATATACTAATTTTGGTCCATTCTAACTTATTCGCCATGAAGGCTACCATCTAAGTAGGAAGGCTTCACATCATAAGCCCTCGAACAATGATGTAGCACAAGCCCAAAGTGTCCCACACCAATAATTGACAGTAACTATCATATCTTATCAGGATCATAGGTCAGAATGATCAGGTTATTAGGTTGATCTTGTCTTGAGCCAACTAGTAAGTGGGTTCATGGACCAAGTACAAAAAGAATCCTCCAACTTACATTGGAGGGGGATAAATGGATAGATAGATAATCGCTATCCCTCTATACTCTCTCTGTATACTTACAGGTTACATTGTTGTCTTCTCTCCACTACTGACTTAAGTATCGAAGGGGTCGCATCGAGCAACCCTCGACATCGACTTGTCATGAAGGATTGATGTTCATCCGTGGAAATTCATATGACATAGCACTCAGAGGAGGAACCCTACTCCTTTTGCTTCAAGTTAAAGATGACCACAAAAGTTAAACCAAATTTAGGCTGCCAAACCTACTGCTAGCTTGCGACTTGTTTGTACAAAATATGTTATAAAACCAAAAAATACGAATATATATGAGCATCACATTAGCACCACTCTCTTGATATTTTTATTTGTGACAAGTGATATCATGCCAAGACCTTCGATGTCAACTAGGAATATAGGTTTCTATGTAAAGAACTCATTTGTTAACCTGACATATTGGATTAGAATTTTCATGTCCTGGTCAAGTTGCTTTCCCTATATAATTTTTCATATGTTGAAATCGAAAACTACTGTTGCTAGACCGTGCTTTTGCTTCCATAAACATTGTTTTATATGGACTGCAACTACGTATAATTCATGTAACTTCTTAAAAAGGTTAAAAGAAAAAATTCTAGGATTTGTGGTGCTATTCAATATTGTTCCTTCAGATCTTTTTCAATCTCTCTCCAAACTATCGTGCCAAAGTTAGGTAGGTCTTATGCAATGCATTTCCTGTTTTGTATTTCATGATCTTCTCTGTTGAACATTAGTCCTTGAAGGAATCTTAATTTGATTTTTTTTTTTTTTGTGTTAGTTGAGAAAGCGAATCGAACATAGGGTGGAAATTAAAGATTCTAGAGAGAAGGCCAGTAAGAACATCAATGACTATCACATGGAGGGTAACAATGGGAAAGTCATAGAACAAAAGAACAAGGATGACATTGGTGTAGCATATACTGATGTTACGATATCCGCAAACGATGTTATACGAGCTAGAGGTCTTGGAGCTAGAGACGATATAAGCAGCTTTCTTCCGGTTGCAATTGATTCAACTGATTTCGTGGCTTCACTTCGCGATGCTCATGATTTTGAAGAACCACAAGGAGAGATGCCTAGACCAGGTTTTGGTTGGACAGAATTGATCGACGAAAAAAAGGATTTAAAAATATCGACTTCTATAATTTGTAAGCATATCCAAGCAGGCAAGTCAACCGTTTGTTACTTGTTTGTGTTGCTCGTAATATGATAGTATCCCAGCAAAATTAGGTCATACTCATCGTAGTAGAATCAATAAAACTTTGTGAAATTATAATAAAAATCCTACCTAGCCACTTCTATCTTATAAAGAAGTGTGGCTAGGATTTAGTTTAGAGACTTAGGGCTTAGTAGCCACCACCCTTTTTACTGGGCTGGTCGACTAAGGTTTCCATTTGCTAGAGTCGGCTATATAGCTAACTAGGCTACCGCCTACTCCTATTAAGGCATGTCAGCTATAGAAGGGGAAATGGGATGAATTTACTTAGGAAGCACCCCCTAGGACTAGGGTTTTTGAGCCCTATATAAACTACAACCTCTACATCTTTTCCAAAAAATTAGAATCATCTTATTTCAGCCTTTGTGCCAAGTTCTAGAAGGGAGGAACCTCTATAGTGTTCAAAGGGTTAATCTCCCTCAAAGATCAAATTTTATAGAGCTCCTTTTAGGATTCTATCATCTGGTATCAGAGCCGCGTTCCTACTGCCCCTACTGCCATCTCTGTCGCCTTCACCCATCTAAGTAATTCCTACAATTGCTTCAAGACGTCGCCTCCATCGTCATCCCCAAATTGCAAATCCATCAATCTATCGTTGCCCTCTCTACATTTGCATTAAAGATCTAGTAAAATTCCATCACCCACACCTTGTTACTATTGCAAACCTTTATCCTTGCGTTCCAAAGAAAATTGTCTATTCTTGCTTCACTGTGAATTCTTTCCGTCATAAATGTGATTATCAATGCTAAGAGGAATTGCTGCAGAAAATTTCAACCATAAAGAGGCTTATTGAAACCAGTCTTTTGAGTATTCTTTCTGAATAAAATTTTTACATATTCTAATAGAACAACTTAGCCTCCATCTAAGATTGATCTATAGTGAAAATTATTTCAGAAACCGATCCTATATTGCTTCAATTCTTTACTGCGTGTTATTAGATTTTTACGATAAAGAATCTATCTTCTTTCCTTGCATTCATTTTTCTACTGTTACGCTGCCAAAATTGTGTCATTCTAAATTACTGCTACTATTCACATCTGAACCGAGATTTTGCTATTTGAATTCTACAAGAATACCAAATGAGGTTTGAACGATTATCTAACTAAACCCATGATTGGTCTGAAAATCAACTTCTAGGAACTATTATTGAGGGCTTAAAATCGGAGATACAAGGAGAAGTGAAGGTGCGACAAACATATACTCTTATGGTAGCTATCTCCTTCGCACGGCTATAAGAAGAACGCTTGAACCATGAAACTCGAAGGACTAGGGTCACTCCTAGACCAATAATACCGAAGCCTTTAGCCCTCTCTACTACCATCCGAGCCCTTGCACCCAAAAAATTGATAAGAGATGAACTTGGGAGTGATCCACAAAGGGACTATATTGGTACTGTGATGAACGTTGGAGCCGTGAACATCACTGCAGGAAAGGCTAACTTCTTGTGATAGAACTAGTAGAAGATGAAGACATTGAATCATCTAAAGAAAGCCTCAAATCTGAAGAAGAAGTCACAGAGGAAGAGTCCCAATCGGTTGACTTTACGGTGCACACTCTAGCCGTCTACTTTAACCCATAGACAATGAAAGTGGGGGGACTTCTCAAGCAACAACCCATCACTGTTCTCATAGATACGGGCAGCACAAATAACTTCCTTAATAGCAAAGTTGCTGCACGTATGACACATTAAATCGAAAGTTATAACAAATTTAATGTAAAGGTCATCGACGATCGAATTCTTAAATGTGACCAACGATGCTCATAGGTGAAATTGCTCCTATAAGACCAAGAAGTGGTAGCCAACTTTTTTCTCATACCCATCAACGACTATGAAGCTGTGCTTGAAATTAAATGACTCACAACATTATGTGACATATCCTCAAATTTCTCTAAGTTAATCATGAGGTTCTATTGTAAAGGTAGACAGGTCACCTTACAAGGCAAACGCGGGAGCCATATCTCCACCATTTCGATACAACGGATGGAGAAAGTTTTGCACAAGACACATGGTGACTTTTTGATACATATCCAGTAGCCATCAGAGGAGAAGAACGTGTAAATTACAGACCCAAAGCTTGCCTAATTGCTAGAGAAATTCGTTGACATTTTCGCTGAGCCGCATGGACTTCCCCCTACCCGGTAGCATGATCATCGTATACCTATACTCTCGGGCCAACCTCATAGGGATAATTTTGATGTTATTGTCAAAATGTAATATAACTCAGATGAAACCTCATAGGGATAATTTTGGTCCATTCCAGCTTATTTGCCATGAAGGCTACCACCTAGATAGGAGAGCTTTGTGTCATAAGCTCTCAAATGATGTTGTAGCGTGGGCCTAAAGTGTCCTACACCGATGATTGAAGTAACTATCATATCCTATCAGAATCAGAGGCCAGAGTAATCAGGTTGTTAGGTTGATCTTATATCGGACCAACCAGTAAGTGGGCTCACAAACCAAGTATAAAAGGAATCCTCCAACTCACACTAGAGGAGAATAGAGGGATAGATAGATACTCACTGTCCCTCTACACCCTCTCTCCATATTTGCAGCTTATATTATTGTCTTCTCCCCTATATTGTTATCTTTTTCTCTCTATTGAATTAAGTACCGAAGATGTTTTATCAGGTAACCCCCGACGTCGACTTGTCATACAGGATTGATGTTCGTCCGTAGAAATTTGGATGACATAGCAATCAGAGGAGGAACCCTACCCCTCTTGCTTATGAGTCAAAGATGACCATAAAAGATAAATCAAAATTGGGCTGTCAAGCCTAATGTTAGCTTGTGACTTGTTTGTATAAAGTATGTTATAAAATCAAAAGATACAGATATACATGAGCATCACATTGAGCACACTCTTGATATATATTTTTTTTTGGTGACATGAGCCTTCGATGTCAATTAGGAATGGAAGTTTCTATGTAAAACAACATCTACACATTTGTTGTCTTGACATATTGCATTAGAATTGGCATGTCATGATCAAGTTGCTACAAACATTAATTGGTCTTCTTGTGAGCTAAAAATAAATGTGCATTTGTGAAACTTATAAATAGATGTGCATTCTTTTTTGAGGATTGGTTATGTCTCATGATAGATATTCATCAATTCACTTTGAATGCATTCAATTGAATCTATTTTTTTCCCCTGAACTTTAGATCCTATCGTCTTCACGTATGCTGCTGTAATATGACGCTGATCACATATCTCTTTTTTGATCATTCACCAAGTTATGTAGTGAGGCAATCGTTCACATCACTCGAAGTGGCTCATTATTCCGTAAATCTCTGTGGACTTGCATTCTTTTTTTGTCTCAGATGTGCGTAAGTTATTCATAAGTGGAAGCAGTGAACTGTGCTTGTCTAGTTACTTTGTTTCGGTCCATGCTTCTTTTTGGTGGCTTATCAGAACTATGATAGCGAGTTCTGTTAGAAATCATCGGCAGAATTAGCTCTGCATGAAGGAAAATGGTGATCTACAACGAAGAAGGTACTTTTAAGTGTTAAGAATGGTGAAACAAAAGAAGCTGCTGGGGTGGATTGAATCACCCACGAGACCTCTCAGGGGTTTCTTCAATCCTTGTAGAATTGTTGCAACTTGAGCCCCAAGTGTGAGATCTGTGACAGACCACATAACCCCTTTAAAAAAAAATGCAGCGGTTATTTTGTCCACCTATACCAGAGTTTGTAAAGAAAATATTTATTGATTGATATCTGAGGTAAAAAAAAAGATTTTTGGTTTTTATGATCTTTCTTAGCTGATATATGCTTTTTGTAGACTAAGGCCTAGGATGTTTTTTTGTTGTCATGCAAATATTGTGGTTATACTTAAAAATTATTTATAGTTTAAACCAAGGTTTGTCGTACCGATTCATACCAGCGCATCGAGATTACGGTATATGATACCGGGCTATACGCATAGTACGTATCACCTGATACATTAGAATATATTATAATATTTTTAAAATATAATATTATATAATATAAAATTAAATATTAATATATTAAAAAAGAAAAACATTGGTGACGTAGCCTCGATCTTTCTCCCCGTACGCGAGAGAAGAATCGTTTGCGGGCGAGGACGACGCGTGGGCGAGGAGGTATGTATCCTCTTCTTCTTCTTTTTTTCCCTTTTTCTCCCTCAATCGACCATCGCCGGTCGATTTCTCTCCCAATCGACCGTCGACGATCGATTTTGACGGTCCCACCCGGTAGTAGGCGATCCGTGTACTGATCAACTGCGGACCGGTACATATTGAGCGATACATGGTCTTACCTTTTGGTAAGGTAAACCTTAATTTAAACATTTAAAAACCTGTACTTCTAAAGATCTAGTTGGCATATGTTCATCTTTAGTGCTTTTTGAATTTTGAAAACAATCTGAAAGTGTGAACTTGGGTGAATTTGAGAATTATGCGATGGTTAGGATCTGATAAAGTTGTTCAAAATAATATTGCAGATTGGATAATCTTGATTAGGTTTATTCATAATGACTTTGTGTCTGTATGAAGATATTCTTGTTGTGAACCTTATCAACCTTAACTCTTTCAGGTGATTCATGAGAACTACTCTAGTCCAGTTAGTTAAAATGTTGGTGCGGTGTATAGAGCAATTGGCAATTCTGAGGATGGTCAAGTGTTTTTGGAGTTTTGCCTCAACACACTCTTGTTTCAAACACCATCCCCTGGGTATGACATCTTCGTGAGAATTTTGTATACCTAATAGGCATGTGGTTGACTAACTTCTTTATTGATCGATAGCAACGGATGTCCAGGTGCGCTGTCAATTGCCCAATCAGACCCTGTTACTGGAAACCTTCCATTAAAAGGTGACATGTTAATGCTGAGAAAGGTATGTTTGACCTTTCTTACGTTAGATTATTAGGTGTTATCATTTTACGTAACAATATTTGCAATCTCATACCGTACCAATATATCGATTAGTTATCGATATGATATATACCGAGTGTATCGACACATGATATATTAAGGTACCACGCATACCAATCCTTTACGGATCGATATGAATCGAACAGTATGATATGATATTACAAACCTTAGTATATAAAGCCATTGTATGTCTTTGCACAGCTGGGCATGCCAAATGTTATAAAAGCCATGCCGTTAGCAACTGAGCTTGTATATCCACTTTATTTGGTTACTGCATCAGACTGGTATTTGGATCTGATCACATATATCAGTGTCTTTGTTGTGCTTCAGTTTCTGATACTTCTTTTGTTGTTCTAGCCAATTACCTGTTTCTAAGAGAGGAGAGGAGTTCTTAAAGCACAAGGCTGCAGGGGTCAATATGGATGACACAGCTTTTATGCAGAACTATTTACTTTATTTAGTGGCATGTGGTTTATTTAAAATAAATTGTTGCAAGAAATTTTACTTAGTGTAGGATTTTTTGAAATTGTAATGAAGACATGGGACATTTGGTTAATTAGGTTTGCTGTAGCTCATTGTTTAGTTGCCCTTGATGATCTCTCCATCTTGCCTCTGTGTAGAATTATTTATACCCCATGATATTTTGTAACAAAATAATAAAAAGAGTGCTATACTTAAGTTGTACCAGGGTGTATGGTCAAATATTGATGCTTGGTCAGATGAGTAAATACTGATCAGTGTGTATAGGTTTGCTCAGTTTTTATAATCATGGCTTTATGATGTCTTCCCATACTCCGCGAATCATTTTTTGTGATTGTTTATTTTTGAAGAGCTGTGTCCAAAACACCGTAATCACTAATATATTAAATGATAGGACACATTAAGAACTATAGGCTCTTTTCACCTATAACAGTTAGAACCTCGTAATTTGTCTTTTAAGTGGAACCAAATGGCTTCAAAGCATGAGTGGTTTTAGCTAGATGGCTACATTAATGAATGTGGAACAGTAAGTAAGTGGTAAAGGGTTGGATTTAATTCTCGCTCAATAATCTACACAGAGAAAAGGAAGATGTAGGTTGTGTTTCTATCAAATTGTTTGGATCACAATGGTTTATCTTGTAAGAGTTCTTTGTATGATTTTTGTTGCATCTTAATTGTTAACCCTATGGCTGCAGACTAGCTACATCGTCAAAAGAACTGCTTATCAATTTTGATACTTTAGTGTGACTACATTGGCCAGTTTTGAGTAATGTGTGGTTAAACATGTTAGCCTGATTAAACAGTTGGTAGCCTCAATTCAATAGTAGGGTTTTTAAAACTTAATTTTATTGCTCGATACTAAAGGTATATAATGATCACTAGCAAACTAATATGCGGACCGATCGCTATCAGATGGTATTGTTTATCGGGGTTATTTCTGTCTCGTTACTATCTGAAACAGGTTGGTAACAGTCAATTTCGATTGTCGCCACCTGCTACTGAGCGGTATTAGCCTAGCTGCAACAAGGGATAAGGAAAAAGAAAGAGAAAGAGAAAGAGAAAGAAGAAGAGGGAGAACCTCATGTCTCGATCTTATGCTGCCCACCCTCGATGATCCCGACCAGGCATCGCCCTCCTTTGCCGAACGCTGTAGATGAGAAGAAGAAGCCTTGGCAACGTCGCCTCCTCATCTTCTTCTCGTGGTAATTTTTCATTAGATGGCAATTTTGAGAGATATGTACTTTTTTGTCTCCTCATCACCTCAGACGAGAAGAGGAAGCAACATCGCCTCATTTTCAATTTGTTTTATGTCTTCTCCTTGTCCAAGATGACGAGAAGAAGTAGAGGGGGTAACGTCACCTCCTTTTATATATATATATATATATATATATGTCACCTCCTTACAATTTCTCTTCATGAACTTTCCTTTTTCCAAAGTTTGTTCACATTGTGTTGGTGACTTGGTGTTATAATCAAGGTTTACAAGAGCGGTACATACCGGTTCACCAGGTTGTCGGTACACGGATCACCCGCTACCGGGTAGTACCGTCAAAAATCAACTATCGACGATCGATTTTGACTGTCGGCGGTTGATTGAGGGAAAAATTAGGTCAATTGAGGGAGAAAAAGGGAAGAAGAAGAAGAGAAAAAGAAAAGGAAGAAGAGAGGAAGAAAACCTAGCGCCTGTCCTCGCCCACGCACCATCGTCGCCCTCGCCCATGGTTCGCCGGGCGCCCGCGGATCGCCTCGCCCATCACCGCCACCGTGCGAGGAGATGTAACGTCTCCCGTGGGGAGAAAGATAGATGCAACGTCACCCCTTTTCTTTTATTTTTTAATATATTTTAATATTATATAATATAATATTATATTATATTTAATATATCGGGCAGGGCCTGTCGCCCGATACCGGTACCGACAATATATTGATATACCGGTAAGTAAAACCTAGGTTATAATCAGTTATTGATTTATTATAGTTGTGCTTATTTTGCTAACCAGCCTTTTGTTAACCCATAAATAGTGGCACATGCATATACTCGGTTTATTTGTTAATTTATTTTTCTAGCAGTGATATTATTTGCTCATTCTGCATGTCATTTTGGGTTAAATATTTTTCTAGTAGCACATATGCAACATTATAGTTAATGTGAATCCTTTAGCAAGATACTATGGTATCTGTATCCAGGATGGACGAGTGAGCAATCTTACCACTGGAATGAAGTTTGTCTTTGATTTTAATTTTCATGAAACATCTTTATTGTGACTTATACTATAGTACTCCCAATGTTTCATAAAAGTAAGTCCTGTTAATGGTGATAAAACTTCATTCAAGGATTAGAATCTGGTATTGAGTAATTATATTGGTCCCTGATTGAGTGACCGGACTGGTGTATATTATTTACCTGTTACGTACGTACCAAAGACTCTGGTCCCTGATTGAGTATTATATTATTAGAATCTGGTACGTACCAAAGACTCAAAGAGGATGGGTGATCTACTTGGTTTCCACACCATGTATATTATTACCTGTTGTATTACTTGTTAGTTGTTACACTGTCATCCATTACAGACAGACTGCTTAGAAAAATTCTTGTCATATAAGGATCAAAACATACTCTCCATGGAAGGCCTACAAAAGTGATAATAAGTTTGTGGGTGATCTGTGTCATTCATCATGTGCTAAAGATTGGTTGAAGGCATCCATTGGAGGATTCAGAATTCGATCGGTTGCAGGTTCCAACACCTTTTTGGACCAATATATTCTTGGTATACCAAATGGTATATATCATTAAAAAAAAAAAAAAAAAGAAATGTGTACTGACTGGTGCCAAGTTATCTGATCTGGTAGTGGACCATAATTGGATTGGTGAATACTGTTCGGTATGTGTTTCTGTCTGTCTGTCCCGTGTTTGAGATCTTGATTCCTTCCATAAGGTAATTTTTGTCTTCGAATACTAGTTGGTAGTTGCATTTGCCGATGATACATTACATTTCAATTATACATCACATTTCTAGTATAATGGTAATCTTATTGCAAACCATTCTTTAGTTTCAGAATGGGGTAACGCCTGTACAAGTTGTCGAGTCTGAGAACTCTGAATCGGCCTCTGTTGCAATGGAAAGCACTTGGCCATATCGGTCTTCGTTGTTCATCGTCTTCATTCGAGCAAAACTGCCTTCAAGGTAGTCCCTTCAGATTGCTTTGGGATATTTTTTGCGATGGATCTTGGATAAGAATAGTGCTTCATATTTTTAATGTATTTTCTTACAGCTGGAATTTTAACAGTTTTGCATCAGAAGTTGAACAAGCTAGCTTCTGGATATGACATCAAATCTATTCAAAAGATTTTAATTTCACTGGGTCATATTTCAGTAAAGGAGATTTTTAGTCTTTGCCGGTCAAAGGTGTGTACTATTTCCTCATAAACTTTGTTATGCATTGGCATAAACTTCTCAATATCTTGATTCCAAGTTAGTGTTTCTGTCACAACCGACATGATACTTAAAAGTCAAAACTATAGTTCCCCTGTCCAAAGTCTCTGGTTATCTTAACCAGTGAAATATCATCATCCATAACTGGAAGTAGGTCTTCTCAGAATGGCAGTGATAGAGAATCACGAACCAAAAAGCTTTTTTGATGTTTCTTTTGTACAGTAGCAGAAAAGAAGAGCGTTGTGCTGGTGCTGTCTGGTTGGTGTCGCTCTTGATGTATTATTTATTTGCGGGCATCATCCAAAATTTCAGCAACTCCTTCCTGAGATTCATGTTCATTGCTTTCTTCAACTATTCTTTTGAAAGGATCACTTACAAATTTTGATAATCTTTTTCATCTTAGTTATGCAATCTGATATTTTTTGTGATATCTGGACCACTAAATAGATAGTTCATTTTTAGATGAGTTATATGCAAAATTGTTAAGGGATAATGAAGGTTCAAATATGACGAGATCTAGTAAAACAGAGGGAGGCTGGATATGAAAAATACCAAGTGGGAGTACATGAGAGAAATCAGTGGAAACTTATTTCTTATAGTATATTGAAGAAACATTTCATATCTCATCCTCAAAATGGACTTTGAAGGTTTGTACTTGTGCATTGGTGAAGATTGGGCCTTACCTTAATTTTTGCTGCCTTAGCTTATAATTGGAGTTTGATGTTCTGGTCTCTACATTATCTTTCACATTAGGTTACTAAATCTCTCTTTGTGGATATTTTGGTAATATAATAGTTACTTGGGTTGATTTTTGAATATCAATCTAAATAACTCTAGTCCTACACCTTTTAAACCAATGATTTAAAAAAACGCTGATGTGCTTGCGTAGGTGCTTGGGTGAGGCGAGACGAAGCCCGAGCACCTTGTTTCTACTCCAAGTGGTGCAATTCAAAGAGGCGTCGCTTGGACACTCACCCAAACCTAGGTGTCGGGTGCTTCGAGCAAGTGCCTAGGTTAAACCAAGCGACGGAACCGAGATTTTAGGTATAATAGTTTGATCATATTTTGCGTTAGTTGGTTCTGTCAAACCAACTAACTTACTGATATCAGTTCCTCGCATGAGTCCTCCCCATCCCTATTCTACTCGTGAACCCGCTCCAATTATTGTTGTTTCTCTCCGCTGCTGCTGTCGCTATAACTCGACACCGCCTCACTCTGCTGTTGCTCCACGTTGTCTCTTTCTGTTGCTGCTCGATTCCTCGTCTCTCCATTGATACTACCACTATCTCGATCTATATTTTCACACTTCTCACGTTGATTAAAACGGTTAACAATATATTAATAGTTACTGTTAATAGTATGTTATTAAGTGTTAATATTATATTATTAATAATATGTTTACAATATGTTATACTACTAATAGTTATTTTATTATTTATTAATATATTTTTTATGTTTTAGCGTCTCGCTTCGCTCGGGCGAGCGCTTGTCTCGGGCGTTTTTGGACCTTGGCTCCTTTTAGCGCCTAGCACTTTTTAAATCACTGTCTTAAAGCTTATATGTTTTACAGATTTTATTTTGTTTTTTTACCTTCAAGTAGCATTTTTTTAAAATACTTTTTACATGAATCTGAATCAAGAAATGTTTATTTAGTAATTTTGTCAAATGCTTGATGAAACACTCAGCTCTTTGTTTTGATTAAATTGCCTTTCCAATACCAAGCAATCCCTTTGATATGGAAAATTTTAATTGCCTTCCCAGCACCCAACTGTCGTTGCTAAAGAAACATGGAACATCATAATATAATTTTGGATGATTAACCTGGAGGTTAACAAATTGGGTGTAGAAAACATTAGTCCTGGTTTGGATTATTGGGATGAGAAGATTATCCTTCTAAATTCTAATATATTGTTTTTGATTGTTTATATTTCAGGAAGCTTTTTCTCACCATCTTGGTGAACAAAATGATCTTTTGCAGGAGCTGGGCTCCCAAGGGATGAGTGTTGTATATGAACTTGGTGGGTGATTCCTCTAGGAAGGAGAGGGTTGTAAATGCTCTTGTAAGCACATTGACTGGATCAGAAACTGGAAGAGTTTCCTCTTCCAGTTTTATTCTGCTTTTTCTATTAGTTCCCTCTTATAGATGTTACGCTGGTCAGAAACTGTCTTTGTTAATTTGTTTTTTCTTCCAGCTGATGGATGATTCTGAAGTTTTTCAAGAAGGGACAATTAGTGAGACTCTTAGTGGGGGAAAACTAAGCACTTATAAGCAACTTTGTAGCCGTTGCTAATGAGATGGGACAGCCTGACTTGATATACAAGTTTTATGGATTTGGCTAATTATATCAGTCCTCTCTCTAAATTCCAAGAGAGGTGCTGTGCTGCATTTGGATTTTCGAAAAATGAAATTGTCATGTTTATTTCAACAATCATAACATGATGCCCAATATCTTCTCTTTTTCTTTTTAGAATCTAGCATTCAATACCATATGGAGACTTGATGAATTGCAAGAAATATCTCTCAAGTATCCCAAAATTCTTTACATGTATGTGTCCATAGAGGTATTGCAATATGGATAGAAGTATTCAAAATTCTTAAAAACTATGGAATTCAATGTCACCTACACTGGTTGGGTGTGACTTACCCAATTATGGACGGTTCATGGGCAATAATACAATGCTCAACTGTCCACATCAAGCAGTAAGCTCATTTCTTTTTCTTTTTAATTTTATATCCTGAAATTGATTACTAATAATCATAAAGGCAATAATCCTATTGCATCTTGCTATCGACTTTGCACATCCCATTGCGTTTTCTTCGCTTGTCTGCATGCTTGTGTTTCTACTATCCTCATTCTCCTCTGTCGCCGCTGCCTCGTACTAGCGCTAATACCATGTTTCTGAAATAGAAAACCTTGCTTTGAACCATTTTTTATAGTGTGTTTTGTCTTTGTATTTTTGGCACCTGCTAGATGACAAGGGACATTTGGCGTTGCATATCATAATTATTAACATACGAAACATTTTCTTAGGCATGTAAGATAAGAGGTGCTTGTTGCATATCATAATTATTCTATTACTTACTGAGTTTTTTCGTTAGTTGCTCTATGTACAATAAACTCTATCGTCTCTTCCATAGAAACATGATAGATGTTAGATATTTTATATATCGAGATTAAGGTATCGGCTCCTCGCCATGTCGTCTAATAGGTCAGGAACCCGTGCAGTCGCTTGGCGCTAGAGTTAGCTTTCGGTTCTTGATGGATCTGTTGCTACTCGGGGCCTAGTGCGAAGCTTCTTGGGGGTTACTCGCCTTCGGTCAGGTATCGCCTCGTGTGACTTGTCTTCATAGGCGTGGCTTCCCTCTGCGGGTTCACCTTTTTGCTTCTCTGTTTGCTTCTCAATCTTGAATACCTACAAGAAGGTTGTGGTTGGGGGGGGTGGGGAGCTACCTTGACTCGGCTCCTCTGACGATCAAGTTAGTATGCGGAATGTCCTTTTTTTGGCATAGAGGTGGAGTTTTCTAGAAACACAAACCCAATTTCTGAAAGCCCTATAGGAATCGTTCGAGATTGAAAATCGATTGGGGCTAAAAGCCCTTTATACTTGTATCGGGATTGAAAGCTAATTGGGACTTAGAAGCTCTTTGTACCTATATTTAGACTAAAAGCTAGTTGGGGTTGGAAGCCCCTTATACCTGTATTAGGATTGAAAGTCGATTGGGGCTAGAAGCCCTTTGCACCTATCTTGGGACTGAAGCCTTTGAGGACTGCCTACTCGAGGGTTGAATAGAAGCCCTTTGCACTTGTATCGGGACTGAAAGCCGATTGGGGCTGAGAGCCCTTTACACTTGTTTGAGACTGAGAGCTGATTGGGGTTGAGAGCCCTTTGCACTTGTATCTAGGGCCGAGAGCCCTTTACACTTGTTTGAGACCTGATTGGGGCTGAGAGCCCTTTGCACTTGTTTGAGACTGAGAGCTGATTAGAGCAGCGAGCCCTTTGTATTTATATTGAGATTGAAAGTCGATCAGGGCTGAGAGCCTTTTGTACCTGTATCGAGACTGAAAGTCCTTTGGAAGCAAAGTAGGACTGAAAGCCCTTTGTTTATGTTTGTGATTGAAAGCCCTTTGGAAGTAGGATTGAAAGCCTTTTGCATATGTTCAGGATTGAAAGCCCTTTGTTCGGGACTGAAAGCCTTTTCGAAGCGAGACTAAAAGCCCTTTGCATCTATTCAGGACTGAAAGCCCTTTGGAAGAGGGACTAAAATCCCTTTGCATCGATCAGGTTTACACCCGAGCGATCTTCGAAACAAGGCTGAGACCCTATGAATGGGGCTAAAAGCCCTTGGTATCGATCGAGTTTGCACCTGAGTGATTTTTAAGATAGGGTTGAGAGCTCGGGAATGGGGCTGAAAGCCCTTAGGGTTGGTTGGGTTTACACCCGAGCAATCTTTTGGATAGGGTTGAGAACCCTTGGAATAGAGTTGAAAGCCCTTAGAGTCGGTCGGGTCAAACCTAAGCGACCTTTGAGATAAGGCTGAGAGCCCTTAGAATGGGGCTAAAAGCCCTTGACATCGGTCAAGTTCACACCCGAGCAATCTTGGAGATAGGACTGAGAGCCCTTGGAGTCGGTCAGGTTCACACTTGAGCGACCTTTTGAGATAGGTTGAGAGCCCTGTGAGTGGGGTTGAGAGCCCTTGGGATCGATCGAGTTTGCACTCAAGCAATCTTTGAGATAGGGCTGAGAGCCCTTGGAATGGGGTTGAAAGCCCTTGGAGTCAGTCAGTCGGGTTACACCCGAGCAACCTTTGAGATAGGGTTGAGAGCCCTTGAAATTAGGCTGAAAGCCTTTAGAGTTGGTCAGTCGATTATACCTGAGCGACCTTTGAGATAAGGCTGAGATCCCTTGGAATGAGGCTGAGAGCCTTTGGAGTCGGTCGGTTGGGTTACACCTGAGTGACCTTTAAGATAAGGCTGAGAGCCCTATGAGTGAGACTGAGAGCCCTTGACATCAGTCGGGTTTACAACTGAGCGATCTTTAAGACAAGGCTGAGAGCCCTTGGAATAGTTCTGAAAGAAATTGGAGTCGGTCAGTCGGGTTACACACCCAAGCGATCTTGGAGATAGGGTTGAGAGCCCTTGGAGTCAGTCAGGTTTACACTCGAGCGACCTTTTCGATAGGCTGAGAGCCCCGTGAGTGGGGCTGAGAGCCCTTGGGACTAGTCGGGTTTGCACCTAAGCGATCTTTGAGACAGAGTTGAGAGCCCTTGGAATGGGGTTAAAAGCCCTTGGAGTCGGTCGGTCAGGTTACACCCGAGCGACCTTTGAGATAGGGTTGAGATCCCTTAGTATGAGGCTGAAAGCTCTTAGAGTCGATCAATCGGGTTACACTCGAGTGACCTTTGAGATAGGGCTGAGATCCCTTGGAATTGAGCTGAGAGCCCTTAGAGTCGATCAATCGGGTTATACCCGAGTGACCTATGAGATAGGGTTGAGAGCCCTATAAGTGGGACTGAGAGCCCTTGGCATCGGTCGGGTTTGCACCCGAGCGATATTTGAGACAGGCCTGAGAGTCGTTGGAATGGGGCTAAAAGAACTTTTTAGTCGGTTAGTCGGGTTACACTCGAGCGACCTTTGAGATAGGGCTGAGAGCTCTTAAAGTCGGTTGGGTCACACCCGAGCAACTTTTGAGATAGGGCTGAGAGCCCTTGGAATGAAGCTAAAATCCCTTGGAATTAGTCTGGTTTGCACTGACGTGATCTCTAAGCTGAGAGCCCTTTTGGAGTTTACCTAATCCGATCGTTGAGATGGGGAGCGCAAGATCCCGAGAAAATCTACAATGGTTCATGTTGACAAGGGAAGGGGTTGAGCTGTCGCCTTGCAGTTGGTTGTCCTGATGAGCGATTCGCTTCCTCCATAAGTGGTTTTTTTTGTAACTTCTTGCCCATTAATTGTGGATATTTCTAGGGTTTACGAAGCGTCACCTGGTACTTATCTCTGGCAATTGAAAGGCCTCCTTTGAATGCCATGCTAGGGACCCTAAATCCTATGTCTTGAGTTGATCTTTATAAGCCCTCAGTGGCTTATTATTTGTTAGTGTCTTCACACCCTTATCTTCGGTTGATCTTTATAAGCCCTTGGTGACTTTTCTTCACAACTTGGCATTCTAGCTCTACGCATCCCTGCCCATGGTTCTGATCGACCGAGCAGCCAAGTTGTTGGTTTGGGTAACTCCTTTTTTTCGATCTTCAATCGTTGGGCCTTAGTCGCTGGCACTAAACTTGTAGAATCATGGTCCATTATAGACCAAAGTCTCCATAAGTGTCCACATGATACAACTCTCATTTACAGGTCCAAACTGACTACAAAAGCTAACTAAACTAGGGCTACCAAGCTTACTACTAGCCCAGTACTTATTGTATAATGTATGAACAAAACCCAAAAGACACAAATATACATGAGCATTATATTGAGCACCATTTTTATATTTTTGTCCATGACATTCTACCTCACTTATTCCTTCGACATCCTCGTCGAAGCCGCTATAGATGTTGCATCTCCTTACCTTGTTTAATCTTCAATCCTTTGCTCTAGCTGCAATATGCCTCTTAGCTCCCAACTGCTCTCCGTCGCTATTGTTGAGTAGTCGAACTCTAAACCACCATGCTACTTCAATTCGTTAATAATTAACTCTGATTTAGGGTCAGCTTAGTTGTACTAATGCTTGTTAATTCTTACGGATGCTTCTGATGAGGGAAAATACCTTTTTTGTTATGCACTAGTATCGTAATAGTCTCATGTGCTTAAACTGGGTGGATGCTTGTTGGAGTTTTAATGAGCATCTCCTTGCAGACTTTGAAGTTTTTGAAGTCCTTCCTCCACAAAATTTGCTCATCAATTCTTCTTCAACTTATTTGTCACTTCTAAGTAGATTCACATCACTTCTACTTTTGATTGACATTCTATTGGGAAATGAAGTGGACAATCTACTCTCAGTAGTACTGATCACCATTGGTGAGGATTTGACAACTGGTCTTCTATTAGATCTCTTAGGGTCTTTGTACTTGTTCATAGCTTCTTTGTTAGATAGATAAGAGAACTAGGATACTCAGTTTTGCCCATTTTCTGAAGTTGAGAAAGCAAAAGTTACTTGATTTTGTCCATCTCCTCAAGATAAGAGAACTAGGGTACTCAGTTTCTACCATTCTCTTGAGTTGAGAAGACAAAGGTTACTTGATTATACTTGCCTCCTCGAGGTTGTAATTTATGCATTGAGCTAATTACTGGCTTTCGCCTACTCTTTGCTCACACTTATGAAGTACTTGAATTGTTTGCACTCCTTGCATTGAGTTAGCTACCGTGATTCACCTTCTCTCTATAATCGAACTTCTAGAATGCAAAAAGTTTTACTCGAAAAGAGTAAAATTTTACCCAACTTGGAGTAAGTCTTTGATAGTTTTGGTTACCTTTAGGATTGTATCGTCTTCTCCAATACCTTTGCCGCTTACTCCTCTGATTAGAAAAGGTATAGCACCACATATTGCCTACTTCGTTCCTTGGTCAAGCACTCTTGCATCAACCTGAAGTCCTCCACTTTTGGCTATCTTGATGAGAAGCCCATTGACACCGGTCTTATGAAGTTCTTTGGCCTCTACCCTTCACCCCTATCTTGGTACATGGAGTTTGCTTATGTATTATGCACTTCCTCGGCCCCTTTCATGACAACGTTCTCCCTCCATGAGAGCAAGGGATCGATGACTCCATAGAAGTCTTACCTCTATGGTATAATGGTGTTGCTAAGCCTATGGCTCTAGTATCCATTACCTTGCATCTGTGTTCCTTTCTTCGTGATCGATAGATCTACCTTCATGGCATTGTGGCACTCGTTTGAGTCCACCTTCATTCTAACCGTCACTTAGCTTTTTGAGTAGCTGAACCCCTCTAGACTCATTGTCGCTTCCTTGCCCTTTTTGGCCACCTACTTCAACACCTCTATGTTCTCAGAGCAGTTCAATTTGGTCGATGGAAATACAGACTACAACTCCCATGCATGGCCTCCGCCATCCTATTGTAGGGCTCACATCGATTTTGTTATCCTTACCTTCTTTGGTAGCAATGTTCACTTGCTCTACCTTGTCCTTTGACTTATCAGGCGCCCTTAAGCGAATATAAGTATTAGAGCAGTCCAACTCTCCAGTCACTCTGATCATACCTCTGTATGATCAAGTCCTTCCATGGGACTCATTGGTACTTGCACTCGAAATTCTCCCTCGGTGGTATACAGCCCTCATATGCTAATAACTAAAACCTTCATCTGATGTAAAATTTGATGCATGTACGAAAGATCGGCTTTTGTGGTGCCATTGCATTCACTCTTTGAACCCATAGTCCTTTTTGCCATCGTGTTGTTCACTAAAGTGGAGCTCCCAGTAGCTCTTGATTATACCTCTACATGATCACATCTCTCACGGGACTTCTCCCACGTTTGTTGTATTGCCTCGAACTATTTCACCACGATCCGCTACACCATGTCGTCTCATGTTGACATCTTCATTGCATTCATTTTCTTGTGGGATGAACTTGAACTATGATCTCTCCATGTGTGGCCTCTGTCAACACATCGTAGGGGCCTCCGTCACTTCTGATTGTGTTTGCTCATTTGGCAATTCATCTTCGCTCACCCATTCTTGGGTCACACCTGGACGAAACATTGCTCTAGGACAGTCTGTCGCCTAGTAGCTCTTGAATTCTCCATATCATCGCCTAATAGCTCTTGACTTCTCAATATTTATAACTTGATTATTTATATATGAATCAAGATCCTTCTTATTATTTGATCTTCTAAGATTCGTTTTTGTCATCTAAGAGGAGATTTGTCAAAATTAAATCATGTATTTTGGTATTCATGAATTAATATTAATATCATTCATGACATGATTTATTTTTTACTTCCTTATAATTCATGAATGATATACCTTATCACTAAATTAATATTTCTTAAATTTGTGATATGAATTGAATATTTTTTCATGAACTTTCCCTTAACCTCTTGACTTGTCTTATCCTTTATGAGAATCAATTTTTAATCTCTATTTTTTTTCTTTTTAATAAAAAGGAGATTTATGATCTTAACAATTATAATTTAAGATTTTTTTATCAAGATCGTTCTTCTATCTTATTAAGAAGATTTATCTAAATAAATTAGGTGTCTTAAGATTTATCTTAGATAAATCAAGATTATTTAATCCCCTTAGATTCATTCTCATTATTTACAAAAAAAAGAGATATTTATTAAAAGAAATCATGTCTTTGGTATTTACGATTTGATTTTTCATCCTTAATGACATGATCCCTTTGTGCTTATGGTTGTAATTAGAACATGGATGTAAAAAAAAAATATGTCATTATATTCCTTTTTGACAATGACCAAAGGGGGAGATAAAATTGTCAATATAATTAGAAGAAAATTGGATATGATGAATCTTATAACCTTAAAATATAAGTTAGGTTTTTCTCTTTTTTTATTTATGACAAAAGAGGAGAAATGATATAATTGATAACATAAGGGGGAAAATGTTTGAAATTGATGTTGTATCAAGATGAATGCAAATTTTTGTGATAAAAATTTTATGTTTTAAAAATTTTGTTATTGAAATAAATTTAATATTGACAAAATACTTGAACTCAAAAGTGATAGATTTTTTGTATTCAAAGTGTGTTCTATTTGTTAATAATGTTAAAATATAAGTTGGGTATTTTTTTTATTTATGACAAAGGGCAAGAAATGACATAAGGGGGAAAAATGTTTGAAATTGATGAATGTAAATTTTTGTGATGAAAATTTTATGCTTTGAAAATTTTGTCATTGAAACAAATTCAATATTGACAAAATATTTGAATTCAAAAGTGATGGATTTTTTTGTATTCAAGTGTATTCTATTTGTTCTATAGCATATACATAGGGGGAGTTAAGGTTCACTCCCATCTTCAATTGGTTGTCATTATAAAAAAGGGAGAGATTGTTGATTCTCAGATTTTGATAATAAAATCAATTGATGGGTTTTATTATCTAACCTGTGTGTTAGAGAAAGTGATACAGTATTAACTATGACAGTGAAAAGGTAATACAATCTAATATTGTGCCAGAGTCAAGTTCGGGCATCTGGTTAGGGTTTGGATGATGAATTGGTAACTCGTCGGGAGATCGCTGGAAGCTCACCGAAGGTGATTAGGAGATTGTCGGAAGCTTACTCGACAAAAGTGATCGGGGGCTTGTCGGAAGTGCGCTAGGAGTTCGCTAAAAGATGATCGAGAGACTCACTGGGATTTCACCGGATGATGTCGAGAAGTCTGTCGGGAGTTCAGAAAATTAATTGACGTGTCGGTCAATAAGGGTGATTGTCTACCTTAGTGTGTCATAGTTAGCATCAGTTGTTTTGAGTCCTATTTGAGTTAGATTTGGAAGAAATCCAAATTAACTTAATGTGAGGCAACCGGATCCACTTTAGGTTGGATTTAAGCTCAAGTTGAGCTCATTTCATTGACCTGGAAAGGGGTCAATGAGAGGTATAAATCAGATATGCAAAAAGTATTAAAAGTACCTTTTGTAAGATTCCCGATAGTAGTACCATCGGTGGGCGACGGTAGTACCACCCAAGTGGTAGTAGTACCATTACTGCCCTTGTTTCTGGGGCACTTTCGATGATAGTGTCGTCAGTGCTAGTTGTAGTACCACTCATACCCCAGTTTTGTGGAAAGTTTTGAATTTTGGCTCTAATCTGAAGCCAGAAATAGAGCAAGAAAGTAGAACGCAAAGTTAGTTAGAAATTGTGTAAAATTAAATCCTTCCCTTGAGTACTTCAAAGTGTAAAGTAAATCTAAGGGAAGAGAGAAAATTTTGTAAAGGTTCCTCTCTTGAACCTATGAAAAGGAGAGAAGTGTAAGGGGTTTGATCTTCACCCATGGAAGAAGATCTTTAGTGGGCTCTAGTGGGCCTCGATAAAGGAAGACTCCAAAAAGTGCATGATGAAGTAAGTTTTTTAAATCGAGTATTTTTATACTTGCACTAATTCATCCTCTCCTCTTAGTGCTAACTTGATCCTAACACTACCATCACCCCTATTTTCGGGACACTTTTGGTGGTAGTACCATCGACGCCGATCGTAGTACCGCTTATATCTAGATTTTTTGAAAGCTTAAATTTTGGCTCTATTTTTTGAAGCCAATTAGGGTCTATAAATATCCCAAGTATTCTTGCATTGGAGAGCAAAAAAGTGATAAGAAAGTGGAAGAAAAAGAGGTGAAAATATTAGGAAAATACTGTTAATATTTATTGATAACTTCCCTTGTGTGCTTCATGTGTAAAGTGAGGTTAAGGGAATAGTGGAAAATTGTAAAGGTTTCTCTCTTGAACCTATGAAAAGGAGATTGTAAAGGTTCTTCTCCTGAGCTTGGAAAAAGGAGAAAGGTGTAAAAAGTTTTGATCCTCACCCATGTAAGAAGATCATTAGTAGACACCTATGGGCCTCGACGAAGGAGGACTCGAGAAGTGGATATAAGTAAAGTTGGTGATTGAACCACTATAAATTTGTGAACCTTCTTTACTTGCTTTTTATTTTAGCATTCTGTAGCTAAATTAAGATTTTTTCATTCGGTCTTAAGTTTAATTACTCACTTGCTTTCAATAAATTCCAAGAAACACTTTTTGATTTCTTCTTTACTTCAAACAAAATTTTCGAAACTAGTCTTTTTTGCACTTGCACTAATTCACCACAAAACCCCCCACCCATTGCCAACTCGATCCTAACATATCTTGCTTTCTGCAAGTGGCTGCCAATGTCTCAAGCGACCGCTGTGTTTGCACGTTGCCATTGGCCCACAACCGACCGCCCTTATGGGCGGGCGCTGTGCTCGCAGGTGGCGCCATCGCTTAGGTGATTGCTCCTGCAATGGTGATTGCCCCTACAGGTAGCCTTAGCCACGGGCGACCGCCCCTGTAGGCGACCGTCCCAGTAGGGTGCCTATGGCTGCCCTTGTAGGGGGCCTGCTCGCAAGTGGCCGCCCCTTACCCACAAGCAGTGTGCCCGCAGGCCCTGCCTTCGTGGTCGAGCACCACAAGAATACATATAACAGTTCTACGTGATTCAATCTCTTCACACAAAGTTTAAAAGCCAATCTTTTGCACGAGCAACATGGCGTAGTGGAAGAACGAAAATAAAATCAATTTTCTACATTTATCATGTCATCATATAAAGATTTGTGTATGAAAAACTACAAAAATCGATAACTTTGATGCGTAAGAGATTGATTACCTAGGGATATCATATATCCCTGAAATTTTAGATCCAGATAGAGATGATGAAGGAGGTCAAATGTCCTCCTCTCTAACGGTGTCCATATGATAGATCATTGTAGCGATGTTCCTCCAATCACAGCCCAATAACCCATAACCGTTGCGTACCTTCTTACAACACTTATGGAAGAGGATCTAATATCTTCTTTACTATCTTCTCGCAATAAGGAAGGGCTAGTCGGTTAAGAAAATAAGGGAGAGAGGAGAATAGGAGGGGGTGGCCAAAGCTGCAGCCTATTACTATTGTGTCGCCCCTGCCTCCTATTTATAGAGAACTACTAAAAACCCTAATGGATCTTGCCTTAGTGGGTATTGAATCTCTATCCAGTTATCCACTCCTCTTGGATTATTGGATCTCTATCCAGTAATCCCTATAATCGGGCCTCATGCAAGGAGCCTATTAATGCTGAGTCTCATACAATGAGAACATGGGTTGATTGGATAACTCATCTCAAATCATTTACTCGCTGAAACATCCACCATATGTGTGTGACCATTAAAGCCCAATACTGAGCTAGCCGTGAGTCATGCCTATCAAAACTCCTTCTGACTCTAACAATTTACTCAACTCATCAACTATGAAAGTACTAGGCCACTACGTCATAGTCCTTAGATGGTATAGGAGATCTAATCCATTGGATCTATCTATCCTCAATTATTGTGTATTTATAGTCTCTCATCTATATAATATCCTAGAGACCGTACATTAGGCATTGTACTATCAAGTCACATATGGAATCCATCCGAGTCTTTCTTTAATCGGATTCTCTCGGAGAACTCCTCTCAATCCGAACGACCCTAGTTAGGGATTTGTTTGAGCAATAACACATGAGATATTCCTCTCGTGATACCAGAGTGGATGATCCTCTATTGACACTCAATTACCTTCATAAGTTGGCTACCAATCCTGATAACTGGTTATACTATATCTGAAACTTTTCAAACCTATAGGTCCAGCATAAAAAAAAGTACTCCTTGGTGTCTCAAGTCTAAGGACTAGACACACAACTAGGACTACAAAATCGTTGTATAATGTTAGATATCATTAACTATTCATCATTCCGTAAGCGGATTAATCAGTGAACTCATTCTCTAATGAGCACTTGTACTGTACCTTTAATGTCCCCCATACAAGTGGCTATGAGACTAGCCACGTCCATCATATGAATAGGTATATAATACATCGGTCTAATCGATTATCTCGATGTCCCTCTCAAGTAACCTATGACCATGATTATTTAGGGACTATGTTTAAAGGCGAATCGATCTCATTATCATGATCTCATCACAATCTGATTCTCATTGCACAGAACTAAGGATATCACAATATATATGCAGTAGACAATATAATGTGAGAATATGCCAATAATAATAATGTAAAAAACTGCGCAGTGTGTCACACGTGCCATCACTCACGTGATTGGCTTGCAGGAAACTTATAACCAGCAGATATGTGATTGATTTTATACCTACTAGATACATATATATATTTACATGCGATATAGATATATATCAAAATATGTATGTATGCGACACGTTATATTAGGAGATCGAATCAAAACCCCCTCCTATGATAATATTAAGTTGGTAAGCGTCAAACAATTAGATTTACTCACATGGCCTTCCATCATTATATAAAGAAATTGAATCATGACATAGATTTGTTAGGTTCTTTTAACATATTATATATGGATCAATCAATTATTTTATAGAATCAAAACCAAATTTTTGGTTCAAAACAATCTTTATAGATCCAAAACAATGGTTTTAAGAATGTTTCCATAAAACTTATTAAATCCATTATAATATGCATGAAATCCTACAACAATTAAGAAACATATTAATATGAAAGTGTATCTGATGAATCCATTAGAGTATTTTCTGAATTGATTGGTGATTTGGTCTTCCAATTGGAGAGTATCCTTAAGAACTTTAGATTTTTCCTTGACGGGTGAACATAAACTTCATTTGATACTGCAACCGGGGACTATAACCTTATTTATAGTCATAATTGATGAATCTACAATTATGATTATATTCATAATTGATGAATTTGTAATTATGCCTCAAGAGTTTCATATTTCTAACTTATCTCGTCATTAAGTTAGAAATATGACTGATGGTATCCACACAATTAATTTTCATAATAATAATTATGTCCCTTAGCCAAATAACTTTATTTTAATTGGATCACTTTAATTTTAGCCAATCAAAAATAATAACTTAATATATTTAATTATACATGTGTGACCCTTAAAATTCTAACAATCTCCCACTAAGTCACATATGTATCCTTATAAATATGTAATACTTTATGAGCTCAAAACTGTTGCCCATTATTAAACAGGACATACAAAACAATCTCATCCATTGACTATATTAATATAGGACCAAAGCGGTCTTCGTTATATCAATCATAACTAAACCCATCAATGATCACTAATATTAATATAACCAAATACAATAGATCAATTATGAAATGTGTAGCATGAAAATTACATGAATGTGATATGTACATGTCAATTTTCAATTGGTCCAACTTTATCTTTATGAGATCATTAATAACTTTAATAGCCATAATGTAGAAAGTATAATAAACTGAAGCTTTATTTCTGATCAGAAAATATCTGTACAAATACAGAATCTGGCATAGAACATATAATAAACATATGACAGACTCTCATTAAACTAAAGTTTCATCAAATTCTGATATACCCATATAAGCAGTATGCTCATGAAAGACCTTGGGCGGTACACCTTTTATGAGAGGATATGCCAACATAAAGTTTGTTCCCAAGTGTTCTATAGAAATTTGTTTACTTTATACCCTTTCTTTCACAACTAGGAACTTGATGTCAATGTGCTTTGACTTAGTCGAGCTCCTATTGTTGTTGGAGTATAAAACAGCTGATTTGTTATCATAATATATCTTTAGTGGTCTTTCAATCCCTTGTATTATTTGTAGTCCTGTGACAAAATTCCTCAACCAAATTCCATAATTGGACACCTCAAAACATGCTACAAATTCCACTGCCATAGTGGAAGAAGCAATAAGAGATTGCTTGGCACTACGTCAAGAAATTGCCCCACCAGCCAATATATAAATGTAGCCCGAAGTGGATTTTCTATTGTCTTGGCATCCAGCAAAATCGGAGTCAGAATACCCAATGATCTCCAAATGGTCTGATCTCCTATATGTGAGCATGTGATCTTTTGTCCTCTTTAAATATCTCATGACTCTTTTAACTGCCTTCCAGTGATCCATTCCAGGATTTCTTAAGTATCTGCTTAACACACCAATAATGTACGCTATATCTGGACGCGTACAAACTTGTGCATACATTATACTCCCTATAGCTGATGCATAGGGAATCTTTTGTATTTCTTGAGTTTCCAAATTTCCTTTAGGGCACTGATTGAGACTGAACTTGTCTCCCTTTGCGACAGGGGTGTCTCCTGATTTGCAATCATGCATGCCAAACCTTTTGAGTACTTTATCGATATAACTCCTTTGTGATAATCCTAGAATACCCCGGGATCTATCTCGGTGTATCTGGATTCCTAATATAAAAGAGGCATCACCAAGATCTTTCATCTCAAAATTTCTAGATAGAAATCTCTTGGTTTTGTGCAATAAGCCTATATTATTTGTAACAAGTAGAATATCATCCACATACAATATCAGGAAAATGAATTTGCTCCCACTGAATTTGTGATACACACAATCATTAACAACATTCATCTCAAAACCAAGTGAGATAATTACTTGATGAAATTTGTGATACCACCGACGGGATGCCTATTTTAGTCTATAGATGGATTTTATCAATTTATAAACCATTTTCTTTGGGTCTCCTGATATAAAGTATTCTGGTTACACCATATAAATTATTTCATCAATGTTTCCATTGAGAAATGTTGTTTTAACATCCATCTGATGAAGCTCTAAATCAAAATGTGCGGCTAGAGCTATAATTGTCCTAAAAGAGTCCTTCGTTGAAACCGGAGAGAAGGTATCTTTAAAGTCAATTCCTTCCTTTTGAGTATAGCCCTTTGCCACAATACGTGCTTTATACCTCTCCACATTACCTTTAGAATCCCTTTTGGTTTTAAAAATCCATTTACAACCAATCGGTTTCACACCTTCTAGTAATGGGACAAGTTCCCAAACTTTATTGTCTTGCATAGACTTGTACTCTTGATTCATTACTTCAATCCACTTATCTGAATTAGAATCCTCCATGGCTCATCTTCCATTATACCACTACTTTCTTCATGTTCTGGAGAAATACCATATAATTATCCGAAATGGCACTCCTCCTTTCCCTAGTGGATCGTCGCAAAGGTGTTGTCTCTTGCGGCACAGATTCTAGAGGATGTTGAGTTTGTTCCTTATAAATAATTTCTTCATACTGTATGGGAGTTGAAATGACTATATCCTTTTGAGGTACAGATTATCCCATATTAGTGGCAACTATATGAATCGAATCAGACTGAACCAATTCTTCCTCAAAGATAAAGTCTTTAATCTTATTTCACCCCCTAAACTCAATATTCTCAAAGAATGTAGCAATACCCGTCTCAAAAATATTTCTTGATTTGGGATCATAAAATTTATACCCCTTAGATCGCTCAGAATAACCAATAAAGTAACTGCTCATTGTTCGGGGTTCCAATTTATTTTCATTAGGCCTATAAGGCCTTGCCTCAACTGGACAACCCCATACAAGAAAGTGTCTTAAACTAGGGTTTCTCCTAGTCTAAAGTTCATAAGGAGTTTTTGTTGTTACTTTAGTTGGTACTCTAATAAGAATGTAAGCTGCAGTTTTTATTGCTTCTCCCCAGAGTGACTCTGGCAAAGTAGATTGAGAAATCATACTTCTTACCATGTCCTTAAGTGTGTGGTTTCATCTTTCAGCTACACCATTCATGCTAGGTGACCCAGGCATTGTATACTGAGGGACAATTCCACACTCCTCTAGGTATAAAGCAAATGGTCTTGGACGTTGTTCACCTGAATCGTCATTTCTACCGTAATATTCCCCTCCACGGTCAGATCTGACGCTTTTTATCCTTTTGTTGAGTTGATTTTCAACTTCAGCTTTAAATGCTTTGAACACATCCAAAGATTGAGATTTTTCATGTATTAGATACAGGTATCCATATCTAGAGTAATCGTCTATGAATGATATGAAGTATTGTTGACCATTCCATGAAGGTGTAGGAAATGCTCCACAAATATCTGTATGTATCAATTCTAAGACGTTTGTAACTCTATATGCACCTGATCTCTTAGGTTTGGTTTGTTTACTTTTAGTGCATTCAACACAAACATCTAGACCTGATAAGTCAATGAGATCAAGAATCCCATCTGACACAAGTCTTTCAACTCTATTTCTAAAGATATGACCCAAACGTTTATGTCATAATATATCAGAATTTTTAATTTTACATTTAGTACCTCGCAATTCCGCATTCAAGATTTTATGATAGGATGTTATAGTATCAAGTAAATATAGATTGTCATAAGTCATAAGTGAACCAGTTCCAATCATATTTGAATTTAAAGACAAAGTAAACTTATTGTTTCCAAATGAACAAGAATAACCAGATTTGTCCAAATAATAAATAGAAATTAAGTTCCATCTAAATGACGGTACAATAAAAGTGTCTTTTAAATCCAAATAGTATCCAGTACACAATAACAATCTAAATATGCCTATAGCTTCCACATCTATCGATTTTTCGTCCCCCACATAAATACATCTCTCAGCATTATTTGACCTTCGGTAGCTCAGGCAACCCTGCTTTGAAACACTGATATTAGCAGTTGCACCAGAGTCTAACCACCAAGTGTTTCTAGGTACTGAAGTTAAATTGACTTCTGAACAAACCAAAGTAAGGAATGTTCCCCTTTTAGCATGCCAAGCATGATATTTAGTACAGTCCTTCTTTAAATGCCCAGATTTCTTATAGAATAAACAAGTATCATCCTTATTTTGTTTATTCTGTACTGGACCCTTATCATCATCATTCTTTCCAGATTTGTATTTGTTTTTCTTACCCTTAAAGTTGATTTCGTTTAGAATTGATACTGAATTGAGGTTAGCAGATATTTCTACAAGAGAACCTAAATAAGAGAACAACAGGCAATCAGAAATTATGCTCATATTTATTGTCATAAACTTAAGTAAATTTAAATAATGATTTAACGTATCTCAAGATACCAAGTGCAACATTAATATCTTGTCTTTGGACTTCAATATTAATTGCTAGTGGTAGCCTTATTGTAATGATCAAACACTGATAATAAGACATGTCAAATGAGAAACCCATCTTTGGATTGATTTATCATTTACATGTATAACTTTATAATTATCACGTGTTTACCATTACAGGTATGCATATAATCCTACCAGTTATTAACCTTCCTTTGGGCCGGATAATTACCGCATGGATATAAATACACACTACATTTAATATTTTCATGAGAAATGTTATATATGAGAGGTCACTTTGGCGACTTCATATACTAAATTACTCAATCTAATATTAAACTATCACTAATTGAATTTGGACCATATTAGTCAAATTGGCTTGATCTTAATTTATTGACTAAAAATATTTAAAGCATGTAAATCATTCAATTTATATCAACGAACAACTTTATAGAACCAATATTATGTTTAAACCAACATAATATTACAATAATATCTAATTAATTAAATTTATATTAATTAGATAAAATCTAAAAAAAAGAATTTGAGAAATTTATGCCTTGAAGTGCAAAAATGAATTTACATATTTTGAAAAGTAAAAGACACGAAGAGAAAAAGATAATCCAAAATTAAACTGATATTACATCATTAAAAGGCACTGAATTGAATGTGAAGCATGTCGTTGCATGATTACATAAAACCATAATCTTTTCCAACGATAATAGAACCAAATCACTTCAAAATAGCATGATTACATAAAACTATCATCTTTCTCAATGATGATAGAACCAAATCACTGATGAATCATATATGGATGTTCATCAATTATTGTAGGATGGCTCTGATACCACTTGTTGGGTTTTTTTAACATATTATATATGGATCAATCAATTATTTTATAGAATCAAAACCGAATTTTTGGTTCAAAACAATCTTTATAGATCCAAAACAATGGTTTTAAGAATGTTTCCATAAAACTTAGTAAATCCATCATAATATGCATGAAATTCTACAGTAATTAAGAAATATATTAATACGAAAGCGTACCTGATGAATCCATTAGAGTATTTTCTGAATTGATTGGTGATTTGGTCTTCCAATTGCAGAGTATCCTTAAGAACTTTAGATTTCTCCTTGACGGGTGAAGAGAAACTTCATTCGATACTGCAACCGGGGACCATAACCTTATTTATAGTTATAACTGATGAATCTACAATTAGGATTATATTCATAATTGATGAATCTGCAATTATGCCTCAAGAGTTTCATATTTCTAACTTATCTCGTCATTAAGTTAGAAATATAACTGATAGTATCCACACAATTAATTTTCATAATAATAATTATGTCCCTTAGCCAAATAATTTTACTTTAATTATATCACTTTAATCTTGGCTAATAAAAAATAATGGCTTAACATATTTAATTATACATGTGTGACCCTTAAAATTCTAAGAAGATTGAGTTAGTCGAGTCCCTCGAGGCTCACCTATATCACGATTTAAGATCTTTCCTATGAAATATAGATGTCATCGGTGACGTGAGTGATATGCTTGGTCGAGCCCCTCGAGTGCATATCATCGAATTAGACTCATCCTATAATGATAGTGATAACTTAATTGAACATCATGGTTAAGTGAGTTTTTCAAGGCCATGATGATTTGGAGATCAAACAAGACGGGAATCACAATGAGTTGTGATTGGTAAGAGTTGCCTAACTTTTTGGGATTAGTATAATTGGTTGAGTCCCTTAAGGTTATACTAAGATGCCGATTGGATCTTAATCTCTATTAGAAATCTATCAAAAATTTTCGTTCCACGCACCAAGGGTGTCGCGTGCTTCATTAGAAAATAGTGGGATTAGATTAAGATCGAAGTCCATATCCTGATTATTTATTTTTTGTATAAAATCTGCATATTATTTATTTGTGCTACATCCCTTGTTTGTCATAAATGTCACTTGCAAACCCCCTACATGGCATACTTGATGCCAACCACCTCACTGGTCCAAACTACACGGATTAGCTTTGCAACCTAAGAATAATTCTCATAACAGAGAAAATACCATATGTCTTTGACATGAAATTGGCCACACCAGAGGAAGGGGTAAGCGAGGATTAGATCACTTGCTACATGAAGTACATAGACAATTCCACTCTTGCTAAGTGCTATATGTTGGCCTTTATGACTCTTGAGCTATAAAGACAGTACGAAAGCATAGATGCTAATTCCATCCTCCATCATCTTCAGTAGCTATTTGAGGAGCATGTAATGACTTAAAGATATGAGATATATAAGAGTCTCTTCTATGCCAGAATGACAAAGGGGATATCAGTTCAAAACCATGTCTTGAGGATGATTGAGTTGACTCAGAAACTCACAAGTCTAGAAATGGTCTTAGAGGATAACCTATGTATGAACCTCATACTTCAGTCCCTCCCAGACTCTTTTTCATAAATTATCATGAATTTTAACATGAACAGGCTTGAGATGACTCTCCCTGAGCTCCTCAATATGTTGAGAGAGGTAGAGAGCACCATCAAGAATAAGAAGTCAATTCTCTATATTAGTGAGACCAAAAAGAAAAGAAAGGCTCACAATTCCCTTAAGAAGGGCAAAGGCAAGGGCAAATTAGGTAAGACAAAGGTTGCTAAGAAAGATTCAACAAAAGACAAAGGTCAATGGGTTGTAAAGAGCACCTTGCAGAGAAGGTGAAATAGAAGCTTGGAAAAACTTTAGGTATATTCATGATAAGTTTTCATTTGTCAAATTCTTATGATAACACATGGCTATTAGGTACCGATAGTACTTATCACATTTGTAATTCGTTGTAGGTTCTAGCAAGATATAGGAGATCAGCGAGAGGTGAGATGGACCTCAAAATAGCCATGGAGCAAGAGTTGCTAAAATGGCTGTTGGCGAGGTCATCATACATCTCTATAGTATAGCTACTAATGCATTAGATGTATATTACTATGTTCCTTCTATTATCAAAAATACTATTTTTATTTCATGATTGATAGTTAGTGGATATAAATTAGTTTTTAAGAATAATGGTTAATTTGTTTTAGATGATAAGATCATCACTAGAGGAACGTTGCATAATGATTTTTTTGTGCTAGACATTACTCCATACATTACGAATGTAAATGTACCCACGAGAAAATGAGATAAGATGAACATTGTATACATACGACATTATAGACTAGGTCACATCCATGAGGGAAGAATTCAAAAGTTGTTGAATGATAGATACTTAGATCCATTCGACTATTAGTCATATACAACTTGTGAGCCTTGCTTTCATGGAAAGTTGATCAACTCTCTATTTAATCGAACCAGAGAAAAAGCCACCAAGTTCTTGGAACTCATACATAGTGATGTGTGTGGTCCCATGTTGTCTCATGTCATAGGTGGTTACTCCTACTTTATTACTTTCAGTAATAATTTTTCTAGGCATGGACATGTGCATTTAATGAAGTACAAGTTCGAAGCCTTCAATAAAATTAGAAAATATAAAAATGAAGTAGAGAACCATACTAGAAAGAGTATTAAGACTCTTTGATCGGACCGAGGAGGAGAATACTTAAATATATAATTCACTTATTTCCTTAAAGGTTATAGGATTCTATCCCAATGAGCACCTTGTTATAGCCTCAGCTCAATGGTGTATCAGAAAGAGGAATCACACACTGTTAGACATGGTGCGGTCCATGATGAGTTTCGCTAATCTACCCATCTCATTCTAGGAATATACGTTTGAGACCGTAGCTTACCTTCTAAACAGAGTTCCATCTAAGTCAGTAGTATCTACACCATATGAGATATGAAAAGAGAAGAAGTCCAATCTTAAGGTTGTTAAGACTTGGAACTGCCCTACCTATGCTAGAAAATATAACCCCGATATATTGGAATTAAGAACGGAGTGATACAAGTTCATGGGATACCTCAAGAAAACTTATAGTTATTATTTCTATTATCCTGATGACCAAAAGGTCTTTGTTGCTAAGAGAGCAATGTTCCTTAAGAAGAAGCAGATTTTAAGTAGAAACAATAGAGCATGACAGAGTTAAGTGAAGTTGGAGAACTTAGCTCAAACACCATCTCGGAGGCCGAGTTTATTGAAGTACCTAACAAACAAGTTCTAACTTTATGCAGGTCAAGCAGAGTGTCACATCCTCTTGAGAGATATGCGGGACATATCAATGGAGATGACACTTAGGATGCTGATCCTCAAATCCATGAGGAGGCTATTATGAGTATAGACTCTGAAAAGTGACAAGAAGTTATGACTTTTGATATGGATTTCATGTACTCCAATAAGGTTTGAAATATTATTAATACACTTGAGGGTATCGTACCTATCGACTACAAATGGATCTTCAAGAAGAAGATCAAAATAGGTGAAAAGGTGGAGACCTATAAGGCAAAGCTAGTAGCTAAGGGGTATCATCAAAGGTAAGTAGTTGACTATGACAACCTTCTCACCCATAGCCATGCCGAAATCTATCAGAATTATCTTAGCCATTATAGCACAGTATAACTATGAATCTGGCAGATGGATGTGAAAACTACATTCCTCAATGACAACTTCAATGAGAAGGCATATATGATATAGCCCAAGGGATTCACATCTAAAGAAAGTCCAGATAAGATGTGCATGTTGTCAGGTCCATCTATGAACTAAAACAAGTGATAAAACCCAAGAAGGAGCTCTATAGGATTTGATCTTTGAGGGGGATCAACCCTTGGAATACTATAGAGGTTCCTCCCTCCTAGAGTCAGCCAACAAGGCTGAAAATAAAAGATGTCTTGCTTGAATAAAAGATGAGGAGGCTACAAGTTTATATAGGGCTCAAAACCCTAACCTTAGGGGGTGCTACTCAAGTGAAATTATCACTTTACCTCTCATATAGCCTCCCTGCCTTAATACGGATGGGCAATGGCTATGATGGCACCAAGGCTTCCTATGCCTATTGGAAACCCTAGCTGACCAACCCAGTAAATGGGTGGCAGCCAGTGAGCCCTAAGGCCCCAAATAAATCTTAGTCATCCTTCTTTATAGGATAGAAGTGACTATGTGGAGTTTTAATACAATCTTGCAAGGTTCTTATTGATTACATATATGGTGATTAGGACTTTACCCTGTTGGAGTCCGATCAAGTTTGTCCTCTTTAAATCAGCCTTGTCCTCAAGGTTGAGGATCCATAAACTCTAGGAACCAAGTTTTCAGCTCTTCATTAGACTCCGATGTGGCATTTTCGGTTGGTAAGTTGTTTCATTGCACTAGTACTTCAGTTGAGGGGCGTCGGTGGTGCATCACAATCCTCCGATCAAATACGGCTTATGATTGACCTTGAATTTCACCATCATTTGTAGTGCTTGATAGCTTGGTCTGGGCTAACTCATGCTCTCATAGTTTGGGCTTCAAGCAAGATACATGAAAGACTGTATGGATCTTAATATCTTCTGGTAGCTTCAATTTGTATGTCATGGCCCCAATGCGCTCCAAGATCTGATATGGTCCGCAGAATCGAGGAGATAGCTTCATTGATGCTCTAATATTGATTGATAGCTGCTTATATGGTTGTAGGCAAAGGTAGACCCAATCTCCTACTGAAATTTCCGCTCACTTCAATGAGTGTCAGCTTGTTGCTTCATGCGGGCTTGGGCAACAGTTAAGTTGTGCTTCAGCAACTGCAGAAGCTTGCCCCTGTCAGTTAAGTTTTGGTCAACCTGATCTACGTTAGCCATACCAATTACATATTTAGGTATTACAACGGGCGATCAGCCATATAATGCCTCATAGGAGGTACATTTAGTTGATGAATGATAGGTTGTGCTGTACTACCATTCGGCCTAAGGAAGCCACTTTGTCCACTCTTTTGGTCGATCACTGGTGAAGCACCATAAATAAGTCTCAAGGCATCTGTTCACCACTTTTATTTACCCATATATGGATAATAGGCTGTACTCATCTTTAGTTGGGTGTCCTATAATTGGAAGAGTTCAGTCCAAAATTTGCTTGTTAACACCCTGTCATGATTACTCACAATTGACCTTGGCATCCAATATGGTTTAATAATATTTTCTATAAAGAGTTGAGCAATATTATTAGTAGTATAAGGGTGTCTCGCAGCACAAAAATGAGCATATTTTGTTAAACGATCTACCATCATGAAGATCGTACTTTTACCTTGTGATAGTGGCAGCCCTTTAATGAAGTCCATGGAAATGTCAGTTCTTGCTGAGTCCGATATAGGTAATAGTTGCAGTTTTCCCGGACTTGCCACTATTTCACCTTTTAGCTATTGGCATATATCACATTTAGATACATAATCACAAATATATCTTTTCATGCCTCTCCAAAAGAAGTTTTACTTCACCCTCTTATATATTCTCAGAAATCTAGAGTGTCCTACTGAAGGTGAAGAGTGCATCTCTTGCAAAAATAATTTTAATACAAGGGGAAGAAGGAATAATCACAATTCGGCCGTTGTAGCATAGGTCCTTTGAATCCCAAGTGTAGTGGCTCACGCAACCCGGATCCTTCTTTAATTTCTCTATGATTTCTCGAGTCTCTGGGTCATTCTTCTATTCTTCCCTAATGTCATCGAGGAAATCGGTAGAAGGGAGACGGCTGAAATTTTGACTTATTCTGGTAGTCGAGATAGAGCATCTGCAATAGCATTATATTTTCCCTTTCGATAACCAATTTCATAATCAAAACTAAGGAGTTTAGTTACCCATCATTGTTGCTCCGGGGAAGATATACTACTTTAAGAAGTATTTGAGACTCTGGTGGTCAATCTTAATCTGGAAATGTCGGTCGATCAGGTAAGGTCTCCACTTCGTGATGGCGTGGACAATCACAAGCATCTCTTTATCGTACATAGACATTTTATGGTGGGAGGGAGATAAAGCCTTGTTGGTAAAGGCAAGGAGTCGGCCATCTTATATTAGGACAGCTCCAATTCCAACTCCGGATGTGTCGGCCTCAATCACAAAGGGGCGACTGAAATCGAGTAGTGCTAGTACCGGTGTCGTTGTCATAGCTACCTTAAGTTGTTTAAAGGTCGTGGAAGTTCTGTCCAACCATTGGAAGGAGTCTTTCTTTAGTAAGGAAGTGAGTGGGGCACTGATTTTGCCATAATCCTTCACAAACTTCTGGTAGTAGCCCATAAGTCTAAGGAAGCTGCACAACGATTTTATGTTCATAGGTCTCGACCATCCTTGCATCGCTTTGATCTTTGTCAGGTCTACCGCCACTCCATCCTCTGATATAATGTGTTATAGGTACTCCACCTTACGCTGTAAGAAGATATACTTTGATTGCTTAACATAAAGGGTATTCTCCCGAAAAATCTTTAGAACAATTAGTGAGTGCTAAAAATGTATATCAAGCGTAGGGCTGTAAATGAGGATGTCATAAAAAAATACCAGCACAAACTTGCATAAAAACCTCTAGAAAATGTCGTTCATCAAGCTTTGAAAAGTAGAAGGAGCATTCGCGAGTCCGAAGAGTATTGTCAAAAATTTGTAGTGGCCGTTATGTGTCTGAAATATTATTTTCGGTACATCTTTAGTGCATATCCGAATTTAATGATATCTGGAACGAAGATCCAATTTAGTAAAGACTCGAGCTCCTTTTAGTTCATCCAAGAGCTCGTCCACTACTAGTATAGGATATTTATCTTTGACGGTGATAGCATTCAAATTCTGGTAATTAATGTACATCCACCACGTACAATCTGTCTTGTGTACTAGCAACAACGACGAGGAGTAAGGGCTGCAGCTTGGTCAAATTACTTCAGTGTCAAGCATCTCCTTAACGATATTTTAAATATTGTCCTTCTGCAAGTGAGGATAGTGATATGGCCTTAAGTTTGCTGGAGGTTTACCCGGAAGTATACGGATGCTATGATCATGCTGCCAGGTAGGTGGAAGTCCATGCAGCTTTGCGAAAACATCGATGAATTCATCTAGCAATAGGGCAAGTTTAGGATCTAAAATTGGTATGTTCTTCTCTGATGGTTGTTGGATATGCATTAAAAACCTGTCATATATCTTGTTCAAAACCTTCTCCATCCACTGCGTCAAAACGGTAGAGATTTGGCTCCCACACTTGCCTCGTAAGATGACATGTCTGCCTTTATAATAAAACTTCATGATTAACTTAGAGAAATTTCATGAGATATCACCTAATATTGTGAGCCATTCAATTCCGAGCATGGATTCATAGTCATCAATGGGTAGGAGGAAGAAATCAGCTACCACTTCTTGGTCTTGTAGGAGCAATTTCATCCATGAGCACTGTTGGTCGCACCTAAGGATTCGATCGTAGGCAACCTTTACATCGAATTTGTTGCAACTTTTAATTTGAAGCACCATACGTGTAGCAACCTTGTTGTTTAGGAAGTTATTTATGTTATTCGTATCTATGAGAATGATGATGGGTTGCTGTTTGAGAAGTCCCCCAACTTTTATCGTCTGTGGGTTGGAGTAACCGGCCAGTGCATGAACTACAAAGTCAACTGATTGGGGCTCTTCCTCTGTGGCTTCATTTTCGGGTGCAAGGCTTTCTTTAGATGGTTCGGTGTCCTCATCCTCTACTAGTTCAATCACGAGGAGATGTCCCATTTTGCAGTGATGTTCTCGGCTCCATGGTTCATCGTAGTGCCAATACAACCCCTTGGTAGATCGTTCACAAAGCTCGTCTCTTGTCAATTTTTTTGGTGTAGGGGCTCGGATGGCAGTAGAGGGGGTTGAAGGCTTCAGAATGGTCAGTCGGGGAGCAACCATTGTCCTTCGTGCTTTGTAGTTCAGTCATTCCTCTTGGATTCTCGTGAAGGAAATCATTGCCATAAGAGTGTATGGTTGTTGTTGTGCCTTTACTTCTCCTCGAATCTCCATCTTTAAGCCCTCAATAAAAGTCCCTAAGGGTTGCTTTTCAGACTAATCACAAGTTTAGTTAGATAATCGTTTAAACCTTGTTTGGTATTCTTATATTGTAGAGGTTTGTCGAATCTTCGCCAATTGTTCGTCAATATTTTCGTAATCGGTTGGTCCAAAGCGATTTAATAATCCCTCCTTGAATTGCTGCCAAGAGAGACCTTTGTGGGTGTATTTGAACCAATTGAACCATTGAATAACATCTCCCTTGAGGTAGATGGTAGTAATCGCCACCATGGTAGCATCGACGAAAATAGCACTCCGTGCACGAGATCCATCTGATTGGGTCTCCTTCTTCCCATCTTGGGAAGTCTACCCTCATGCGTGAATTACAGATCAGTGATGGTACAATCTCACTCTTGGGAATCATCTTTCCGATCTGAGGTTTCTTCTTGCTGTGATTTCTTTGGGCTCGATGGTCGGCCCATGCTGAATTTGGCGAAAAGGGATCAAATCTTCTCATCTATGCAGTTTTCAAAGGTTTCAAACTTGGCATTGATAGCCTCTTATGATGTCATGGTATAGGCCTCTAAATCTGTGATGTTGAGTTCTTTCTTCTGTTGTCGAGTTAGGGGCATGAGAGATTTTTGGAGGAAAGTGGTTGGTATGGTAGGTGGATCAATGGAGATGAAGGCTATGGTTAGGGCTAGTTTTAGAGGCTGATTGGGACCAGTTTAGGGTGCGGTTTGGTAGGGTTCTTAGGTGGTGATGATAGGGTTTGAAGATAAGAGGGAGAGAGGCTAAGAAATCGAAAAATACATCAACGAAATATGATGGAATTCGATGAAAAAGAAGTGTTGCGTATATGTCGTCCTATCGAATAGGATTTATATTGGAGAAACAATGAATTCTCAATGTAAATTCTAGAGGAAATCCTGAGGGAAATATGCAGAAATTTATCAATAAATCCTCGGTTCAAATGTGACCAATATCAGTAAATAAGTTTGACAAAAGTTCGGCAGTGTAACGGTAGAAAAATAGATGAAAAGATGGAAAGCAGATTCTTCATTGTAAGATTCTAGCAATGTGCGATGAGAAATTGCAGCACAATAAGTCTGGTTTCAGAAAGGAGTTTTTTTAGAGATCAATTTTAATAAGAGCTAAGATGATCTATGAAATTATGTAAAAGTTTTGGCCAAAAAGGATGAGCGATGGTTCAGTTTCAAGAAACAACAATCGGTTGAAATTGTTCTGTAATGTTTCCCCTTCGCAACGATGATCACGTTTGCGATGGTAGAATTTTATAATAAGAAAAATATGAAAAAACTTCTTCAATATGTAAGGTAAAGGAATTGCAATAGTAAATAGGCGTGGGTGATGAAATTATAACAAATTTCTAGTTCAAACGCAGAGGGCAGTAGCAGATTGATTTGATCTACGGCTTGGGTGGAAGATGAAGACGCATATTGTAGTAATTATGAAAATTGTTTAGAAGGGTGGAGGCAGCAGAGATGGCAGCAGGGGTAGCAGGAACCTGACTCTGATACTAGGTAATAGAACCCTAAAAGGAGCTCTATAGTATTTGATCTTTGAGGGGGAGCCACCCTTGGAACACTGTAGGAGTTCCTCCCTCCTAGAGTCGGCCAACAAGGCTAAAAATAAAAGATGTTTTACTTGGATAAAAGAGGAAGAGGCTACAAGCTTATATATGGCTTAAAACCCTAACCCTAGGGGGGTTCTATCTAAATGAAATTATCCCCTTACCCCTCCTATAACCGCCCTGCCTTAATAGAGATGGGCGACGACTATGATGGCACAAAGGCTTCCTATACTTGCTAGAAACCTTCGCCGACTAGCCCAGTAAAGGGGGCGATGGCCAATGAGCCCTAAGCCCCTAAATAAACCCTAGCCACCCTTATTTATAGGATAGAAGTGACTATGTGAGGTTTTATTATAATCCTACAGGGTTCTTATTAATTACTTCTAGGATGATTAAGACTCTACCTTGTTGGAGTCCTATCAATAAGCTTTCTGAAGTTATAACATAAGATTTGATGAGGCGATCAGATCTTATGTCTTTATTAGGTATGAAGACAAACCTTGTATGTACAGGAAGGTAAATGAGAACGTTATCATCTTATTGGAGTTGTGTGTAGATGACATCCTGATCATTGAGAATGATGTTAGGATTACTCTCCACAGTTAAGGCTTGGCTATCTAAAAACTTCTCTATAAAATACTTAAGCGAAACATCCTACATTTTGGAGATTCAGATCTATAGAGATAGATCCAAGAGAATACTTGGCTTGTCTCAGTCTAAGTACATAAACACTATTGTCAAAAGGTTTGACATGAAAATTTTCAAAAGATGTCTCATATCGATATGACATGAAATATTACTTTATAGGAGTATGTCCCAAAAAATTCCTAAAGAAAGAACAAACATAGATATGATACCCTATACATCAACAATAGGGTTTATCATGTATCATATACTATGTATCAGGTTTAATACAGCACATGCTCTGAGTGTCATGAGCAGGTATTAGGCGGATCCTGGTTTGGAACACTAGAAGGTAGTAAAGTGCATTCTTAAATACTTGAAATGGATTAAAGATCTTTTACTAGTATACGGAGGAGGTAGCCTCCGGGTTGAGGGCTATATGGACTTGAGTTTTTAGTCCAATGTTGACTCAGGGTATGTTTTTAACCTGAATGGAGGAGCAATAAGCTGAAAAAGTACCAAGCAAAATACTACTACTGACTTAACCACAGAGGCGGAGTATATTGTTATGACAGAAGCAACAAAGGATGGAGTCTAGATGAAGAATTTCATTACAAATTTGGGAGTCATACCAAGCAGCGAGGAGCTGACTCCTATATATTATGACAATAATGGAGCAATTGCTTAAGCAAAGGAACCTAGGTCTCATTAGAAGTCCAAACACCTTCTAAGGAAGTTCCACTTGATTAGAGAGATCGTGGTCTATAGAGATGTAGCAATGGAAAGATTTTTATCCCAAGATAACATTGCAGATCCACTAACGAAACTGTTGTCTCAAGTTATCTTTGAGCATCACAAGAGTCTGATCGGAATCAGTTACGTAGGTCATTGGCTTCAGGTCAAGTGGGAGATTGCTAGTTATAAGTACTCTACAAGCCAATCACGTGAGTAATGACACGTGTGACATGCTGCACAATCTTTTTACTTATTATTGTTATTAGCATTTATCTCACTTTATGTTATCCATTGTATATATTGTAATGTTTTGGAACTGTGCATGAAAATTAGATCATGAAAAAATCATAATAATGAGACTAATTTATCTTTAAATATAGATCCTAAATAATTCTATTCATAGGTTACTCGAGAGGGATATCAAGATAACCAGACAGATCGATGTACTATATACTTATCTATATGATAGTGGCAATTGGTCTCATAGCTGCTTGTGTGGGGATACTAGGGGTACAGTATAGGTGCTCATTAGAGAATGAGTTCATTGATTAATCCGCTTGTAGAATACTAGATAGTTGATTGTACCTAACATCATATAACGATTTCATAGTCCCAGTTATGCATCTGGTCCTTAGACTTGAGACATCAAGGATGTCTTATTTGATTACTCCATTCTTTGACACCGGACTTATAGGTCTGAAAGTTTCAGATCTAGTATTATCGATTATCGAGAATGGTAGTCAACCTTATGAAGGCAATTGAGTATCAAAAGAGGATCATACACTTTCGGTATTACGAGAGGAATTTTTCGTGTGTTCTTGCTAAGGTAAATCCCTACCCAGGTTTGTTCAGATTGAGAGAGGAGTTCTTTGGGAGAATTTGATTAGAGCGAGACTCAGATGGATTTCGTATGAGGTCTGACAGTACTATGCCCAATACAATGTCTACGGCGATAAAATATAGATACACGATAAATACATACTATGCCCAATATGTATTAGATGGACGATAGACTATAGATACATAATAAATAAGGACAAACAAGTCTAATAGATTAGATCTCCTAGTATCATCTATGTGGTAGCCTAGTACATTTATAATCGATAAGTTGAATGAATTGTTATGGGATGACAATTCACTAAGTTAGAAAAAGTTTCGAGTCAGTTTTGATATTTGCAACTCACAACCAGCTCAATATTGGGTATAAAAGGTCATACACATATAGTAGATGTATATGTGTATCCACAGAGTCCCTATTTTATTCGATATCCAATAAACCCATATTATTGGATCATATGGATGAGATCCAATAAGAGGTGGTAAGAGATTATTGGATAAAGATCCACTAATCTAAGAGGCTTTGATAGTTAAATAGAGATCCAATACCTAATAAGATAGGATTCATGAAGGTTAAGCTATCATGCACATCTATAAATTAGAATGGGCCACATGGCTCATATGCTAGAGCTTTCTATAACCGCCCCTCCTATCCTTGTCTGCCTCCTCTCCTCCTTAGCGGGCAACCCCTGTTTGGGGTATGTGTGGATAACAAGAAGGGTCGACCCCTTCTTGAAGAAAAGTGCTACCTTGTTGTGCATGTGGAGAGGAAGATCCTACAGCGATTTGAGGAGTATCGTCGTCCCATATATCATGTGGATTACCATTATAGATGACATCTGACCTCCTTCATCTACGCCATAGGATCTAAAATTTTCAGGGATATATAATCTTTCTGAGTAAAACATCTAACATATTTTATGCAGTTTTTAATTTTATAGTTTTTCGTGTATCAATCATCGCATGATGATTTGATAAGACATGATAAATTAGTTTTTTTTTTTTTACTACACATGTGATACTATATGTACGCTATTCAGGTTTCCTAACATCATCCACTCTCAATATGTAGGTTATATTTGTAAACTATGAAAAGTTATTTATGGATTTTATTAAACTCCAAGAGTTTGGTATACTAAACTTGGCTCATTTTTAACATAAATTGGCTTCATTACTCCAAGTCTGATACCTCCTTAATTCTATCATAGTAAAAGAAAAATACTATATATTTATTAGTATATATGGATAACATTATCATTACAGATAATAATTCTATCAAAATAAAATAAATCCTTGAAGATCGATTTTCTAAAACTTTAAGCTGTTTTTTAGAAGTGGAAGTAACATTAGCTTGTATTTCCTATGTACTCAATCAATCTATAATTTAAAAATTAATCACACACTTAAGTGATTGGTTTGATTATGTAATTTGAATATATAATTGAGTATTTTTTAAAAAAATTATATAAATACATATTATCCTAATAAATAAAATATTTATTTGTCACACCATATTCCTCAGAATCTGATCACTATTCTCGCATGTAAATGAGCTGACTCAAAGGAACATTCATCTTGGAAGTCGATCATCTTGAAGTCGGATCTCGGAAAGGAACATTCATCTTGAAGGAACATTCATCTTGAAGGAACATTCATCTTGGCCATCGTTACTCCAAAGGAACATTCATGTTTGAAGTCGATCTCGGAAATCCTATAACAGGCTTTGCAAAACGGATGATCAACTCCATAGATTACATCTGCAGTGAATCAACATCAACATTTTTTTTTTCCCCTAATTCCTCAAAAAGAAATGATTGTCACGGTTCAAGAAAGCATTCAAGAATTGGACTGCACGACCGTCTGGTGGTGTTGTTGACATAAGATTGCTAAGAAGAGAAGTCACAATAAGAGAGAGAGAGAGAGAGAGAGAGAGAGAGAGAGAGAGAGAGAGAGAGAGAGAATCTCCATGCCTAGCAAATGTATTTATATAATTTTTTTAAAAAAATACTCAAGTATATATTCAAATTACATAATCAAACCTTCCTTCCTAGCAAATGTATTTATATCATTGTACCACTGCAGCAAAATTTCTCCATCATAGATAAACCTAACTCTCATCCAAGAAGGAAGGCGAGGCATCAACAAACTACAATGATTGCCGAAGCTTCAGATGGACTAAGGAAAGCTGGAAAGCACTCAGCTGAATGGCCGTCCCGAGAAAACTGCGATATGATTCCACCAGATATTATGCATCATTTTGTCATGCAGAAAATGAGAACCGTGGATGCTCAATCTACCTGTAAGGAACGGCAAATGAGCCCTTTCTTATTGTGCATTAGACAAGATAGTTTCGGCAATCTTAAAGCAAGATGAGCTAATGTGAATCATGATTTCTAGTGCTTATATGAATGTTTTAACTTAAGCACATTAAGCAAGCAGTCACTCAGATAGTGGGGGTGGGTCAGATGGACAAACAAACCCTTGTATCATTATACTTGGGTTTACTCGTTAATTGAGTTATTTTACTATTATTATAGTGAGCCATCCATGGACAATGAAAACTCTTAAAATAAATATATTTATGAACGAAAAATCAAAAAATTCACGTCTTTATGAAAAAAATGTGGAAATTAATTCACGAAGATAAACATGATCAAGAAACTGCAACAACCTTTCATGCTCAAGACATCACAAATACTAACAGCTTGACAGATCAAAATTTTTACCAACTCTTCCAAGTGCTGCCTAAATGGCCTCTGCAAATAAACACTGAGCTGCCTGAGTTGATCCATCTTATCGGTTGTGGACAGACAGTATTACTTGTGCAGCTCAGCAGACTCTTGTGTCCATTTACAAATTTGGTAGCAAAATGTGTAATGAGGGAAAAAAAAAAATGGCCATCTAGAAAAAGATATTTATCTCCTTTTCACTCATCTCAAATACATGATCTCGAGCTTCCGTCAGAGCAACCTGTATTAATCAAATTCAATCTCGTAAGTGAAAAATAGAAAATTCTAGGATGACAGATACACCCAAAAAAAAAAAAGCTTTTTAAAGAAAAAATAAAGCTAACCTGTCCATATTTTGTAAGAAAATTGCTTGCGAGGTTCAACGATGCTACGGCTACATCTTCGTTCGCTTTGAGTGCCTGTGCCAGAGCAAATGCTCCCTTGTCCTGTTACCATTTGCAGGTAATCATAATAATACAAAAACTAGCTGTTATAAGAACTTCACAAAATTCAAGCTGTACTTTGTACGATGAACATACTCTTATCTCGTTGAAACCTAAATCAAGTGATGTTAGGGCCTCGTTAACAATTTTCAAACTGCGTGCCAGACAGACTGCACCCTGGAAGGAATGTTTGGGGAAAAACACAATGAGACAACCATCCATATAGCAAAAAACAAAACATTTCCTATGCACAGGTCAATACATCATCTCCAAGTCCATTTGCCCGTAAATCCAAAGTTGTTAATGTGGTATTGTACTTCAAACAATCTGCAACATGCTCAGCACCCTTTGGTCCCATCTGCAGGACATTCTATTAGAAAAGAGTGAATAACATAAAAGCTCTATCATGATAACATCTCACTGAAATTAAACACTACCTGACACCAACCAAGCTTCAATGTCTCTATCTTGCTGTGGAACTTCAGAACTTCACAAAGATCTTTTACCCCATCAGGGCCAATAGGATTATAGCTTAACTCCAGCTGGGAAGTAAATAGCATCAGATCGGCCAATTAAACAAGAAAGAGCATGAAGCAGGATATCAGATTCAAATACTCACTGTTGTGATGACAGAATTATCTTTCAATACTTTCGCAATCGCACTCACGCCGCTCGCATGGATGTTATTACCACCCTGAACATGTATAACATCAGAAAATACTACTGATAAATGACACTAGTTATGCAAGGATCAACTAGTTGCATATAGGTCTTACTGAACAGTTGTGCTCACATAAAACTACCAGAGAGGTGGAAGGCATGCTGAATGCTGTAATCCAGAAAGAATAAAAGAAAAGAGAGAGACTAAAAGAGAGAGCCTGGAGAAATTAACTTCAACAAAAGGCAACCTTTCCCAGATAAGAAAAATGCACGTGCACAAAACAATATCAAGGCACTACTAGCATACATAATCACAGTGCTGCATATGAAATAAACTGAAGAGAAGGCCTAAAACGGAAACGAAGTAGTGAAAAATCTTTAGCGGTTAGTAACTATGAGAAAAAAATAATAGCTGATCAACAGAAAGAAAAGTAGGGAAAGAGCTACTTTTGCAGTTCCATAGATAGACCTATAATTGTCTGAGAAAATATGTTATCTAAATTAGGTACATTTCATGCTAGCATAGATAGTTGTTTTCTTTCATTTAGTCTCTTCAGACAAGTTCCCTTTCATTTATCCTCTTTAGACAAGTTTCTTTTCGGTTATCCTCTTCAGACAAAACAACTGATGCATGGAAGTGGGGTACTAAACCTTTAGCAGGGTGATATTATACTCTGTAAGGAGACTACAGTCTGATGTAACACATTTCAAAATCCAAATTGCATAATTCTTCGCATTTGGGGAAATCCAAAGAACAGTTACCCAAATGAAGTCCTGGCAAATACCAGCTCACAAGGAACAGATTCTGATAATCATGATCAGAACATCCCACCCGCCCCCCAACCGACACACACACACACAGAAGACAAAATAAATCAAACACAACACACAATATAAATAAAAGGAAAACTGAGTGTAGAATTTGCAGGATTTCAGCAAGAAAAATGTTAAGAGTACTTGTAGTGTTTGTGCTTTGAATATTTTCACAGCCAAAATATACAAGCTGGACAACATGTAGTGATGAAAAAGACGATATCAAGATTTACAAACAATGGGTGGTTGATAAGACTGTTAAGAACAAAGTCAGAAATAAATACAAAAGTGAATAAAAGAACTACTGTATAACTAAATCAAATAGCTTCTTTTCGACACCAATTTAGCAATATAATAGAAGAATTTTATGAGAAATGCTAAATGATTTGTTGGATAATGTCTTCCAGTCTCACCAAATCTATGGTAGTTATTGTGCGGTTCTCCTTCAAAGCATCCGCAATCCTTTCCGCTCCCTGTTATAAATCCATGTGACAGATATCAAAATAAAATAATAAAAGAATATGAAGCAGTCAAATGAAACATTCAAAATGGTTGAACATATTTGTATGATGATGCAAAGGTAATTACAGAATATCTTGTTACTCATTACATCTTCTAACTAGATGTGTTCCACAGGGTTGCTCTATTAGAGATAAAAAAAAACATTGAGATGGTGGTTCATAAATGTATAAATGCTAACAAGAAAATAGTCCATCATGCCAGTCAAAAGCTCGTGGCTACATGGTCTGCTGTACATGTAACTAACAAAACTTAGGTTTCAGACCTTTGGAGGATGCAGAGATTGATATTGTTAACGAATGACCCACAATTAATTATGTGAGTTATTTACAGGAGAAAATTCGCCATGTGTTTCTAGCCTTCACCATTTTAAACCTCATCAGTGTAATAACCACATTGTTTTAAAACAGTAGTCAGTTACCAAGAAGAGTACCAACTTGAATATGTAGGCCTGCTTTGTCTTTCAATTGTAGGAAAGGAGACCAAAAATATAGCATAAAATGTAGACAATTAAATTGCCTTGATAACCAACACATAGTGGTTGACAAAGGCAACATACAAAGTCTAAGACAACAACGATAACTGACCATACCTCATCACCTATGTCATTCATATAAAGATTCAACCACAGCAAGGATTTAGTTTTCTTGATATATTCGGCAACATGGAAGGCACCCTTTGAACCAATATCGTTGTTGCCAATATCTAGCAGTGTTATTTTTCCTACCAAAAGAAGAGTAGCTTCAATAAGACAATTAATTATAAATAAACGATGATTACAATCAGCAACCAAATAATGCACCTTTATGGGCAGATAAACCTGATATCAATGCTCGAATGCCTTCATTTCCAATATCATTTCCATGAAGATGAAGTTCCTGGTATAAATTTTAAAAAAGAACTTCAGGCCAAAATTAAACTTGCAAATAAATGTACGCTAAAGAGTGGAATTCACTCTTTTACAAAGCCAAATAATAGTAAGAGTAAGGTTTGGTCTTATGAAATTGTATATTTCTCAGTAGTCAAACATCATGCATCCCTTATTTTTGTGAAACTTATTGACCACCTTACAGATATTTTACAACTAGCATAAGAGAATTCCCAGTTATTTGTTCTTACTTTTCAGAATCCTTGACACTAACTTATGAGGGATTAGATTTCTCAGTTCCAAATTTCTCCATTCTGCTGAAAATTACCTTCAAATTATGTTATGGCAACCATTTACAGGCACAAATAATCAAAATGTGATTTTGCCTTTTTTTCCCTGCAAAATTGTGTATCAATTAAAAATTATTGAAATAATTACCACCTTCCAAAATTGTTACTCATGTCTGAAAAGCATGTGACAACTATATAACAACCCAAGGGTGCCTCCAATTGTGAACTACTCATAATTTGGTATATACCTTTCCCCAACTTTTGTTTTCAAGACTACAACCCAAGGTTCACCAAACCATACCGTACCAGTGTACCCAGCTCAACTCGGTATGATATGGTACATTGATACCGAGCAGTGTGACTAGGTGTACCACTCAATATATATATATATATATATATAGTTACAAAAATTAAAAAAAAAGAGCGACGTTGCCACGTTCCTTCTCCCCACGTCGGGAGACGTTTCTTCTCCTCGTGCGAGGAGAAGAAATCGCTCACAAGCGACGAATCACGCGGACGAAGGGATCGGGAGAGCAGCACCAGACTCCAGGTTCTCCCTTTTCTTCTCCTTCTTCTCCCTCTTCTTCTTCTCCCTCTTCTTCTTACTCCCTTGGTTGATACCGTCCAAAATCAGTCGCCGACAATCGAAATCGACCGTTACCGCCCGATAGCGATCGACGACGGTCAAAATCGACCATTACCAGCCGATTTTGGGTGGTAATGGGGCGGAAACAACCCCAATTAGCGGTATCGCCCGATAACGGGTGGTCCGCATTCCGATCAACGAGCGGACCAGTACGTACCATCGATATGGGCGGTATCCAACGGTATTGCAGACCTTACTACAACCTAAACAATATGATCGAACAAAGTCTTCAATACTTTCAAAAGGGTTTTTTATTTTCTTTTTGTGGATAGTGTACACAAAATCAAATGTAAAGGAAACATCATCATTACGTGTTCACTTGATGGCGGTAAAGTTGAAATAAGGACAAGATCATGAATATGAAGCCAAATATGAAGATGAACAAAACTAACTAAGGCCGAAGCTTCTGATGAACGTGTCTGAATAATCTTTTTTTTTTGTAGACTTTAAGAAAAACCAGTTGCTTTAAACCAGTGATTTAAAAAAGTGCTCGGGTGCTCACCTAGGCGCTAGAGCAAGGCGAGACAAGGCCCAAGCACCTCGTTTAAGGGCCAGGCGGTGCACTCTAATGAGGCAAGCGCCATGACCAAGCCGCTTAAATTTACGTTAGTTGGTTTGATTGAACCAACTAATGCACGCAGTTATATCAGCATGTGACCCCAACTCCCAACCCTACGCACGCTTCTCTCTCTGTTTCCATCGCCGACAATTTCTCCCTCTGGGTTCTCTACCGACGATTTCTCCCTCTACCTTTGCCGCCGATGGTTACTCCCGCTGCCTTCGAGTCTTCCTCTGTCGCCGACTAAGTCTCCTCAGCTTTCGCTGTTATCTACTGTCTGTCACTACCGCTGTCCACTGCTTGCTATTGTCCACGACATGACTCCGCTATCGTTGTTGCTATGTATTTATTAGATTAATAATATACTATCTAGCAAGGTCTGCAATTTTGACCTGTACCGCCTGGTATGGGCGGTACATACCGGTACGTCAGGTTGCCGGTACGCAGACCACCCACTACCGAGCGATTCCGCCAAAAATCGACCGTCGGCGGTCGATTAAGGGAGAAATCAACCATCGGCGGTTGATTGAGGGAGAAAAAGGGAAGAAGAAGAAGGGGAAAAGAAGAAAAAAAAAAGAGGAGTACCTATTTCCCCGCGCATCCTCGCCATCGCCGCACGTCGTCGTTGCCCGCAGATCGCCAGCGCCCACGCGTCGTCGCGGGCGCTTTTTCTCCCGCACGAGGAGACGGAACATCTTCCTGCACAGAAGAAAGGTAGAGGCGACGTCGTCCCTTTTCTTTTTTTATTAATATTTTAATATATTTAATATTATATTATATTATAAAAAATTATATTATATTTTAATATATCAGGAGGTATGCACTATGTGTACCGCCCGGTATCGATACCGTACCGGTACCGAGATAAACTCGATACACCGGTATGGACTGGTAAGTCAAACCTTGCTATTTAGATTTTAACGCTGCTAATCTTTATTTTTAATTTAATATCATATTTTTATTTAAATAATTATATTTATTAATTATATTATGTATTTTTTATATTTTAATATTTTAAAATGCCTCGCTTCGCTCGGACGAGTGCCTAGCACCTCGGGCAGTTTGGGACCTTGGAGCCTAATGCTTTTTAAATCACTATTTTAAACTATGCACGACAAAATATATATAGATGCAAAATTAGTTGCTTGTATGTTCAGCCATGTCTGCCTTCTGCAGAATAACACAACCCGTAGGCAGAACATGCATAAGAGTACTTAGAGTTTAGTAGAATTTTCATTTTGTATGAAGACTCATAAATAATCTATAGAGAGTAACTAAAAGTTCAATATCATAAAGTTCAAGATGAGTTCATACCCTTAGGGACTTATTTCCTTCAATTCCTTTAGCTAGACTTGCTGCACCAAGCGCACCCCCATAGTTACCACTGATTTAAGTCCACAATACAATTTAAATATCTTCCTTGCTGGAAATAGTAAATGCAAACAAATAACAGAAAGCATGGAACATGGAAAACATTGAATTTGCAAGAAAGCAAGTACTAAAAGGAACTGAGTCAGTGTGTGTAAAGCATCATTAACTTGAGATGTATTGACCGAATTGCCTTATTATCAAGGAGAGCCCCAGCAAGACTTGCAAAACCCTATATGGTTTCAAAAAAAAAAAAAAAGGAGCATATAAGAGAACAAACAGTAATTGGCATAGCTGGTCAAGATTTTACTGAAAATCACTAAAGATTGATCAACAAGAATGTCATACAGAGTAGTCAATCATATTATTGTTAAGTTCAAGGACACGTAAAGTTGAATTTTTTTTCAGCATCTCTGCAATAGCCTTTGCTCCCTGCGTAACATAATTCACCACAATGAATAGTTGTTTTCTTCATTACAACAAACGAACAAATTTGATGCATACAAAGAGTGAAAAATGAAAATCACCTCATCTCCAAGACCTGTACTGTTTAGCTGCAGCTTTTGAATACCAGCATTCACCATCAGTATATCTGAAAGACACTGCAAGCATGCTCCTTGTAAATCTCAAGTTTTTGTGAGATTCAAAAGGAATAACATGAGAAAAACAGAAATTTGCGATCTTCCTAGTGCAGAAGAGTGCCCTCAGAGTAAAACCAACATGTGATAGTTGATATACAAATTGCAATTATCAGAAATAACAAAATCTGATAGATGATCAAATTTAGATAGACTATTGTTTCACTCGGACTGGTATGGAACAGAACTGGTATGCGGATTGCCCTCTTACGAGGGGCACTCCAGTCCGACCATTAGACAAAAAGAAAAAATATGAGTTAGAACACTTCAGTCACGTGTCATTTTACAAGAATAAATTTAGCTATTGAACTCATACCAAAAGGAAAGCTAATCGAAATTCTTATTAAGAAAGCCAGAAAAAACCAATTGTCACAGTCTTATACGAATAAGTATTTGCAGAAAATAGTAAAGTTCAAGAATAAAATTACCCTAGCTCCTTCATCACCAATATTATTTCCAGAGAGATTCAGAGTTTTCAGCACAGTATTTATTTGAAGAACACCATCAAAGGCCTTTAATCCAGCTGCTGTAATCCCATTGCCGGAAAAGTCCACTTCCTCTGCTGCCTGAGACAAGACAGCATGATATGTACAATCTAGATGCCTTTCAAGCAAGTCGTTGTAACTGTATTGCCTTAGCAATTAAAAATCACCACACAAGTCTGGTTCAGAGCAAATTTACCATAACAAACTTAGGAAAAGGTTAAGAAAGCAGAAAATGACGCAAAAGAACTGACCTGATTGTAACCTAGACTTTCAGCAAGAAAGAACAGACCATCATCCCCAAAATTACGACCTAACAAAACCATAAATTTGTTAAAGGTCTTCAAGTTTATTCTTTTATGTAAAATTTTTTAAACTTATTTGCTGAAAAAATGAATTCAGCCTGTTGGTCACCCAGATATCAATATCACAATGAACTAATGAAGATAATTATGAACAGATGCTGATGTCTAGGCTATAAAATGCAATGACAAGTAATCTAGCATGTCCATCCACTCACCTGACATGTCAACACTGCTGAATGTCCGAAGTTCTTTGGCAAATTCGTTGAGTTTTTGCCTGGACTCTCTTTCAATCTTCAAACTAGAACCTGATTGCAGATTAGTACCAGGAGAAAAAGACCACTTAATTCCAGGAAACAAAGATTTATTGACCCCAGAATTTGAACCCTTCGGTTTTGGCAGAAGTACTTTTCCAACTACCTTCCACAATACTGCATGCTGAAAAAGCAAGTTAGTGCCATGAACAACTTACTAGAGCAGGATACAATGTTAAAGCAACATGAGGTTTAGTGTAAATTGAATTTTTATAGCATAACGCACAACATAGCACATGGCAACAAGGTCTTTGTAGAGACATCTGGGCAGTTAGTGCAGTGTTACGCAGCTTATAGTTCTTAAGTTCAAGTCCTCGTAATGTCATGTATGGGGTTTATCATAATACTTATATATGGAAATTTTGTTTAATAAAGAAAACACATGGCACAAAGAAATTCATTTTTTCTTATGAAGGATTGGCAATCATGCAAAAAAGAAGTTAGGTGTAAATATTTGTACATTTTAGGACTGTAGAGTTTGTTGATGTGTCTTCCATCTCAATACAGAATGTACTAGACTACTACACCTAATATCAGACAGCATCATCACATTATATAGTGTTTCATACTGTTACTATCAGCTTTAAGACATTTATGTACACCATGCTGCCCCTTTATAAAGTTCTCCAATTCGATAAAAACCCTAATATCTAAATATTCTATACTCCAAAGCCCTCTTTCTGCTAGAAAGTTTGTGCTACCACCCACCTAAAATCATACATGTAACTTGTTCGTCCTAAAGCTCCTTCCAGGAGTAACATGTTCTAAAAACTCTTATGAATGCCAATTTGCAATTATGAAACATAATCTAGTTTCAACTTGATATGATCATCCATATTGCATTACTACGAAACGATCCCACCTTCTCATAGACCAATGCTACCACTACCGAAGAAATAAACTTCCCACAAGATTAATTTGGAAAGAAATATAATCATAATAATGAGCAAACAGCAGTGCCTCGAGATGGGGGAAGCAAACCGCATACCGAACGTGGTAGCAATGAACACCCCAGCCGGCACCACCAAGGAGGCAACCTCCTTCACGGGAAAGGACGGGGCAGTCGACTGCGCCTGAGACTGCCTTAAAACTCTCCTCCCACCTCTTCCTCCGGCGACACTTCGGCTGGGCCTTCCATCGGGCACCTCGGCGGCGGCCTTGGGGAGGAGGGTCACGAACGAACGCCCCCGGCCCCCCGACCCCGGCCACGAGACAGGAAGAGGGAAAAATAGGAGTCTGCGGTGGCGGTTGGAGGGACGCGAAGGCCGAGGGGAGAGGGGAGCGAAGGAGGGGACGCGGAGGCCGGGCTTGAGGGAATAGGAGGAGACCAGGGCGGCGGGCTCCATTAGCGGACGCTTCAAGTGTTCGCTTTAAGGACACGGGCTTTGGTTTGTTAGGGTGGCCGTAGTACCTACCTGAAAGAGGAAGGAAGAGTGTAGTAGTAGCGGGGAGCCACGCTGTGCTGTAACCTTCGAGGAAGAGAAGAAGAGGAGAGAGGAGGGAGAGAGATGGATGAGTAAAATTTCTACTGTGTTAAAAGAAAAGGATGAGGTGAGGTGGGCTTCTTCTATTTGGTCCGGCCAAGTCAAATCAGGATTACATGAGCAATTGGGTTCCAACAAAACAAAAATATATCTCTTGCCTTTGTCCAAAATCCCAAACAAAATGGTCTTCTGAAAATTCTGTTCTAATAGATAAGGGTTAGTATCTTCTTAATTCATGCAGGAGTAAAAAAATCTCTTGATTTTAGGGGATGGATTTTATGAACTTTTATGAAAGAAACTTCGACTCTCATTCGAAATGACGTCACTTTTAAATTCATATAGGTGAAACTCTTATAGTATCTTTGTCACTCTCTCTTTAAGATATTTGTTCTAACTTAACTGAACTTTATTAAGAGTATAATTAACTTAACCCTAGTTCGGTGACAACCAACACTTTAACATCTTTAGATAGACTATTAAAATATTATACACTGCGTTACATACATAAGACTTCCTATGACACTTGAATACTCTAATTGAGCCATTGTTCTTTCAACATTCTTGATTAATTGAGTATTTACTTCTTTGATTTTTAAGCGACCGAATTTCTTCAATACTTTCTCTATGTAATGAGTTTGACTCAAAACATACCCCCTATTATTTCTTTTTATCTTGATACCTAGTATGGAATCAACTTACCCGAGATCTTTCATTTTAAATGTTGAAGATAGAAGCCTCTTTGTTTCTACAACAACTGCCATGTCGTTGCTCACTATTAGCATACCATCAACATAAATACAAACTATCATCATATAGTCATCATAAGTTTTGAGATAAATATATTTATCCGTAATATTATGAACAAATCTATTAGAAATAATTGTTGCATCAAATTTCTCATGCCATTATTTTGGAGTCTACTTTAAACCATATACTGACTTAATAAGTTTACACACTTTATATTTATTTTTCGATAGGATAAACCTTTCGGATTGTTTCATATATATCTCCTCAATGATATCTCTATTTACAACTAATAGGTTTAGAGGTAGAAGGTAAATCGATAAGTTCCCAAGTATAGTTTGACATAATAGAACCATCTCATCATTAATAGCATCTTTCCATAAAGCGGCATCACAAGAGATCATTGCTTCTTTAAATATTTTAGGATCATCTTCCACTTGTAAAACAAGAGGAATTGTTCTTAAGACTCTCTCAGTAGCTCTTTCTACAAGATAAAAGGAATTGCTTTGATAATCAATCTCATTTGGTCTTAATGTCTTTGCTTTATGTACATGAATGCTTCTTCTTCATTCACGAGATTGGTCTCCAACTTTTTGTGAACTTGATTGATATCTAACCAAAGGAATATTATGTTGCTCACCAAACTTTTGAGATGTCTTCACTAGTGACTCTTCATTAGTGGAGAATGAACACTATCACTTGAAGTCAATAAATGTTCAAAGAACTTCACATCTCAAGATTCTATTATGACATTAGACTCAAAATTAAGAAGTCTATAAGCTTTGCTATTTGAGGCATAGTGTATAAATGTACATTTGACTTCTCTAAGTCCCAACTTTATACTTTGAGGATCATTATTCTTGCAATATGTAAGACACTCCCACACTATAAAATAGTCAATGTTAGGTTGTCTTCCCTTTCTTAACTCATATGGAGAAATCTTATTTTTTTATAAGGAATTCTATTTGATAGATTTTTTTTAATAAGAAATTCTCCCCATAAATTATGAGACAATATAACATTCAATAATATAGCATTTATCATCTCTAGATAAGTTCTATTTTTTTCTTTCTGCTAATTCATTTTGTTTAGAAGGTCTAGGTGCTAAACACTCGTGAATTATACCATGTTGTTCACAAAATAAGTTAAATTCATTAGGAAAGTACCCTCCTCCTCTTTTACTTGTTAAAACTTTAATTTTCTTCCCTAATTGATTTTTAACTTCTACTTTATATGCCTTAAAAGCATTAAAAATATTATTTTTATATTTCAATAAATAAACATTTGTGAACCTACACATATTATCTATAAAAGTAATGAAATATTTATTGCCTCCTCTGGTTAACATGTCATCCAATTCACGTATATCATAATGTATTAAATCTAATAAATTAGTACACCTTTCAACATTTGTGAAGGGCTTCTTCGTCATCTTTGATTTGACATAAATTTCATATTTATTAAGATCATCAAAATGATATTTTATTAAGCCATAGATAACCATTCTTTTAATGGTGTTAGTTCCATGTGTTAATCTATCAAGCCACAGTGAATAAGAATCAACAATAGATGCAACATTTTTATTAATTTTAGAATCATTACCAATAATAGATAATTTCATCATTCCATTAGCGGAATAGTGTTCTTCTAACAAAAGCTCCATTATGATATAAAATTAACTTTCCAGATTTAAATATATATTTAATTCTAGATTTACCAAGTAGATTCCCGTTTACTAAATTTCTACTCATATTTAGTACATGAAGAACAATTATAAGAGTGACTTTCTTTCCCGAAGTGAAAATGAGTTCTACATTTCTCCTGCCAAGCACCTTAAAATGAACGTCACTTCTTGTTTGAATCTCTTGCCCATCCATGATTTCTTTGGTAAGTCTTGAAGAATGCCTTATCATAGCAAACATGGATGATAACATAATTATCATACCACTAACCAAAAACCTTACCAAATATGGCATTCACTTTGCTCACCATAGCGACTATATTATCATCTCCCTCAACGGAGTTTGACTTCCAATTTATGACCTTTCTTAAATTTACAATCTTTAGCAAAATGACAAGGTTTTCCACAAATAAAACAACCTCTACTCTTTGGCTTCTTAAATTTTTTTTTATACCTTTTGGGGCCAAGATGATTCTCATTATTTTGTTTGCCTTTGTTGGAATTCTTAGGTTGATTCATGATATTTGTTTTTATATTGTCAAAAGAGTTCTCACTCTTGTCTCTCATCCTCAATTTCTCCTCGATTGGAATATATTTCTGAATTTGCTCCAAAGTGATATCCTTGGAGTCATACAAAATCTTCTTAGTATACTCTTTCCAAGATGAAGACAACTCGGCTATTATAGTCCCTACTTGAAAGGGTTCAGGAAATTCGATTTTTTTAGCCCTCAATTGATTAACAATAACTTGCAACTCATGTACTTGTGCCACGATTGGCTTGTCATCTACAAATTTATATTCAAAAGATTTAGAAATTAAAATTTCTTTTGTACCTTCCTCCTTGGCTTGATACTTGAATTCCAAAGCATTCCAAATTGCTCTTGCAAATGGTTCCACCGTATAAAGATCATAGAGCCAATCCGAAAGTTCATTGAGAATGTGTACTCTACACATAACTCCATCTTCATTTCTCCTCTTTTGTTTAGCCTTGACTTCATTAGTGTCATTATCGGTTGGATCAGGAATTTGTAGAAGATTTGGATCAAGCACAGAGAAAATTTTCAAATCAATTAACATGAACTTCATCTTGTCTTGCCAATAGGTGAAATTCATTTCATCAAAATGATCCAAATGAACAAAATCTTGATTGAGCGATTTGATGATATTTATAGCCTCGATGGTGAATTTATATAAACTCATATAATATTGTTTTTAGATTGTTGGAAAATACAATAAAGAAGAGGATGAAATAACACTATGAAAACTAACTATAAATAACAAAAAACAAGATCAAGAACACCATAAAAAATATATTTAGGCTTGAAACGTATATAAACATTTTTCTAAAAATGGTATTTGTACCCTCTTCTCAATAAGATTGCTATGGGTTTGATGCAAATAGTTTTAGTGGATATGAAAAACCTTTGGAAGATCTATATTGAGCAAACAATAAAGAATCTTGAAGAGAAATTAGAAAATGTCTAATTCAATCACTTAGACAGTTATCATGAAATAAGAAGAATCAAAAAGGAGATTTTTTAGGCTTTACTCTCAAATATTATTTATAGATATTTTCATAAAAATATAACCTTTGAAAAATAACTATCAAAATAACTACAAAGAAAATCATCTTTTTAAATAACTCTTTTAAAATTAAAACCCTTTTTTTAATTTGAACAATTTATAACATCTCCTTCACATCACACGAGTTGTTTGAGGAATTATTTTGATTTTATTACCACCTTTATATCTAAATAAGAGATCTTTTCCTCGAGGACTCAAATTCATATATCTTTCAATTGATGGTAAAACATCATTTCCATGCTCGTTGAGCCAACAACTCAATTCGCAAACCTACTACCAAATCCTCAACTTGGCTACCTCCTCCCATCTAAGTAACTCTCCCTCGAGTTGCTTACCTTATCCCTGCTAGCCTTTACAAATTCATTGGCAAGCCATCGATGTTGGTCAGACTGTTAGAAAGCCTATTTGGCTAGCTCTCTCACTAACGCATCCGAGATGTACATTTGAAAAATGAACATCACACTGAAATAAAAATCTTTAAAAAAAAAGAGATATCACAAGGAGGGAAAAGAAGCGATAAAACTACCGAGATGCTTTTAATTATATAAGCCCTTGATCAACTTCAAGAATAGAACTTCTCAAACTAAGGCTATCATGTCCTTCATCTCTTATATTGTTTAACTATATTCATCATTCTTCCTTCGAAAGATATATCATCACACCTAGGGTCGTGTAGGCTATCAATCATGATAAAAAAAACTTGAAGATAAAAAAAAAAGAGTTGTGGAGCTTAATTTCTCAAATATGAAGACTCAATGAGCACTTCATGTTCCTTGGCACGTTTAAGGATCAAGAAGGTCTCCTTCCACCCTATTTAGGTAGCTCAGAAGATTTACTTTGAGGACTCTTTAACATCCTTGACTCATCTGTACTATATCATATGGATGAGCTCTTAATAGTCAAAGAACTTATGACAACTATAATCATTAACTCAGTAAGTAGTTGACACTCGAAAATTCTTCCATCAATCGAATGGGCGTAAAAGCTTGGGGCTCAAGTGGCATCCCAAAGATCTCGATCCATGATGATGATGATGATGATGATGATGATGATGATGATGATGATAATTATTATTATTATTATTATTATTATTATTATTATTATTTTGCTTCAACATGTGCTTCAATCTGTATAGATCAGTTCTAGAAAATAATAAAATTCAAGTAACGATGGTAGGAATAGGGTCTACTCAAATTAGTCAAGCCTTGTGCATCCCTCCCATTCCCAAGAAGTGACAATTGTGATCCACACTTGGTTGAATGATCGGTACTATTTATCTCAAAAGAGAAAGTACCTCTTCTTATCTCGAGATCTACTCTTAGATCGAATGTAGTATATTCAGACCGTTTGCTCTATGCTAAAGTAGAAGTGAAAGACACTAAGTGTTGGTTGAATGTCAAACAACTAGTACTCATCAATAAAGATACTCAAGTAGTGCCAAGAGCTCAACATCGCTTGCATTAGGAGAGATCAAAGTGGAATATGCAATTCAATATGGTTATTCCAGCACAAATGGAAAGAAGGGAATTGCTAATTGATAGTTGGGGGATACGGAGTAATTCAACCAAAAAGATTATATATCTGACTTTGATATTTTGAAATCGTCAACAAGCTTGTCCAATTGCACATTATGTTGACATTCACTCACATAAGGGATTAGTCCTAGCTAAGTGGGGGAAGATTCGCTTGCTCTCTTAGAGGGAGGTGCATTATTATGATCTTGAAACATAAAAAGTATAATTATGTTACTGTTATATGAAAAATTAATATTAAAATTAAAATAAAATAACAATAGATCAAGATTAGGATTACGTTCCTTTTTATGAAATTCAAGAAAAATCTTTATCTGATCTGTAAATGTATTATCATGAGATCCGAAAGTTGTAGTGATATCGATCTGCAAAGAGAACTAGACTAGTCTTTTCCTTTCTTTGTATCCTTCACAACACCATTATAAGTGGTAAGAATAAGGATTTAAGGAGATTGAAACTAGATTACATATTATTTATAATCTTTAATGAGTCTTGTCTATGTATAAGCAAGAGCAAAAGGATCAGGATAAGAAAGTATGAGAATCTCTTAGATCTAAATTCATTCATACAGATTAAAAAATTTTATCTAGACAATCTCAAATATGTAAATATCTCAATCTAAGTTTATTATCAGTTCATAACTCAAATAGAATTGATTAAATCGCCTTATTTGGAACCTATTTAAAATATATATAGTTATCTTAAGTGCTTCATCCTATATCGACTCAAGTACAACAAAATGACTTAGTATGCTCCTAATCGTATCCATAAGAGTATAATTTTACCTGTTAATATTATCACTACTATGACTCACCTACTAAGACATCTTGAGGACAAATATCTTTGCTTTTTATGAATCTAGTTAGATGATAAGGATTCTGACCTAACTTATCATATTTGTCATTTATTTTACCATCCTATTAAATATGATATTTTTAACTTTCCTATCTAACTGTCTCTCAACTTTGTTTATATGAACCTTTAGAGTGTCAACAACTTAGGACTTTTATATATTATATACATATAACATATCTTGATATGTAATCTATAAATATAATGAAATATATATCTCTACTGAAATAAAGAATATGAAGTGGTCCACAGATATCAGTATGAATAAGTTTTTTACTTATTCATACTAATCTCAATAAGTTTTTTACCTTTTATATTTTTTATGTATACTTATTTTGTTTTTCCTTAATAAAATCTATGCAAACATTAAAATGAATGAAGTTTAATTTTTAAAATATCTTTCATTAATCTTTTAATTTTTTCCTTCAAGATATGATTCAATCATTTGTATCATAATATAAAAGATCTCTTAAGTACATTTCAATCTAATATTAATTATAGGGTCACTAATATCCTTGAAAACTCCATATTCAAATTATTTCTCTATAAATCATCATATAAAATTTTAAAACTATTTTTTTAATCATAAAACATATTTGGTTTACCATTACTAAAAAAAGATAATATCATAAATCATTAATTCTAGATAGAGTAACTAAATTTTTAGAAATAGTAGGAATATGACATATGTTTGTAGGATCTATCAAAAGACCCATCTCTATGCATAGGCGATAAGTTCCTTGTGTTGTTGCTTTTATTTATATATATATATATATATATATATATATATATATATATATATATATATATATATATATATAGAAATGTCTTTATATTAATGAGAATATCATAAGTTAAACACATATTCTAAATATAATCTCGAGCCAATCACATGAGTGATGGACATGTAATATCGTACTATATATCTTATGATTAAGTATATTCTCATTACCACTTTTATAGAGACACTATATATATATATATATATATATATATATAATATATATAATAGTAATGTTTTTGTTAGACTTGAGATATCAAGGATGCCTTATTTGAGTACTCTTTCTTTGATGTCAGACTTACAGTTTGGAAAGTTCTAAATCTGATACAACCGGTTATCGGGATTGGCAGCCATACAAAGGCAATTGAGTGTCAATAAAGGATTATCCACTCTCGGTATCCTGAAAGGAAGATCTCTTGTGTGCTTGCTTAGACAAATCCATCATGTGGATATTACTAGAAAGATGACGTTTGATCTTCATCCTCTCCATCCAAATATGAAAAACAGGGATATATGATCTTCCTAGGTAAATAATCTTTCACACGATGCGTTTCGATTTTGTGACTTTTTCTCGCAACAATCTTTATATGACGATTTTGATCTACTAGAGAAACTAGTTTTGTTTTGATCTTCGGCTACGCATGTGATACTCCCACTTGGTTTCCCGTAAAAATAAGTCTACCAAGTATTAGAAAGAACCTATATAATGCTTGATTTGAAACATACAAAAGTTAAATTTATAATTTTCTTTTCGAATCAACTCTCTTTTTATGCCTAGCATTTAAAAACCCAATAAATTTATTTGGTATATGATACTTTAACTTTTTTCTTATTATCAATTCATTAAGTAGTAGTTATAAAATTATGAGATTTTTCCTATCTTAATATTAATTTCTCTTGAACACACTTACTAGTCAACTCATTTAACTCTCATTTATTTTTATTTGTATTATAATAAATCTTGAATAGGTCAAACTAATAAGAAAAAAATTAAGAATAAACTACACAATAAAAGACTTATCTTATTCATATCTAATTTTTTAAGTTTTATAGTTTTATTAGACATATTGAGGATGTGATCATGAATCCTTTGAGTGTCATCATATTGAATCGCAGTCAATTTCTTCATTAATATGTCATCTAATGACTTACCAACAAATTTAAATATGTCTTCTATAACACTTAAATATTCCTATACGCTGGTTGCAAGAAGTAATGAAGTCTTGATGTTATTTGCAATTATCATTCTTACAACATTAGTCTGAGCCTACTAGATATTTCTCAAGCATAAGCAATACTAGGTTAATATATAATACACTCGATGTCAACCACTATATATGTTCTAACCATTTTGAATAATTTGAATAAAAAATTATAGAAACATTAGAAGCATAAGAGTGTAATATTCACTATATAAATAATGTTAACGCCTTGAGTTTCCAAAATATGATTAAATATTTATATCTATATTCTACTTTTTGATGAAATATTGATAAATCTATTATTCACTCAAAATTATTTATAGAGAACTAATATTATTGGTATATAACCTTAAACTACAAATATGTCTAAAATAATATTATCCTATCCATCACATAATTATTCGAAGTAGATATTCATTTGAGATTATCTAAATCTCCTAATTATGTATGTAATTCTAAATCTAGTCTTCTTATTATTATTTAGGTCTATTTTTTAATATGATTTTATGAGTTATTAGTCTAGGCTATGTTAGCGATTACAAGATCAATAACACTAATAAAAATATAATTTAAAATATTTTATAAATAATAAAATATTTATTATAATTTATATCTCATAAGCCTATTATCATAATCCACTTTGTCAATTACTAGTCAGATAAAACTTAGATATATAAGTTACAAATAATATTCATTAAATACTTTATATTCAAATTTATAAAAAAATAGTTCAATAAAATAAAATAGTAATCATAATAATGATTATATATTAATTAGCATAAATGAAACTCATTTGATGATTATAATCATGATAAAACATAAATCATATCTTTATATAAAATAAATATTATTTTATAATTTTAAACATATACATGTGAATAACTAAATAAATATCCATGAATAATAATTATAATTTAATTATCATAAATAAAAATTTTATCAATATCTCATATGTAAAAACTATATATATAATTTAATTATCACAAGTAAAAATTTTATTAATATGTCACATGACAAAAATATAAAAGAAAACTATAATTTATATTTTTTAATCCCATATAAAACCCTAAATAAGACTAGTAAATCATATATATAGGGTAAGCTTAGAATTAGGCTAAACATAAATCCAATTAGGTTCATCAAAATTCAAGTTAGTTAAAATTTATTTAGAGTTAAGTCTAATCAAAATATTTGATTAAAATAAGTTAAATTAATCAAATTTATAATTGATGATATAAATAAAAAATATTTGATTTCTAAATGGCAAGACTATTATTTTGTCAGGATATACAATAGAAATATTTGATTTATGAAGGGTAGAAATGTCAAGAGAATCGACTAGAATTAAAAGGATTCATCGGGGCAAATTATAGTTTTAATGGGTGAAACCCTAATTTTTTTTCTTCTCGACCATTGCAATGCTGAAGCAAGGCGTACGAAATTTGCGGTGTGTGGTCAATCATCGTTTGCACATCGCCTACAATTATCACAGTGCATGATCGTTCTCACGTAGCCAACCGACGACCCCTATGATTATAGTGTTATTCCACCATGAAGTTGTGCTCACATGTTGACTAGTGACCCCACCGATCATCGTGAAGTTCCATCGTGTGGCTATGCTCATGCATGGACTAACAAACCCATCAATCATTGTAGCATTCCATCATGAAAATGTGCTTATGCATTGATCATTGACCCTTATGTAGATGCGATGCACGATTGTGTTCCGACACGGTTGTTGTCATGTGTCCACTACGTAATCGCTAGGAACTGTGATCTTCATAGTTTATTCGATGCCGACTGCAACTAACAAATATCACCGTAACCACATTGATGTAGCCATTGGTCAAAGCAGCAATGCAATATCGATCTTAGGTAGAGACATCACTATAACCATTGCATGCAACGACACTATTGTGTTTGCAGTCGCCTATGACCAAGGTGAGCCATTGTAGTGACGCTTGGGCTATTGCACACAAGTAGCCATTATTGCATGCAAGGGCTGCCAATTGTCGCACCCTCCGTTACCCATAATAGTATTTGTATACAATAGCCATCCATGATGGGGTTGGCAACCACCGGAGGCTGCCGCCCTCAATAATGCTATCGTCAATAGCAAGCTACTGACAATAATCCATTGATCAAATACAAGCAACCTATCATGGTTCAACCCATATTACATTGCTCGCAAGCAAACTAAGAGCATGGAGGATTAGAGTTAGAGATCGAACAAGACAGACAATTTAGTAAAACAGATTGATAGCACAAATGGATTGTTCAATCATCATATAATCACAATCAAATAACACCTTTTCGCATGGGAACGGTGCTAATAAATAGATCAAAATACAAAACAAATATGATATTTTTTATGATCTAAGGTATTTTATTTCAAAACAATAGTCTCTTATACAAATTATAAGTATAAAATTATAATTTTGCTACAGTTATATAAATAAAATTTAATGCTAGAATCAAGATGAAATAACAATAGATCAAGATCAAGATTGTGTAACTCTTTGATATCATTCAAAAAAATAGTTATCTAATCTTAAGGCTATAGCGATATTGATATACAGTGAGAATTAGACTCGTCTTCGCATCTTTTTTTGTCCTTCATAGTAAGTACCATACCAAAAGCTATAGCGAATGTTGAAACTAGATCTCATATTATATCGTAGTCCCTTGGAGGTCATGTCAGAGGGTTTAGGATAAAAAAAAAAATTAAGATAATCGCTTCCATCAAAATCATCTCATAAGGAATCATATCATAAATAATTTTTTTTATAAATCAATAATCATAATTAAAATTTTAATTAAATTTATAATATATCTTATCTAATTAAATATAATCATATAATTAAATCGATCTAACCCATAGACATATCAAAGGTTTAAAAAAAGAAAAGAAAACTGAGATACAAGGATGAGTTGTTCGCCTCAAAGGAAAAGGCAAACTGCTTGAGACCCCGACCCCGCTGGTGGGGCCCACACAATTGCTGAGGCCCCCCGAACGAGGGAGTCAAGCGATGGGCTCAGAGCTCCACGCCGCTCCTCGCGGGGCGGGTATGAAGTCAAAAAATTGTCATGCAAAAAGAGATCGCCTCAAAATGGATTTTTTTTTTTTTTGTTTTTTGGTATGTTTACTGCCCCATCTCATAAATATTCTAAGTATTCATGTCACATTGTACGATATATGAACATTTGAATAGAGAGCTTGCGCTATTCTTTGCGTTTTACTTCAAACGTCCCTGCTCGGTCCTCCCCCGCCACCTGAAACTCCTCCCAGCCACTCCTGTCTTCCCCCATTCCCTCTCTTCCTCTCTCCTCTCGCCCTCTTTACTCTCCCTCCCGCCCCATCCTCGAAACGCACCCTCCTCTTTCCCACCCTTTCTCTTTCTTTCCCTCTCTGCTTCCTCCGCCCACTTCGGCCAGGGAGGAAGCAGCAGCAATTTCATCGTCTTATCATCCCATTCAGATACAGCATTTAAGAAAGAAAAAGGAGGAGAAACAGAATTAGAGGTGGTGGAGGAGACGGAAGAAAAACCTGGTTAACATGGCGAGACGTGCCCTGGTGACAAGTATCGCGGCCCTGGTTGCCGTCCTCCTCCTCGCGACCCCTGCCGCCGCCAAGCTCACCGCCACCTACTACCAGAAGACGTGCCCCAAGGCGGAGCAGATCGTGTCGGAGGTGGTGACGGCCAAGCAGATCACCACCCCCATCACAGCCGCCGGCGCCCTCCGCCTCTTCTTCCACGACTGCTTCGCCGGCGGCTGCGACGCCTCCGTTCTCGTTTCGACCAACGCCTTCAACCGCGCGGAGCGCGACGCCGACGACAACGTCTCCCTCCCCGGGGACGGCTTCGACGTCGTCGTCCGTGCCAAGACCGCCCTCGAGCTCCAGTGCCCCGGCGTGGTCTCCTGCGCCGACGTCCTCGCCCTCGCCACCCGCGAGCTCCTCATCATGCTGGGCGGGCCTTTCTACCACGTCCGCCTCGGCCGCAAGGACGCCCTCAACTCCACCGCCGCCTCCGTCGAGGGCCAACTCCCCGGCCCCAACATGACCGTGAACCAGCTCATCTCCCTCTTCGCTCGGAAGGGCTTCACCGCACAGGAACTGGTTGCCCTCTCCGGCGCCCACACCGTCGGCTTCTCGCACTGCGACCAGTTCGCGTCGCGCATCTACGCCTACGACGGCGGCGCCCGGAACGCCCACGACCCGGCGATGAACCCGCGGTTCGCGCAGTCGCTGCAGAAGGCGTGTGCCAACTACACCAAGGACCCCACCATCGCCGCCTTCAACGACGTGATGACGCCGGGCAAGTTCGACAACCTGTACTACCAGAACCTGCTGCGGGGGCTGGGGCTGCTGGCGTCGGACCAGGCGCTGGCGGCGCACCCGCGGACGAAGCCCTTGGTGCAGCTCTACGCCGCCAACCAGACCGCCTTTTTCAGGGACTTCGCGCACGCCATGGAGAAGCTCAGCGTGCTTGGGGTGAAGACGGGCCGCAAAGGCGAGGTCCGGCGACGCTGCGACGCGTTCAACAACCTCTCCACCTAAACAACGAAAGCTTTCATCAAGACTCGACCGTGGATTTGCCATCCATCGTCGTCGTAGTTTAGGCATGGAGGAGATGCATGTAATCTTCATGCCCCAAAGCTCTACCACATACATTTATATATAGACTATATATGATAACACTTCATGAGTTTTTGAGCTTCTCGTATCTGTTACTAAATCATGTATCTTCATGAGTGGGAGGATGGATGGATTCCTTCATGCCCTTTTATATTTCATTATGATGGAGATGGGAATGATGCGAGAATAATATATGTAACATAAGGAATTGAACCATGTCCTGATCCCAGAAGATGTGAACCGTCCGATTCTATCAGACTATTGGCGTCGATAAGATTGACGGTCGATGTCTTCGGAAATTAGGAGCCGGTCGTCTAAGTTCAGATTTCGTGTAAAAACAGGAAACATGGAAACGTACCCGTCTTTCACCCTTTAATCGCTTTGTTTCTGACGGGCCCCAGACGATAAGAGCGTGGACGTCCCTACACCCTGCCGGATGTCAAGCAGCTGATCCACGGCGCTGACTCGGTGCAACGACTCCTAAAAGAATCCGAGTGAAATGGGAACCGAGGATGGCCGTGCCATCGCATGGAAACCGAGTGAAATGGGAAGCGACGAGCAGCGCTGCAAACTCACCTCCCACCTCTCGCTGTCCACCTCGCCCTCTTGCTCCTCATCGGCTACTACGGCGGCCGTGGGGCCGCCCGTGGAGTTCCGGTGCCCCATATCGCGGTTGGTCATGGCGGACCCCGTCGTCGTCGCCGCCACCGGGTGGACCTTCGAGCGGAGATGCGTCGAGGCCTGCGCCGACCTCGGAGTCGCCGCACCTGACCTCTCCCTCAATCAACCTTTTTCTTCATCCTCATCCTCTTCCTTGCCGCTCGTCCTCATCCCTAACATCATCCTCAAGTCCGCCATCCACGACTGGTGCGACCGCCACGGCCTCCCCCGTCCTCTCCCCGTCCCTGCCGACGCCGCCCGCGCCTTTGTCCGTAGCCTCATGCCCTCCACTTCCTCTGCTTCTCCTCCGCCCTATGTTGGAGTAGATGGACAAGGCGAAGCCCTGGAAGCGCCGGAACGTAAAGATGAAGTCTTGCGAGAGAAGGCGTTCTCCTGCGGTGGAGACTATGGAAAAGGTCTGTTATTGCAGGCTTCGGCGTTTTCTGATGAAACAAACAAAGAAGAAGATGACACAGTGCGATCGAAATCGAGCGGACTAGATGGCAATTCCGAGGAAACGACGAGTCCTGGAGTTCGTCTTTCTTCGGTCTTGCGAACAGAGGACAAATCCTTCTCCTTATCGCGGCCGTCGACCTATTCCCCAACCTTGCACCCCACTTCTTCCTCTTCCTCTTCCGAGATCGCGGTCTTGCCGCCTCCGAACGTTGTGTCTTCTGTTTCCGAGATCGAGACGGATGCGTGGGAGGAGGAGATGTTGACCAAGTGGATGGATTCCGATGTCAAGGAGAAGGAATTCGCAGCGGCCTCCCTCCGCCACGCCACCAAAGAGAGTCGCGACTGCCGGATCAAGCTCTGCAGCCCGCGCCTCCTGGCCTCCCTCCGCTCGATTCTCCTCACCCGCTGCACCGCCGTCCAGATCAACGCCGTCGCTGCTATGGTCAACTTGTCCTTGGAGAAGGAGAACAAGGTCCGAATTGTGCGTTGCGGCGCGGTGCTGCCACTCGTGGAGGTGCTCAAGGGCGGCCACCCGGAAGCCCGCGAGCACGCCGCCGCCGCCCTCCACAGTCTTGCTCTCGAGGGCGAGAACCGGGTGGCCATCGGCTCCCTCGGCGCCATCCCACCGCTGCTGAACCTGTTCGCGAGACCCTCCGCGGCAGGCGCACGAGCCCGCCGCGACGCCGGGAAGGCGCTCTGTCACCTTTCCGTTGCCGGTCCAAACCGACCCAAGATCGCACGAACCACCGGGGCCGTGAGGGCGTTGCTCGCCGTGGCGGAGGCGGAGGCGGTTGTCTCGGTCGCTTCGTCACAGCATCAGGGGCCCGTGCTGGCGAGGCTGGCGATGATGGTGATCAGCAATCTGGCGGCGTGCGGGGTTGGGAAGAGCGCGCTGATGGACGCCGGGGCGGCGTCAGCGGTGGCGGCGCTGATGAGGGGCGCGGCAAGAGCGACAGTGGAGGAGTACTGCGTGGCGACGCTGTACGGGATGAGCGGGGACCGATTGAGGTTTCCGAGGCTGGCGAGGGCAGCCGGGGTTGAGAAGGTGCTGATGAGTGTGGTGGAGGGGAACAGCGGTGACATCCGACGGGAGATGGCGAAGAAGACACTGCGGGCGATCAAGAGGGGCGAGGAGGACGAGGCGACGCCGCTGCGGGGCTGCCCAGCAGAGGACGACGGTAACGTGGTATCGGATGGGCTGATGTCGTTTCGGCGGCGTAACAAGGTAGTTGGTAACGGAACTTCCCCGTTCTAAATGTCCGATATCCTCTATTCCGCTTTGTCGTTACACATATAAACATATCAACCGGAGGTTGATATATTAGGGTGAGTTCAGCAGGTTCTTAGTTTTTGTGCTGTAATATGTGGAAAGTGGTATGTCTTCCTTTTTTTTTCATTTTTATTTTATATATTGGTTATTTTCAAGATATATAGAAAGAGATTTTGGCATATGGAGTTCAGCAATTAGATTCTGCTTCTATCAACGGCTTGGGAAGCAGTTGGATTACTCTTGACCGTGCCATTCCAACTTGGGAGTTCCACATTTTGGTTGTTGCATTTTTGTTATTATATCATATTAGATGCAAATGAAAATACGGTCGTACTTGCTTATGTGGCCGGAGTGCATACAATAATAGCAGTGGAATTGTTCACGAAAGCCCATGAAAGAATGACATTGACCAAATAAGAACATAATTATACGGGTTGGTAATGGTTTGAGTGCGGAGGAAATGACGGAGTTATTTCAACCAACTGTTCCTTTCAATAAAAACCACTCAACCGTGTCTGTAGCAAATGGAAGACTTGAGGTACAAGAAAGTGCGGAAATTACTCTCTTGACGTTGAAACAGGCAAGTATAGCAGAGTACCCTTCTTTCCGGCTCTTTTTCTTCCTAGTTGACAACTCTAAATAAGCGTCCCCAACAAATGATGAATTTTGTATTTACCCTCCAAATTTTAATTATATATATATATATATATATAAGGATATTTTATATAATTATTATAACTTTAAAGTACCGTCTTAAATCAAACTAACAATTGGTAGGCATAGGAATTTTTATTGTCAGATCAAATTGATCCCAGCCATTCATCCAAGAGGGACCTCAAATATAAGGTGATATGTCCCCTCCTCTTGACAACAAGATTTGTTGTCATTCAATGATCACCGCTATTAAGTCATATCAATGTTTATTGTCGGCTCAACACTACTCCTTCAGAAGCTAGCATTCAATGCTCAAACTAAGTCACATAGGGGATTCCATGAAAAGGCAGCGTTGAGGGCATTCCTATGCCACATTATAATTTCATAATGATCAAAATACTTGCAATCTTATCTTCTAAGTCACACAAGCAGGAGTTTGCAATGTCTACTGCTGGAACGAAGGAGACGGATAAGATTATAAAAAAAGATTTAAGCAACATAATATTCTAATATAGCCCTCTTTTTCCTAGTGAGTGAGGAGGTCGCTCTTATTGGATGGATAAGATTATCTAACTACCACATGGAAAGTGACTCCCAATAATAATATATATAAATATAACCGTGGCATAATTTTTATATCTAGAAAACAAAAGGATCAGTGGGCTGGACACGGCTGGTAAAGGACAAAAGTCCAACTCCCCGTACAAAAGGGTTTGACCCCAGCAGGCCTTCGCCCAACAACCCACCGAAGCATAACTATATATATATATATATATATATATATATATATATATATATAGAGAGAGAGAGAGAGAGAGAGAGAGAGAGAGAGGCGTTACCTGATACTGGAGAGCGTTTGTTCCATCCTCTCGTTACTCTGTATCAAGGAAGATCTTGTTCTATCAAGCAAGAGAGAAGATTTGAGTTCTTCACTGGAATGTAGCCACCGCCTTCTCCGTAGAAAGACGCACTGCAAGACAAAATGAGAGATAATATACCGAATCAAACCATAGAATTCTGATCTCAACAATACATTTTAGTTGGCTTACCAAGATCACAATGACCAGTTACCTTCTCATCTCACCACAAGGAAAAATATTCGAAGCAGGTGAGGAGGACAGGGCCAAAATGGGGGGATATGAAAGTCCCCTGTCAACTTCTGGAAACTGCAAAGAGGTGGTGCCACTCTCCATCAAGAGCACCTGCAAGATTTGCAACCAAAACATCTGCTTCTAATGCATTTTCCTTCCCACCATGCCTCCCGGTAACTGTCGCCAACCAGGAATGGTGTTTTCTGCGTCAAACTCGTTTAGTGTTTTCTTTTCATTTCAGAACAACATTAGACCTTCCATAATTTGGTCTGTACAAGAATTGAGTCGAGACAACAGACATTCCTATATCGTAGTGCTGGGTTTTCATCAAGTCATCATTCTTATAAGCCTCTGAATGCTAGGAGATAGTACGTAAAAATGATCATTGTTTTGATAATGTATAACAGAGCCACAGCATGATGTAATTGAGAAATTCAAATCATAGTGGACAATCTCACAAATATTGGTATTTTGAATGAGATAATACTGCCAGAAGAATCTTCTTCCTAGGTCCCTGCACATCCAACCAGCCGCCATCAGAATCTAAAATCCGGAGATATCATGCAGTAACAGGGAAACAAATTTTAATGGCATAATTATCATCAGACAATCTACTTAATGCATACTGCACAAGATGTCATGTTCTTCGGCATGTTTAAGAATGGCATTGCTAATTTTCATATGTTCAAGATGACAGTGCAAATAGAACAAAAATGCAGTCATTTTCTGAAAAAAAAATCTCTAGAAGTATATAGTACCAAGAAAAGTACAAATTACCATGGGAATACCCAGTTCCTTGAGGTCATGGTCTCCCATCTCCCTCAGTGAAGTCATGTCTATCTGCAATTGAATAATCACATACTGAGTCCACAATATTGTGAAACTTGGAAGTTCAGGCTATATATGAATGGCACTGAAGGATCTCTTTGTGATGAAAATATCAAGAAACGTAGTTGAGCAGCATAATGGGATGACTTCCCATGGAGTAAATGTAAGATAACTTTTCCAAGGAGAAGGTTTGTGGAGCAGCATTACCAGTCATTGCAAACTCAGGTATTTTACATAATATATCATTTCTTTAACAAAAATGTACTATCATATTATGGCTAGTACCATTCATGGTGTCACAAAGGATTACCTAGTCAATAAATGGACCATATTAAATCAAGTTCTTTTAAGTGATCTGAAACCAAAATTAAATTACTTCATCTTGACCTGACATGGGGAAACAGACCAATATGTTTTCTTACTGGCCTAACCAAAAGACAGATAACTTGACAGACCATCTCAGCATTTATACCAGCAAACAGTAACTACCTGCAATAATTTCTGAAATTAATGTGTGAAAATTAAACAGAAAACATGGGACTTTTTGCAGGAAACAGGTGTACTATGCCAACTGATCTCAACATACAACTAGAAGACCCTAAAATTTATCTAATATACATAATAGACCAGATGCCTCTGGATGTGCAACTCAAACTTATTTGACATAAGTTATAACTACAGAATTATTTTACCAAATTGGAGTTAGAAGCCGAATGAAGTAGTAAGAAATATAATCCACTTTCCAAAATGTTTTTGTGTTTAGCTGATATTTGACACCAGCATTTAACTGCAGGAGACATGTAAACCAGAGCTTTCTCCTGCTATGTATAGATGGTCATCACTACAAATACATAAATGCATACACAAGAAAATGTCAAGGACAAACTTTTACAACATAGCTTACACAACATGCAAAACTGAAACTCATAATTATAGATTTTGATCGGAAACAGGAAAAGTAATTAAGTAGAGCTTGCTATTAAAAACAGGGTGAAAAATGTCTGTTGATTTGCTAGACCCCGTTGATTGACTAGAGCTTAAAGGAATTATTCTTAAACAATAATATCATGTTCTAGGAGCTTAAATTCAGAGATCCACCTCTAGATCCTCAGAGACATCAGGACTGCTAGAGATACTCCACAGATCATTAAGAATAAGCAGTGCAAGTAATAAATAAACCAACATGATACTGGAATCGTAAACCAATGTTGACAGGGTTGTTTTTAAGTAACATCAAAAAATTTTGGAAAAAGGTTCTGAAATAAATCTAGGTGAAAAAGATCCACAACATTTTACATTGGAAGAATTAAGAAACATAAAATATTTCACAAGTCAAAACATCATATAAGTGTTCATGAGATGCTGCCATATACAAGTTGAAGACATGGCAAACACTATATATATATAATCAAAGGACAATCAATTTATTAATGTCCTCATTGAACAGTGTTTACTTACACTAATCAAAATGTAACACATTTTTATTCAAAGAAAAAATTAGGCAAATGTCTGCAACTTTCTCTCATTAAGGGTTGAAACAAAGGAATTCAACAGTGAGGTGACTAAAATGAGATTAAGAAACAAATAAAGTATATAAAAAGTCATTTTTTTCTCTCATACATATTTCCCTGCAGGATAGGTTCCCCTGGGCATTATAACAGATGCCCCATAAAGATTGTATGCTTCAATACTTCCAACGGTGTAATATATGGCTAAACTAACCAACCCAAATACAATGCATCAATAGTTTGGTTCTTCTTCTCCACTTAACCCAAGTAGAAGATATCTTTCAGGGTGGTGATCTTTCTTAAAGGAAACTGACCTCCAAGTACATGCAGCATAGAGGTAGAAAAGGAGAATATGATCAATGGTCTCATTTCAAAGTTGTTGATTTCTGGCCACATAAAAAGCTGAAACTCCAGATATTTTGACAGCTTTTGTAAAAGACCTCTTTAAATGGACATATATACCCAAGATTTGGAACTTATAAAAGAGTTCTGTCCTTCTGGGTCTTCTCCAGAGAACATGTAACCTTGACAAAGTTTTAAAGTAAACTGGTAGCAAAAGTAGAGGATATAAGTATATAACCAATCAACACAATGCTTTGTCCATCTTTCATCAAGCACACAGGTTGATGTCTCTTGAATCGTAACAAGCAAGTAGCTACTAATAATAAAAAATGGATGAATGCACCAAATACCAGGCAACAAGAAGCCAGAACATGCTTGGTCCATACCACATCAATCCTTCAACAATCTTTGCAACAAAACCCAACCAAAATACCATCGGAGCTCAACAAATAGTCAAAATTGACCACAAAATGAGTTTGAGGTCAGCAGGAGAGTAGGACAAGTCAAATTTCTCAACAAGTAACTTGAGAAAAGGTTGCAAATTATATTCTATGTATATTCTATGTTAATAAAAGACTCTGAGCATGTTTAATGAATAAAAGTGACAAAATAGACATACAAAAGAATTCACAAAAAACAAACCTCTTCTGCTTGAAACAAAATGCCATACTTTCCTAGACCCAATGCATTCAGAAAGCTAGAAACCGTAAAAGGTTCTTCAGGCTGCAAGTAATCAAATTACCAATTATAGTAGACATGTACAGTGCCTCACTAAAAATCTAAATATAAGCATTCTAAACAGACAGCTTTTTCCCAAATCATGCATTCAGTAACTAAAACTCATTGACAACTACATGTTAGACCCAAGCACAGCAATCAGATGTCACTTTTTGCTCATACGCAAATGTTCATTTCCATGTCTTAACATCTTATACAATGTAAATGGAAACTTACATAGTGACATCAAAAAACAAAGCTAGCCTAGAAAAGAAGAATCAAGATTTCGGCAATTCACAATTTGTTTAGACCAATCAAGAAAAGTGTCTGTTTGGTGTCTGCCTCATGCAAACACTTTTGTTGATTGTATTCCAAAATGTTATCTCGGTATATGCATCCCATTCTAGAATGTATATCATCAACCAAATTTTATGATTGCCAAAAGTAAAGCTACAAGTGTCAGTCATGTTTTGCCTACATTATTGATTGCATTAGAGTAAGAGCATCATAAAGAAAGAGAATATGTGGATTATGAAAATATATTGGACTAACAATTGGGTTATCCAGACAGTCCTTCAGAAAAATTATTGAGAACAAGTATCATTACCCAAACTGGCATCAAGGACAATGTTAAAATAATTTTGACTCCATATGTGTCACATACTTGTGAGAAGTTCAAACAAAAAGTTGAAACATTGAACAAGCTACTTGGTTGCATTTTGCAAATAACAAATAAATTATCTGATGTAACTATTATAAATCAAGGAATCCAATTTCGCCCAGTTCAGTATGTACCAATCAGTATCTACAAGTCTAGATGTAAATTAACACATGGATTGCCAATTTCTGGCAGTACATATGCAATTCAGGGTTTACCACCCAAGAATGCATGTGAACTGGGCTTACCACCCAGTTCAAAAGCCTGATAATGGGCTTGGACAGGCTTGGACCGCATGGTAAGCCTAGCCTGGGTTTTGTATGTACCAATCAGTATCTACAAGTCTAGATGTAAATCAACACATGGATTGCCAATTTCTGGCGGTACATATGAAATTCAGGGTTTACCACCCAAGAATGCATGTTAACAGGGTGGTAGGTTTTTACTTTTTTTCATTTCAAAAAATTAAAAATAACACTAAACACCTAATCCTCTCTCTCTCTCTCTCTCTCTCTCTCTCTTCTCTTGCATCTGCATCTGCCACCACTAGGCCCTATTGACTGGTACACTTGTTCTCCTCATCCTCCTCTGCCACTGATAACCCCATATGCACGGGCTCCTCCTTGATCCCCAATGTGATAGTAACCAAAAATCTATTGAACCACACAGTAAACGAAGATCTTTTCAATTCCACACCTATTTTCAATGAAAATTAAAAGCTACCATATAACCAGCACCTACACAGAAAGAGTAGAGGCATACCTACTCAATGCCCATGTAACAACTAACAAAATAAATCTATTATATGCAACTCATCACTCATCTGTTGGTGCGATAAAGTTGAGTAGACTCATTCATGTACACAGTTTATAGTCCTAGGAAGATTTAGTGTAATGATATACCTTATGTGTGCTTCTGTGCATAATGCTCCCTGATGAAGAATCTCGAACAACAGACTTTCTTGCATCAATTGGAAGTCCAGTCTTGCTCACGGAAGAAATAGCTCTTGAAGCGTAAACTATACCATTTTTAATAAATCTTGAATGTCTGGAAGCATCAATTGGCCTCATTGATAGAGCATGGGGCAGATCCTCATTACTTCTTGGGGAGTAAAAAGCCCTATCATTTCTAATAAGTTTATCTGGTGATCTATGTCTTCTCTCATCCACAGTCCGTGCGGAGTAAGATTTTCTTTTTGAATCCAACTGAAGTAAATCATCTGCACTTCTCGTAGGTGGTAGTCGCCTTACAGTGCCAGAAGTTCTGAATTCTCTTAAATTCCTTCTTCGATTGGATTTGAAAGAAATCTCCCTGTTCCTTGAGAGTCTTTCACGAAGATCAACATCATCTTGTCCTCTCCCTCCAGTATCAGTTTTTTGAAATAAACTTTTATTTATAAGTTTAAATCGAAGATCATTTTGTGCAATCCGACGATCTTTGTTTGTTTAAGACACCAACATCAACAAAAGATGGTATGAAATAAAAACAATTAGTCTTGAAGATCTTAAAGATGGATGTTTATTCTGATTTGTTTGTATGTTTATACTCACCTGATCTGGAATTGTTGTTTTCCATTCTAATACTGCACAGAATAGAAATCATAGTCAAAGAAAATACAGATTGAAATAAATTGTGGTGTAGCTAAACATATATATCTTAAAAAAGGAAAAAGATTGTAATAAACTAGAATAATAGTAAAATCAGGATTAAAAAGATCAATCTTTTCAGTACTGCATATAAAGTAAGATAAACAACTACCCAAAGAAGACCATGCAATTAACCAAACTCTGCCATCTGCACCTTGTCCTTTTTGATAAATTAGATTATAAGAAGAGCAAATATCATAAGAAGAGCAAACTTTCTAAAAAAAGGTTAAAAAATCATTGTCACAACAAAAGAAGACAACAGCAGGCGCAGGATAAGTATTGCACTATTTTATTCAATCAACACAGATAATATAGGTTGATTGGTATACTATTATTATACTGGTTCAACAAGTTGCAAAAACGGGTATCAGACTGGCTGGTTGAATCCCTGCCAAAAACAATTGTTTTTTCACATAAAGTTTATTTCTGTCAGAAGGGAAGAAAGGATACCGTTTGTTCTTGTTTTGACTCCCATACAAACTGGAATCGATCATGTCGCTACCTGACCTTTCTCTTGTTGGCTGGTGTCTTCCTGATGAAATGTCATGATGACCAAAATCGGTTGCAGGTCTCGCTCTCTTGACAAACTGCAATCATCAAAGAAGGAAAAGGTCAAGGTGGTTACTGCTAAGATCTCAAAAGATGTACCTATTTCGGGAAAGTTTTCCTTTTAACCACGCATAAGAGGAGAGTTCACAGAAGATTCAAAAACTTATATATACTAATCAAAATTATCGTCCAATAAGAGGAAGTAAACTATTCGATGACTCCTGAATTCAACTCATGAGCATGTTTTAACTTTGGGTAGGACCAACAAAGGTTTCAAGCCTAATGTAACAGTTTCAAAATTTTCAGTTGATATTTGCCATATTTTTTATTTCTTATTTTTTATTATGATTTTATTTAAAAAATCCAGAAAAGCCATGTCGAGAGAAGATCTCCTGATTTCTCATCACTAGTGTCACCACGAGTGGATTCGTGAAGATAATGCCTCCCATCCATTCTTTTGAGGGAGACCTATTTATTAGGTTTTCCATTTTTGTTGCAAACTGTCAAATCTCACAAGTAGATACAATTTCTCCAAACCAAGAAACCTGAGAGGAAAAGGTACTTTGGAACATGGAAATGTTACACATCGAGATATGCAACACTAGTCGCTAGTGCGATCAAGAATAAAAATTAATTTCAGCAGTATCAACTATTTAAAAAAAAATGGTCCCATAAGAAAGTCAACAGAGGCCCATGGACCAATAAAGCCACAAGCTGAAACACTGGCAATCGTGTAATTGTCTTCAGCGCTAAATTTTGCCACTCACATCCATGACATGATAAACTCTCCTCCAGCAAGAACATATTTGAATCCAACTTCTCCTTCCCAACACCTTGTTTTTATTTCAATAAATCTTCACCTCAACTGGAATAGACAACATTTTCTCCTCAGAAAGAAGAAATTTACTTTCAACTATTCATTAGATTACACTCTATTCATTGGGCACAACATCAAGGGAGATCAACAGAGACTTATAAATAGACCATGTGCTATAGATCTGGTATTCAGCAGATAGACAAATCAAGTATGATAAAGTGGAGCGGAAATGGAGACCACATGTTTGCAGATTGCAGTTTGTCCCAAATAACACCTTCCACTGAAGAAGAAAGAAGATCCTTATTCTATCTGAAGAAATGGAGGGCAGTGCATATAATTTCAATTCATCAGAGGGAGATTTGGGCCAACAACAACGTGGTTTAGTTATCGTAGAAATGTCAATCCATGAGAAATCCAAATAGCTATAATCTCAGTTTCACTCTATCATTCTTGCAAGACCTTGTTCTTCTAAGCGGTAGATTCTGTACCAAGCTCAGACCAACTAAAATCCATCTACGCATATTTTGATACAAAAAACCCAAAACAGCATATTGAACCCTTCCTAACTAACAATATCAACTCAAAACCTAAGAAGCTTGACGGACGACTCGGCAGAAGCATTTGAAGATAATTACGGCCAGAATCAACAACAGATGAAGCCACCCGAAGTCAAATCCTACTCCAAGGTCAGGCTTTACAGAGAGATTTCACCTGCGAGGCTTACCTGACCACTCCGGCCCAGGGTGATGGTGACGTGAGGCCGAGCAGACATCTCCGACTCCTCCTCCTCTCACAAGCCGGGTCGATCGGCACCTAAATGTATAGGAAAAGGGGAAGATTAGCTGCACCTTTATTAGTTCCTGGTCGCGAGAAACCCTAGAAATCCGTCAGCAGAGGGCGAGAGAGAGAAGAAGTGAGGGGAAAAGGGGGGAGAAGGGATTCACCTCGTAATCGCTCAGGGATCGGCTTCCGTTAAAAAGAGAAACACTCGGAGAACTAAGAAGGCGAGGGAGGAAGAGAGGAATGGGAGTGAGAGAAAAAGTGAGAAGGGGAAGCAGCAGATACAAATGGAGGTTGAAAAGGAAGACCAATTAGTTTGTTAACAAGCGCGAGTTGTGGGGTACAGACAGCTCTTTTTAATCCAAGGAAGAATCATATTGCACTACTTAGTGTCGTACAACCCGAGGATAGCAAGTGAATCCCCAGACCCATTTACTCTCAGCTCGCGTCAAAGGTTGGTTGGTCTTGGAAGTGCCCATCCGCTGTGTTACGTTACTAAGAGTCGAAGAACGAAGGTCGATTTTTAGTCTTCGACTGCATGAGTTGCCGAAAGCTTATGCAGAATAAAAAAAATGGTTGACAAATAGCACGAGGAGCAATATTATTATTAGATATTCTAGAGAACCAATATGTATGTATCAGGTAGTGTTGGTAGTATCCCCCACTTACGTACACTTTAGCACTGTACAAACTGGTAAGGACTCTATGCGTAATTGTTGCACTTGTCTCCCTTAAGAGTATTTATCTTGACATACATACAAAAAGAGAAGAGGAAGAGGGGTTAATTACGTATTAGGGAATTATTATTTTTTAAAAACTTATATTAGTATTTTTTGTAATTATAAAAGTGAAATATCTATATTCATTTATCCTAATGACATTATTTTTATAATCGATGTACAAAAATTAAAAAAAATAATTTTTATGTTCATTCTAGTTGATGGCGAACGACATCGATGATAACGACGACGATCCCGTTGAGGGTCACCAATGACTATTGTGGATGAAAAGAACAAAGATGAGAGATGAGGATCATTCTATATCTACATCAACGTCAACGTAGTTGTCAAGCAATCCTCATCTCTCGGTATTGCTCTCTTCATCCACAACAATCACTCGTAGCTTCGACGACATCCTCGTCTGCTACTATCAATTTAAACGTTAATTTTCTTTTTTGTATCTTTTGTTTTTATATTTTTCATTAGTAAAATCGATATCGTTATGATAAATGAAATTAGATATTTCACATTAATTTTTTAAAATATAAAATATAAAATATAAACTAATTATATATAATAATTTATAATTAGTATAAGAAATAAGGGATATAAACACCCTCAAAACGTGATTAATAGATATAATAAATGGATTGATAGAATTGTAGAGCGTCAAAATTGTACGTGACAGATCAAATCTATCGATTTCACCCATCAGAGTTGGACTCAGGTACTCGATAACATGTTCAAGTACTAGACAGACAAATTATCACCATCACCACTTTCATGGTTATTACTATATCAAAATCAATAAATAGATTATACAAAACCATTTTTTATTTTCAAATTACCCAAAAAATAGAGAGGTTGTGTTTAAGTGATTGCTTTATATCTAGAGATAATACACACTCCTAACACCATATAGGAATAAAGTGAATAATAACATGTCAAATTTGTGCATATATGACTTACGGACAACTGGCAGCTGTGATGAGATCAGAAAGAAACCCATGTCGGCCATTTAAAGTACATAAGATGAATATTCTTGATGGCAAATGGTTACATTTATGAACATTGTAGTTTTTCTTCAAATTTTCCGTGATTCATGTCCACGTCTTCAAGTTCAAGCTGGGGAAGAAGATGGCTGACGATCTAGGGCAAGATGCTCATAGATTCCTTATAACTATAAACACAACATCCACCATGGTTTGCAGAAGGTTTACAAGCTTGAGAAATTTTCCACCTTACAGTTGATATGGAAACCAGGAAACAAGAATGCCAGTTTTCTTCCTTGCTATATGATCAAATATAGTGGATACATAAGGATACTCAGAACAGCAAAAGGTGGCTAAATCTTGGATGTTGTTTCCTTGATCTCTTCGAAAGAGATAGCCTGAAAGAAAATAATTCAGTGGATGAGCAAAGTGGAAAGAAAAGAATATTAATGGTCACTTCCTATATAACAAACATGTGTAATAGAAATTCATCAGGTTTGATAATAAAAATTAATTTCTTGCCTTTGAACATTAAACTGAGGTTTCCTATTAGATGCTACTTAGCATGCACAGAGATTGCAGATAATAGCCCACATGTTACAAGTACATATATAAAAAAATTACTGCAACTTTCAACTAATTACTGTTAGCAATATAAAAAACATCAAGTGAACTATAAATGTGTAAAAGGAGGCTTAGAGAAGATCCATAATCTTTTTTAACCAAGTCCAGAAACTGCTCTAAGAAATTGTGGAGATGGAAAAACCACCTCAAACCTAACAGTAAAAAAACTTCAAATCATGAACAGAATTCTGACGAAAGATTGAAATGTTTAGTACACCCATTGTCATCATATTTTCTCACTAATTTCAGTTTATCAAAATTGAGGACTTGAGTAAGCACGGAAATTAATGAATGCTGTTATTAGGAATCACTTTTTCTGTTTGTGAAAGGTTAAAAGGCCTGAAATCACTTAGATTCTATTGATTTCCGGATATTGTATTTTCACATGCTACAACACAAGATGACATCTTTTAATATTTTCAACAGTTGGGCAAAATGAACACAAGATTTGGAAGCAAAAGAATAAGCTACACTACATGAGATTATAATCTCTAACCTTATCCTAAGTAGAAGGTAATTATGTGGTCCAATGGAACTTCAACTTATATCTCCAACAAAGAGCAATTTAAATCAGACTATCCATGTAGAAACACATTCACAAAAGCAAAAGCTAATGATTTATCACATACCTGCTCTGTCCCAGCAAAATCATTGTCAGGTGTGAGAAAAAGCATACAATGACACTCCTTTCTGCCCAGTCACAACCATATATTAAAAGGTATCATGGAGTAAATTATTTACCAAAACAAATAACATTTCGACAGAGACTTCCCTCAAGTGTATGACTACCACATAAGGAGCATTAGTTATCCGAAACAAAATGAAGCAAATAAAACACCACATTAATATCTAAGGCAACTAGTTAAAAGGATCATTTTGTTCAAATCAAATAAAACACCACATTAATAAAAGACCAAGTCATTGAATTAACATCTATGTTAACTAGTTACAAGGACCATTTTGTTCAGATCAAATAATAAATTAAATAATTCCAACCTGTTTGTCATCTGTTGCTAGGTAAGTTGTTAGAGAATGTGACAACAGGGATGGATTTAGATCGTGTGAACAAGTTAAGATCTATTTTGGATATCAAAAAACAAAATTATATCTTAAAAGTCCCATTTTGCGGTCAAAAAATCTGAATTCATGCAGTGAAATGGATTCCCAGACCTTCTAAAAAGTACAAAGCTGAGATTCTAAAAATTAATTAACAAAAAAGCATAAACTTCATTCTCAGCTTGACAATATGTTTCTAGATAAAGTTGTATCAGTATTAGCACCTCTCTCGCATAGGTACGCATGGGCAGTTCCAAAATCCTTGTGCTACTTCAGCAGCTTTGTCATCATAATGCCTGATTCATAGGTTGTGCCAAACAAAATACCTCAGTGCATAAAAGATAGGGCAAGAATCTAAATTTTTTAAAAAATATATCTTTTAAGAATTTACCTACAAGGACATAAAGGTGCCCCCACTGAGTCTCTATGATCAGCAAGCCCCTGTGAAAGTTGATCGTTCTTCTTAGATCAACAAAATGCTTGTATTCTTTGCAGTAGACAAGCTCTTAATGAAATCCATATAACAAAACAAGACAAAAAAATTAATCTATAATTCCTACAATCATAGCGTCCAAGAATACTTGCAATTACAGAAATTTCTTAAGGAAAACACTACATTACAGAAAGAACATTTAGTAGTATACTGAATAAGACACCAGCACGGGCAATAGTCTAAGTCCCTTCAGAATAAACAATGTTGCAGATTTTGTAGACTCCATTATTAACTTATTTCCACATATAAGTGTACAGCCAACATAGAACTTCTGTGACCATTGCAAGAGAAGGCATCCATGTATTGTGCTGCTATCAAGATCACGTGGCATGCACTGATGCAATTAGCTACAAACTTAATTTATCAAAAGGCAATTATCAGGTAATAGGTAAACATATATGTTGGCACTCCTACAATCTAGAAATTCATTACAATGATAGTTTTGATGTTTTAGGCATGACTAGGTTAAGAAAAAGAGCTTAAGCATATTTTTTCTTAAAAATAATGTAAAAAAGTCAATTTTACATTACGTTGTTGCTAATTTAAAATTTGTAGGCTATAGTTAAAAGATCAGTGCTCAGCTTGGTGGAGTTATTAAGAAGCAGCGGCTTTGATTCTTGTTGATGTCAGTGCCCTTCTTTGACCAATTTTTAACAAAAATCCTAAAGCACAGAAATTTTTATCCCACTCCTTGTCTTTACTATGAATCATTTAATCATTACCCTTGGTTAGGCAATTTAACTTGCCCCATCTATTACAGATATACATATGGTTGTAAAATATCATTATATTTATATAGCTTTATAAATACAATATCCTTATATAACTGTATGTTTTCTTATACAACCATATAGTTGTCAGTTGTAACTATACAAAACAGTTTGGCTGGGTAATTTAGGTGGACAGTCAATTAATATAGGGCGGAAGTAGAAGCCTGGTTAACCTAAAGAAGAAAGATTAAGCCCTCGTTCAACCTTTTAGTTGTTCAAGAATAAGAATATCAACAAAGCAGTAGTATATGCTACAGTACTACAAATAGCAGTTTATGTATTATTATGTCAAGCAGTACTTGTGGAAGTAAAAGATTCTTTAGTTCTAAGGAAAGAAAAAGGTGAAAAAGGATCTACAAGTTAGATGCTTCGACAAACCTGATCCTCAACATGAAGGTTCATGCTTCACAGAGATAGCAATTATTTTCTTCAGTGAAATTTAAAATAAAAGCATCTAGTTCACAGACAAAAGCATCTAGAAAACAACTTTGCTCCAGAAACTCAGCTAGTTAAAACTTTTCTACTTTAAACTGAGAAAGGCTGGGTACAAGCAGACTTTCATCATGGTACATGAAGAATCCATGTTCTTCTTACCATTCTCCATGCCTGATCATATGCTAAAGATTTTATATCTTCGTAGGAAAAGCTGTAAAACTCTGGAGTATGCTTGGTAGTAGAATATCATAGTAATAAATAGTTAAACACTTAAAATGGTGCAGTATCATTAATTTTAACATGATCATTACAGATTAGATGTTTAATAAATGAGTAGGGATGCAAATTGTTCCAATAAACTATACTGCCACAGAGGAACCAATAACATAAAAATGACTCAAGCACCACAAATAAATATGTGATTGATATAGGCAGAACACAAGATTAGTAAAAGAAGATTTAGTAGTATACTGAATAAGACACCAGTTCGGGCATAGTCTAAGTCCCATCAGAACAAACAATGTTGCAGATTTTGTATACTCGACCATTAACTTATTTCCATATATAAGTGTACGGTCAACATAGAACTGCTGTGACCATTGCAAGAGAAGGCATCAAAGTGTTGTGCTGCTAACAAGATCATGTGGCATGCACTGAAGCAATTAGCTACAAATTTAATTTATCAAGAGGCACTTATCAGGTTATAGGTAAACACATATGTTGCCACTCCTAGTATCTAGAAATTCATTACAATGATACTTTTGATGTTTTATACATGACCAGGTTAAGAAAAAGAGCTTAAGCATAATTTTTCTTTAAAATAGTGTAAGAAAGTCAATTTTACATTACATTGTTGCTAATTTAAAATTGTGTAGGCTATACTTTAAAGATCAGTCCTCAGCTTGTGGAGTTATTAAGAAGCAGCTGCTTTGATTCTTATTGATGTTAGGGCCTTTCTTCAAGCAATTTTTAAGGAAAAAGCCTAAATGACAGAAATTTTTATCCCCACTCCTTGTTTCTTCTATGAATAATTTAATCATTGCTCCTGGTTTGAGGGTGCAACTTAACTAGCCCTCATCTATTACAGATATACATATGACTATAAAATATCATTATATTTTTATAACTGTATAAATACAATATCCTGATATGGTTGTATGTTTTCTTATACAGCCATATTGTTGTAACCATACAAAACAGTTTGGCTGGATGGTTGGGTGGACAGCAAATTAATATAGGGTGAAAGTAGAAGCCTGGTTAACCTAAAGAAGAAAGATCAAGTCCTCATTCAACCTTTTAGATGTTCAAGAATAAGAATATCAACAAGGTAGTAGTATGTGCTACAGTACTACGAATAGCAATTTATGTATTATTTAGTCAAGCAGCAATTATGGAACTAAAAGATTTTTTAGTTCTATGGAAAAACAAAGGTGAAAGGGGATCTACAAGTTAGATGCTTCAACAAACCTGATCTTCAACGTCAAGGTTCATGCTTCACACAGATAGCAACAATTTTCTTCAGTGAATTGTAAAATAAAAGCATCTAGTTCATAGACAAAAGCATCTAGAAGGCAACTTTGCTCCAGAAACTCAGCTAGTTAAAATTTTCAACTTTCAACTACAAAAAGCAGGGATAAGCGGACGTTCATCATGGTACATGAAAGAATATACATTCTTCTTACCATTCTCTGTGCCTGTTAAAGAATTTATATTTTCGTAGGAGAAGCTGTAAAAACTCTGGAGTATGCTTGGTAGTAGGATATCATAGTAATAAATAGTTAAACACTTAAAATGGCACAGCATCACTAATTTTAACATGCTCATTACAGATTAGATGTTTAATAAATGAGTAGGAATGTAAAGTGTTCCTAAACAATTATACGGCCACAGAGGAACCAATAACATAAAAATGACTCAAGCACTACAAATAAATTTGTGATTGATACTTTAGAATTACCTTGATAACAACAGCAGTGACTCCTTTGTCAACACAAAAGTATGTTCCTGAACGACGGGCATATTGTTCCGAGAACTTCCTCATAACCTCAACAGATTTATCAGATGGCTCCACTACAAAAACCTAAATGTTAAAACTATTCTATAGCATGTACGGACAAGATATAGCATTTACAAGGCTTAATATTATCTGATAAGAACTTTCACATATGATCTATCTATTTTTACTAGTTAGTACTTCTTGCGAACTCTAAATATCTAATTTCTTCTATGTATGAATGCTAGTGACAGTACAAGGATTTTTTATCCCATTTGTACCACAGTCCCGCATACCAAAACGGTAGACTCTAACGGTAGGGTTAAACGCATTTCATCAATCAGCAACTTGTTCCTCCCTGAAAATATGTGATTTCTAGGGTTTTGGCACGAGAATTCCGAAAAATGAGCTGGATCGTCACAAAGAAAGATCCAGTGAGCTCCTAAAGGTCACCAATTAAATCAAACCCTTCAATTCAGAAATTGAAAAGGAGAGAGAGAGAGAGAGAGAGAGAGAGAGAGAGAGAGAGAGACCAATACATGAATGAATATATCAAGGCGCTGAAGGTCATGTGAGATAGTTAAAGAGAGCAAACCTTCTACACGAATCATGAGACGACGGGGACGATGGGGCCACGAGGAGGCGGGAGTGAGGCTTGGAAGCGCGACGCCATGGAAGGCGGTTTGGATGCTCATCGCGGCCGATTCGGACAAGAAGACGAGGCCCGAGACGATGTGCCCTCACTCCTCTACACGCGAATTTATATGGAAATCCGGAATTCGCTTCTTCACACCGCGGATTTCGTGCACGCCACTCGTTCGGAGTGACGAGCTCGGGATATCGCAGGGTGGCGAGCTGTGGCCCTCGAAATTAGGATGACGAGAATAACTTTTCTACCCACTTTCTACGTACCCAAACGAATACCATTCGATGATTGGAGAATGAATCCCTTCTGCCACTTGTCACGAACGAAACCGAGACAGTTAAACGAAAAACGAGTTGCAAGAGTATATCCAAGTAGGTACCACCACTTCATCAATCTGTAAGATTCGTGCTGGAACTCGATTTTTTAGCACCGCCGCTTCCTCCTCTTGTAAGATGAATAAGATTGGATATCACTTAATGAATTTTTGGTCAGTTGCAAGATTTTTTCGAAAACGATATGATATAAATGTCTCATTCTTGGATGTTTTTAGCCCAAAATACACTCAAAGAACCTCCTAATCACAAAGACGCTCCCTAGTAGACGAATTTGGATATCAATTAGTGACATTTTGATTAGCTATGGCCAGATATTTACCTTTTTTTCCAAGAAATCTTTTAATTGACCATAATTTTACTAAATTGCATGTAGATTTGCTAAAGTTTTGCAAGGTGTTTTCATAATGATAATGATTAAAGTTATATGGATGCATTATAGGCACAGAAAAAAGTTTGATGGCATTGTAAAAAGATATGGTTCGTTATGTGTATGTAAAAATACATAACAATGTGACAATTAAACTAGCACCTCTTTATTTTAGTTATTTGGAGAAAAAACACTGAACTTACTATTTAAAGCCCCTTCTTACAAGTTATAATTTTTTTAAAAATTAATAAAATAATATTTTTAATATTTATAGTCTCTCTAGTTTTGTTTTTATCCTTTTTTCTTTTTTTTTTTTTTGTTTTCCTTTCTTCATATCCTACTGACTAGTTTACAAAGGTCTAGAATATAGCATCTTCTATGTTAATATAATTAATCTAAAAAATAACATCTGATTGACTATCACAAAATATACATAAACATAAAAAATATTAAATTATAATAACAAACATCAAAAATTATTTTTCATCATCTTGATCATTGATTCATCCTATTTCATCATCTATCTTTTTTTATTATTTTACATCACTTTCATTAAGATTAAGTTATAAATTAAGAACATATATGTCAATATACAAAGAGATAATTTACAAATATTCAAGGTTAGATTGTAAATAACAATAAAAATTATAAATAGTAATCTCCTAAAAAAATTCATATCATTGGATGATTTAAAAAAATAAAAAAAATTAAGGGTTTTTTATTCATTTCACCAAAACAAATTTAATTATATAAATAAAAATCAAGTTCAACCTAACATAGGAGAAAATATCATTGACGACTTAGTTAGTTCAACATGGTTCAGACCCGTATATGCAGGGTTGTTCAAGGTGTCTTCGGGATGAAAATGCTAAGTTTCCTAGGTGCCGCTTGTATGAAGACTGAGGTTGGGAGAGATTTCCCGATCCGCCCAAATTAAATATCCGAGATATATGAGTAGTCTAAAAAAATCTTTTTTTTTTTTTACGTTAAAGGTGAGCTAAATATAAAGGGCAAGAAGGGTGTTTTGTGATTGACTTTCTAGCCATAAATAATAATACAAATGCTTATGATTGTCTTTTTGGTTATAAATGGTAAGAATAAAACTTACAATTAACTTTATAATCATAAATGACAAGAATGATGCTTTATCTTTTCCTCCCACTTTGGGTGCTATATGGCGGCTACGTGTCAAATGATTAGCTGATAATATATACCTTATCATTTGTTCCCCCTGAAGACTTTCCTTGGGGTTCTTTCAAGAGGGGCTTGAAGTGTGACATTTGGTTCATTCAACAAAGAACGTTCAAGATTTCTTCTTGCAGATTGGGTTTTTCTGACTTACGTGCCTAAGGCATATTATGCCTTACGTTTTCATTGTGATGAATTTCTCTTCACATGGGTCAAGCTGTCCCAATGCATATGCCTCATGTATATTTTATTTTGGTTGAAATTCTTGTTAACCTCTTATACTATGTCTCAAAATCAAAGTCACCCCTGTACTTTAAAATTAGTATAAGTGAGCCTCCAAACTATGATTTCATATCAAAGTGGCCCCTGTACTATTTTATAGATGTTAAACAAACCCCTTCTATTAATAAAAAAGGGTAACGATATTTGTTTTTAAAATTGGAGGGGTTTATTTGATTTTTAATATAGTCATAAAACTATGTAAAGAGAACTTAAAAGATCAAAGACACCCCCCTTATACTATAATATGTTAATCAAATATAATGATATTAAGTGATAGAAAAGTCATGAAAAAAATTGATCTTTAACTTTCAGCATTATTTGAATTTGTTTTACACTTTAAGCTTAATTGATGATGGTTTTTATTTGTTATACACTTAATTATTTTAAGTAATTAAAAAACTAATCTTTTAAAAATCTTTACATGCAGAATTGTTACGATTGTTTACTTCTTTTAAGTGTGACTAAATTTTGATAGCACATCCTATAAAACTCGAACATATCTCATTTACAATCAATCACAGAACCTGCAAAGGACAATAGGATATAACCAATTGATTTAAATATTACAAAGTCAAAAACCTTGCCAATTAAATATATCATACATCTTATGTACCCAACATGTCATACAGAACCCAACGACGGTAGTGAAGGAACCCAGTGATGGCAGGGTAAGAACTCAACAATGGAAAACTCAAAAACCACGACCGTCATAATAGAGAAATTGAGATCGTTACAGCAAAGGAGAAGAGACATAACGAAAATGCGAAGCGAAGCCGAGATTGGAGTAGCAAAAACCAACGCCAATAGAGGTGAAAAGAGACAAAGATAATAGAGATTGAAGAAGAAAGATAGAGAGGGGAGGATGGGTTAGGGCTTGGGGACTGTTTAGTTTTAATCCCCAAATCAAAAATAACTCCCCAAGCTATTTTACATAAATGTCGTAACCTTATTTCTAATAGAGGGGGCCACTTTGATGCGAAATCGTAGTGGGGGAGGGGGGGTGGTGGGTGGGGGGAGGGGCACTTATACGATTTTTAAAGTACGGGGGTGACTTTAATTTTGAGGCATAGTACAGGGGTTATCAAGAATTTTGGTCATTATTTTACCTAACGATGTAACCTTATTTTTATCAAAGGGAGTCACTTTGATGTAAAATCATAGTATGAGAGGTCATTTATATGAGTTTTAAAGTACAGAGGGTGACTTTGATTTTGAGGCATAGTATAAGTGGTCAACAAGAATTTTGACATTTTATTTTTGTACCTATGCTATTTCAAATTTGTCTTTACAAGGGTTTGGTTTTCTTGACTTATATGTCTTGAGCATACTCTGCCTTGTGCCTCTATTATGGTAGTTTTCTATTCTCATTAGTTGAGTTTTTTTCACTCACATGTCCCCAACGTATTCGATATTTTGCCTCCACCATGATAGATTTTTATTCATGCAGGTCGAATTTTCTCGACTCACGTGCCTTGATATATTTTATATTATGCCTCCATTGTCACAAATTTCTTTTCATGTAGGTTGGGTTTTTCTAACTCATATGCATCAAACATATTTTATCTTGTGCCTTTGTCATGGTAGATTTTTCTTCATGCAAGTTAGATTTTTTTGACTCAAACACTTCAAACACATTTTATTTTACGCCTTCGCTATGGATTTTTCTTCATATGGATCGAATTTTCGCAACTCACGTGCCTCGAGCACATTATGTCTTGTGCCTCTATCATGACAAATTTTGGGGCTCTTTTTTTCAGTCTTTCATGTAGCATGTTTTAGATTCTTTATCTGGCATTTTTTATGTCTTGAATGGCCTTCCTTTGGAAGTGATACAATGGAGACTTGTCTCGATCATGAGAGGAGAGAAATTGACTCTCTCCCTATAAATCTACCCTCACCTTATGGGTAAGGTTCATTCTTCCATTTAAGCCTCTTTAGAAACCTTCCCGGTTTTTTTGTGGTTCCTTGCAATGCAAGTTGGTCCTCGGGTCTCTTATAATATTGGCATTGATTTTACAACAGATCGCGCTTCTACCATTTTGTTCTTCCATCTCTTCAGGTTGGGATGTCTATCCTTTCTCATATAGGTTATTTCCAATCTACTAGCCATCAGACGGTCGAGGTCCTTGCTTCATCTTTGGGAAGCCCAAGGGCAAAGGAAGTCTCAACCTCTCCTTCATTGGGGGAGCTAGTTCTTGTGAACCTGAAGATTCTTTAAGAATTAGAGTCCATGAAAGACTCAAATGACTACAATTCAGTGGTGAGTGCACTGCTTCTAGATCGCTTGTGAGTTAAGTATTCCATCCCGATCGAGTTTGACTTACAAGTTTGCGGCTCGGTTAGCATCCATTTGACTATGCACTTCGGTCTCTTTGCTTGTCCTATGACGCCCTTGAGGTGGGGACTTAATCTTTTCCTACACCCAGTGTTTACTTACAATGGTGGAAGATATCATTTTCTCAAATGACACCCAACTCTTAGTGCTATCTAATAGTGTTCACTGGAGAATGCGAGAAGGAGCACAAGGGTTAGAAGGAGCACTTCTTCTTTATATGTGTTCATCGAGATTGAGTATTTAATCTATTGGGAAACCTCAGCAGGTGCATCACATGCGCAGCAAAAATCAAAACAAAAATTGGTTTTTCACGCAGATCAAATTATCGTACAAAAGATTGGGATTACGAGAAAAATCGTAAAAACTAGAAAAATCACGATGTGTGAGAGATTGATTTTACCTGGGGAGATCGTATATCCCTGTATTCCAGATCTGAATAGAGAAGATGAAGGAGGTCAAACGTCCTCCTCTTTAATGGTATTCACACGATTGATTTCTGTAGTGAAACTCCTCTAATCTAATCTCGTAACTCTTGTACAGAGGGAGGAGGAGAATAGGAGGTGGTGGCTAAAGTTATAGCCAATCAATCATGAGTCTCCTCTCTTATTTATAGAGAGTCACCAAAAAACCCTAGGGCTCCTTCCTTAGTGGGTATTGGATCTTCATCCAATTACCCACTAACCTTGTATTATTGGATCTATATCCAATAATCTCTTTAGGCCTCAAATTGGACCTTAATCAAGGAGCTCATCAGCATAGGGTCTTATCTAATGAGAATAGGGGCTAATTGGATGTCCATCCAATCCTCTATTCACTGAAGCATCCACTATATGTTGTGACCCTCTAGGCCCGATACCTAGTTGGCTGTGAGTCACTCTCATCAAAACTCCTTATGATATAGTGAATTATTATCCTTATAATAATTCACTCGACTCATCGACTATGGACGTACTAGGCCACTACGCCATAGTCCCCAAACGGTATAGGGGGATCGAATCTATCAAACCTGTCTATCCATAATTACTATGTATCTATAATCCTTTATCCAACTAATATCCCAGAGACTATATATTGGATATGGTACTGTCAGGTCACATACAAAATTTGTCATAGTCTCGCTCTAATTGGATTCTCCCGAAGAATTCTTTCTCTCTCGATCTGAATGACCCTAGCTAGGGATTTGTCTGAGCAAGCACATATGGGATATTCCTCTCATGATACCAAGAGTGGATGATCCTCTATTGACACTCAATTGTCTTTGTAAAGTTGGCTACCAATCCTGATAACCAATTGTACTAGATCTAGAACTTTCTAAACCTGTAAGTCTAGTGTTAAAGCAAGAAGTACTCATATAAGGCATTTTTAGTGTCTCAAATCTAAGGACCAGATATACAACTAGGACTATGGAATCGCTATATGATATTATGTATCATTAACTATATAGCATTCCATAAGCGGATCAATCAGTGAACTTATTCTCCAATGACCACCTGTACTATATCCTTAGTGTCACTACACAAGTGGATATGAGACCAAACACCTTCATCATATGGATGGGTATATAATACATCGGTCTGTCCGATTATCTCGATATCCCTCTCGAGTAACATATGACCGGGATTATTTAGGATCTGTGTTTAAAGGTGAATTGATCTCATTATCGTGATCATATCATGATCTCATTCCTATTCCATAGTACCAAAAACATCACAATATATATGCTACAGATAATATAATATGAGAATATACCAATATTAATCATAAGCAAAAAGATTACACAGTGTGTCACTTGTGTCATCACTCATATAATTGGCTTATAGGGCACCTGTAACTAGCAATCTCTCATTTGACCTAAAGCCAATCACCTATGTATCTGATATTGGGAAACCTCAGCGGGAGCATCACATGTGCAGTGGAAATCAAAACAAAAATTGGTTTCTCACGTAGATCAAATTGTCATACAAAATATTGGGATCATGAGAAAAATACAAAAACTGATAAAACCTCGATGTGTGAGAGATTGATTTTACCTAGGGAGATCGTATATCCTTGTATTTTTAGATCCGGATGGAGAAGATGAAGGAGGTCAAACATCCTCCTCTCTAGCGACATCTACATAATGAATCTCTATAGTGAAACTCCCCCAATCTGATCTTGTAACTCTTACACAAAGGGAGGGAGGATAATAGGAGGTGATGACTAAAGCTGCATCCTATCAACCATGAGTCTCCCCTCCTATTTATAGAGAGCCACCAAAAATCCTAGGGCTCCTACCTTAGTGGGTATTAGATCTTCATCCAATTACCCATTGACCTTGTATTATTGTATCTCTATCCAATAATCTCCTTATGCCTCTAATTAGATCTTAATCAAGGAGTCCATCAGCATAGAGTCTCATCTAATGAGAATAGGGGCTAACTTGATCTCCATCTAATCCTCTATTCGCTGAAACATCCACCATATGTGTGTAACCCTCTAGGCCCGATATTGAGTTGGCCGTGAGTCACTCCCATCAGAATCCCTTCTGATATAGTGAATTATTATCCCCATAATGATTTATTCGACTCATCGATTATGGACGTACTAGGCCACTATGCCATAGTCCCTAGACGGTATAGGGGGAATCAAATCCATCGGACCCGTCTGTCCATAGTTACCATATATCTATAATTTCTCATCCAACTAATATTCCAGAGACCGTATATTGGACATGGTACCATCAGGCCATATACAAAATCCATCATAGTCTCGCTCTAATCGGATTCTCTCAGAGAACTCTTTCTCTCTCAATCTGAATGACCCTGGCTTTGAGTAAGCATATATGAGATATTCCTCTCATGATAGTGAGAGTGGATGATCCTCTATTGACATTCAATTGCCTTCGTAAGGTTGGTTAGCAATCTCAATAATCAATTGTACGAGATCTGGAACTTTCCAAACATGTAAGCTTGACATCAAAGAAAGGAGTACTCATACAAGATATCCTTAGTATCTCAAGTCTAAGGACCAGATACACAACTGGGACTATGGAATTGCTGTTTGACATTAGATATTATTAATCGTACAACATTCCATAAGTGGATCAATCAGTGAACTCATTCTCCATTGAGTACCTGTACTATATCCTTAGTGTCTCCACATAAGTGGCTATGAGATCAGTCGCCTCCATCATATGGACGGGTATATAGTATATCGATCTGTCTGGTTATTTCAATGTCCCTCTCAAGTAACTTATGATCGGGATTATTTAAGATCTATGTTTAAAGGTGCATTGATCTCATTATCGTGATCTCATCATGATCCGATTCCTATTGCACAGAACCAAGGACATCACAATATATATATAATAAATAATATAATATGAGAATATATCAATATTAACCATAACTAAAAAGATTATGTAGTGTATTACACGTGTCATCACTCACGTGATTGGCTTACAGGGCACCTATAACTAGCAATCTCCCACTTGACCTAAAGCCAATCACCTATATGTCTGATCCTCATCAAACCCCTGTGATGCTTAAATACAATCTGAGCTAGTAGCTTCGTCAGTAGATATGTAATGTTATCTTTAGATAGAACTATTTTTATTATTATATCTTTTCGGGTCATGATCGCTCTAATCAGATAAAACATCCTTAGAATAATTCTGATAAGACCTGGATTCCCTGACTAGAGTTATCGCTCTGTCGCTGTCATAATATATGGGAGTTAGCTCTATGCTACTTGGTATGACTCCCAAATCCTTGATGAACTTCTTCATCCACACCCCTTCGATTGCTGCTTCTACTATAGCAATGTATTCCGCCTCTATGATTGAGTCAACAGTAGTATTTTGCTTGGAACTCTTTTAGCTTACTACTCCTTCATTTAGAGTAAAAATAAACCCTGAATTCGACTTGCTATCATCAATGTCGGATTGAAAACTTGAGTCCGTGTAGCCCTTAACCTGGAGGCTACCTTCTCTATATACCAGTAAAAGATCCATAGTGCTTCTCAAGTACTTAAGGATACACTTTACTGCCTTCCAGTGTTCTAAACCTGGATTTGCCTGATACATGCTCGTGACACTTAGAGCATATGCTATATCAAGCCTGGTATATAGCATCACATACATGATAGACCCTATCGTTGAGGCATAAGGTATCTTATCCATGTCTACCCTTTCTTTAGGAGTCTTTGGGGACATACTCCTAGAAAGTGATATTCCATGTCTCATCGGTATGAGACATCTCTTGGAATTCTTCATGCCAAACCTTTTGATGATGGAGTCTGTGTACTTAGATTGGGACAAGCTAAGTATCCTTTTGGATCTATCTCTATAGATCCAGATCCCCAAAATATAGGATGCTTCCTCTAAGTCTTTCGTGGAGAAGTTTCTGGATAGCAAAGCCTTTATGGAGAGCATTCCTATATCATTCTCAATGATTAGGATGTCATCCACATATAGCACAAAGAAGGTGATAACACTTCTACTTACCTTCCTGTATACACAAGGCTCATCTTCGTTCTTAACGAAGTTATAAGATCTGATCACCTTATCAAATCTTATGTTCCAACTTCAGAAAGCTTGCTTCAATCCATAAATGGATCTAAGTAACCTGCACACTTTATCTGGACTCTCTTTGGATACAAAACCCTCTGACTGTATTATATACACCTCCTTCTTAATGTTGTCATTGAGGAATACCGGTTTGACATCCATCTGCCAGATCTCATAGTCAAAGTGTACTACAATGGCCAAAATAATTCTAATGTACTTAAGCATGACTATAGGTGAAAAAGTTTCGTCATAGTCAACTCCTTGTCTTTGACGATATCTTTTAGCTACCAGTCTTGTTTAATAGGTCTCTACCTTTCCATCTATTCTGATTTTCTTCTTGAAGATCCATTTGCAGTTGATGGGTATAATACCCTCAGGTGCATCCATAAGGTTTCAAATCTTATTAGAGTATATGGAAACCATCTCAAAATTCATAGCTTCTTGCTACTTCCTGGAGCCTATACTCATAATAGCATCCTGAGGATCAACATCCTGAGAGTTATCTTCATTGATATGTCCCGCATATCTTTCAGGAGGGTGAGATACTCTACTAGACCTATGTAAAATTAGAATTTATGTGTTAGGTACATGAACAGACTCGGGCTCTTGAATGGTGCTTGAGCTAGGTTCTCTAACCTCACTCAATTTTATCTTACTCCCACTGTTTCCACCAAGAATGTGTTCCTTCTCAAGGAACACAGCTCTCTTGGCAACAAAGACCTTTCGATCATTAGGATAATAGAAATAATACTCATAAGTTTCCTTTGGGTATCCCACGAATGTGCACTATTCTGTCCTTGATTCCAACTTATCAGGGTTGTATCTTCTAACATAGGCAGGACAACCTCAAATCTTAACAATCTTAAGATCGAGCTTCTTTCCTTTTTATATCTCATATGGTGTAGATACTACCAACTTTGATGGAACTCTGTTCAGAAGGTAAGTTATAGTCTCTAGGGCGTACCCCAAAATGAGACAGGTATGTCAGCGAAACTCTTCATGGACCGTATCATATCTAACAACGTGTGATTCTTCCTTTCTGATACACCATTGAGCTGAGGTGTATAAGGAGGTGTCCACTGGGATAGAATCTTATTGTCACTGAGGAAATTGGTGAACTCCATATTCAAATACTCTCCTTCTCGATCTGATCGAAGAGTCTTAATACTCTTTTTAATTTAGTTTTCTACCTCATTTTTATATTCCCTGAATTTCTCGAAGGCCTCAGATTTGTACTTCATTAAGTACACATGTCCATATATAGAGAAATCATCAGTGAATGTAATAAAATATGAGTAACCACCTATAGGCTGATTCGACATGAGATCATATACATTACTATATATGAGTTCCAATAACTCGATGGCTCTCTCTCTGGTTCTACTAAAAGGAAAGTTGATCATCTTCCCATGAATGTAAGGTTCATAAGTTGCATATGGCTTATAATCAAATGGATCTAAGTATCTATCTTTCAGTAACTTTTGAATTTTTCCCTCATGTATATGACCTAGCCTATAATGTCATAGGTATGCATTATTCACCTCATATCTTTTCCTCTCAGACATATTTATATTCATGATATGTGGAGAAGTGTCTAACACATATAAGTCATTTATAAGGGTCCCTCTAGTGATGATCTTATCATCCATAATTATTGTACAACTATTATTCTCAAAAACTAATTTATATCCACTAATTGTCAAACAAGAGATAGAAATAATATTTTTTGATAATAGAGGGAATAAAATAACATGCATCTAATGTAATAATAGCTCCACTAAGCAAATGTAGGGTGACCTCTCCAACAACAACTGCAGCAACTCTTACTCCATTGGCTATCTTGAAGTCCATCTCGCCTCTAGCCAATTTCCTAGATCTTACCAAAACCTACAATGAGTTGCAGATATGATAAACACTCCTGGTATCCAATACTGAAATGTTATCATAAAAATCTGATAAATGGAGACTGATCATGAATATACCTGAAGCTTCTCCAAGCTTCTATCTTGCCTTCTCTGCAATGTAGTCCTTACAATTCCTCTTCCAATGCCCATCTTGGCCATAGTGGAAGCATTGTCCTTTGTCCTTTCTCTGATATTTCTTAGCAACCTTTGTCTTACCTGGTCTTTCTTTGTCCTTGCCCTTCTTAATGGTCTTACTAGCCTTCCTTTTCTTTTTCGTCTCACCAATATCGAGAACTGGCTTCTCCTTCTTGATGGCACTCTCAGCTTCCCTCAACATATTGAGGAGCTCAGAGAGAGTCACCTTAAACTTGCTCATATTAAAATTCATGATGAAGTAAGAAAATAAATCTGGTAGGGACAGAAGTATAAGATCAACACACAGGTTATCCTTTAGGACTATTCCTATACCTGTGAGTTTCTCGATCCACTATATCATCTTTAGGACATGGTTCTCAACCGATGTCCCTTCTATTATCCTAGCTTGGAAGAGTCTGTTAGATATCTCATATCTTTGAGTTCTTCCCTGTTTCTCAAACAGCTGGCAGAGATGAAGAAGGATAAAATTTGCATCCATGCTCTCATGTTGCCTCTGTAACTCAAGAGTCATTAAGGCCAACATATAACATTTTGCCAACGTAGAATCATCTATGTACTTCACATAACGAGTGATCTCATCCTCGCTTGCCCCTTCTTCCAGCATGGGCACAATTGTATCAAGGATGTATGTAATATTTTTCCATCATGAGAACAATTCTCAAATTGCAAAGCTAATCTGTATAGTTCGAACCAGTGAGGCGGTTGACATCAAGTATGCCACGTAGGGGGTTTGTGAGCGATATGTTTCTGACAAAACAAGATATAACAAAAAATAAATAATATATAGATTTTTATAGAAAATACTAATTAAGATATGGACTTCTATCTTCATGTACTCATACTATTTTCTTAGCGAATCACGTGACACCCTCGATACGTGAGACGAAAGTCTCCGATAGACTCATAGTGGGGATCGGGATCCAATTGGCATCTTAGTGCAATCTCGAGGGATTCGACCAATTACACTAAGCCCAAAAGGTAGATAACTCTTGTCAATCACAACTCCTTATGACTCCCGTCATGTTCGGCCTCCGAATCATTATGGTATCGAGGGACTCGACCAACCATGACATTCGGTTAAGTCATCACTATCATTACAAGATGAGTCTGATTCGATGATATGTCCTCGAGGGATTCGACCAAGTATATCATATCCTCAGGTCACCGATGACATCTCTATGTCGTAGGCAAGATCTTGATCACATAGATAGGTGAGCCTCGAGGGACTCAACCAACTCAACCTATGTCATGATTCAATTTCTTCCTATAATGATGGAAGGCCACGTGAGTCAATCTTATTGCCTCATGCTTACTGACTTAATATTATCTTAGGAGGGATTTTTGTATTGATCTCCTAATATGTCGTATCATACACATACATATTTAATATATATCTACATCGTATGTAAATATATATATATATATATATATATATATATATATATATATATATATATTAGGTGTATAACACATCACATATGCAAGCCATATCGGATGATCATGAGCCATCACCTAATATGATTAAGCCCGAGCTAATGGGCCTAATCACTCACAATAGGAACTATGTGTGCATTGGCGCATCTCCATGTCTTGTGATTATTGATCTCGTCATCATCAATTCTGTCGAATCGTCACATCACCATGCGTTGTGACCTCCCGCTACGACATCGTGGGTCATACTGTCACCTCCATGCTCTCGATGCGCCTCTCTATGTAATTACAAATAATCACAAACATGCAGACCCAACAATAAACGAGAAAAACGTAGGCTCGCAGGCCCTAATAATAATAGTAATCACAATTGCACACATCACAACACTTGGCTCATGATCATCCATCCACATCATACATCACATGTACATTATATCATATGTATGATTATTAGATATATATAATAATTAATTAAACTATTTAATTAATTATTTTTCTAGAAATTAGGATATGCTCAGAATTTCTAGAATTGTCAAAGGTATTTTTATAATTCTGGATGAGAGGACAGTCCTCAGAATTTTTAAAATTATTGAGGGCATTTTTAGAAATTTGAACACAAGGACAGTTCTCGAAATTTTCAAAATTTAAAGGGGCAGGATCATTCTTTTCTCAAAAGGATGCCCTAACTCCTCTTGCCCCATTTGTGTCGCCACCACCGTCGTTGTTGCCCCTGCGCAAGTGGTGGTGCCCTTGCCAGTAGCCACCACCGGGGTGGCCGCTAGTCAGCCCTGGTGCACTACGGCCGGCCCCTTTGCGGGTGTCGCATGCTGGGGTGCCTGCCACCCCTACGGACTAGTGGCCGGAAGTGCCGTGGCGCGCCCCTGCTGCCCTGACGATGTCACCGCGCGTGGCCACTGCAGTAGCCACCCCTTGCAGGGGGCCTTGGCCGTGGCCTAGCCATGGATGGTCGGCCCTACATGGGGGCTGGTCGTGGCTATCCACCCCTGCTCCTCACTGCCTTCACTGCGAAAACGCAACAAGAACGCGTAGAACGATTCTACGCAATTCAATCTCATCACATGCAGTTTAAAATCAATCTTTTGCACGAAAACCTTGGCTCTGATACCACTGTTGGGAAACCTCAACGGGAGTATCACATACGCAGTGGAAATCAAAATAAAAACTAGTTTCCCATGCAGATCAAATCATCGTACAAAAGATTGGGGTCATGAGAAAAAGTAAAAATCGATAAAACCGTGATATGTGAGAGATTGATTTTACATAGAGAGATCATATATCCCTGTATTTCCAGATTTGAACAAAGAAGATCAAGGAGGTCAAGTGTCCTCCTCTCTAGCGGTATCCACACGATAGATCTCTGCAGCAAAACTCTTACAATCTGATCTTGCAACTCTTACACAGAGGGAGGGAGAAGAATAGGAGGTGGTGGCTAAAGTTGCAGCTTATCAATCATGAGTCTCCCCTCTTATTTATAGAGAGCCACCAAAAACCCTAGGGCTCCTTCCTTAGTAGGTATTGGATCTCAATCCAATTACCCACTAATCTTGCATTATTAGATCTTTATCCAATAATCTCTTTAGGCATCTAATTGTGCCTTAATCAAGGAGTCCATTAGCATAGAGTCTCATCTAATGAGAATAGGGGCTAATTTGATCTCCATCCAATCCTCTATTCGTTGAAGTATCCACTATATGTGTGTGACCCTCTAGGCCCAATATCGAGCTGGCCGTGAGTCACTCACATCAGAACTCATTCTGATATAGTGAATTATTATCCTCATAATGATTCACTCGACTCATCGACTATGGACGTACTAGGCCACTATGCTATAGTCCCAAGACGATACAGGGGGGATCAAATCCATTGGACCTGTTTGTCCACAATTACCGTGTATTTATAATCCCTCATCCAACTAATATCCCAGAGACCGTATATTAGACATGGTACTGCCAGGCCATATATAGAATCTGTCATTGTCTCACGCTAATCAGATTCTCTCGAAGAACTCTTTCTCTCTCAATCCGAATGACCCTGGCTAGGGATTTGTCTAATCAAGCATATATAGATATTCCTCTCCTGATACTGAGAGTGGATGATCCTCTATTGATACTTAATTGCCTTTGTAAGGTTAGCTACCAATCCTGATAACCAATTGTACTAAATCTGAAACTTTCAAAATCTATAAGTCTGGCATCAAAGAAAGGAGTACTCATACAAGGCATCCTTTGTGTCTCAAGTCTAAGGACCAGATACACAATTGAGACTATGAAATCGTTGTCTGACATTAGGTATCATTAACCATAGAGCATTCCATAAGTGGATCAATCAGTGAACTCATTCTCTAATGAGCACCTGTACTATATCATTTGTGTCTCCACACAAGTGCTATGAGGCCAACCGTCTCCATCATATGGATGGGTATATAGTACACTGATTTGTCCGGTTATCTCAATGTCCTTCTCGAGTAACCTATAATCAGGATTATTTAGGATCTGTGTTTAAAGGTGAATCGATCTCATTATCATAATCTCATCACAATCTGATTCTCATTGCACATAACCAAGGACATCACAATATATATGCAACAAATAATATAATGTAAGAATATGCCAATATTAATCATAAGCAAAAAGATTATACAGTGTGTCACATATGTCATCACTCATATGATTGGCTTGCAAGACACCTGTAACTAGCATCTGATCCCCATCAGACCCCTGTGATGCTCAAATACAATCTGAGCCAATGGTTTCGTCAGTAGATCTGCAATGTTATCTTCGAATAGAACTATTTTCATTGTTATATCTTTATGGGCTATGATCTCTCTAATCAGATGAAGCCTCCTCAGAACATGCTTAGACTTCTGATAAGACCTGGGCTCTTTCGCTTGAGTGATCGCCCCATTGTTGTCGTAGTATATGAGAATTAGTTCAACGTTGCTTGGTACAACTCTCAAATCTTTGATGAACTTCTTTATCCACACCCCTTCCTTTGCTGCTTCTGTTATAATAATGTATTTCGCCTCTATGGTCGAGTCAATAGTAGTATCTTGCTTGGAGTTCCATTCTATATATCTGAAAATATTAATCATAAGCAAAAGGATCATGTAGCGTGTCACACATGTCATCACCCATGTGATTGGCTTATAGGGCACTTGTAACTAGCAATTAGTTCACTGATTGATATGCTTATAGAATATTGGATGGTTAATGATACCTTATATAATCCCAGTTATGTATCTGGTCCTTAGACTTGAGATATCAAGAATGCTTTATTTGAATACTTCATTCTTTGATATCGGGATTACGGGTTTGAAAGTTCTAGATCTGGTATAGCCATTTATTAGGAATGATAGCTAAAAGCAATTTAGTGTCAATATAAGATCATCCACTCTCGGTATCATGAGAGAAATTTCTCGTGTATTCTTGCTCAAGAAAATCCCTGGCTATGGTCGTTCGGATTGGGAGAGAGGAAATTCTTTGAGAGAATCTGATTAGAGCAAATCTCAAATGAATTTCATATGATGCTTCACAATACCATGCTTGATATACATTATTTGGGATATTAAATAGATAAGGTACTATAGGTACATGGTAATTGAGGACAGACAAGTCCAATAGATCAGATCCCCTTTATCGTCTAGAGACTATAGCATAGTGACCTAATATGAAAATAGCCGATGAATTAAGTGAATTATTATGAGATAATAATTCACTGAGTTAGAAAGAGTTTTGAGTAAGGAGTTCTGATAGGTGCAACTCATAGTCAGCTCGATATTGGGTCTAAAGGGTTATATACATATGGTGCATATTGCGACAAGTAGAATATTGGATATAAGATATCCAGTAAGCACCTATTTCATTGGATGAGACCCAACATTAATGGATTCCTTGGAAGAAGCCCAATTAGAGGTAAATTAAGATTGTTAGATAGAGATCCAACAATTCAAGAGGTTAGGATAATTGGATAGAGATCAAATTTCCACTAAAATATAATCTATTAGGGTTTAAGATGCTCAAGAAAGGTGATAGACTAACTTTTGGCTACCCCCTCCTGTTCTCATTCCTTCCCTTCCTCTCAACCAACCACCCCTCTCCTTGGTGCATGAGGACAATGAAGAAAAAAAGAGTTCTTCTTCCATACTATAAGGAGGTGTGCAAAACCTGCAAAGAAGGTGCATAAAAGCTATGAGTTTTCTATATTGCGAGCGACGAGCATCGCAACTTCTTCCACTATGTAGATACTACTAGAGAGTAGGACACGTGTCATCTTTCATCCTCTCCTTTGGATCTGATATTTTGCCAAGATATATAATTTCCGCAAGTAATACATCTAACACATGTTTCACATAATTTTTCGATTTTACGGTTTCTCATGCACCAACCCGTATACGACAACTTGATATTTTCTTTAAAAAATTTAATTTCTAGTTTTTGTTTGCTACTATACATATGATGCCCAATCTGATATTTTCCAACAATGGTATCAGAGCCAGGTTGTTGTGCGACGATTGGTTTTAAACTACATGTGTTGATATGTCACGTAGAATAGTTTTATGCTTTTGTTACTATGATTATAGTTCTCAGATCTGGACAACACCCTTTCTCACTATTGAGAGGTGTTGTAGAGAGACCTTTAAACATCAAAATTATTGACACAAAAAGGGAGAAAAAGGACAGCAACTATTGTTGCCCTAAGGTTTGGCCAAAGGCTGCTTGTAGCCTTGGCCGAGAGCCCTAGAAGAGGCTCTCAGCCATGGCTGCTGCAAACCAAGAGTAGCCATGCTGCTCTCGGCCAAACAGTAGCCCCCCATGTAGCCAAAGAGTCCTTGCCATATAGGGAACCCCTAGTGGCTAAGGTTTCGTAGTCGCAGGTGGTGTTCATATGGTTGGGGACTCCTAGCCACAAGGGGAAGCTTGGCGGCCAGGACTTTGTTGGTCGACCATGGCAAGTTATAGCCATGGTTCATGACTATAAGGAGCATCTTAGGGGCTAAGATTTCTTGGTCTCCCAAGGTTGCCCTATGTCCATGGACTCGTGGTCGCAGGGGTGTCCTTAGTGGCTAGGGTTTTATAAGGATTTTTTTTGCCATGTTGGGCACCATATAGTAGGGTATCCCAAAATTTAATAAAATAATTAATTAAATAGTTTAATTAATTATTATTTATCTAGTAGTCCTACATGTTGATGTGTATATATGATATATGATGTGGACAAATAATCATGAACCATGTAATGTGATATATGTACATGTGATTATTATTATTAAGGCCTACAAACCTTCATTTTTCTCATTTATTATTGGGTCTACGTGCTTATATTATGTTATAATTACATGAGGAGGCATGACGAAAGTGTGGAGGTGGCAACGGACCCACGAGGCCGATTTAGATGATCGCGATGCATGGAGATATACCGAGATGCTAGGGGAACCGATGACAATAAATGGACGATCACATGGAATGAAGATATGCCGATGCACATATAGATCATGATGTGAGTGACTGGACCCATTAGCTCAACCTGATCATATTAGGTTATTGATAAGACCCTAAAAGAAGCTATATAGATTTTGATCCTTGAGGGGGATCTACCTTTGAAACACTATAGGGGTTCCTCCCTCCTAGACTTGACATAAGGCTGAAATAAAATTGATAATTGCTTGATTCAAGAGGGGGGACAACTACATCTTTAAATAGGGATCAAAACCCTAGCCTAAAGGGGTGTTGCCTAAGTAGAATTACCCCTTTGCCTCTCCTATTACTAACCTACCTTAATAGGAACAGGAGGTCACGAAGTGGCTCTATAACCGACCTAAGTAGGGGGAACCCTAGCCAACCAACCTAGTAAGGGGGCGATGGCCACTAAGCCCTAAGGGCTAATCTAAACTCCTTTATAAGATAAGAGTAGCTTTATTACAATCTAGCAGGGTTTTATTGACTACTTCAAGGGAGATTAGGATTCAACCCTGCTAGAGTCCTATCAGACTCACCCTCTTAAAATCAACCTTGTCCTCAAGGCTAAAGTTTCATGAACTAAGGGAACCGGATCTTCAGCTCCTCATCAGCTTAGGTGTCAGTTGGAAGAACTTGAGCTAAGTCGTCATCTTTAAACTTCTATTTAAGGTGGGATACTTGGAGGATCAATTGTAATTTTGATCTGGTGCACGGATCTGATCTCCAGGTTAGGGCCCCAATATGATCCCTAATTTTATAAGACTTTTTTTTTAATAGGGAGACCACTTTCTTGAGGCTTGAATTTTATGCTGGTGGAGCTGGAGATGAATGGGGACTTGATCTTTCTCAGAAAACTTTCTTATACTTCGGCATTTGTTAGGGGAAAGTTTCTTCTTTGCATGGGTAGCCACGTGGTTGCTTTGTAATAGTAGTTATACTTTCTTTTGGAGTGAGGGCGGTCCTCTGATAAAATCTCTAGTGGTCTGAGCCCGATTTGAGTCCGAGATGGGTAGGAGTGGTGATTTTTCGAGGCCCATTTTCACTTTTTCATGTTGTTGACCATATTGCATGAGGATGGTGCTGACCCCCACTCTGGATATGTATACTTTAATAATAAACATCTGGCCGTGATTTTGTGTGGACGACATCGTGGCTGTGAAGTTTATATTTGCACTCGGCCAAGGTGGTGCATCTTTCTTTATAATGAGAGGGATGATGTTCATGCTTCATTGAGTTCTATAAATGATCCTTCCCCTTTTTTAATTTCGCCACTAGAGGGGCTCAATTTTCTCACTGTCTTGGGCTGTAGATCGGATGTCATCATCAAGGAAGTCTTTAAGCATCATGGTCTGATCCTAGGGAAAGTCGTGGAAGTCACATGAGATCTGGAAGTACTACATCAGCAACCATGGTGAGTTCAATAGGATGTAACACTTTAGAAGTAGCTTATCTCCGGGGAAAAGGATGTAGGGACATGTTGTAGCGGAAAATAAGCATGGTCGAACAATCCGTGTCTCTATTATCTCTTGGACGACCCTTTTATCTTCGACCTTCTGAGGTTATATGAAATAATATGGTCGAGCAACAACTGGTAGAAGTTTCGACCTGTTTAGTATAGGAGGGCCGGCCAGCTTCAGACGAGGTAGTCGGGTTGGTTGGGTGGAGATACCCAAAAAATCAGCAAGTTGTGGGAGGGGTTCTATTATCTTCAATCTCATGAAACTCTTGAATTGGAAAACTACTGGATTTTTCTTTTGGTATCCCCTCCAAGTATCATGTTGTGGTTGGAGTCGCTGGGCTCCCTCGTAGAATCACCTGCTTTCCTTTTTTGAAAAATTTCATGGTTAGCTTCAAAATTAGCAACTACGTCTTGCTCCTGTAGAATCAGTTTTACCCACGGGTAATTCTGGTTGCACTTCAGAATTTGGCTATTAGCTACCTTGACTTTAAACCCATTGTAATCTTCTTTTTGGAGCACTAAGTGGGCAACAACCTTATTGCTCATGAAGTTGTGTATGCTTCCGGCGTCGATGAGGATGATGACGGACTACTGCCCAAGAAACCCTTCAATCTTTAACTTTTGCAGATTGATGTAACTGGCTAAGGTAGGGACCATGCGGGTGGCCAGTTGTGGTGTATCATTCTCCTTGGGCTCGAGAGTCGTATCTTCAAGTTTGGGTTCTTCAGTGAGTGCAATCATCAGTGGCGTCTCCTTTTTATATTTGTGTTATAGGCTCCATAGTTTATCACAACACCCACATAGGCCCTTTGTCGAACCGTCATAAAGGTCTTCTCTTGTTAATTTCTATGGCTGAGGGGGTCGGTTGATAGTAGGAGGAGGTGAAAGCTTTGATGCTGCTAGTCGGGGAGCAACTCTAATCTTCCGAGCTTCATAGTTCAATCACTCCTCTTGATGTCGCGCAAAAGAGATGACTGCCTTAAGTGTGTACGACTATCGCACTTTAACTTCTTCCTGAATCTCCGGCTTTAAGCCCTCAATAAAAGTTCTTAATATCTATTTTTTAGACCAATCATGAGTTTGATTAGATAAATGCTCAAACCTTGTTTGGTATTCTTGTATTATAGAGGTTTGATGAATTTTTGCCAATTGTCCGTCGATATTGTTGAAATCGATTGGTCCGAAGCGATTTAATAGTCCTTTCTTGAATCGCTGCCAAGAGAGTCCTCCATGGGTATGCCTAAACCAATTAAATCACTAAATAGTATCTCTCTCGAGGTGGATGGCAGCAATCTCCACCCGTGTGGTGTCGACGGTTTGGTAGAATTGAAAATAGCACTCCGTGCACGAGATATACCCGATTGGGTCTCCTTCTTCCCATCTAGGGAAGTTAACCTTCATGGATTATTGAGATTAGAGGTAATGTGGCCATCTTGAGGATCATCTCACCGATCTGAAGTTTCTCCGCGTTGTAATTTCCCCAAGTTCGATGGTCCACAAATGCTGAATTCGGCGAAAAGGGATCGCATCTTCTCTTCCATGCAACTTTCAAAGGCTTCGAGCTTTACATTGATAGCCTCCTCTGATGCCATAGTATATGCCTCTAGATTTGTAATATTGAGATCTTTTTTCTATTTTTGGGTTAGTAGTATGGGAATTTTAGAGAAGGGGGTGGCCGGTTGGAAGGAAAATTAGTTTGGATAGGAATAGGCTGATTTGGGTGACTGATTTAGAGCTACGATTGTGGAGTTTAGGCTACAAATTGGTATGGTTTTAGGGCTATAATAGTAGTAGATGAAGGTTAGGAAAATAGATTTTAGATCTAGGATAGATGGCAGCAAAGGTAGGTGTCTTGGTAAGGAAAGTTGGCTAAAAAGGTAAGTGGATCAATAAGGAAGTAGGCTGATTTTGGTGGCTGATTTGGGAGGCTATTTGGATTTAGTTTAGGGTAATATTTGGAAAGATTTTTAGTAAGTATGGTAGGGTTTTGAGATGAGAAAAAGAGAGTCCAAAATCCCATAAAAATAGCACTCAAATATGATAGAATTTAGTGAAAAGAAGTGTTGCGATGTGTTGTCCTGCTGAACATATTTTACGTCGAGAAACAATGACTTCTCGATGTAATTTCCAGAGAAAAGTTTAAGAAAATAATACAAAAACACTTGGTTTAGATGTTGTCAATACTAGTAGAAATTTTAACGAAATTTTGGCTGCATAACAGTTGGGAAATAAGGCATAAGATACAAGGCAGATTCCTTCATCGTAAAATTCTAGAACTATGTAATGGTGAAAGATCATACAAGAAAACTGGTTCTAGAAAGAATATTTTTAAGAAATTAATCTCAGATGGAAGCCAAGTTGATCCTTGGGATTGTGTAAAAATTTTGGCTAAAAGGATGAACGAAAGTTTGGTCTTAAGAGGCCAATAGACAAAAGGCAGATTCTTCATCGTAAAATTTCAGCACTACACGATGAAGAATCATAATACTATAAGTCTGGATCCATAAGGAGTTTTTTATGAGATTAGTCTTAGATAAAAGCTAAGACAATCTATGAAATTATATAAAAGTTTTAGTCAAAAAAGATGATTAAAAGTTCAGTTCCAAGAAACAATAATCGACTAAAAATTTTTGTAATATTTCACCTTTGCAACGATGATAATGTTTGCGACGAATGAAATTTGCAATGGATAAAATTTGAACAAAATCTCATATATGCCCTACAAGCCAATCACGTGAGTGATGACACATGAGATATACTATATATTTTTTATTAATATTATATTTTTTCTTATTTTATATTATTATTAAATTAATATATTATGATTTTTTTTGGATCTATGCAATGAGAATTGGGTCATGATAAAATCATGATAATAAGACCAATTCACCTTTAAATACATAACCCAAATAATTCTCGATCATATGTTACTTGAAAAGGACATCGAGATAATTGGATAGATTGGTGTGTTATACACTCATCTATCTGATGGAGGCAACTAGCTTCGTAGCTGCTTCTGTGGGGATATTAAGGATATAGTGTAAGTGCTCATTAGAGAATGAGTTCATTAATTGATCTGCTTATGAAATGTTATGTTTAATGTTACCTAATTGTTAGACAATGATTCTGTAGTTCCAGTTGTGTGTCTAGTTCTTAGACTTGAGATACCAAGGATTCTTATTTGAGTACTACCAAGGATCCTTATTTAAGTACTACATTTTTTGATGTCAGACTTGTGGATCTAGAAATTTTAAATCTAGTACAATCAATTATTAGAAATGACAACTAACCTTATGAAAGCAATTATATATCAATAGACGATCATTCACTCTAAGTATCATGAGAGTAATATTCCATGTGAACTCACTCAAGCACATCCCTGGCCAAAGTCGTTATGATTGAGAGAGAAAGAGTTCTCCAAGAGAATCTGATTAGAATGAGACTTGGATGGATTATGTATGAGGCCTAATAGTATCATACCCATATATGATGTTTGGGGTATTAGATGGATGAGAGACTATATGTACATGGTAATTGAGGGCCGATATGTCTAATGGATTAAATCATTCTATACTATTTGGGGATTAGCGTAGTGACGTAATACGTCCATAATCGATGAGTTGAATAAATTATTATGAAGATAATAATTTAATGAGTTAGAAGGAGTTTTGATAGGTGCAACTCATAGTCAACTAGGTATTGAGCCTAGAAGGTCATGCACATATGATAAATGTTGCGATGAGTAGAGGTTTATATATGAGATATTTGACGAGCCTCTATTTTATTAGATATCTAGTAAGCGCCTATTTTATTGGATCCTTTGGGTGAGATCTAATAAGAGTAAATAGTGATTATTTGATAAAGATCCAATAATCCAAGAGGTTAGGGTAATTGGATAAAGATCCAATACCTAATAAGGTATGATTCATTAGGGTTAAGTTGATAGGAACCTTTATAAATAAAAGAGGACTAAATGGGTCATAGGCTAGACCAACTTTGACCGATACTTCATATTCTCCTTCCTCCCTCTCCTCAATCGACAACCCTATTAGGGGCGTGTGGACAATAAGAAGGGCCGACATCTTCTTGATCTTGGTGCAACCTTATGGTGCACAAAGGAGAGGAAAGGTCGTGCTGCAAAAAGAGGAGTGTCATCATGCTATCTACCATGCGGATCACCACTAGAAAGGAGAACATCTTACCTTCTTCACCTACACCTATGGATCTAAGTTTTTTGGGATATATATCTCCCCTATGTAAAAGATCTCACATATGTCACATGGTTTTTGGTTTTACTATTTTTCACATACCAATCTTGCACGATCACTAGATATTGTTCTTTAGGAAATCTCGATTTTGGTTTTGTTTTCCACTGCACATATGATTCTCCACCAAGGTTTCCTAACAAGATCATGCCTTCTTCAGTAGGGAGATCATTGTAAGGTAGCATTGTCATGACTCTTTCGTGTTACTTCTTAGTTCTCCAATGTCATTTTTCATCGAAAACTACATCACCATATGGTAGGTCGACATCATTGCTCTTAACCTATTCGGTGTGGGGCCAACATGTGATTGCTCTATATGTTGAGAGGATATCGACTACCATGAATCTCATCATCACTAATTTGGAGTGTCTCATCTCCAAATGTGATATGTAGATTCACAATCTCAAGAGGGGAGATCGAGTCATCGACAAACCCCATTAGTGAAGAAGTTATAGAGGTGAAGTCATTAGTTGAGAGCCCGAGTTTCTAAAAAACATCAAAGTAGAGGACATCAGTCGAATTATCTATATTAATCATGATCCTCTTCACTCAAGTGTTAATCATCCTCAGGGAGACTACCAATGTATCATTGTGGTTCAGGTTAAGGTTCTCCATTTTCTTCCTCTTTAAAGGTAATTTATGGGGTATCTCCTATTCATGGTCACTTTTCAATAGTAACTCAGGTATAAGCTTCATGACCCAAGGAGTTATTTTCTCTCAAGCTAGGTCTACCAATGATGATATTAGTCAATCTCTCCACCAACCCTTGAGGTCAAGGTGAAGGTTCTAAAAGCCTTCAAACGAACTATCCACGGTGACCTTGAGGTCTTTTTAGAGTCTTTTCTCCTTTATCTGTCAAAAGACTACATTTCTAGTTATATTCAAGGGCGTTGATTCGAGTCTCGAGCGAAACAACTCGAGTTGGTCACTTCTTCTTTATCCTGGTAACCTTGGGGTCGGTGTGGATTATAGCTGATCTGATCTTAGCCTTTTGTGTGTCTCTTTATGTTTACTCGAGACTTTATGTTAGTGGTGGTGTATTAATCGTCCTACTAGCATACCTTGGGTACCTTTGTCAATGGCCTCTTTATTAGTGATTAGAAAATACGAGAGGGCTTGAGTCCCAATATGAAGGTCCATATTATAAATGACATATAAATATCTTGTATGCCTTAAATCTTGTTGGTGAATCGAGTGATTAGGTCTTGGAGATTTTCCTCCTCCCCTTGTTTGAGTTTGAGAAGTACTATCATCGATAGCTTTAAGTATATATTCCCGAGGAAGTGAAGCTCTAACTCCTTGGTGAGCTAAACAAAATAACTAATATAGAGTGGTTTTAGACAAGTTTACTATTCTCATGTCGAGCATATTAACATAGTTGGAAAGACATGACATATTAGGACATCTGAAGTGTCATATAATGACATCTGTGTATAGAAAGTAGCATGCTCTAGTAATTCGATATTATCGCCAAAGGCCTCTAATGATATGAGATGAAATTTGATCAAGATTGGCTCCTCTTAGATGTCCTTGGTGAATGGTGACCGACCCAAGGTGGGGTTAGTCGACCCTTCCTCTCTAGATTGTTAAAATTCTCATTGCATCTCTTTCGAACACTAGTCCATTTGTTGTAGCTGAACCTTTAGGGAATCATCAGTTGAATCTACTAATTGGGTTTATGAATCAGATAGAACAGAGTGATGATCTAGTGGTCTACTGAAATCTACAATTAGGGAATGAGGTGCTTTGTTGACCAACGATCCGATAAGTCTCGAGCACTCTTGAGATTTTTATATAGCATCGGGTGGGTGAACCTTGGTGGGCATTGTTAGGAACCCATAAATTTTCATAATTTTTAAATTTTTGAGTCATGCAATATGAGGTTTGGTTAGCTAAGTTAGAATTGGTTAGAAGCTTATTTAATTTTCTATTATTTAATTAGGAGTTCAAGTCCAACGAGACTCTCAGTAGAATTCTATAAATAAGGGTATAACTATTTTGTTTTCGTCAATCAAGAAAATGATATCTTAGTTATTTGGTAAACCCTAGGTGGCTGATCCCCGCAAAGCGATCAAGGAGGCTGATCCCATCAAAGTGAACAAAGAGGTCGATCCCCTTGAAGTGATTGTTTATCCCATCTTTTCTACGATAGAACCGTAAGGGTTCTTATCATATAGTATTATAACAGTGATCCTTGGTATTTCTCCTACACGTCCACAACCAATCTCTACTACAACTTTTCCTCCAAGATCTTGCAGCCATCTTTACGCATAGCAGCATCGCAGTTGCAGCCCCCCGCACCTTATGCCCTCTTCCTCAACCTTGTTGTAATTTCTCACTGTAGTTATCAGCATAAAAAAAAGGAGAATAAGAAGAAGAAAGGGGTTGAACCGATAATTGCGCTGCATCCTGCTATCGCCACCGTAGTTTTTCGTGCCTCGCCTGACCACTATTGCCACCTAGCCCTCAACCAAGCATAGCCAATGGTAGTCAGACCCCCACTACCGCCCTCTTCTTCCTATACCAACCGACAACCGTCATTGTTGGTTGCTAGTGCCATAGACCGTCATTCTCCCTCTCCCGCTACCACTGATTTCGTAATCTGCACCCTGGGCCCTCTTCCTCAACCCTCATCTGCCATCTTGCTGTAATTTCTCACTATATTTATCAGCATAAGAAAAGAAGGAGAAGAAGAAGAAGAAGAAGAAGAAGAAGAAGAAGAAGAAAGGGGTTGAATCGACAATCGCGTCACGTCCTACTATCATCACTGTAGTTTCTCATGCCTCACCTGACCACTACCACCACCTAGCCCTCAACCAAGCATAGCCAGTGGTAGCCAGACCCCCGCTACCACCCTCTTCTTCCTATGCCAACCAACAGCCGTCATCGTTGGTTGCCAACACTGCAGATTGTTGTTCTCCCTCTCCTGCTGCCATTAATTCCGTAATCGCAAACCACCGCCTATCACCACTGTCCCTCCGCTCCTTGTTGTCAGCATCTCAAGCAAGAAAGGGCCACCGTTGCTAATCCTCAGCCGCTGATTGCCCCTACCACTACAGCCACTACCCTCAATCTGTGAAGAACCGCTCTCAATCTATGAAGATTGATCTCTTCCCTACCTTACTACCACTGCTGCAGCATCTATTAGAAAACCAAGCAAGAAGGTCAAAACAAAATAGGTTTCTGATGTAGATCAAATTGTCGTGCAAAAGATTAAGTAGCGAGAAAACCGTAAAACCGAAAAATCATATTATGTGAGAGATTATTTACCTAGGGAGATCGTATAGCGATACGTGTGTTTTGCCTCCTATTTATAGAGAGCCACCAAAAATCCTAGGGGTCCTGCCTTAGTGGGTATTGCATCTTCATCCAATTACTCATTAATCTTGCATTATTGGATCTCTATCCAATAATCCCCTCTGGCCTCGAATTGAGCCTCATGCAAGGAGCCCATTAGTGTAGGGTCTCATCTAATGAGAATAAGGGTTAATTTGATCTCTATCCAATCCTCTATTTGTTGAAACATCCACCATATGTGTGTAATCCTCTAGGCCCGATATTGAGTTGGCCGTGAGTCGCTCCCATCAGAACTCCTTCTGATATAGTGAATTATTATCCCTATAGTAATTCACTCGATTTATCGACTATAGGCATACTAGGTCACTGCGTCATAGTCCCCAATCAGTTCAAGGAAGTTAAATTTATCGGACATGTTTGTCTATAATTACCTATATCTATAGTCCCTCGTCCAACTAATATTTCAGAGACCATATATTAGACATGGTACTGTTAGGCCATATACATAATCCATCTAAGTCTTGCTCTAATTGGATTCTCCCGGAGAACACCTTCTCTCTCAGTCCGTATATTAGACATGGTACTTTGAAGTGATGCTTGGAATTGAATGACCCTGGCCAGGGCTTTGTTTGAGCAAGCATATATGGGATATTCCTCTCGTGATACCAAGAGTGGATAATCGTTTGTTGACACTCAATTGCATTCGTAAGATTAGCTATCAATCCTGATAATCGACTATAACAGATATGAAACTTTTCGAACCTGTAAATCTGGCGTCAAAGAAAGGAGTACTCAAACAAGTATCTCAAGTCTAAGGACCATATACATAACTAGAATTATGGAATCGTTGTCTGACATTAGATATCATTAACTATATAACACTCCATAAGCGGATCAATTAGTGAACTCATTCTCCAATGAGCACTTATACTATATCTTTAGTGTCTCCATACAAGTGGCTATGAGACCAGCTACCTCTATTATATGGATGGGTATACAGTATATCGGTCTGTCCGGTTATCTCGATGTCTTTCTCGAGTAACCTATAACCAGGATTATTTAGGATTTATCTTTTAAGGCGAATCGATCTTATTATCGTGATCTCATCATAATCCTATTCTCATTATGCAGAACCAAGGATATTCTGTGTATGTACAATAGATAATATAATATGAGAATATGCCAATAATAATCATAAGCAAAAAGATTAAGCATATATCATCACTTACGTGATTGGCTTGTAGGACCACTTATAATCAGTAATCTCCCACTTGACGTAAAGTCAATCACCTATGTGTCTGATCCTCATCAGACCCTTGTGACACTCAAATACAATCTAAGTCAGCGGCTTCGTTAGTGGTTCTGCAATATTATTTTTGGATAAAACTCTTTCTATTGCTATATCTTTATGGGCTTTGATCTCTCTAATTAAGTGGAATTTCCTTAGAATAATTCTAATGAGACCTAGGTTCCCTTGCTAGAGTTATTGCCCAATCGCTGTCATGGTTTATAGGAATCAGCTCCACGCTATTTGGTACGACTCCCAAATTCTTGATACACTTCTTTATCTGCACCCCTTTTTTTGCTACTTCTGTTGTAGCAATGTATTTCATATCTATGATCAAGTTAGTAGTAGTATTTGCTTAGAACTCTTCTAGCTTGCTGCTCATCCATTCAGGATGAAAATATACCCTGAGTTCAACTTGCTATCATCAGTATCGGACTAGCAACTCGAGTTTATGTAGCCCTCAACCTGGAGGCTGCCTTCTCTATATACCAGTAAAAGATCTTTAGTCCTTCTCAAGTACATAAGGATACACTTTACTGCCTTCCAATGTTCTAAACCTGGATTCACTTGATAGCTACTCGTGACACTCAAAGCATACATTATGTTAGGTCTAGTACATAATATAGCATACATGATAGGTCTTATCGCTAAGGCATAGAGTATCCTATCCATGTTTGTTGTTTCTTTAGGAATCCTTGGGGATACACTCCTAGAAATTGATATTTCATTTCTCATTGGTATGAGACCTCTCTTAGAATTCTCCATGTCAAACATTTTGACAATGGAGTCTATGTACCTAGATTGGGACAAGCCAAGCATCCTTTTGGATCTATCTTTATAGATTCGAATCCCCAAAATATAGGATGATTCTCCTAAGTTCTTCATGGAGAAGTTTTTTAATAGCCAAGCCTTTACTATGGAGAGCATTCCTACATTATTCTCAATGATTAGGATGTCATCCATACAACGCCAAGAAGGTGATAGTGCTCTCATTTACCTTCATGTACATCATCTTCATTATTAATTAAATTATAAGATTTGATTGTCTTATCAAATTTTATGTTCTAACTTCGAGAAGCTTGCTTCAATCCATAAATGGACCTGAGCAACTTACACACTTTATCTGGACTCTCTCTAGATACAAATCCCTCTAGTTGTATCATATACATCTTCTTCTTGAGATTGTCATTAAGGAATGTCATTTTCACATCAATCTGCCAAATCTCATAGTCATAATATGCTCCAATGGCTAAAATAATTATGATGGATTTGTAATAGTCAACTCTTTGCCTTTGACGATATCATTTAGCTATTAGCCTTGCCATATAGGTCTCCACCTTTCCATCCACTCTAATATTTTTCTTAAAAATCTATTTACAACTGATGGGTACGATACCCTCAGGTGCATCTACAAAGTTTCAAGCCTTGTTAGAGTACATAGAATCTATCTTAGAATCATGGCTTCTTCCCACTTCCCGGAGTCTATACTCATAATAGCCTCATCATAGGTCTAAGGATCAACATTCTGAGAGTCCTCTCTACTGATATATCCTACATATTTATCAGGAGGGTTAGATACTCTATTAAACCTATGCAAAGTTGGAACTTGTGTACTAGGTACATAAACAAACTCTGGCTCTAGAATGATGCTTAAGCTAGATTCTTCAACCTCTTTCAACTCTATCTCACTCCCATTATTTTCACCAAGAATGAGTTCCTTCTCAAGTAACATAATTCTCTTAGCAACAAAGATCTTCTAGTTATTCGGATGATAGAATTAATACCCTAAAGTCTCCTTAGGGTATCCTATGAACGTGCACTATTCCATCCTTAATTCCAACTTGTCAGGGTTGTGTTTTCTAATGTGGGCAGAATAGCCCCAAATCTTAAAGACCTTAAAGTTCAAGCTTCTTTCCTTTCCATATCTCATATGGTGTAGACACTATCAACTTTAGTGAAACTCTATTCAGAAGGTAAGCTGCGGTCTTTAGGTTGTATCCTTAGAATGAGATGGGTAGGTCAACGAAACTCATCATAGACCACACCATGTCTAACAGTGTGTTATTCTTTTTTTCTGATACACCATTGAGGTGAGGTGTCCACTATGATAAAATCTTATTGTCCTTGAGGAAATGAGTGAACTCCGTACTCAAGTATTCTCCTCCTTAATCTGATCAAAGAGTCTTAGTACTCTTTCCAATCTGGTTCTCTACCTCATTCTTATATTCACTGAATTTTTTAAAGGCCTCAAACCTGTACTTCATCAAGTACACATGTCTATACCTAGATAAATCATCAATGAATATAATGAAGCCTATAGCCTGAGTCGATATGGAACCATATACATCACTATATATGAGTTCTAATAACTCAGTGGCTCTCTCTCTCTAGTTCCACTAAAAGGAGAGTTGGTCATTTTCTCACAAAGGCAAGGTTCACAATTACATAGGACTCATAGTCAAATAGATTTAAGTATCCATCAACAACTTTTGAATCCTTCCCTCATGTATATAACCTAGCCTACAATGTCATAAGTATGCATTGCTCACCTCATCTCTTTTCATCTTAGATGTATTTATATTTATGATAGGTGTTATATTCATGATGTATGAAGAAGTGTCTAATACATATAAGTCATTTATCAAGGTCCCTCTAGTGATGATCTCATTATTTATAATTATTGAACAACTAACATTCATAAAAACTAATTTATATCTATTAATTTTTAACAAGAGATAAAAATAATATTTTTGATAATAGATGGAACAAAATAGCATGCATTCAATGCAATAATAGCTCCACCAAGCAGATGTAGGGTGACATCCTTAACAGCAACTGCAAAAACTCTTGCTCCAGTGCCCATCTTGAGATACATCTCGCCTCTGACCAATCTTCTAGGTCTTATCAGAACCTGCAATGGATTACAGATATGATAAGCACTCTTGGTATCCAATACCCATATGTTATATAAAAATTTGACAAGTGGAGATTAATCATGAATATACTTAAAGCTTCTCTAAGCTTCTGTTTCACCTTATCTGTATAGTAGTCCTTATAGTTCCTTTTCTAGTGTCCGTTTTAGCCATAGTGGAATCACTATCCTTTATTATTTCTTGAGTTTTTCTTGGCAACTTTTGCCTTACTCGGTCTTTCTTTGCCCTTGCCCTTCTTAGGGGTTTTACTGACCTTCCTTTTCTTCTTGATCTCACCAATATAGAGAACTAGCTTCTCTTTCTTAATGACACTCTCAACTTCACTCAACATATTGAAGAGTTCAAGGAGAGTTATCTCAAACTTGCTCATGTTAAAATTTATGATGAAGTGAGAAAAAAAATCTGGCAGGGACTAAAGTATAAGATCAATGCACATGTTATCCTCTAGGACTATTTATAAACTTATAAGTTTCTTGATCCACTCTATCATCTTTAGGACATAGTTCTCAATCGATGTCCCTTCTATTATCCTGGCTTGGAAGAGTCTCTTAGATATCTCATATCTTTGAGTTCTTCCTTATTTCTCAAACAGCTGGCAGAGATGAAGAATGATAGAATCTGCATCCATGCTCCCATGTCGCCTCTATAACTCAGGAGTCATGGAAGCTAACATGTAATATTTTGCCAATGTGGAATCATCTATATACATCACGTGGTGAGCAATCTCATCATCGCTTGCTCATTCTTCCAGTGTGGGCATAATGGTACCAAGGACGTATGTGATTTCTCTGTCATGAGAACAATTCTCAAATTTAAGAGTCAATCCATATAGTTAGGACTAGTGAGGCAGTTGCCATAAAGTATGTCACACTGGGGGTTTGCGAGTGACATGTTTCTGACAAACAAGATATAGTACAAATAAATAACATGTAAATTTATAAAAAAACTAATTAAAATATAGACTTCTATCTTAATGTACTCTCACTATTTTCCTAGCGAATCACGCAACACCCTCAACATGTGAGATGAAAGTCTCTAGCAAATTCCTAGTAGAGATCGGGATCCAATTGACATCTTAATGCAACCTCGAGGGACTCAACCAATTACACTAAGCCCAAAAGGTAGGCAACTCTTGACAATCATAACTCTTAGTGATTTCCATCATGTTCGACCTCTGAACCATCATGATCTCGAGGGATTCGACTAAGTATACCATGTCCTCAGGTCATCGGTGACATCTCTATATCGTAGGCAAGATCTCGATCACATAGATAGGTGAGCCTTGATAGACTTGACTAAGTCAACCTATGTCATAATTCAATTTCTTCCTATAATGATGGAAGGTCACGTTGGTCTCTCTTATTGTCTCACGCTCATGATAATATTATCCTAGGAGGGGTTTTTGTTTTGTATTGATCTCCTAATATGTCATATCACATACATATATATTTAATATATATCTATAGCATGCAAGTATATATATATATATATATATATATATATATATATATATATATATATATATATATATATATATATATATATATATATATATATATATATATATATATAGCAGGTATATAACACATCACATATGTAAGCCACACCAGATAATCATGAGCCGTCACCTAATATGATTAAGCCCTGTGATCGTTGATCTCATCATTATCGATTCCGTTGGATTATTGTCGCATCACTATGTGTTGTGATTTCCTGCCACGACATCGTGGGTCCCGTTGTCACCTTCATGCTCCTGCTGCACGTCTCCTTGTAATTATAAAGTAATCACATGCACACAGGCCCGACAATAAACGAGAAAAAGGGTGGCTCGCAGCCCTAATAATAATAATAATAATCACATATACACATATCACATCACAAAGCCTATGATCATCCATCCACATCATACATCATATATACACATCACCATGTAGAATTACTAGATAATAAATAATTAATTAAACTATTTAATTATTTTTTAGAAAATTAGGATATGATAGGAATTTTTAGAATTTTGAAGGATATTTTTATAATTTTAAAAAAGGACATACCTTAAAATTTCTAGAAAAGTCAAGGGTTTTTACAAAATTCTGTAAAGGAGGACATAACCTAGAATTTCTCAAATTTGAGGGGCAGTATCATCCTTTTACCGAAAAGAAACTCTAAGCCCTTTTTTCCCTCTTCCAGTGTTCGTCATTGTTGTCGCCCTTATGCACGTGGCAGTGTTGCACGTCGTCGCTGGCCGCCTCTGCCTGCGGGTAGGCACTACTGGCCCAATAGGTTGGCGAGCACTGTTGCCCTTAGGTGGCACCCAATCGAGCGGGTGGGCATCGTGCCCGTAAGCATCGCCCTTGCAAGTGATAGCCATGTCCACGGGCGGTTGCCCCTTGTGGTCTAGCCATGGGTAGTTACCCTTTGTGGCATGGTCGCGGGAGGCTACCCTTGCTAATGGCCCTAGCCGCAGCCGACCAACCCTACAGGCAACCTGGCCATAGGCGACCAATCCTGCAAGGGCCCTGGCTGAGAGCAGCTGCCCCTGTAGGCGACCTGCCCATAGGTGGTTGCTTCTCGCCTTGTTAGGAAAACGCAGCAAGAACACGTAGAATAGTTCTACATGATTCAATCTCATCACACGTAATTTAAAATCAATCTTTCGCAGGAACAACTTTGGCTCTGATACCACTATTGGAAAACCAAATAGGAGCATCACATGTGTAACAAAAGATTAAAACAAAATAGGTTTCCAACATAAATCAAATCATTATGCAAAAGATTGGGCCGTGAGAAAGCCGCAAAATAGAAAACATGCATCGTGTGAGAGATTATTTATCTAGAAAAATCATATTTTCATATTTTTCAGATTCGAATGGAGATGATGAAGGAGGTCAAGCGTCCTCCTCTCTAGCGGTATCCACACGATGGATAGCTGTAATGATACTCCTCTAATCGTAATCTCAAGTCTTATAACTCTTACGTAGAGGGAGAGAGGATAATATGAGGGGGCGACCAAAGATGCAACTTATCATTTATGTGTACCTCTCCTATTTATAGAGAGCCACCAAAAACCCTAAGGGTCCTACCTTAGTAGGTATTAGATCTCCATCCAATTACCCATTAACCTTGCATTATTAGATCTTTATCCAATAATTCTCTTTGGCCTTTAATTGGATCTCGTGGAAGGAGCCCATCAGTGCAGGGTCTCATCTAATGAGAATAAGAGCTAATTAGATCTTTATCAAATCTTCTATTTGCTAAAGCATCCACCATATGTGTATGACTCTCTAGGCCCGGTACCGAGCTAGTCGTGAGTCGCTCCCATCAAAACTACTTCTGATATAGTGAATTATTATCCTCATAATAATTTACTAGACTCATCGACTATGGATATACTTAGTGGCTGTGTCATAGTATTCAAACAAGATATCTTTGGTGTCTTAAATCGAAGGACCAAATACATAACTGAGACTATGAAATCACTATCTGACATTAAGTATCATTAACCATATAGTATTCTATAAGTAGATCAATCAATGAACTTATTCTTTAAAGAACACTTGTACCGTATTTTTATTGTCTCTACACAAGTGGCTATCAGACCAACCGCCTACATCATATAGATGGGTATACAGTACACCAGCTTGTCCAGTTATCTCGATATCCCTCTTGAGTAACCTATAATTGGAATTATTTAGGATCTATGTTTAAAGGTAAATCGATCTCATTATCATGATCTCATCATGATCTAATTCTCATTACATAGAACCAAAGACATCACAATATATATATGCAATAGATAATATAATATTAGAATATACCAATAATAATCATAAGCAAAAATATCACACAACGTGTTACACGTGTCATTACTCATGTGATTGGTTTACAGGGCACTCATAACCAGCATCATCGACTCTGCTCACCGCTATAGTGTCTCATCGAACCCCCTGTTGTGCCTCCTCTTCATTAACTATGGTCGTTGCTTCCATCATCAATGCTGCTGCCTCCTTCACCATCACTGTCACCCTACGTCGATGGTGCTGCCTTCTGGCCTTAGGCTGCAGCCACCCTCAATGTTTGCTTTCTCCTAAACCTCGTGATCGCTCACACCATTAACACTATTTCTGGCAAATTCCACAATCGCTGCACTACGTGGGACATACTGATGCCCTTGACCTGACAACAGAAACAGGAGTTGAAGATCACAAATCTGCAATATTACGTGATGGATATCCATAATTCAGTGGAAGCTAAACTAGAAGCCTTAGAAGTTAGAATAGAGAATATGGTGCAAGAAACCCTCAACAAATTTAAAAGGAGTTTATTAAAGAGCTTCAACAAGTTTCAATAGGATGAAGGTTCAAATCTCATAGTGAACCGATTTGGAAACATATGGAAAATACACCAAGGGCAGGACATAAGCTATCCACACATGATGGTAGAATTTCCAAAATGAGAAGATAGAGATCTGACTAGTTGAATCTCATAGGCTTAAAAATCCTTTCATTTCCATAGAACTCCAAAGGAATTCAAGTTAGAGATAGTTTCAATTCAACTCAACGGGGATACGATCCAGCGACACAATTATTATGAAACCTATCACAAGATTCCTTCATCGGAATAGTTCAACATATGACTCCTCATTTGCTTTGGACCATATGAGTATGAGAATATTGATGGGTAACTCGCTAAAATCCATCAGACCTCTACAGTACAAGAATATCAAAATAGATTTAAAATTAGAACGACTGTCAAATCAAGCCAGAGACTGGTCCAAAAGACAACCGGTGGGAACATTTATAAGGACTTAATCTAGACATTGAGTGTGAAGTTAAATCCAGCCAACCCTGCACCATGATAGTTGTAATCTCATTCACCCACTTGCATGAAGAAAAAGCAACATGGAAACTCATCAATATAGAAGCTTCAATAAACAGGTAATCATCAACCTATTGCCCCCACCTACCTCCACTCAAAACCCTAACCCTCAAAGACTTACCAGGAAATATCAATAAAACGGGTGTGCTGGCATTAAAATGAAACTGATGATGTGGACTCCGATTATAGAAGTCTGGATTCTGATGAAGATATTAGACCTATCACACATATAGTGTAGGCATTAGCCAGCTACTCTAACCCGCAAACCATGAAAATTGAAGAAATTTTAAAACATTAGCCTGTTACTATTTTAATCAATACTAGTAGCATTGATAATTTTATGGATAGAAAACTTGCTAACCGATTGACCTATCACGTTGAAGGCTCTAACAAATTTGGAGTCAAGGTTGTTGATATAGTAAGTGCTTGAAGATCAAACTAATTATACAGGGCCAAGTATTGTTGGTGGATTTCTTTTGAATACCCTTAGATGACTTCGAAGTGATGCTTGAAATTGAATGACTGTCAATCCTATCTCCTGAAATTTTTCTAAACTGATTATGAAGTTTTTAATTAATGGAAAGCACATGATCCTCAAAGGAAGACGTGGAAGCAAGGTTATAACTACCAGTAACCCACCGGATAGAGAGGGTTCTTCAAAAGACTATAATGACTACTGCATTAGAAGGCCTACCTATTGCTTACACTAAGTGGAGACCCTACTTAATTGATCAAAGAATTGTGATGCATAGCAAATATCTTGGATTTAAGTACTCCTATAATTTGATGCTGCCGAGAACAAGGTTGATTTAAAGAAGAAAATAATTATTAAGAACCCATAAATTTTTATAAATTTTTAAAATTTTGAGTCATATGAGGTTTGGTTAGCCAAGTTAGAGTTAGATAGGAGCTATTTAATTTTTTATTATTTAATTAGGAGTCCAAGTCCAACGGGACTCTCAGTAGAACTCTATAAATAAGAGTGTAATTATTTTATTTTCATCAATCAATGAAATGCTATCTCAGCCATCTGGCAAACCCTAGGAGGCTGACCCCCTCAAAGTGATCAAGGAGGTCGATCCCCTTGAAGTGATCATTTATCCCCTCTTTTCTATGATAAAACCCTAGGGGTTCCTATCAAGCGTTGATGACGATAGTGGTTGAGCTGCTGACTACAACTGAGATGCTTGTATCGCCTATTGAGTTAGTTGGGATAAGAGTGAAATAAATGTTTGCATCATGCCCATTAGCGTTTAAACCTATTGGGTGAGATTCAAAAATATTTTCAGCAGGGACAAACATGTGACTTGGACTCACCTTTAAAGATATTAAATGAATATTAATATCATGTTGGCGCTTGCATCGAGGTGGATACATCTATGTGCGACAAGGGAGGTTGATGTCACCACCGAGTGAAAGTATTATGGGTTGGGGTAGGTCCTCCTCGCTCATGCAATCATTAAGAGGGTTGGTGGGAGAACGTTATTATGATATCGAATCCTCCTTCTAGCACTAAAATATTAGGAAAAAATATCATTAACATCTTAGTCAGCTTGACGTGGTTCAAACACATATGTTGAGGTTGTCCAAAGTGTCTTTGGGGTGAAAATACTGAGCTCCCTAGGTGCCACTTGCGCAAAGACTAAGGTCGATGGAGGTTTCTCGACCTGATCACTCTAACACCTAAGTTAGTAATCCGAGGTGTATGAGTACATACATGAGTAGTCTAAAGAAATCCCTTTTTTTATGTTAAAGTTAAGTTTTTATACTTATTTGTAAATGACAAGAAAGAAATTTATAATTATTTTTTTAATTATAAATGATAAGAATAAATCTTGTAATTTTCTTTCTGGTTATAAATAGCAAAAAGAAAACTTACTATTGTCTTTGTAGTCAAACGAGGAGAATAATTTTTTTTTTCTCTAATGGCGACATGTTGGATAATTAATCAACAATATATACGTTCTAATCAGATGATAGTCCTCTATTGAAAAGTTATATATGCACAACTTTCTTTTTACATCGGAGTGTAATATGTTTATTTTAATAAATTTTCAGAAAAAAGTCTTTGAAACAATTTAATGAGTCGATTCACATAAGTGATTAGATTTAGATTCAAATTAGTGAATCCATTTAGTTCGGATCCACCTCGATGTTCTCATCCTCTTCACCTTTTAGGGGTGATAAAACAAGGACAGTGCAGGGGTAACCACGGAGGAAAGGAATGGAAGAAAAAAAAGAAGAGAAGAAGATTGAACTCGATCGGTCTAATTTAATTTGATTCGGCTAATTAAAAACTGTAATAATAAACTTAAAATATCAAGCGTTCATATCTACTCATAATTTGGTTATTGGTTCAATTTAAACAAATCAGATGGAATCGGAGAACGGAGAAGTTAAAAAAAAGAAAAAAAGAAATGACGCCTATATTACAGCGGAGTTTGGATTCGATGTATCGAGGACCACGGCCCGGTTAAATTCTTTCCGGACCGGTCTCGGGTTTCTCTCGCACAGATACACAGGCGGCTAACGCAAGGGCGAGCAGTCACCGGAGGAGAGCGGGGCAGTGGAAAGTGGGAGGTATGTCGAAATATTTGGAAGAGAAGCCGGCCCTTTTGGGTTTCCACATGCCCGCGGAGTGGGAGCCCCATCAACAGTGCTGGATGGGTTGGCCTGTGAGTCCTGAAAGATTCTTTTGGTCTCTATTTTCTTCTCCTTCTTCTTCTTGTGTTCATGTTGAGATTCTGGTCGATACTGCTTATCTTTTTGATGTTTCCCTGGTTGAAAACAATCCATCTTTTGGTGTTTCTTTGGCTTTTTAGGGTCGACCGTGATGCTCCAGCAATGGGTCATCGGCTGGCTTCCTCACGCCTGCATACTTTTCCCTTTTCTCTCCTTCTTCTTGAACTTTTGATCAAAGCCTCTTTTTGTGTATCATATTAGAATCTTATAGGAATAAAAGGAAGAGGAGGAGACTAGGGAGGAAGATTCTCATTACTTCTCTTTGATTCATACACACCAATATAGAATATGAGCTACTTATATTAATCGTCCCACAAAAATTACTTCAGCTCACCGGCCCTAAAACCAACAAAGTGCTGCTTTGCGAACCCGTTAATACTTTTAAGAACCTCCTATCGTTGAAAGATATTACAATAAAACAATCTCTTCTTTCCAATGAGAAAAATAAATTTAATAAAAAAACTAAATTTAAGTTTTTTTTATTAAGGATAACTGTTACCTGAATATTCAAATGCCAGTTCTTTGATTTCGGGCCAAATTGGTAAATTGTGGATATGGTCTCTATTTTAGATGAATAACCTTTGTATTTATAAGTTCTATTTAATATTTCTATAATAAGTGATTTGGCAATTAATTGGGTCCATTAACTTGCTCAGTGGAATTGGTGATGCATTTGGTGATCAGAAGACGTAAGTTTTCTTTTATTGCTTTAATTATTTTCTGTTAATGTTTTTGGTCTTCTTCTTCATCTCTTTGTTTGTATAAGCTATTACAAGTCTGTATTTGTGTGCCTTTGTTTACCTTGAATTGTTATATAACTGTTTTTGGAAATTAAAAAAATGAATTTCTTGTACTTGTTATGATGAATATCCGCCTACAGTTCATTTTTTTTCACATTTTAAAATTCAAGAATCATTTGGATTTCAGGAACGCCTTGATAATTGGCGGGAGGGTGCATTTCCAGCTCAGAGCACATTTGTCAAGGTGGCAACCGAGATATCAAAATTTGAGCCGGTTACCATGTGTGTTAGTTCTGCCCAGGTAGAAGTCATAGTTTATTCATTCTGATGTATAAAGTTTTTGTAAGTTATGGGTTCTCTGTTATTGTAAGATGTATCTTTCTTGATGAGTTTGAACTTTGTTACTTGATATATGCAGTACATGAAAGCATATGATTGGCTTCATGGAAATGGTAACATCCGTGTGGTGGAGATGAGCATGAACGATGCCTGGTTTCGTGATATTGGACCAACGGTTTACCACTTATTCTCCTATTGGTTTTGGTTTCCATCTATTATTATGGAATTATAGTGCATAAACATTCCTTCATATTAGTTTGTTCGGTGTGACAGAAAACCAAGTTTAGGGGATCAGGAATGTCAGGTTGCAGGCATTGATTGGAAGTTTAATTGCTGGGGTGGTATGAATTTAAGTTATAATCATATTCTTTTTTTGGTCTTTGTTCTTTACCCTACATCACAAGTATCACACATGCAACTTAGTTTTTGCAGTGTTCAGCATGCTGTGTCTCACTCAGATCAATGATGATAAATGTATTCAATAAAAGAAAAGGAAATAATACTTAATACGACTTAAGATTAAAGAAGGAGAGCCGCTTGACATGAACTGTACAGTAAACTTATCTGGAAATATATTAGAACAGCCTAAAATGGCTTGATAATTTCTCATCTTATACTGATTGATGGTTGTCTTTGCCATAGAATATCTCATTGATATACACTTCATTCTATGTTAACAAAACTTTGACAGAGGTAGGTTACTCTTTGTATAATTTCTATTTAAGACCTCGTGAAAATGGAATAACTATTTACTTCAGAATAAGCCAGTGTTGAATGTGGGCTATGGATTAGGATATTCTGTGTGATTAAGCACTGTTCAAGAGCATCATTGAGGTATTTCTTTTTTGGGTCTTGATCCCTTTAAATACTTGTGTAAGTCATGGTGCACCTGATGAGTGAGCCTCCAGTTAGGGGAAGGAATTTGGTTATAATTGATGGTGGAAACGACATGGTGAGAATGAGTGCCTTTAAGGATCCATATTATCTTTAATGGTGATATTGTACTCTTGTAGTGATGCAATTGACTTTATGTGGATCTTGCATGTCAGGAATATCAGAGTGGGAGTTGTGATGCTTCAAATGTCAGTTTGGTATGCTATGAATTGACATATTATGAGTGACATCTCTAGAGATACTTTTTGGCAGTCTTCATTTGTGTTGTTTGATATTATAGCATAGGCTTCTCGTACCAAAAGTAGAATTGCAAGAACTGAATGACTAATTCTGAGTATCTTACATGGAAACATACTGCATACTTATATTATTTCAAGAATTAGTTGTTATTTTCTGTTTGTGTCATGATCTTTGTGCATAATATGAGCATCTATTCTGCATTCAACTGAATGTAGGAGAAAAGAGAGATGATTAAGAAGGTGTGTGTGTGTGTGTGTGTTAAAGTTGTGTTATTTTATGATGGTTGGTAGTCTATCATCATGTTGTTCAGTTATGTTAATGTTATTGTTAAGAGAAATTGTGGTTCCTGGATCAGTGGATGGCAGTTAAAGAAAAAAACAAATCAAAGCTTGCATCGAGTTGAGTTTAGTTTAGTTTATGATAAGTTTGAAACATGATCTGTAAGAAGCATGATTTTAACTAGGAAAACCTAGTCTCAAAATTTCTTGTGCCAGAGGACTAATTCAAGAATGTTGCTCCTCACTCATCAAATCTTATTTAGTCATCTGATGATGCGATTCACTAGTCTTTCTTGCTTTTCAAAATAAGGAACCCAAATGTATAGCTTGACTAATTATACAAAAGAAGAACATATTTAGTGACTGAAGAGGACCAGCGTACTTAAATGGAACAGACCCACTAATTCAATTTAGGATCGTCTTCATTATTTCTTTGCTAGTGACTGGGAATTTTAAAGTGAAAAAAAAAAGATTCATTGTATTTATGCTACTTTTTTTTAGAATCATGGAAGCTATTTTGGCATTTTTTGGTTATCCAGGATCAGAAGACGGTTGCTATAGTGACTGGAGTCTTGATGTTCTTGTAGCTAAGAAGGTCAATGGAATATTCCTAGTTTGATGACTGTAACCATTATTTCTAATTGCAGTTATATATATATTTAATGCTCATTATCTGTGACATTTTGCATTTAGATTCTCGAGTTGGATAGACTACCTAGATTTTCTCATCGGATGGTTCTTGAGGGTGGAAGCATTCATGTTGATGGAGAAGGTAATTTCTTTCGCTATTTTATATTAATGATTGTTTGGAAATGTTATGGGGATGTAGTTGTTTGCATGTGTTGCAGTCCAAGCAGATATATGAATTGTTATTGGCATGGAAGAAGATGAATGATCTACTTTAGGTATAAATGTCTCTTTTGTTCTTTAAAATACCAGGAGAAGTAGGTGTGCATATATAGTCCATTTCTTCATAATAATCCACCATGCAATGCTTTTCCCCATTTTTGTCTTTACCCTTTACAGATTCTTGGCAGATTGCTTTTTGAAAGCTAAGCATTGCCTTTTGTCATGTTCCAAAAGCCTTATATATGGGCACATATTTGGTCATTGTGCTGATACATTGTTTGTTTGACCTCCTTTGACACAGGTTGGATCTTAGTTTAAAGTTTAAACGGTCCTAATTAAGAGTCAAATTTAATCCTAAATTAGAGTTTTTCTATTTCTTGATTTTTGGGATGTTCTCATTTATTTATTTATTCTATTGCTTTAAGTTATATGTTGTTTTGTTTATATAAGTGTTACATGTCTTAATACTGATGGAATATGTTTTAGGAGAGGTTTCCAGTTGCTAGGAGTTGAATTTGGAAAACAGGGACTGCTGAGTGCAAGTGGCACCATTACATGGTCTTGAGAGAGTCAAGCATTGTCTAACACCCACATGAGAATCAAAATCTTATTAGGTTGTACATCTTCATAATAGTTTCCAATTCAAAGAAGAGAATTCAGCCACGTTACTGAGAAGTAGTTTGGTCATACTGTCATTCTATTTAATCCATTTTCCTAGTAAGCACAGCCACTCAGATCTTTGGACTTGTTAATGAAACAATTTGTTTATTTATCCTAGTTTCTCATCCCTGATCTCTGGGATTTAACTCGAAACTTAGGGATTTTGCTTATTCTTTTGTTCATTGCTGGTTTGTGTTGGTTTTGTTTTTTGTTTTTCTTACATACAACAATTTCTATAGTAATCTTATGTTCGCAAAATTTTCTTGGTCGAGTTTTACTTGTTTATGAAGCATTTATCTTTCCATCAGTAGTTGGTCCTAGTTGTATTAATATCAAGGTTTGCCTTACTGAGTGGTAAGGCCTCGTACCGGGCGGTACGTACCGGTCTGTCAGCTGACTCGTACGTGGACCACTTGCTACCGGGTGGTACTATCGAAAATCGACCATTGGCGGTCGATTGAGGGAGAAAGAAGAAGCGGGAGAAGAAGAAGAGGGAGAAACCTATTCCTCGCGCGCTACTCTTCCTTGATTCTCTTGCGCGATCTGTCACCCGCAGGCGATACTTCACTGACGGGTGATTCTTCGCCTTGCTCGGGGAGAAGAACGATGCGACTTCACCTTTTATTTTTTATTTATATTATATTATATTATATTATATTATATTTATTATATTATAATATAATATGTATGCATTGTGTGTATCACTCGGTATTAGGTACCGTACCATACCGAGATGAACTTGGTACACCGGTACGGACCAGTATGGAAAACCTTGATTAATATCACTTTCAGTGAAGCATTCATGCTTTTGCATACATACAGAGCTCTCAAGACTCAAATACCCATCAACCTTATTCTTTCTTTTTGTGTTCTTAGTATTGAATATGCACTAAGTTTAATTGTTTCTAAGTGTTGCTAATACATTTTTATTAGAATAGGAAAGAAGCCTGTTTGGTTATTTTATATAGAAATTTGGTCTTGCCTATTGGATAAAAAATAATCAACAAATTAATCCCATTCTTAATTTTTGACAGTTCTTTTTTATTCTGTAGACAAAGCTTTATTTATACTCGGAGCTTGATTCTCTGGCCAATGTATTATGTCACCGCTAATTTTGCTAGTTGCATGAAGTCTCTGAAGGCTCAATTCTTAGTTATTTTTATCTTACTGTTGATGCTATTTTTTAACAGGTACTTGCATTACAACAGAAGAATGTTTATTAAATACAAATAGGAATCCTGATATGACAAAAGAAGAAATAGAGCAGGAGCTGATGATGTATCTCGGGGTTGGCAAGATCATTTGGTTGCCCAGAGGACTATATGGTATTCTTAGCAAACTATGTTTTATAATTTATAGTGCTGTCCTAACCTTCATAACTTGAATAAGTTATCTGCAAAATTAAGGTTGTCTTTTCTTCTTCAGCTTATCAGAAACTGATGGTGTGGAATGAATTTGATTGTTCATTTATGCTGGTGTGCTATTAGTGCCAACGTCCTTATTACCTATGGTGTTAAGTGCTCACATAGATGCTCATCTGTATAAATCAAGACACTTATCTTGCAAAGATTATAAAAATATAATAAAAAAATAAAGATAGTTATTAAAACAGAAACTTCATTTGAAAGATGTTTTATATCATTATACCAAAACATTAACATGTGGTTTTACCCAAAATATTCCACCTTTAGTAGTTTAGTCATGAACCATATAAGTGAACATCAGAGCCTGTTGGTTCCCTTTAAGTAGTGGCATTCCATCCAAGATGACCCTTTAAGTAGTGAACAAAGCCCTTACCGAGGGCCCATTGAGTCTCTTGGTCCTTGCCTTGCCTCAACTCGTCTGACTCCCAAGGTGACGCAAGCGGATGTAGACATCACTGACCTAGATCAATCATCTGTCGTGCACCTGAGTGGTTCCTGATATTGCTGACTTGGATCAATAAACTCTTGTGCCCATCATTAGTTGATATTTTTTGTTGGTAGCACATACTATATTGATGTATATATGCTGTTAGAATGATCAAGAAAAAGTAAAAATAGAGATAAAGGAACACAATAGAAAGCCTTGGATGCGTGTGTTAGCTTGGATCGGTTCAATCTGAGGAGTGGGCTTAAAACAAGGGCTTTGTTACATTTGAAGTTATGCCAACATGATGTACTTGACAAAAATGGGGGTTATTGATGCTGGCACCTAGACGCCACAACCCATATGGTGAACCATGGACCCCGGAAGATTGATGTCACAAGAGTTGATCCTATAGTATATGGGCCTTCACATAATAGTCAACTTATATGTTCTAGCCTGAACCAAATCATCTTCTTGTTCTATTTTGTTCATGGTCTTAAGCAAGAACTATACAGTGTTATGTGTCTGAACTAGAACTCCCTTTTTTCAACATCATCATTTCTTGATAAACTGCAAATGATTATATGGGAAACTGATAGGACCCTAGCAGGGTTGGGTCCTACTCACCCTAGGAGAGTCAATAAAACTTTATGAAATTGTAATAAAAACCTCACCTAGTCACCTCTATCTTATAAAAAAGTGTGGCAAGGGTTTAGTTTAGGGCCTTAGGGCTTAGTGGCCGCCGCTGCCCTTACTGGGTTGGTCGGCCAGGGTTTCCATCTGCTAGAGTCGGCTATGTAGCCAATTAGGCTGCCGCCTATCCCTATTAAGGTAGATCGGCTATAGGAGAGGCAAGGGGATAATTTTACTTAGGCAGCACCCCCCTTGGGCTAGGTTTTAAAGCCCTATATAAGCATGTAGCCTCCTCCTCTTTCAATCAAGCAAGAGATCTTTTCTATTCAGCCTTGTTGGCCGGCCCTAAGATGGAGGAATCCGTACAACGTTCCAAGGGTTGATCTCCCTCAAAGATCAAAATCTATAGTGCTTTTTCTGGGGTTCTATCATCTGGTATCAGAGCTGCGTTCCTGCTGCCCGTGCTGCCATCTCTGCCGCCTCCACCCTTCCAAGCAATTCTCATAATTGCTGTAACACACACCTCCATCTTTCACCCCAAGCCGCAGATCAAATCAATATGCTATTGCCACCTACGTTTGAACTGAAAATCTGGTATAATCTCATCACCCACGCCTATTTACTAATGCAATCCCTTTGCCTTACACGTTGAAGAAGCTTTTTCATAATTTCTTTGCTGTAAAATTCCACCGTCGCAAACGTGATCATCGTTGCGAAGGGGAAACGCTGCAAAAATTTTCAGCCGCATTGTTGCTTTTTGAAACCGGTTTGTTGCTTCTCTATTTTGGTCGAAACTTTTATATGATTTCATAGATCATCTTAGCTCTCATCTAAGATCGATCTATGGAAAAAATCCTCTCTGAAACTGGTTTTATTGTGCTGCAATTCCTCGTCGCGTATTGCTGGAATTTTACGACGAAAAACTACCTTTCATCTTTTTATCTATTTTCCTATTGTTGCACTACCGAAATTTTGTCAAACCTATTTGCTGATATTGGTCACATCTGAACCGAGGATTTGTTGACAAATTTCTGCATATTTTCCTCGGGTTTTCCTCTAGAATCTACATCGAGAATTCATTGTTTCTCCGATGCAAATTCGGTTCGGCAGTACAGCACATACGCAACGCTTTCTTCATCGAATTCCATCAGATTTTAGTGCTGTCTCCTTCGGTTTCTTTGGACTCTCTTCTTTTCATCCTCAAACCCTACCATTACCATCCAAGAACCCTACTAAATCGCACCCTAAAACGATCCTAATCAGCCTCCCAAAACCAGCCCTAACCGCAGCCTCCATCTCCATCGATCCACCTATCCAACCGGCCACTGGTTCCCCAAAACTTCTCATGCCCCTAACCCGACAACAGAAGAAAGACCTCAACATCACAGATCTAGAGGCCTATACCATGGCATCTGAAGAGGCTATTAATGCCAAGTTTGAAGCCTTTGAGAACCGCATAGATGAGAAGATTCGGTCCCTCTTCGCCAAATTCAGTATGGGCCGACCATCGAGCCTAAAGAAATCGCAGCAAGGAGAAACCTCAGATTGGAAAGATGATTCCCAAGAGCGAGGTTGCACCATCATTGATTCATGTAATCCACGCATGAAGGTAGACTTCCCTAGATGGGAAGGAGACCCAATCGGATGGATCTCGCGCGCGAAGCGTTATTTTCGGTTTTATCGAACCGCCGACGCTACCATGGTGGAGATTGCTACCATCCACCTCGAAGGAGACACTATTTAGTGGTTCAATTGGTTTGAGCACACCCACGAAGGTCTCTCTTGGCGGCAATTCAAGGAAGGATTATTGAATCGCTTTGGACCAACTGATCACGACAATATTGACGGACAATTGGTGGAGATTCGACAAACCTCTACAATCAAGAATACTAAATAAGGTTTGAACGTTTATGTAACCAAACTGTGGATTGGTCTGAAAAATAACTTTTAGGGACTTTTATTGAGGGCTTAAAGCCGGAGATTCGAGAAGAAGTAAAGGCGCGACAACCGTACACTCTTATGGAGTGATTTCCTTCGTGAGAATCCAAGAGGAACGACTAAACCACGAAACATGAAGGACAAGGGTCGCGCCTCGACCAGCCATGGCGAAGCCTTCAGCCCCCTCTATTGCCATCTGAGCCCTTGCACCAAAAAAATTGACAAGAGACGAGCTTCGGGAATGATCTGCCAAGGGGTTGTGTTGGCACTGCGAGGAACCATGGAGCCGAGAACATCGCTGCAAAAAAGGATGGCTCCTTGTGATTGAACCAGTAGAGGATGATTACACCGAACCATCTGAAGAAAGCCTCGAACCCGAAGATGAAGCCACGGAGGAAGAGCCCCAATCGGCCGACTATGCAGTGCACGAGTTGGCCGGTTACTCCAATCCGCAGACAATAAAAGTTGGAGGACTCCTTAAACAGCAACCCATCACAGTTCTCATAGATATGAGTAGCACAAATAACTTCCTCAACAGTAAGGTTGCTGCACGTATAGTGCTTCAAATTGAAGGTTGCAACAAATTCGATGTAAAGGTCGTCGATGGCTGAGTCCTCAATTGCGACCAACGGTGCCCGCGGGTAAAATTGCTCCTACAAGATCAAGAAGTGGTACTCGACTTCTTCCTCCTACCCATCGATGACTATGAAGCCGTGCTTGGGGATTGAATAACTCACAACATTAGGTGACATCTCCTGGAATTTCTCTAAGTTAATTATGAAGTTTTATTGTAAGGGGAACATGTCACCTTGCGAGGCAAGTGTGGGAGCCATATCTCCACTGTTTCGACGCAGCGGATGGAGAAGGTGCTACACAAGACATATGGCGGATTTTTGATGCATATCCAACAACCATCAAAGGAGGAGAACGTGCAAATTCTAGATCCTAAGCTTGCCCTATTAATGGACGAATTCGCGGATGTTTTCACAGAGCCGCATGGGCTTCCCCTTAATCGGCCGTATGACCACCGTATCCTTATACTGCCAGGCAAACCTCCAACAAACTTAAGATCGTACCGCTATCCTCACTTGCAGAAGGACGAGAGTGAGAAAATTATTAAGGAGATGCTTGACACCAGAGTAATTCGACCAAGCTACAGCCCTTACTCCTCGCTGGTGTTGCTAGTGCATAAGAAGGATGGTGCTGGTGGATGTGCGTTGATTATCGGGCTTTGAACGCCATTACCGTCAAAGACAAATATCCTATACCAATAGTAGATGAGCTCTTGGTTGAATTGAAAGGAGCCCGAGTCTTTACTAAATTGGATCTCCATTCCGGGTACCACCGGATTCGGGTATGCGCTGAAGATATTCCGAAAATAGCATTCCGCACATATAACAGCCACTATGAATTTTTGGTAATGCCCTTCGGACTTACAAATGCTCCTTCCACTTTTCAAAGCTTGATGAACAACATCTTCTGGAGGTTTCTACGCAAGTTTATGCCGGTGTTTTCTGATGACATCCTCATTTATAGCCCTACGCTTGATATGCATTTTTAGCACTTACGAATTGTTCTAACGATTCTTCGGGAGAATTCACTTTATGTTAAACAATTAAAGTGTAGCTTCTTACAGCGTAAAGTGGAGTACCCAGGGCACATTATATCAGAGGATGGAGTGGTGGTAGACCCGACAAAGATCGAAGCAATGCAAGGATGGCCGAGATCTATGAACATAAAATTGCTGCGCGGCTTCCTTGGATTCACAGACTACTACCGGAAGTTCGTAAAAGATTATGGCAAGATCAGTGCCCACTAACGTCCCTACTGAAGAAAGACTCCTTTTTATGGTCGGATAAAGCTACCATGGCCTTTGAACGACTCAACCATGACGACGACCCAGCCGCTTGATTTCTTTGCCTTTGTGATTGAGGTCGTCCGGAGTTGGAATTGGGGCTGTCTTAATGTAAGATGATCGACCTCTTGCCTATACCAACAAGGCTTTGTCTCCCTCCCATCTTAAAATGTCCGTGTATGACAAAAAAATGCTTGCTATCATATATACTGTCACGAAGTGGAGATCCTACCTAATCGGTCGATGCTTCTAGATTAAGACTGATCACCGAAGCCTCAAATACTTCTTGGAGCAGAAAATACCTTTCCCGGAGCAACAACGATGGGTAACTAAACTCCTTGGTTTTTATTATGAAATTGTTTATCGAAAGGGGAGAGAGAATGTTGATGCTAATGCTCTATCTAGCATGATGGGACAAGTCGAAATTATGGCAAGATCAGTGCAAGGATGGCCGAGATCTATGAACATAAAATTGCTGCGCGGCTTCCTTGGATTCACAGACTACTACCGGAAGTTCGTAAAAGATTATGGCAAGATCAGTGCCCACTAACGTCCCTACTGAAGAAAGACTCCTTTTTATGGTCGGATAAAGCTTCCATGGCCTTTGAACGACTCAAGACAACGCCCTTGTGATTGATGCATCTGGAGTTGGAATTGGGGCTGTCTTAATGTAAGATGATCGACCTCTTGCCTATACCAACAAGGCTTTGTCTCCCTCCCATCTTAAAATGTCCGTGTATGACAAAAAAATGCTTGCTATCATATATACTGTCACGAAGTGGAGATCCTACCTAATCGGTCGATGCTTCTAGATTAAGACTGATCACCGGAGCCTCAAATACTTCTTGGAGCAGAAAATACCTTTCCCGGAGCAACAACGATGGGTAACTAAACTCCTTGGTTTTTATTATGAAATTGTTTATCGAAGGGGGAGAGAGAATGTTGATGCTAATGCTCTATCTAGCATGATGGGACAAGTCGAAATTTCAGCCATCTTCCTTCCCTCCACTGACTTCCTCAAGGACATCAGGGAGGAATGGAAGAACGACCCAAAGACTCGAGACATCATAAAAAAGTTGGAGAAGAATCCGGGTTCCATGGGCCACTACACTTGGGATTCAAGGGACCTGCGCTACAAGGGCCAAATTGTAATTATTCCTTCTTCCCCTTGCATCTAAATTATTTTGCATGAGATGCACTCTTCACCTTCAGCAGGGCATTTTAGTTTTTTGAGAACATACAAGAGGGTGAAGCAAAACTTCTTTTGGAGAGGCATGAAAAGATCAATTTGTAATTATGTATCTAAATGTGATGTATGCCAGCGGCAAAAAGGTGAAATGGTAGCAAGTTCGGGAAAACTACAACCACTACCTATACCGGACTCGACATGGAATGACATCTCCATGAACTTCATTGAAGGGCTGCCACCATCTCAAGGTAAAAGCACGATTTTTGTGGTGATAGATCGTTTAACCAAATATGCCTATTTTTGTGCTGTGAGGCATCTTTATACCGTTGCCAGTATCGCTCAAATCTTTATGGAAAATATTGTTAAACTGCATTGGATGCTAAGGTCGATTGTGAGCGACTGTGACAGGGTGTTTATAAGCAAATTTTGGATCGAACTTTTCCAATTACAGGGCACCCAACTCAAGATGAGCACAACATATCATCCGCAGACGGACAGCCAAACAGAAGTGGTGAACAGATGCCTTGAGACTTATCTACGGTGCTTCACCAATGACCGGAGTGGACAAAGTGGCTTCCTTGGGCTGAATGGTGGTACAACATAACCTATCATTCATCAACCAAATGTATCCCTTATGAGACATTGTATGACCGATCGCCCCCTGTAATACCTAGATATGTAATTGGTACAGCCAAAGTAGATCAGGTCGACCAAAACTTAATTGACAAGGACAAACTTCTGCGGTTGCTGAAGGACAACTTAATTGTCGCCCAAGCCTGCATGAAGCAACAAGCTGACACTCATTGAAGCGAGTGAGAATTTTCAGTAGGAGATTCGGTCTACTTTCGCCTACAGCCATACAAGCAGTTGTCAATCAACACTAGGGCATCGATGAAGCTATCTCCTCAATTCTATAGACCATATCAGATTTTGGAGCATATTAGGGCTGTGGCATACAGATTGAAGCTACCAGAAGACGCTAAGATCCATCCCGTCTTCCATGTATCCTTGCTAAAGCCCAAACTGGGAGAGCATTAGTCAACCCAAACCCAGTTGCCGAGCACTACAAACGACGATGAGATTCAAGCTCAACCACAAGCCATACTTGATCGGAGGATTCTGATGCACCGTCGATGCCCCTCAACTGATGTATTAGTAAAATGGAACAACTTACCATCTGAAGATGCCACGTGAGTCTTATGAGGAGCTGAAGACCCGGTTCCCAAAGTTCATGGACCTTCAGCCTTAAGGACAAGGCTGATTCAAAGAGGGCTGGCTTGATAGGACCCTAGCAGGGTTGGGTCCTACTCACCCTAGTAGAGTCAATAAAACTCTGTGCTATGTAGCCAATTAGGCCGCCACCTATCCCTATTAAGGTAGGTAGGTTATAGGAAGGTTAAGGGGGTAATTTTACTTAGGTAGCACCCTCCCCTTGGGCTAGGGTTTAGAGCCCTATATAAGCATGTAGTCTCCTCTTTCAATCAAGCAAGAGATCTATTCTATTCAGCCTTGTTGGCTGGCCCTAGGAGGGAGGAACCCCTATAGCCTTCCAAGGGTTGATCCCCCTCAAAGATCAAAATCTATAGAGCTCTTTCCGGGGTTCTATCAGAAACTTAGTTATCTGTCAATTATTGTGTTCTCCATAGCCTGTGGACAGTCATCTCAATTATTTCTTTTGTACCTTATCTAGTGCAGATTAATGCATTTTTTTTCACTTAGATCCCTAACTTGGGTATATTACACTAAAAACTGGGATGTGGCTTTTATTGTTTTTCTTTTCTCTCTCTTGTTAGCCTGATCTTGTTGAGCAGCTACAATTTTACAACTCTTGTAGGTGATGATGATACCAATGGTCATGTGGATAACATGTGTTGTTTTGTTAAGCCTGGCATGGTTCTGTTGGCATGGACGGATGATGAGCTAGACCCTCAATATGAACGGTCAGTAGAGGCGTTTTCAGTTCTATCCAATACTACTGATGCCAAGGATAGAAAAATAGAGATTATAAAACTTCACGTACCTGGGCCACTTTATATTACTAAAGAAGAAGCAGATGGACTTGTTACACTGGTCAGTATAATGGTTTTTTTTAATTTTATTTTCATTTTGTTTGTACTTGCTCTAAGCTAAAAGCCTTCTGGAATGAAGATATTCAGGCATCTTTTTTCTTTCAAGGCTAGCCATGTTATGATGGTATATATAATGAAAGACGACTGAATGTTTGAATCAGATAAACTAGAACATCTAGATATGAGTAAGACATCAAACTAAAGTAACATTGTAATGGGATTACAAGTCATGAAAGATGTTATGATGGGTATACTTCCTATGGATGGTTTAATTAGAAGTTAACGAACTATATGCCTATTTGGAACAGGAAACACATATTTATACATGTTTATCTGTAGATTGATTTAAATGAGGATGTAATGTAGAAACACATGGATACCAATTCAAAGATAAAATGACAATCCATTTGAATGTGTGTAAAAAGTTTTTCCCCTTAGTAAGTTAGTATTGGCTTAGCATGCCAATCCAACATATGGATACATTTAGGTTTTTGGGGCATAAAATTATCCTTCCAAACAGCAGTCTGTGTTTTGATTCTGTGATCCAAAATGTCAATCACTATCCTGTTGATACTTCATGGTAAATATTTATTTAATTGCATCATTTCTTTTACTTTTCTGGATGTAGTAAATAATATATATAAGACTACATTCATAATTTTTGTTAAAATAGATTGCTGATTCGACATTGTTCACCTTATAAGTCTTCAAAGGTGAGACAATACAACATTGTTTAAAATTTTGTTTTATAGTCTTTATCTGCTCATAATTTCCTCAAAGGCAAGTTTGATTGTCTCATTTCACTGCTATCGTAATTAATATGCAATATACCATCTAAATAGAGAACCTTTTGAGAAGTCATCCGATGGGGATTGAATAACAATAGATAAAGTACAAGAAATGAAATATATAATCAGAGACCATGTCAAACTTATGTGAAGTTCAATTTGTTAGTTTGTATTTCAATTTCTATGAATTGTCTTCATTGCTCTTGTTTGCGCTCCATAATGTTATGATGGGTATACTTCCTTTGAATCGTTTAATTAGAAGTTATAACTAAGGTTTGCCATACTGGCATACCGAGCTGAGCTCGGTACGATATGGTATCCTAGTATCGAGTGGTATGCCTATGCGTACTGCACGATATATAATATAATATAAGTTAAAAAAATATAAGAAAAGGGATGACATCGCCTCGTTCCTTCTCCCCATATGGGGAGACGTATCTTCTCCCCACGTGGGGAGAAGAAATCACCCGCCGACGAAGAAATCACCTGCCGACGAAGAAATCGCTCGTGGGCGATGGATAGAGCTGGGGAAGAGTATCACGACTTCAGGTTTTTCTTCTCCCTCTTATTCTTTCTCCCTCCCTCGATTGATATCGCTCGCAATCAGTTGTCGACGGTCGAAATCGATCGTTACCGGTCAATTTATGGTGGTAATGGGGCGGAAACAACCCCAATGGATGGTATCGTCTAGTAGTGGGCAATATGCATATCGGTCAGTTGATGGAGCGGTATGTACTACTCGTACCGAGCGATACACGTCAAAACAACAATCCTTGGTTATAACAAATTATATGCCTATTGGAACAGGAGACACATATTTACATATTTACATATTTATGCATGTTTATCTATAGAGATTGATTTGAATGAGGATGTAATGTAGAAACACATGGATGTCAATTCAAAGATTAAATGACATTTCATTTTAATCTGTGTAAAAAATTTTTCCCCTTAGTATTGGCTTAGCAGGCCTATCCAACATATAGATGCAATGTTACATTTAGGTTTCTGGGGCATAATTTATCCTGCCAGAATGCAAACAGTCTGTGTTTTGATACTGTGATCCAAAATGTCAATCACTATCCTGTTGATACTTCATGGTAAATAATTGTTTAATTTACCTAGAATTGCATCATTCTTTTACTTTTCTGGATGGAGTAAATAATATATATAGGACTTTATTTATAATTTTTATTAAAATAGATTGCTGATTCGACATTGTTCACCTTATAAGTCCTCAAAGGTGAGGCAATGCAACATTGTTTAAAATTTTATTTTACAGTCTTTATCTGCTCATCATTTTCTCAAAGGCGAGGCAAGTTTGACTGTCTCATTTCAGTGCCATCATAATTGATAGCCATATACCATCTAAATGGAGAACCTGTGGAGAAGTCATCTGATGGGATTGAATAACAAAAGATAAGTACATGAAATGAAATTCATAATCAGAGAACATGTTAAACTTATGTGAAGCTCAATTTGTTTGTTTGTTGATATTTCAATTTCTATGAATTGTCTTCAGTGCCATTGTCTGCTCTCCATAATATTGTTACTTTGCTTTAGAAACTGCAGATTTTATCAATTTAGAGCTTGGAAGTTCTTACTTCAATTTTTTGTATGTAATCATAGGATAAGAGTGCAAAACCCAGACTTGCAGGTACAAGGCTAGCTGCTTCCTATGTAAACTTCTATATTGCCAATGGTGGAATTATAGCACCTGCATTTGGTGATGAGAAGTGGGACCAACAAGCTTATCATGTTCTTACATCAGCATTCCTTAATCATGAGGTAAGATGAACATCCATTTGTTTCTTATCACACCTTATCTTCACCTCCCTTTTTGGTAGCCTGATAGAACCCTAGGGTTCTATCGTAAAGGAAGAGGGGATAAACGATATCTTCGAGAGGATCGAGTCTCCTAGATCGCTTCGAGGGGATCTGCCTCCTATGGCTTTTGCCTATTAGCCAAAACAATTCTTCTTCATTGATTTCTCATAAGAGAGTTTACAACATTATTTATAGGGCTGTGTCAAGAGTCCCTCTAGGCTTTGACTCAGAATCCACTAAACTTAGACTCTTAACTAACTGATAGAAACTCCTAACTGAAAATAATAACTGAATCCATCCTAACCGAAGATAAAAACCAACTCTAACTAACTCATAACTGACTCGATTGGGCTCACCTGACCCATAATTGACTTCGATTGGACAAACTAACATGACTCAGCTTGAATTAATCATAAAAAGATGGACTCGACTTAGCTAGGGTCCTAAACATAGCCCTTTTGTTACTTGAATATATTGGGTAAGACAATTTGATGGACAATATTGAGACCCTAAGGCACTACAATTTTTTGTTCTCATAAATTGATTGAACGCAACATTTCGTTCGCATTACTTAACTTCTTTTTTCTTTTAGTTTTATCATATATGAATATTTGATATCGGGAAAAGGAGAAAGATGAATGAAATTCGAAAAAAAAAAAAACCCGATAGTCGAGTTGTATTTACTGGAATAAGTCCTTTTGGATTGAAAAGAAACAAACTTAAGATAGAACTTGTATAAAATTGATAAATAGTTCATCATCGAGTTTAAAATCACAAAGGAATACAAAAAATTCACCACCCTAGGGATGTTAAACAAGGATACATAACTGAAAACAAAAGACTCACCACTCAATGAAGTGTTCAAATGAGCTTCTGTCAATACCAATCAGATTCTAAAATTTCTTTCTAATCCTAAAACACCAAAATAAGTACTAGTGTATGAAACAATCCTTTATGTATAGGTAACTATGAAATTAAGTGCTTTACAGTTGGTAACTAACCTCTTTAGTGCATTCTTTGGTCATGAAGAAAAGCACCTTTAAACAACTTTAACTTTACTACCTTCCAAACCACTTATTAATGAAGCAACTTTAACTTTCTCTAGTGACAATTCTCATGAGCTGTCATATTTGGGTGGGATGGGTTAAAGGCTCTGAGACAACATTGTGGACTATAGATAATGCTATAGGATCAACAAGATCCATACAAGTTGATTATAGCATATTAGACACTCCTGTGTTAATCTCCCCTGGTTGAAAAAGACTTACCCTCAAGTTCTCATTTGTTCCATCACCATAATAAGTACTTAAATCAGCCACATTGAATGTTAAAGACATGCCGTAAATTTTAGGTAGCTCAATCTCATAAGCATTCTTGCCAAATCTCTTAAGCACATTGAATGGACCATCAACCTTTGGTTTCAATTTCCCAAATTTGTCTAGTGGTAACCTCTCCTTAGATAAATCCAGACCAAGTCACCCGCATTAAACTCCACATGCTTTTTCTGTTTGTTGGCAGCTTGCATGTACCTCTCGTTTTGCTTTTTCAGTGGTTGCTTTAACTTTCTCATGTAATTTCTTTATTTGCTTAGCCCTCTCATCAACATCTCTACTAAATTACTTTAGTTGTAGAATGAGGAACTAAATCCAAAGGATCTGTAGGATTAGCCCTCGAAATAAGATCAACGTGATGCTATATGTCTTTCAAAGGTGGAAGGTTATGTGGGATCTCTTTCGGTACAACATCTTGGAACTCCTCCAGGATTGGTTTTATGATTGTTGGTGGCTTCTTGTGTTGTTTATTCTTCTCTACTACTATTTGAGTCAAAACATGACCACCCTTTTCTAATTCACCCTTGCATTCACTATAGGACATAAAAGCACTAACTCCTTTCTTTGGTACATTAATTTCAGAAAGTTGTAATGGAGCTAAAATGATCTTCTTTTCATTCACCTTAAAAGAATTATGTTTATAGCCATCATACAATACCCTTCTATTATAATGTCAAGGTCTACCCAATAGCAAATGACAAGCATCCGAAGGAGCAACGTCAGACCATACTTCATATTTATAATACTTATCAATAGAAAACGGAACTAAACATCTTTTAGTTACCTTGATGTCATTTTCTTTTTACAGCCAGCATAATTGGTAAGGATGCGGATGAGGGATTGTGTCCAACTTTATCTTCTGCACCATCTCCAAAGATACCACATTCTCAAAGCTACCACTATCAATGATCACCAAACACACCTTGCCATGAGAAGTGCATTCGGTATGAAATACGTTTTTTCTCACCCAACTTGCATCCTCAGCCACATAGGATACTTGTAAGCTATATTATAACATAATAGACAAACCATGATCAGCATAATTAACATCTTCCTCCTCATCATCATATTTTAGTTCGTCGTCGGCTTCATTTCCTTCTCCATCACTATGTTCTTTAACGAATGAAACAATCCTCCTATTTGGACAATCTGAAGCAATATGCCCAAAACCATGACATTTGAAGCAGTTTCGGCCACTTGGTGTAGAAGAATTGGGTGGTTGTTTGTTGCCAGCTAATCCTTCGCCCTTGTCTTGCACCTTTGACACCACTTTGTTTTGGAGAATAGGTTTGAAATTTCCTTCTCTTGTATAACCATCTTTCTACCCGTATCGAGAACCCTTTTCAAACTTTTGATGTTTCTCCACTTTTAAAGCAAGCTTACTCACATCATTCAAAGACCAATTTGACTGAAGCTGAACCACTTTGGCAATCTCATATTTCAGACCTCCTAAGTATTTTGCAATGGTTTACTCTTCTAGTTTTATAAGCTCTCATTTAACATAAGATTGTCGAACTCTACTGTATACTCCTCCACACTTAGGTAAGGAGGTGTATCATCATCAGAACTAAACTTTTGAGCATCTTTTTTATGTTGATTGTTTTTACTCCGAAGTTCCTCAATGATTTCATCTTTTTCTTGTAGTCTGTGTAGCAATTGTAGTTGCAACCGTAAGGATTCAACATCATCTTCATGGACACTACCTTTATCAACTACTTTTTTTTTATTCCGTCTTGCTATGATCTCTAGCCTTGAGCTCTGTTACCAAACTGATACCAGGGAAAGGAGAAAGAGGAATGAAATTCGAAAAAAAGAAACTAATAGTCGAGTTGTATTTGCTGGAATAAGTCTTTTTGAATTGAAAAGAAACAAACTCAAGATTGGATCTACATAGAATCAATAAATAGTTCACCATGCCAAGAACATTAAACAAGAATACAGAACTGAAAACAAAAGACTCATTCAAGGAAGTGTTCAAGAAGCAAACCACCTATTAATGAAGCAGCTTTAATTTTCTCTAGTGAAAATTCTCATGAGCTGTCATATTTGGGTGGGCTGGGTTAAAGGCTATGAGACAACATTGTGGACTATAGAGAATATCATAGGATCAGCAAAATCCACATGAGTTGATTATAGCAAATTAGGCACTCGCGTATCAGTATTTCTCTCAGCACTTGTATGAGCTCTCTCACTAAGTGCATATGGCAGAGTGCATTCTGTTGGCACAGCTAACCATGAAATAAGCTTGTAACACGTCCAATCAAATGTTCTTCTGATACTAGTGAGATCAGTCCATTTGTGCAATTCTGAGATCTTGTGAAAGGACATGTTTGAGCACTTACATGTCATTTGATTTATTTATTCAAATTTGTTTATCTGGTTTTGCTGTCTGTGTTACATGTCAAACATATTTCTTTGAACTTTCTTTATTTTCGAGTCCCCTAACATGTGGGTAAACCAAATGTGTTGGTTGTGCCATTCAGGTTATAATGATACAAGGTGCACGGGAGATTTGTCTTGGAGGTGGGAACATTCATTGCATCACACAACAGCAACCGGAGTAGTTCAGGTGTACTTCCATGGGGGGAGCTTTTCTCGTCAACCATGTAAGTTATTGGTGGATTATGCACAACCCGAATTGTTCCTATCCTTGATAAAGTTTCAAGTGGTTGATATATTTAGTGCTACAGATTTTAATAAATCTCCTGGAGATGCAGAAATTTTCATTTCACACACAATAACCAGCTATTTCTTGTAATGTTTGAGAAACTAAGTGAAACCGAGGAGGTAATTTCTTGTGGGATTTTTTTTTTCTCTCATTATTTCTGCAAGATTAATGGATTATGCACTCTAAAAGAAGCAAACTCTCGTATTCAATCAAGTTTCAGGTGGCTTATCTGATAGTTTTGCTCAATCAGATTTCTTATTGTGCATTGGTCTATATTTTGCCTATGTTATATATTTTATCTGATAGTTTTGCTCAATCAGATTTCTTATTATGCATCGGTCTTTGCAACAACAATTGATGTTCTTGTAAACAAAGTAGTCGTAATTTTCTTGCATTGTTGTCTATATTTTTTTTGCCTATGTATTTTAGTCAAATTTTCTATCGGACTTGTTTTTTTTTTTTTTTAAAAAAAACATTATGGATACTGTTAGTCAAATTTTTGCCTATGTATTTCAAAAACATAAACATTTTGTAACAAATTTGTGATGTTGATACGGAAACTAGTTTATGTTATGCAGTTTTCGAGTTTGGTTTTCCTTGGATCTTTTTCTCCTCTTTTTAGTGGTTATATGATCCGATCCATCTTTTGATTGACAACCTGATGTTGAGAAAACGATTCGACTTTAATCCGCTCTTACAAAAAAAACCTATGCTTCTTGTAATATCCCTTCGGTGATCAAATCAAAATTTGGCAAAGTCTCAGTGAGTTCAAAAGGTGAATGAAATGAATACATACATAGAGAAGGAATAAAATAAAATATAATTTATAAATTCTTTATGTTCTGGAATAAATTATCGATAATATTTTTATTGAAGGACAGATATAATTTATAAATACCCCTTCGATGATCAAATCAAAATTTGGTTTATCGGTTGGAGGCATACATGGAAAGCTAAAAGCCTCAGTGAGTTCAGAAGGTGAAGAATACATACATAGGGAGGTAATACAATTTATAAATTATCTGTCCTTAAATAACATATCGACAGTATTTTTTTTTTTATCCCTTTTCAGTGGTCCACTTAGGACAATGAATTCAAGATGGCAGCTGTTAATTTTCTGCCCTGTGCAAGACAAAAAAGGAAAAAAAAAATAACGAAATGTCAGAAGTGGGATTTGAACCCACGCCCTCTCACGAGGACCAGAACTTGAGTCTGGCGCCTTAGACCACTCGGCCATCCTGACCTTTTGATAGACTTTGGATATTTATTTAAATTAAAAACAATAGTTTATAATTCTTGTATTGGTTTTTCAAACATAGAAAAAATTATGCAAGAGTTAATTAGTGCAAATAAAAAAGTGAAATAATTTGTCCCAATTCGCAGTTGTAGCTATTAGCAGGAGGGCCATTCATGACTCAGGAATTCACAGACAGAATCTTATAATCCTTTTGCAGTTGTTGCTTAAATTCAATCACATAAAAGTCAAAACTTTCATTTACCAGCAATTTTATCAACCAGCAGGCTAGAAGATACAGAGAAACAAAAAACACACACACACACACACACAGATATTGGGCTTGTCTTCTAAATGAATGATTACTTTTTTTGTGTGAAATCTAATTCTACCTAGATTTTTAATATCTTGATCTTTAAATTAAAAAATTTATATTGAAATATTTATAATTATGATAGTAATGTCGTTGGTTTTTACTAGCGAAATATATAGCATGTGATAACACATACATGAATAATATAAAAACGATGGGTAAAAAGGTGATTTTGACTTGATCTATATCTTTCTGTCGATAAAGCTAATGACGTTAGGGTAAATGAGATTAAATATTTTATTTTCATAACTATAGAGATCTTAATGTAAATTTTAAGTCTAGGGACCGACATATTAAAGAGGTCTAACTATAAGAATTTCAATATAAATTTTTAAAGTATATAAACCGAGATATTAAAGAGGTATAACTATAAGAGATAATCTGTAAATGACCCGTATATAATCCTAATGCCAAATTTGCAAGTAAAACACCAAAAGATAACAACAACTAACGGTAGTAGTATGCATGGTGAAACCTGGGTTCCTAGTAACAGGAGGGTCATGACTCAAGAATCCACAAACAAAATCTGCCCATCCTTTTCCAGCTGCAGCATACAATTAATCACATTTTGCTGCAACTTTGATTTACCAGGGATTGCTTCAACCTGCAGGTGTATTACAAGGAAACAAGAAGAATAAAAAGAAGAGAAACCACAGATGCAAAAGTTGAGGAAGCTCCATTATGATGAGCATGTCCTCCTGTGAACGAGTGAATACTTGTCTTCCTGTGTGATATATGATTACATTTTGATCCAACTCATCCGAATGCCAGTCTTTCCTAGTCATCAGAGCACAGGGGACAAGATGAAAGAAAATGAGAGACAAAAAAGGATATGTGCCTCTGCTGTGAACCATTGGTGCAGACCTTCAGCAGAAAAACCTTCTTGCCCAGTATTGTGTGATTGGTAGCCGCCAAAACGAGCAGTACAAATACCAGGCAAAGGAAAAATCACTTCATTTTTTCTTTTCTTCACAGGATAGTGTGAGCTTTATTTGAAATTTAAACAATAGTGTAATAAAGAGATCCTGAGGTAGCTGCAGGATTTAAGATCCACATTATACTTTTTATTGATTGCTAAAGCATTGGAGACATGCAACAAGGTTTTAGACCATCTGATGACTGGGAAAGGCACTTCATTGTCGTAGATCAACAGCCAAACTTGAAGCCTAAAATAGAAGAAAACATGCTGCAGAGCAGAAAAGTTGTGTGCAATTTTGTTGATCAAGTAAAATCAGATTGCTCGATCTATAAATTTTCTTATTTTATCCAGGAGTAAAATAATGTTCAGCGTACCAATCTCTAACCAATTAATAATACACCAATCGAGAGCAGACTTTGGTAAGGTACATGAAGCTGTATGTTTGATACAAAAACCTAGTCGACTTCCGCTGAAGTACAAGATGCTCTACATATTTATAAAACATCTAGCTAGCTGTTGCCAATGGAATTTAGAAACCACTGACTTTGTCAGCCACTAAGCAATTCATCACAAGGATTCCAGATCCAGTCACCTACATGGAAAATGCTGGCCACAAAAGATCCAATTTAGTAATGTGCTTTTGCCTTGGTGTCCACCGAGTCAGCAACATTTTAAGTGACACAAACTGCAGACATCCTTGGGTTGTCAGCACAACAAACAATGTCAACTAGACAGCCCAGATTGCTCTGGATTTGAATGTAGGGAAACCACTTTAAAGCTGAAGAGAGATTGAGATGCAGGCATTAGATGCCAGTTGGATTTGCATGCCTCTGATATTTCACAGCGCAAGGGGGGCAACTGAATTTGAGAGCGAAACCAGTCTTAGAGAATCAAGTAGATACTTTGCTGGCAAGCCTTTTGGCCCATTGACTTTCCTCAGGAGACCATGATATTGAGGAACCCATAATGGCACACCATCTTAAGTTCATCAGAGCAGTTGCAAGAAACTCTTGAGAACCTTTAAAAGTTCTGATGATCTCTAACTCAACATCTGGGTCTTCATTAAGAATGAGTTCCTCGAAAACAGCTTTCTTCCCTTGAAGAATTTCATTGTCTTCAGAGATCATCCGCATGCTCAACACCTGTAGAGCTTCCATAGCTGTGCTGTGAAAATCACTCTCTACGTAAGCGGAGAATGTATACCAAAGGGATGAAGGATCGGGTTGGATTTTCTCCCTGTGCATACTCTCAACAACAAGTTCTACAATGTCAATTCTTCTCTGAGAAAATGACAAAATTATAAATGATCAGCCATTTGTTAAAAACTAGAATGAAAAACTAAAAAATTGTGCATGCCACAGAAATACCTTTATATATGCTTCTTGAAGAATTGTGTTAAAAAGCTGGATATCAAGTTGAACTGCTTCGTAGTGTGATTGATCCAAAAGATTCAGAGCACCCTCGAAGTCTTCATTTACTAGAAGAACCTGTTTGATTACCCTCGAAATCACATCAGAAAGTGGCCATAAAAGAAAGATAAAATGAGTTCAATCTTCTGTCATCCAACAAAATAATATATCATATTCAGGTAGTTACAATGGAAAACCAATACTGAAAAAAGAACAGACGAAAGCCTATAATTTGTGAAGTATTTCAAATATAAAATCTAAACTCAATAATTTCTTAAGCTGTCATGGCAGATATATGCAAATGATCAAGTCATAATACCAGGGAGATAAAAATAAGTTTCAAATACAACTTTATAACCCTCAGCTGGAATTAATAAATGAAAGTGTTATATAAATGGAATCACAAATGCTTATTGTCATAACAAGACATCTCAAAGTACAAAGCAATTAATTCTCCTTTTTGGGCCTATCTGGAGCAAAAGAGGTTCCATGTCATGATAGCATCATAGTTTCACCAATTTAGTGACAAAAAAAAGTCTCCAAAACTCTTTATTGAATAAGAGTGGATAATAGGCCACTAAGATTTTAATTTGTACCATCAAATATGTGGAAAAGGACCAATTGACTGATTGCATTTTAATGATGAATATGCTGAAACCAAGAGTGGTGTCTTTTCCGATTGACTTGAACTCATGAATTGGTTGCAAGTAAAATCATGAACTTGGCATGGATGTTATAAAGAAAAGGATGTTGGCATACTCCTTTTGAAATATCATGACAATAAAATTGCAGGTGGACACAAAGTTGACTAATCTAAAATGTCATTCCCAATGCATGATTAGGCCACATGGTCCTAAATAGGCCAGCAATACCGAATGGTACCACCCGTACCGGGCGGTATGTACCGGTCTGCTAGTGGAACGGTACGCGGACAGCCCGCTACTGGACTATCACGAACGGTCGTCACTCAACTGCAACATCTTCGCTTAGCGAACTGTTTGTCGTTTTTGCTTACTTGTACAAATGCTTGGCAACTTGTTTTGCCTTGATTTTATGTGATTTTGCCTAAGAAATATGAGCGAAAACAGTCTGTAATGCTGCAGAATGACCGCTCACTACGTGGAGCCAAAACTGCCCAAAATAGCTCCATTTTTGGGTCGTTTTCGCGTGTTGTTACGGTTGCTCTAAGTGGTACGAAATGTCAACCATCTCAGCACCCTGGAACCACCCCGGTGGCACAGGGCTGGATGGGACTTCGGTTATATGTCGGGCGTGAGCATTCATCACAAGTTGAACTTGTCTTGCGTCTGACACCTTGTAAACCATAGTTTGTGGACTTGCGACCGTTCATACAGCTCTCTAAAGTCCTGTTTTGCTTATTTCTCTCTTTTCTCTGTTGCACTCAAGGTGTTCAACGAATTGCTTGTAAAGCTTCTCTCTTCGCAAGACGTCGGGACTTCTCCGCCGCTCGCTTTCAAGCTAATCAACTTCTCTTTTGTAGAACCTTCGAGGCCAGCAAGAGGTTGTAAGTGGGCTTGCGGACGAGTAACGCTTAGGCTTTTTATGACTTAGGCAATCTTAGCTAAGTCTGAAACATTGGGCAAGGTTGCTTCACGACTTCGACAATTCCAGCTAAGTCTTTAAGTTTTGCCGCAAGGGTGCTGCATGACTTAGGCAAATTCAACTAAGTCCGTGATATTGTGGTATCAGAACGGGCAAGCAATTCGAACAAACAACGAAGAAGATTCGTAATCTTGCCATGGCAAAACACCGTGGCGAATCGAGCAAGATGAGGCAAGTCGGACCCTTGTCCCAAGCAGCCGCAGGTGGCTACAGGTGCAAACTCGCTTACAAGCTATTGGAGCCTCTCATAAGGAGCGCGACATTGAACAAGACGAGCGTGAAGTTGGGTATTCTCACGAGTGGAGGAGATGCAATCTAGAGCACCAACCGGGAAAATATACCACATGGAGAGGCTTACAATGGCGAAAACCTGCCTCGATGTCTTGAAGCTTAGAGGAACTCTACCAAGTCCAATGAAGGCTCCTTGGGCTAGAGAGCTCAAAAGAAGCTGAATCTCGGATCGACAAGGTTGAGTCCCTAGTTGACCGACTGACGGAGGACACCAAAGACTCTGTACGACATCTACATGAAGTTGTGGCAGAACTCACGTCCAAGGTGACGTTGCTCACAAGGACTCTTAATGCGAGAGGGAGCAATACACGCGCTGTGCTACCACAAAACTTTAGGGTACTCGAGCCGCATTGCTATGGGGGTGTTAGGGATGCCAAAAAGCTCGAAAATTTCCTATTCGACATAGAATAGTATTTTCATGCTACGGGGTTCGATTCTAAAGAAACCAAAATTTCAATAGCAACAATGTATCTGATGGAGATGCAAAACTTTGGTGACGAACCCGTTGGGAAGAGATCCAGCAAAGTCCATGTCGAGTGGACACTTGGGAAGACTTGAAGCGGGAGTTGATAACTCAGTTCCTACTTGAGAACACAGAGTTCGTTGCAAGAAGAAAGCTAAGACAACTCCACCAAGGTACTTCCATTTGAGACTACGTGAAGCAATTTTCTGCGCTAATGTTGGACATACAAGACATGTCCGAGAAGGATAAACTATTCAGCTTTCTTGATGGCTTGAAGCCATGGGCATAATAGAAACTGAATCAAAAAAATGTCACGGACATGGTCGGGACAATTGCAACCGCAAAAAGGCTAACTAACTTTGTTTTTTCGGAGGACTCGGGAAAGAGAAAACAATCCTCGGGAAATCACCCACTCAAATATTCTCGAGCAAAGGACCAAGCTCAAAAGGCAAGGTCCCAAAACCTGGCAGATGTTTCTTGTGCGAAGGACCACACATGATGAAGGAGTGCTCACGAAAGCAGGCACTCAATGCTTTAACTGCATCAATACACCCCCATAAGCCGGACAAGGGCAAAGTCATCGCCCTTAGTTCAAGCAATTCAGAATCCAGCAGCGACGATGAGAAGTCGCAAGGACCCCAAATGGGAGCAATACGTTTGTTGAATGCATTGCGGGGTCAAGTGGGGGAGAACACGAAGGCAAAGTCACTGAAGGCAAGGAGTAGCGAGTTGATGTATGTGGACATCAAGCTAAATGGCTGAACAACCCGTGCAATGGTGGATATGAGCATACCCACAATTTTATTGTCGATCGAAAAACTAAGCGACTTGGACTAATCTTGAAGAAGAACCCAAGTCGTATGTAGGCTCTAAAATCGGAGGCCAAGCGGATCTTTGTACTAGCAAAGGGGGTCTCCATCAAGATTGGAATATGGAGCGAGAGTACAAACATAATGGCGGTGTCATTGGACGACTTCCAAGTGATTCTCGGAATGGAGTTCATGCTCGCAACGAAGTTGGTTCCAATGTCGTTTCTGAACTCCCTATATCTATTGGGAGGCGACGACCCCTGCGTGGTTCCAGTTTCTCGAGGAGGAACCAAGGATCCACAACAAAGATCAGCATTACAATTGAAGAAAGAGGTACAAAAAGGTGAATCAACCTTCGTAGCCACTGTAAAGCTAGAGAAACTTGATGGGGAGGCTATTCAAGAACCTGCCATGGTGGCGAACATCTTAAAGGAGCTCTCAGATGTGATGCCAACCAAGTTGCCGAAAACTCTACCACCACACAAAGGTGTGGATCATCATATTGAGCTGGAGCCGGGAGTCAAGCCTCCAACGAGACCACCATACTGCATGGCCCCTCCAGAGTTGGCAGAACTCAGGTAGCAGTTAGATGAACTGCTAAGCGATAGTCTCATTCGCAGCTTGAAAGTACCATTCGAAGCTCCAATCCTCTTCCAGAAGAAACAAGATGGGAGCCTCCGATTATGCGCTGATTATCGAGCCCTCAACAAGGTGGCGGTGAAGAACAAGTATTCAATCCCGCTCATCGCGGATTTGTTCAATCAATTGGGCAAGGCAAAGTACTTATTCTCAGGGAGAATACTTTGTTTGTGAAGAGGGAGAAGTGATACTTTGCTCAAACAGAGATTCTATTCTTGGGGCATCGAATCGGTAATGGGTCTATAAGAATGGACAAATCTAATGTGCAAGTTATGGCAAAATGGCGAACACTAAAGAAGGTATCGGAGTTGAGATCCTTCCTTGGTTTTGTCAACTTTTATCGGCACTTCCTTGCTGGATATTCGAAGCGTGCAATTCCACTGACGGAGTTACTGAAGGAGCAATCTTAGAAATGGTCGGACAAATACGAAGCAACATTCCAAGACCTAAAGGCTGCAGCTGTGTTGGAAGAACTGGTGCTCAAATTACCAGACTATAAGAAGTCCTTGGGAATCCATACAGATGCTTCAGACTTCGCTATTTGGGGGAGTTCTTATGCAAGAGGGTCACTCAATGGCCTACAAGAGTCGCAATCTCAACGAGACCGAGCGGCGATATCCAGTGCATGAGAAGGAGATGACAACGGTGTTCCACTATTTACGAGTTTGGCGAACTACCTTCTTAGGGCACTATTCATGCTAAAAACAGACAATGTCGCATTGAGTTACTTCCAAATTCAAAAGAAACTCTCCCCAAAGCAAGTACAGTGGCAGGACTTCTTAGCTGAGTTCGACATGGTAATGGAGTATAAGCCCAGAAAAGCAAATGTCGTGACCGATGCATTGAGCCCAAAAGTGCCATACAGTTGGAAGGCAAAGGCCAAGCAAGTCAGTTGGACTCCAACTTCCTTTCTAGGATTAGGGAGGGACTGTGCAGTGATTCTCAGGCAATAACCCTGATGTAACTCATCAAAGAGGCAAGGCACAATGATATTGGGTCTAGGAGGGACTCATTCACACCAAAGGGAACAGAGTTTATGTTCCATGGGCGAACAATTTAAGGTGTGAACTCTTGAAAGAGTGTCACGATTACCTTTAGGCCGGACATCCGGGCATTCATCAAACAATGGCTCTCGTGGAGACGACCTTTTATTGGCCGAAGATGGGGACCAATGTGGAGGACTATATTCAAATATGCCTTGCTTGCCAACAAGATAAGGTAAAGCAGCGGAAGCCGGTAGGACTTTTGGAGCCGCTGCCCGTACTAGAAAGGCCATGAGGGAGCATCTCCTTGGACTTCATATCAAGTTTGCCGATAGTAGGGGGCCTCGAATCGATACTCGTGGTGGTCGATCGGTTTTCAAAGTATGCAACATTCATTGCTACACCCTTATACTGTTCAGCAGAGGAGGCAACCAAGTTGATGATGAAAAATGTGGTGAAGTATTGGGGAGTCCCTCACAACATCAACAGTGATCGAGATGCATGGTTCTTGGGACGATTCTGGATTCAACTATTCAAATTGTTGGGATCCAAGTTATACTTCTCCATAAGCCTCCACCCCCAGACGGATGGTCAAACTGAAAGAATCAATTCGCTCTTGGAGCAAGATCTCCGAAACTACATGAGTGTCAATCAACGAAATTGGGTGAAGCTATTGGACATAACCCAATTCTCCTACAACTTGCAGTGGAGCTCTACATCCAACAAGAGCCCCTTCGAGATTATTACGAGACAACAACCTTCGACTCCTCAAACCTTGGCTATTGGTTATACAAGGAGTAGCCCGTCAGCATATCACTTTACAAAGAAATAACATCGAAATGCAGATATTGCGCGGGCTTACTTGGAGAAGGCAGCCAAAAAGATGAAGAAGTGGACCGACTTGGGAAGGCGACCAGAGGAGTTCAAAGTTGGTGACTTAGTGTTGGTGAAGCTCCAACCAGCATCACTCTAGTTCTTTTGGCACAAAGTGCACAAAGGATTGATACACAAGTATGAAGGACCCTTCCCAATCGTTAGCAGGGTACGCAATGTCTCCTACAAGTTGTAACTGTTGGCATGACTCAAAATTCACAACGTCTTCCATGCAAGCAACTTGAAGACCGACCACTAAGATCCGCAAGATGCTTCTTGAAATGTTCCAACTCGACTATCCCTCACCAGAGCCTCATACGAGAAGCGAGTTGAAACCATTCTAGCGAATCGCAAGACAGAGCTACCCAATGGAGCGAAGTAAACAAAGTACTTGGTGAAGTGGCAAAAGCTTCTCCAAACAGAAGCCAATTAGGAGCCTGAAGACGCCCTAAGACATGAAGAAGCCATCGTCAAAGCCTACCAACAAGCGTCGACAAGGGCGTCGACAGTTTAAGTGGGGGAGAATGTCACAAACGGTTGTCGTTCAACCGCAACATCTTCGGTCAGCGAACCGTTCGATCGCTTTTTCTTGCTTGTACAAATGTTTCGTGGCCCGTTTTGCCTTGATTTTATGTGATTTTGCTTGAGAAATATGAGCGAAAACAGTCTGTAATGTTATAGAACGACGCCATCGCAGAGAAAAAGCCAAAGCGCTTTTGGGTCATTTGCATGTCGGCAACCGCCTGAAGCGAAATGTCATCTCGACCCTAGAACCACCCGGGTGACATAGGGCTGGATGGGGCTTCGGTTATATGTCGGGCGTGAGCATTCATCACAAGTTGAACTTATCTTACGTCCGACACCTTGTGAACCGTCGTTTATGCATTTATGACCGTTCATACAACCCTTTAAAATCCTGTTTCGCTCCTTTCTCGCTTTTCTCTGTTGCACTCAAGATGTTCAACGAATTTCTTGTAAAGCTTCCCTTTTCGCGAGACGTCGAGACTTGCCCGCCACTCGCTTTCAAGCTAATTAACTTCTCTTATGCAGATCCTTCGGGACCAGCACGAGGTTGTAAGTGGGCTGACCCTTCGTGGACAAATAATGCTTAGGCGTTTTATGACTTAGGCAATCCTAGCTAAGTCTGTAACATTGGGCAAGGTTGCTTCACGACTTAGGCAATTCAAGTTAAGTCTTTAAGTTTACCGCAAGGGTGCCGCACGACTTAGGCAAATTCAGCTAAGTCCGTGACAGGGCAGTACCATCAACTAAGGGAGAGAAGGAAGAAGAGGGAGAAGAAAAGGAAGAACCTAGAGATCTAGCGTCGTTCTCCTTTGACATCTCGATCCATCACTGCTCATTGGACGCATGTCACCTCGACGTCATCGGCGACTTCTCATCCGCGTGGGAAGAAGAAAATGAGGTTTCTTCTCCCCATGCGAAGAGAACAAACGAGGCGACATCGCTCCTTTTTTTATTTTTTAACTTTTATATATATATATATATATACACCAGAGCATATCGCTCAGGACTTAAGTACCGTACCATACTGAGCTCAGCTCGATACGCCAGTACAATTCGAAATAACTTCCCTTGGTCCTAATACAACAAAGTTCTCGATATGCTAAGTTTTAGATGTCTGTGTTGTAAGAGAGATGACCACCCATTGTATTGGGTGGATATGTAAACAGAGAAGACAATGTTCTCGCCATGTACTTGAATACCTGTCTTGCAACACCCCTATACAATGAATATACATATATAACTATGGATAAATCCACATATAAAATTGTGATTCAAACTTCACTTTCAGTTCATTTTTGGTAAACCTAGAAAACATTGAAACTTCTATAGTGAAAGATTATGATGCCCTAAATTAAATTGGACTTTAAAATCATTAAAAGGACCCTCAAAATTAACCTCAAGTTATCCATGTTGAAGGAGATAACATGGGTGCTGGTGTAGGTAACCACCTGCAAAGAAAAAACAGAATTAAAGGGAACCAAAACTTTGAACTGCAGGACCCCCAGATAGTACACCTCGTTCCACACAACAGAACCAAAAGACCTCTATACTACGATCTATTTCAATTTTCACTTTAAGCGCCAAAGTAAAAACCTTAGCTACAGTAGTATCTTGAGCAGTAAATTAACCAAGGTTAACTTGTTACAAAAGAACACAGAAAACTGTAGGATCGATGGGGCTATAATATAGGTTAGTCGCAATAACCATGTTGGATAAAATTTATCAGTATTCCAATGTATTTAAAAGCCATTTCAAGATCATACCTTAATCAGTGCAGTATAGGTCAAAGTCTGTGGATAGAAGCCTTCTCGCAACATTAAGGAAATAATTGCACATGCAGATTTGAAACATATGAACATGCTGCAACATTCTATCATGATATTGTATGTTGCAACATTAGCTGGAAGACCGCATGATCTCATACTTCTGAAGACTTCAAGTGCCTTGTGTCTCTGAATTCAAGGAAAAATAGTCATTGAATAAATTCTACAGTACATTTTGAAGAACTTAAGATCTCATTAAATAGATGTTCTCATGGTTTTGTATGTGTGGAGATGATTTGGAGGGAAGAGGTCTGTCACAGTTACTGCACTATTCAGAAGTCTAGATACCTCTTTTGCCTTGACTAGTGCATGCAGTACAATATTATACAAATCATTTGTTTGATGAGCATCAGTCTGCCATAGCAAGTTCTCAGCAATATCTAAATAACGCAGCATGTCTTGTATCATACCTTCAGCTCCTAGAGCTCTTATCTGAAATGGAGGAATATAAAAATGATTATACAATAGCAGGCGACAAGCTTATTGATACGGTAAATGCCTATCAAGTTGGAGAGACTGTTTAGGGATGATCAAACACGAGGTGCAATGGTAGGTCATCTATTATTTCGGCATGTCAAATGACTTGGGACAGTAATCATTATACATTGTCAAAAGTTCTTTGCCAATTAGGAAACAATTCAATCTAAGGTGAACTTCAAGAATTATCATCACAAGTCATCAGTGGTGGCTGCACTGATAAACTGTTACATGCAATCAGTGCAGGAATTGCCATATTATCTGGATTTTCCTAAAGAGCAGTTCATACAATATCCTGTATAATATCATGGAAGAATGCATGTCTCAACATTTTATTAATTTGTGAAATGATCAGAATCTGAAAGAAGGAAAAGAAGACAAAGTACCAGATTCTTTATGGATGCATAACTGTGATGAATTCCATTCTTCATCATATCCATCTCGATGGCACCTATTCTTTTAGTAACATCCATATGTGAGAGTATATTTCCTCTCTCATAAGGAACGTTGACGGTGCCAAACAAAGCAAACATGAGTTCATAAGTCCTGATATTTAACTTGATTTTCAATCTCTTGATTTTTGCCAATACACGGACAGCACGTTCTGGCTCATCCTGCAAGAGCTCAAAAACATTTATAGCACATTTAGACCAATTATCTAGGCATCCAATTTTCTAAATCTCTCGGCTGTTTATAGTGGTCAAAGCATCCATAACCTAGAGTTCGTTTGACTTATACAATCAGAAAAACATGCAATAGTAAAGGATACGACGTTAGCATAATCATTAATAAAAAATAACATTTTCCAATAGTAAAAGTAAAGCTTGCTTAGGCTAGTCAATTTAATTTATAAATCAGACTGTCCCATTTTTCAGAGCCCAAGATTCAAAGATTCAATGATTCAACACTAGCCATTCCATTTCACATCAGCATCTTCTGGCACGGTTGTTTGCCTGGTGTTACACATAACTGAATTACTGTATGTGTGACGTTGAAGGTCATTAACCAAATATAGGAATATCACTTCAACAGGAGCACCTTCATTGAGTAATACACATCTACTGATGGTATAACCAGTTTAGATCAACTTAGCAGTTACAAATAGAAGATAATAGAGAACCATGACTATGATTATTAGGTGTCTACAATATTATTTACGTGTCTATAATACAGTAAGAGCTAACTCCACTTCTAAATGCCATGGTTTATGAAAGCAAGGTCATTAGATCATAGCAGCTTCGCAGCAACCATATAAGAGTATCATTTTCTGAAAGAAGTTCAAATTTGCAACGGTAACATCAAGAAGTTTAGTTGTATCTAATTGACAACAACAAAGACCAATTTAGACAATGTAAAAGTTATATTGAAGGGCCAATTATAGGTACCATGAAACCACAGGCAGCAAGTAAGGTATTGAAGGTATGTATGTTCTTCGGTAATTTATCAGATATTTTATCTGAAAAGGACTCAGCCATATCCAGTTCTAAAGTTCTGCTGTAACCAACTGAGAGAACTGCAAAAGTGTTATCATATGGCTTGATGTTCCTTGCCTGCATCATCTTAACCTGCAAAATCATAAATACAAAAATGACCAAACAGTACAAAGGATACAGAAAATTTATCAAACTAGAGAACTAGTTTAACAGTATTTGTGCAGCATTCTTCCACTCTTGGTAACTCTTAGGTTAGTAATCATCTTTTCAGGGCATAAGGTAACCACTGATAGATAGCAACACTGTCACTTCTAGTTTAAAAAGATTGATTATGATTGATCCAAAGAAGGTACCACTTTCATGCCATAATCAACTCCTTTCCCTTCAATGGCAGCTTTAACAAAGCCATCATATGTATGCTTTGATGGGTTCAATCCAATGTCAAGCATCTAAAAAAGAAAAAAACAAATTCAATTAGTCTCTAAATTATTTAAAAAAGATAGAGGTCTGAAATGAAGAGTGAGTTGCTAAATAGTTTATGAAACCAGTGTAATGAACTTAGCTTTGACAGAAAACAAAAGAAAGGACTCAACCAGAAAACAAAACAAAATTACTGCGACTTTTAACTGCACTCTTTGAAGAGTAAATTAGAAAAAGGGCTAATCTACCATGCATGCTAAAATATTCAGAAGGATAATAACTAGAAAAGGTGACAGACTTAAAAAGAAACATCACAACTAGTGTCCCAACTACAACAGGGATCTTTCTCTCCAATGAGTTCGGCCCACGACAACAAGTCAAGCTAAGAGTAAATTTCTTTTCTTTGTCCTAATAAAGTTTTCTGATTTTCTCATATCTCGTACCTCTTCTAGCACCACTAATCCTACCTCATCTAATCAAGAGTTCTATAGGTCTATTTTGCATATGCTAATGACATTGTTTGCCGTTTCAATCAACTTGGTACGGTAAGGTCGGTACATCCCAGTCCAACTGGCTGCTAAGACTCAGACCAGGTGGTTTCTGCCACTTGAGGTCCAGTATAGGCATACCGTTTGAAATTTGATGTGTTATGGATTAAATACATTTACCAGCTACAGGTTAGAATTGGACCATACCAATTGGTAACAGTCAGATTTGGGTCAAATCACCCAATGTGACCATGGAAAGTTGGTTGGGAGCCTTGAAACCATCGAATGAATGAGTTAGGGGTCTATTTAAAAACCCCCATCACTCATTTCTCCTCCTCTCTTACTCTCATTCATTCACTCTTATTCTCAAGCTCATTGTCAACTACTTTCTCTTGAATTTTTGGGTTAAAGGCTCAGGTCTTCTCTAATTGCCTTGAAAAACAGTTAGGAATGGTTGATTGACAATCGAAGAGGGGTTAAATCTCAAGATCCTATTGTAATCATCTTCGAATCAAGGTAATCCAAAACCTAATCTAATTAGGGTCTTTTTCTTTCATTTACCAAATGGGGTACTTAGGGATAACCTAGAGCTAAGTACAACATGGTTATTCTTACTCGATTATGAAATTATTGGTGGATGAAGGGTTTATTCTTCGATGGAATCACCCCTAATCCATGGAGACCACATATGTGACAGAGTGTTCTCGATGGATTTGAAAAAAAAAATTCTATTTTTGGTCCTTGTAGCTTAGATTTTCTATTGATTTATAGCTTTCCCTATTTAATTTGATTTTAAAACCAAGAAAATAGGAAAAAAACCCTTAAATAGGTTTTTTTTCATCTTCGATTGAATTTTCAACCTTTTGCTAAAAATCCATGTACATATTAGTGAACCACGTGTGGGTACTTTCAACATTTTTCTCGAAATCCTGGTACATATCGGCATACTATATGTTGGTACACTAGTACCAGGTGGGATGTACTGGTCTGACCATGGAACGGTGCACACCTTCAGTATGAAATTGCAGTCTTTGGTTGATAGTTGATACCATCTTATATGTTCTCCTTCAGTTTAATTTTTATCAGAATTACTATGATACTATCTCGACATCCCTATCTTGGCAACACTAGCTTTCTGTACATGTTTGCTAACTGCCATCTCATGTAGGTCAAGTTACTGACAAAGAATGCCTGCTAAGAAGCCCCATCGTAATATCACTAAAATTGTATCATAAACAGATCCCCAAGATTTAAGTAGCAAACCTTTTACTACTTCAGCACAAAAGTAACCTAAAAATATCAGATCAATACATAAGAACAAATAAGATGGACAAGCTGTGTAGAACATCAAAGAAAGCAAATGCACAAAATGTTGCCTATAAAGTTTTTAAAACAACATTCGAATTATTACCTTGGGAGCAATAAATAACAAAGATAAACGACAAAAAAAAAAAACAATATCGACAATGGTACCTGCAGAAATAGCTGCTCAGCCATTTGGTAGTTATTAGATTGTGCAGAGGCATGTATCATGTCATTGAAAGACCACCTCAACAAGTTCTTAAGTGGACGAGAGGTCATTTCCCATCCTTGTTTCATCTTTCCACCGCTAAGTTCAGAAAAATCTTCTTGTTTAACTTGGAAGTTTGAACTGTCAATTTGAACAGCACCATCAAAGAATGTATGGGCCACAGGAATGCATCTACCTTTACCTGATTCATTAAAAGAAGTATTTCCATTGATCGTCAATAAAAGTTCATCAATTATATTAAATTTTGATGGAGTTTCAAAACTTTTCTTCAATTCAAGATTCTTCATGACACTGTGGTGTCCCATACTGGATTCATCCATGCTAACTTCAACGGGACCTTCATTTTTCTCTGGGTTTCCTTCAAATGTCAAGGAACTAAAATTGTCTAATGAAAATCTCTTCTCATATGACTTCTCTTTTGTTGGTATAGGAATATCTAATGCTGATGATTGATAATTCCCTGTGCCAGATATGGAAAGTGAGGCACTTCCTTGCCTAGCAAGCACCAAAAGATGCTTCAAGGCAGCATTTCCAGAATCAAGATCACCTAATTTAGTATAGCACCAAATAAATTTCCGTAGCATTATGACACTAGGACTGTAATATCTAGTATATTCCTTCCAAATCTCATGAACTGCAGACAAGTTCCTCTGCAAAACTGCAAGCTGCAACACTTTCTAAAATCAACAATCATATAAATAAAATGACAGTAGCTGAAGACCATGTATATAGAACATATAAAACCAAAGAAGAAATTTTCAACAAGGAGAAAATAATATTTTCCAGAACTGGTGAAACAAAAATAGACATATGAACCTGATACAATGATTAAAGCACATTCCAAACAGGTAAGTTCAACATAAGCACCAAAATTGACTCAAACTAAGGATTACTATGCTGGCACTAGTGCACCTTGCCTGCACGAATTTATGTGCAGGTTGATGCCAGCATGCCGCACAACTGTTTTCAGGTACTTTGCTCATATACAATTAGTGGGCATGAGCATAGGCATGTCCTTATAAAGCATAATTAGAGAATCATACAAATTGCCATCATATAGCCATTTGGGGCAAGTAAACTCAATGATTCCAACTAAAGCCATGGGCCTCGTTAATCTTGCTGATACTAGGCTTCAAGGTGCAGTTAATTAACTTCAGCTATTAAAAATTTCACTCTAGGTAACTAACTTCTATGAAGTAAAAAAAAGATAGACCAATCACATGCATTTGAGATAATTTGAGACCGAAAATGAATGACACAATAATTGATATAATGATCCTATGGGACTTGTTTGCTGTGGACAAGACATTTATCCAATCAATACCATGCAGAAGAAAGTGGTACAAGACCATCTTTAAATCTGATACTACCCATGTCAGCTAGGACTAAATGATAGTAAATTATCAAACTACCTAGGATCTAATAAGATTGTTTAGAGAACAAATCACTTTGGTAGTAGCATAAGCATAGAACAAGCTGCATTATATTAAGATTACGGCAGTCTATGCAACAAACAAGATTGATTAGAAGTTGCTGAAAGGCAAACATATGTTTCAAGCACAAACATGGAAGGTCATTGACAAAAATATGATATAATTATTAGTTTAGTTGTGAGATTTCTCATGATGATACTTTTATGCCAGGAAATCTTTTTACCTAAAAAATAAATAAAAAAGCATCTTTAAAATGCAGTAGGTTAATTTTAAGAGTAGCTGGACCCTAGTTTATTTGGATTTACTTCTAAGAGTCATAGATCAACTATAATGTCATTGATTGTTTATTTTTAGGACTTCAGTATTTTAGGGTTCACGGACCAGATACGATATGTTAACTTGGAAGAATAGCTCAGAATTGATAGAGAATTCTTCATGTTTCATTAAGTACTTGTCACGTAGATGAAGTAAAAAAATATGATACGGACTTATCATCATACTATCATAAAGTTTATAATTAAAACATTACGAACTGACAATGGGTATTATTGGGAAGGTTGCTTTCTACATATAAGATTAAAAAATGCAATATAAGAATTAAGTCCTTTAGATTCCAGTACTAGTCAGCTGGAGCAGATAACCAAAGATGTTCATTTTTTTTCTCATCACTTTCTTTGAGAGACCAGAGGTTACAAAAGGCCCAACCGTCCCTGCATATCACAAGGATCAAGCAGTGGGAAAATGGTGAGATTGACTGCAAAGTGGAAGACAGTCCCCAGGCCACTATACAGATTTATCCATTTGAGCAACCATGCCATGTGATACAGTCAATTGTAACATTGACTGACCCAAGCCACTAGTTGAATGCTAGCTTGCTATATGGCTATGATCATGACCAATGATTTAAGTTTCGAACAAAATATTTACCATTCTATTTAGGGAATTGTGCTTGTTAGTGTTGTGGCTTTTGTGGTATTGCTTCTGTCCTTAGAAAAACATCATGCTGCAATAAAGAAACTGTACATGCATTTTGCATACATAAAAATCAATTGAAGACCAAAGGAAAGAAAAATCAAATTTCAAATGATCATAATTAACTATGAAAAAAGTACCAATCTCAACAAGTCAGTACAACAGTTTTTTTTTTCTCAGTAGTGAGCAAAGGTCACAGCCCAATGGAACTATTACAGTATGACTCGAGAGGGTAGGACAATAAATTGATCGGAACATATCATGAATTATCATTTAACATACATGTAGATGATTTTAATAGAAAGAAAAATGTTTTACATGATTGGTTGCCACAAAATTAAGTTACCAGCAAAAAAAATTTGGACGGTTCATATGCCAACAAAAATAACCTCTGAATTACTCAATTTAATGCTCTTTAAGTTCATTACATCAGAATACAGTTTCACATTGACACAAACCTTTAGAAGTTCCCAATGAGTTATTTCAGACTTGCCAATAAGTTGGTTTCCCATTAGCTCCAAGCAACGGTCTACATGATTAAAGCTCTTTGAACTCCAGCATCCACTTAAGAAAATATTGAACATTGGCGCATAATGCATCCGATCATTTTCCACAAGAAAATTGAGCCAGTTAAATGCCTAGGAAGAAAACATATTTAAAAACCCCTACAGAAAATTCTCTGTTCAGATAATTTCCTGCAAATGCTGGTGGACGTCTCTGTCTAAAGTGAAACTCAACAAATGAAAGGTAATAAGCAATATATGTAGACAAGTATAAGAAGTCCTCAGAAAACTCAACAGATAGAAGTATAGTAAGCAATATATATCAGGTATCTTTGAACAAGAGAAACAAGCAGTTGACATATTAGATCTTAAAAGTTAAAAGCAATATTTCAGAACCAAGGATGTAACATCAGTAAGAAGGGGATTAAAAACAGAAGCAGATGCAAGTCTATCTCCTAAAGTTGTTGACAATCAATTGCCATTTGACAATTATGACATTTGAAAACTATAAATCAAAGTTTTTGATTCAAAGTTAAATTGTGGGCTGCAGATGATGATGAGTGGCATGAGATGCAAGTCTACTAGACTAGACAGAAAGAATAAGGGGTTTATTAAAAACCCCAAGTCCCACTTCTTGTTATATAAATTGAATCAAACTGACAAATACCACCCGATATGTTGCTGTTGTCAATCTGATTGGTTTGAGCTAGTCCTTTCATAATACAGTAGAAATTTCTGCTTCATGCAATATTAATATCTATGTTATTGATTCAAAGTAAATTAACTTAAATCAGAGTTTTTGATTCAAAGTTAAATTGTGGGCTGCCGATGATGATGAGTGGCATGAGATGCAAGTCTACTAGATGAGACAGAAAGAGTAAGGGGTTTATTAAAAACCCCAAGTCTCACTTCTTGTTATATAAATTGAATCAAACTGACAAATACCACCTGATATGTTGTTGTCAATCTGATTGGTTTGAGCTAGTCCTTTAATAAGTTGTAGAAATTTCTGCTTCATGCAATATTAACATCTATGTTATCCTTCTTCTGCCCTATTGACATCCAATATATTTTAAAGAAATTGGCTCAAAATTTAGTACCCATCTAAAGCCTATATATGTATTTGTATCCACAGATTCAGAACTAATTGGCACTAAATTTTTTTCACTATTGGATCCATTTGTAATCAAGTTTCACCCGGAAACTACTACTACTACTACTACAACAAAGCCGTAAGTCCAACTATTTAGGGTTGGATACATCAATCTTTTACCACCATTGAGATCTGTAAAAACCATATGTTTAGTTAAATTTAGAGCACCCCTAAACTACTATGAAGGCTTGGTTGCATAAAGTGTGAAAGAAGATTATCTAAACATGTAAAAAAATCAAAAGTTTTAATAGATTTCTTTATTGACTTTAAAGTAAATGATAAATTTTAGGATAGTTTATTTTTTGCCAAAAGTGAGCTTTATGTATTGTAGTCAACATAAAGAATAGAAAGAGCAAGAGACAAAGAATGTAAGGAAATCTTAAACATACCTCCTTAATGTATCCTCCTTTGCTGAAAGCTTGAAGTATGAATATACAACTTCTCTTGCTTATGTCTATCACTTTGTCCTCCATGATTTTCCATGTCTCCATAGCAAACTACACAAAACAAATACCAATAAACCAATGCAAAGGCAAATCATGTGGAAACGATCAACAAAAGTGTTGCCACCAGAATATAAAATAAAAAGGTTGCTTCATTTACCATCAATAATCGATAAAGGGCACTAAACAAATCTAATTTTACTCGAAGAATATTATGCACATAACGAAGAATAACTAGTTTCAATCCAAGAAACAACTGGAGGGTTTAGTATAATCACTTGGTCACTTCCTCCATCTTGGTCCCCAAGATGCCACACTTTTAGAAAATATTGTATGCTACATTTCCTAAAATTATCTCGCATTTTTTTCCCTAGAACTCTCAAGTAAGTGTAAGTTATAACAAAAATTCCATAATTCAATGTGAACATGCAGGAAGATTTCATGAGGTCCCTAATGCTAGAAATATCTCAATGCTGTTTATCTCAGTAAATGCAGTCTTGGATCAGCTGGGGGAATTTATAACCCTGACATAATGACAGTTGCATTTTGGTAACTACATTTATCTACTAGCTCCATAATCTGATTAATTTAAAAGAGCACTCACTGCTAACTAAAGAAGCTCTTAGGCATAGTACTTCCTTCACTAAATCATATGCATGTGTACATCACATTATCTGATGCTTAGAATTTTGACTTCTAAAACAATTAAGTCAAAGTTAGCAGTTTTAGAAGGATAACATAATAAAGTTTTCAAAATCCCTGTACAATTTCATTATTTTTTTTATTTTTCTTTTGTTCATTAGGATCATAAAAGTAAAACCTGCAATCATGAGGATGAACAGAAGTACTTGCCAAAAGCATTTGGTCTTCTTCTGAATGGACCATATCATGAAACAACAAGAAACAACAATTCTATTCACATACAATCATGTAAGGACATCAGCACCACTATGTTAAACACAAGAAGACAATACAGAGTTTGAGATGATCCATCGTAGAGACATCAAATAGTTAAAGGCCCTGAATACACTTTTGACTTTAGTCACTAGAATAAACATATTCACATTCAGTTATTCAAATAAAATGGAATCTTAGTAAACAAGGTTTCAAATACCCATCAGCACAAGGTGCACCAATCGGTATTTACTGGTCCAACAAAGGTTGGGTGATATGGCAAGGTATATCATGGTGTACCATATCAGTCTGATAGAGTATTGAAACCGGTTGGAATGAGACTTAAAACCAACAACCCCATGTTAATCATCAAAAAAGGAAGTACCAACATGTCATTCCAAATGAGTGTTGGAGACTTGGAGTCTGATGAGATAACCCAACCCACATCCCATCCCAAAAAAGAGCAAAACAAGAATCTTATTCTATGCCAAAAAGGAAAAAAAACAGATGCAGAGGAACCCATTGCCCAAATGTCTTGGTCCAGGTTGAAGGGAAAAATCAACCCTGGTTTTTAAAGAGAAATAAGTCAATTTTTTATCATGTTAAATTCAATCCATCCTTAGTTTGATATCAAATATCTAATACTTCCATTTTCTTGTTTTCAATCAAGACCCTCCTAGTGCATGATTCGATTCTAAAGGAGACATCCCAATTGTTGCTGATTACTTGTCCTACAACTGCAAAGCCCATTACTATATTTCCCTGGCCAATGAATGAAAGAGCACTATTATGCTTGCCTCGCTGGTGGCTAACAACCACTCTCTTGCTTCTAGAGTTGCCTGTCTTTTATTTTCATTTTTTTTTGAAATATTGGTCTCATTCAAAGTGTTTGCCAAGTCGGTGGTTGTAACCACTCTCTCTCTTCAATAGTTATTTCTTATTACTTTTTTTTAAATAATAACTGGGTTTATTCCATTACGTAGAAACAAGACAATTCTTCAAAGAAAAAGAAACATCATCAGCTGAAGCCTCATGTACTACAGTGGTGATGATTATACTAAAGAGTGATGGGTAACAAAGAAAAATATGAACACAGAGGATATTAACTATTCAGTACCTTCAGTTACATATAATCTTTTGTGGAGCTCACTAATTACAAACATGAGTAAAAAAAATCCAATGGGTGCTTGCAATAGTGTTTTCTATTGACAAAAATATCAAAGACTAATAAAATAAAAGTTAAACAACAAGAGTCTTGCTGATCACTATAAGGTACAACATCAATATTTTGCTCCACAGAAGAAGAAAAGACCAGACTTGCAAAGAAAAACTCACTTCAACACCTAAAATCAAGATTAAGAATTACCATCCATAACTATTACCAAGGGATCTGGCGTGTGTGCACAATATTCCAAAATACAGGCAAAATCCTTAGCATTTAACTTGTCATTTACTTCACCAATGTCCAAAAGCATCTTGGAGGCTAGCTGTCTATCTCCTTTCCGAAGTGCATTAACAACTTGCAACTGCACAAAACCAGTCCCCACATTGTCTCCCAAATGATAAATGTTGAAATCTGCAAATTTTCAGGTTAACTCCTCATAAGAGAAAACATGGTAACCACTTGAGGAAATGCATATTAAAGTCACATCGATCCTTGAATGCCATTTGGGGTTTTGGACAACTAGTGGAAGTCATGAATAACTTCTTTAATTTTTATGTTCCTTAGGTATTTTCCAGATAACAGTCAACATGATGTCTTCCTTGAAGACTAAAATTATGATTAGCATTAAATACTATAAACTGAATGTCAATGAAGCTAAGGAGAAAGAAACAGATCCTAACATCACCAAGTACGTATATAGCATCATTTGTAGAGTTCTGTTTTAGCAACTATAAAAATGTTAGCATTTAAACAGTATCACATATTAACATGTATTCAACAAAATTTCCTCAAAAATGTATTTGACAAAATCAAGCATCAGCATTTTGGTACTTCAATATGAAGGTAGTAAAGAAGCATCATGGATAATCCACACCATATCAACTCCTAAATAACGTAAAGTTACAGAATTTAGTTTCTTTTATGCTCTGTCACAAAAGGCATTCAGTTTCTTCATGGTATGTCGCAAAAAGAAAAACCAAGCACACGTAAATAATTCATTTCACATATGAGCTACATTCTCTAATACCACTAGTATATCATATCACAAAAGGCTTCCAGTGACATACCATTAGAACCTGAAAAAGAATGAGATGGCTGTGTTCTACGAACATCATTCTTCCAAGCCTGTTGAGCAAATTCCAACTCAGAGATTGCAATTAAACTTCACAGGAGAAATCAAGAAAGGAAATGAAAAAGGTAAAAGAATCATCCCACCCTTTTCCGCACTATCTGCGCATCACAAAAATGAGCAAACGATCTCCGGACGGCCCTAAATCTGAAACCCAGTACAGCAAAGACTGATCACCACGCCGTCCAACATCTAAACTCAAAATCAAGAAAACAATTTCATCAAAAGAAACAGTTTCATCCTAACTCGGTCCACGTACAAGTTTCGATGCATGCTTTCTGAGTTTTGACTGCAGAGATGACGAGCGACAGACAAAGGAGTTGCTAGTTAGGGTTCCAAAATGAGTGTTTTTCTTGGAAATGGAAAGATTTCCATAACAAGATGAGCGCAAAACTACAGAAGATCATAGAGCGACAACCCTAAGCATGAAAGAGGGGGGAGAGGAGGGAGCCGACGGTGGCCGCCGGAGTGGAATTCGACGAAGGGGGGAGAGGAGGGAGCCTGTGAGAGGGAGGCAAAGGGGCGGCGGCTGGTGGGGAGGGATGAATGGAATAGCTTTGAGATTGATTAAAAAAACACGTGGCGTGATAGCAAGATGTCAATCATGTGATCTTCCTCTCGGCCAAGTATTTACGCGTATATACCCCTCTCTATAATAGTATCGATACGTACTTTCTTCCGTAGATTCTTCGCTAATACGTTTAGACCGAGTTAGGATCCTCTATAATGACAATTCTAAACTCAATTATGATCGGACCATACTCATTATCTAAATACAGTGGATCCTGTGCTGTGTGTGGTTCTCGATGGCTCTAATAAATAAAGCTGCCATTGGAGGAAATCTGGGTCATGCAGGAGACCGGCGCCTCTCTCTCCGTTGTTGCGTCTCCCGGAAGTCTGCTCCCCTCCTGCACAACGGCGACCGGGGCCTCGGTTCGGCCGTCCCCTGATGCAATCTTCTTCAACCTCACCATTCATCAAAATCATTCGCGTCCTCAGCTTTCTGGATGCAGTGCTGTAGGCATCTTGATTTCAACTTGTTAATGAAGTCCCTTGCCCTACAAAGGGCATTCTGTTAGAACTCTGGGTTTGATATGCATGTTATGATCCTTGTAAATCAGATAGAGCAGCTAATAGTTTGGATGATCTTTCCATGCCCCATCGTACTTACTCTGTTCGTCGCTTCATCTCTTGAGGCTTTTTAACATATTTCCAATCTTGCAACTTTAATATTCTATGAACACTTTTGATGCTCGTCTCTAAATCCATCTTTTTTAATTGAAGGTGCTATGGTGAAAATTATGTTAAACATCCACAGGGAAGTAGAAGCTGCAACAAATGAGAAGCGCAAGATACGTGAGCTGTTATATTCCTGATGTCCGAGGGCCAAGTACTTTTCCAAGAAAGCCCTATATGGAGGTAAAGGTAAAGTCTGCGACTTTATTTTTCAGTTCAAACGATGCATGAACTCGTAAAAAGATGATATGATTCTAACAACTTGTTGTCCATATTGGTAGATAGCCCTGTCCAAAATCATCTCTGACCCAATTAAAGACCTGGAAGATCAGTACTAGTTAGCACTGGAAGCTGAAACCACAATGACAGCCAACAATAAATAATCTTCCAAAAATAGCTTTTATTGATGATTTGGAGGACAACGTGTTGAAGACAAAAGGTAAGTTGCATTTATGTGTTGTCGTGGTACTTAATTTTATTGCCTTTGTGCTTATGGCTTATTGCAGCCAGGATACCAGAACGCCAGAAAGCTATGAAAGGAGGCAACTGTTACATTACTTGTCTTTTATATAATATGCTATGAAACTGGACTAGTTTTGCATTCAGCTGCCACTTTGATGGACCAAGAAAGCTCCATACATCACTTGTTGAAAATCTGGTTTGAAATTTTATGAAAATGGTTGTCACAAAAACTATCGAATGCATTATTCTGAATTTTGGTGCACAGCTTGAATTAGGTGAACTACATGAGCACAACAACAATGTTATTATCGAGGAAATGAAGGCTCCAAAGGAGCATTTCAGGTGAAACCAGACAACTTTTAGTTCAAGTCTAGTGCAAGCTGGGTTATTCTAGGCCTGTGAGACACAATTATACTCAGCTGCTAGATTTTCTAGTTCCTTAAGGAGCTCAAGCTTTTTGTCCCTAAGCTTTATATTCTCATGGAGGATGTGATGGCACTCTTTCATCATGTTGTTTACTTTTTGGAGGAGTTGGTGGTTCACGGATTGGAAGTGAATGACCAGTGACCACAGCTGATTGAATTGCTTCTGCTGTCTCATGCGCGATCGTCGAGCAGACTCTCTGTTGGATATCATCCTTCTCTTCCTCCTCTCTTCGATGAGGCTTGATTTGTCTTCATCTTCCTCATCTGCAGCTGAGTTAGTGTTATAACAAGAGCTTGGATAGCAATCAGCATACATCCTGGAATCAAAAGTGGAAAAAGATCTGAAGAGACTGCTAAACTGGAAGGATGAGAGGTCACTTTGAGCCATACTATAATGAGCTTGGAAGGAAGGCAGGTTTGAAGGTGAAAGGTACCAAATGCTAGCAACCTCATCATGGTGCATGGTTGTATTGTTTCAAAAAGACTGCATAAGGTAAGAACAGCTTTGGGAGGAAGAGTTGTTAGAAAGAAAGAATTGAGGTGAGCAATGGAAGCATGAAAGAACAGGATGTGGAGGTTATTTATAGTGCAAAAAGACCAAAGGGTAAGAGACCTACTTCAAACATTTCACACTCTGTTAAACAGGCAATAAGCACACACATCCCTGAGATCGCCATCCAGCTTGTGGGATACCAGGGAATGAGTGGCTCAGTTTTCATGTTTGTGTTTTCCAAGCATGTCCAGAGGAGCATCCCCATCATGATTGTCTGATCAAGATTGGACAGTAGAGTGCAAATGGAATGAACCCCCAATAGCATCACATCCACAACCATTACATGAGGTGCTGGTTGTTTAACAAGGACAAGCATTTCCCCTGAGGTGAGAACAGGATATTGACAAAGGTTTGCTGCAAGCATGAATCTGGATCATGTATAATTGATGAAAGGATTGTGGGCTTAAAGCTTGGAACATTGCAGCTGCAGGTGCTTAATGAGATGAGGATACATAAATGCTTGAATGAGAGGGTAGAGTTCATTTTACTGAAGGGTTGATAGTTGGAGCAAGTGTTCTGGCAAGGTGAAAGAGGATGAAAATGAAATAAGATATGCAAGGAATGCTGGATTGGTGTATTTCTATGACACTGGCTTTATATTTATATTAAGATGAATGACATAATGGAAGTCATTTCCCAGAAAAGTTGACATATTATTTATGCCACTGGAATAATCCATAAATACAGGTCCATTTGGTGAGGATGGATAATCCGGCATAAAATTATGTTCTTAATTTGCCTAACAAAATATCTCATAATAATATTGTTTAACTATCAAATAAAATTATCTTAATCCCATCATTGATCTCTTTTCTTTGTGTTGTGAATTTTATTCTTGTTCCTCAGATTTCTTTTGATCACTTGTCATATTACTGTTATTCTACTTCTTTTTTGGTCTCAACTTGTTTTAGTCATTGCACCTACTTCTGATAAATACTCTCATATGCTTATGCTATTATCCATCTTTCGATCTTTCAAGACTTCTTGTACATTGATAGTGCTATTATTATCTTCATGTCAACAATCTTATTTATGGACATTATGTTATGTGCTCTTTTTTTATGTTAACCACTCCTTTAAGAATAAATCATTCACCTGTTCCTTATTTGATGCAAATTCATAACTTTAATGCTATGACCTCATAAGCCAAGGTTATGTTAAGCATATATCTTTTAATGACTTTCACATTAGAAATTTTCTAACCATGAGCATGTATCCTCTTATCATGTCACGGTACATCTGAAAGCATGTCATGGAACATTTTGCTAAAAGCTCAATTCTCTGGCAGACTTCCTCTGTTGCTTCTTAAAAGTTCTTTTTGGAAGGAGAAGGTTTCTATTTTTTTTTTTGCATCATCTAAAAGAAAGAAATAGTGAAATTTTAAGGTTGATCCATATTGAATTGATTAAGTAACACTAGCCCAATTGCCAGTGGCTTTTCCTTCTCTCTTTAGGCATTTGATGTTCATCCAAACAAATCAAGAAATAAATATTGCTTCATTCACTAAGGTCCTATTTATAGGACATAATAGTAACTACCTCACTAACTCACCCACTATCTCACCCATGATTAATAATTGTCTCACTAACTCCTAAACTATCTCACCCATGATTAATAACTACCCTCACTAACTCTTAAACTACCTCCACAACTCTTAAATATGAGCCACTATTCTTAAACATGTTAACTAACTATGTAACTACCATGAATCGATTTTCAATACTCCTCCTTGATTCATAGTTATATACACCAATTTGAGACATAAAATAAACATGCTTCTGAATTGGAAGTGAGTTGGTGAGAATATCTGTAACTTGTTCATCCGTGCCACAGTACTTCATTGTTATAGCTCCATTTGCTATAAGATCTCGGATGAAATGATAGCGTATCTCTAGATGCTTCATTCTTCCATGAAATATTGGATTCTTCGTCATTGCAATTGTAGTTTTGTTGTCACAAAATATTTTTGTTGTTTCTTTTTGTCCTTGATTAAGATCTTCAAGAAGTCTTCTAAGTCATATAGCTTGACATGATGTTGATGTTACAGCTACATACTCTGCTTCCGATGTTGACAATGCAATTGTTTATTGCTTCTTTGAACTCCAAGATATAGCTCATAATCCAAAACTAAAAATATTGTCTGAAGTACTCTTTCTATCATTCAAATCTCTTGCCAATCACTATCAGTAAAACCAAATAATTTACATTTAAAATTATGAGAATACCAAATTCTATAATCCGTAGTTCCAACAGTATAACGTAAAATTCTTTTAACAGCTCCGAGATGATGTTTACTTGGGCTTTACATAAACCTGGATACTACACTAACAGAGAAGGTAATATCTGATCGAGTATGCGTTAGATAGATCAAACCTCCAACTAAACTTCTATAGTATCTTACATTTGTCAAATCTGTACTATCTTCAAGTTTCAATTTCTCATTTACATTCATGGGTGTAGCTGCAACTTTGCATTTAATCATGTTAGATTTTTTTAGCAAATCCAATACATATTTTCCTTGTGAAATAAAAATTCTATCTGATCCTTGCTTCACCTCAAACCCAAGAAAATAGTGCAGTAGACCTAAATCTGACATTTCAAACTTATTCATCATGCATTTTTTAAATTATGTCACAATAGAGATAGATGAACTCATATATATAATATCATCAATATAAAGGCAAACCATAAGAATATTATCTTCACCTTCTTACTTCAGATAAAGTGTAGGTTCATTATCACTCCTTTTAAATCTATTTTGATGAAAATAACAATCAATTTTATTATACCATGCTCTTGGAGCTTGTTTAAGCCCATAAAGTGATTTCTTTATCTTATATACATTTTCTTCATATCCTTTAACCAAAAAACCTTCAGGCTGAGTAACAAAAACCTCTTCTTGTAAATCTCCATTTAAAAACATAGATTTCACATCAATTTGATAAATAAGCCAACTCAAATAAGCAGCTAAAGCCAAAAAGGTTCTCACGGTTTTGAATCTAGTAACTAGAGAAAAAGTATCATCAAAGTCAATACATTTGTTGCTGTGAATATCCTTTTGCTATAAGCCAAGCCTTATGTTTTTGGATACTTCCATCTGCATTATACTTTGTTTTGTATACTCATTTTAAACCAATAGCTTTCTTTTCTTTTGGTAGATCCATTAGCTCCCAAGTTTCATTCTTTTTAATTGACTTGATTTCCTCTTTCATTGCTTTTAGTCATTCCTCTTTTTCAACTGCTTCTTCAAAACTTATAGGATCTGAAATAGATAAAGCAAATGTTGAATCATAAATCTTTGTTAGTGATCTAAACCTTCCTGGAGGGGTTTCATCTGAGGAATCATTTGCTGAATTTGAACTGCTACTAGGTGAGGTTGACGTTGAATTTGTTAGAGCAGGATCTGTCACTTGATTCGATGGAGTAACTAGTTCCGTTGGAACACAAATTTTTGTTTCACCTACATTTATCTCCCAATTCCAACTTGCCCTTTCATCAAATATAATATTTCTGTTAATAATAACTTTACCACTTACAGGATTATATAATCGATATGATTTGGATTGTGTAGAATATCCAATTAAGATACATTTTTTGATTTTTCATCAAGCTTATGATGATTCTATGAATTTATCAAAGCATAAGCAATATAACCAAAAATTCTTAGATGGCTTACAGTTGACTTTATACCATATCAAGCTTCAAAAGGAGTTCGATTCATAACAGCCTTTATCGCTAAAATATTCAATAAATAAACTACTGCTGCAATTGCTTCTACCCAAAACTGATTCGGAAGATACTTTCCTTTAAGCAAACTTCTTGTCATTTTGACAATAGTTCGATTTTTACGTTCAGCTACACCATTTTGCTCCGGTGTATATGGTGTTGTCAATTCCCTGTGAATACCATTTTCTTCACAAAAGGAACTAAACTCATTAGAGATAAATTTATCACCTCTATTTGTCCGAAGTATTTTTATGCATCTACCACTTTGCCACTTTGCCTTTCTACAAGTGCCTTGAATTTTTGAAAGTTATCAAATGCTTCAGATTTCAATTCCAAAAAATATACTCAACTTATGCGGTTATAATCATTAGTAAATAATAGAAAATATCGACTTCCCCCAAATGATTTTATATTCATAAGTCCACATAAATCAGCATGAATTAATTCAAGACAATTAGATGCTCTTTATGCTTTTCCAATAGTAAATGGTTTCTTAATTTGTTTGTCTAAATACATCCTTCATATACATCAAGTGTATTAATTTTAGGCAATCCATAAATCATTTCTTTTCTATTTAACAACCTTAAACCTTTAATGTTAAGATATTCATATCTCAAATGTCATAAATTTGTCTCATTCTTTTGATTTGCGATAATAGCATGTTTCTCAATATTTGAAACATCAATTTAAAATATCTTATTTTGCGTCATGCAAATATTTACTATAATCAAGCTAGATTTCTTATCTTTAATGTGCATGAACCATCATCAAATATAACTGAATATCCAATATATATCAATTGTCCAACGCTCAACAAGTTATGTGATAAGCTAGGAACATAGAAAACATTATCAAGGTGTTTTACCTTCCCTTGATTTGTCTTCACCTCAATCGTTCCTTTTCCTTCTACTTGGATTTGTTTGCTATCTCCAAGTTTAACTTTCAACTTGTGAGTTTCATTAATATCTCTAAATATTGATCTTATGCCTGACATATGATTAGAACATTCACTATCAAAAAACCAAATATTATCTGAGATATTATTAACTTGTGAATGAATCATAAACAACTTACTATTGTCTTTATTTTCTTCCACATAGCTTGCTTGCTTTTCTCTTTTCTAGCAATTTGCCTTCATATGACCAAACTTCTTACAATAATGACATTGAATTCGACTCTTGTAGTTCTTCTTATCATAGTTTGATTATCTTTCATCATGCCCATCAAAGTGTCATCTTCCTCTTCTTCTTTCATTTTCTCTACCATGAAATCCTCCTTTGCCACATTCTCTTCCTGTTGATTTTTTGTCTTCTTTTGAAGTAGAAAACTCCCCCTTAACCTGAAATGCTTTTTCCTCACTTTTTTTAATTGACCTGTTCAACCTTGCTTCATGTGCTTGCAAGGAACCTATTAGTTCATCAAATGAATAAGTAGATAAGTCCTTTGACTCTTCTATTGCCGCAACAACATAATCAAATTTCGGAGTTAAACTTCTAAAAACTTTTGCAATACTTATATGATCATGAAGATGTTCACCATAGGATTTCATTTGACTAACAATTTCAGTCACTTGAGAAAGAAAATCTTGCACTGATTCATTGATTTTCATAAACAAAATTTCAAACTCACGACAAAGGGTTTGAAGTTCTACCCTAATTACCCTCGATGAGCCTTGAAATTTATTTTGAAGTATCGACCAAGCTTGTCTTGATGTTGTCGTTGCTGCAATTCTTGAGAAGATTGTCTTATGCATAACTTGTTGAATGAAGAAAAATGTCTTTGAGTCCTTCTTTCTATTTTTCCTCAATCTGGTTTCTTCATCTGGATCTGCATATCCATTCTCTATCAAGACCCAAAGATCTTGAGACTTGAATAGAGTCTTCATCTTGATACTCTAAAATTCGTAGGATTTACCCGAGAAGATGAGAATAAGAGGTTGAGACATATAATTGCCATTAAAAGTCATAATGCCCAGTTCAGATTGAAACAAGGCTCTGATACCACAAATGTTGGGGAAGGAGGAGTAAGGAAATGATAAAACAGAATACTACGATCCAATTAACGAAAACGGTTTCAATCAAGAAAACGACGTAGTATTAAACATAAGGTAAAAGAATAAGAACAATCAAGATTATCTCCAAATGCACACACTCTCTTCTCTGCAATACTGCTTCATCCACTAAGGTATTATTTATAGGACATAATAGTAACTACCTCACACCACTTCTTTCATCCACTATCTCACTATCTCACCCATGATTAATAACTACCTCCACAACTCCTAAACATGAGCCACTACTCCTAAACATGTTAACTAACTATGTAACTACCATGAATAAATTCTCAACAATCATAGCTAATGTTGGGACCTAACAAATTTCATAATGTCTATGCATTTTGGTGTGAATTTTTGGCTTTACTTTCATGAGGAGGTCATCAACTTTTTTAGTTACATATGGCCTACTCATCGACTAACCTTGAAGTATCTGATGAGGTTTGATAACTATTTATGCTAATTATTTTGAGATGTTTGACGAGCTAAGTTCGTTATAACATTAAAAAATCTAACAATTCTCTGTGTTAACATAAATAAAGATTTAATTATTATGAAATAAACATATGATTTTTTATATATCTCAATGACAACAAAAGATTGATGAAACCGACTTCAAATAATTGAACTTCTGATTTATTGTTACTGTTGTTATTGTGATTAAATAAGGATTCTTCCCCTATCTATACATTGTATTTGTTATGGACATGCCACTCTAGGATTGTGAGTTAGGAGGCAAGAGGTGTAAATGGTTCAAAGAAACTTTTTAGGTCACATCATTTTCAACTCTAAACTTACCTCCTCATGAGCTTGAGTTGTATACCCGTCCGTCGCCTATCTTACACTCACTCGTGAGTGCTTTCTCAAAGCTGCCAGATTCTCGAAGATATTCTAATACTATTTGTTTAGGTCTATAATTGATAAATGATTCTTCCTTAGATTAGATGTGACAGCCACATTAAAAACTCAGGAATTCCTCTCCTCATGCCTGAATGCTTTCAATCATATATAGAGATCATCCTTGGTTGGTACTGCCAACCCCACCACCACCTTTAGCCAACTTTTGAAAATATGCAGTTCATGCATGGATGTTGCTGCTTCTTGTGCAGAGACTTAAGGCCATCATGCAGCAGTTGACTCTAGGGATTGCTTGGATGCTTGTAGCTAAAATGTTATTATTAGTGTTAAGGAAACATGTGTTTTGTTATAATTGCCCCATAGATCATCTTCATGTTTGGGACTCAATACTGTCTTGTTAATGATGCAGATAATGATCATCAATCACATATTCAGGAACCTGGTGCAGCTTAATGTCATTCTCATTCATTTTGACATTGCTGTCACCAGTACTTCAAACCAAAAGATAACTTTGCTACCAGATTGCCTGTTTAGAAGAGCTAGATAGAAAACTGACATGTGAGGGGGATCAGGTACCTACTCCAGCTTGCAAGCAACCCAGCAGCAGAGGAATGCCAAAGAACTCAGTAGCCCAGTGACACAGTTCCTCATGAATTGACTAACTTATGGCTTTTGAGTTACAGAGTTTGTGGCATCAGATTCCAGAAAAACCACAGGCATAGAATTTCACTTTTGGTTGAGAGTAGGTATCATCATCAAACAACTGAACAAGCAAAAACTTTGGGAGGTTCAAGGGCATCCAATGTTTTCAATAAGTCACAGGTGCAAACAACTGACCTGTTCCAAAGCATATAGAAGAAGTGAGGATGCCACCTCTGTTTCCCTTCTCTTTTTGCACTTCCATCTCACCATCTCCAAGCAGGTTCTTATACTCTTGACTAATCCTTTCCTCATACTTATAGTCTCTAGTCTGCCTCACATAATTCTTAGAATGTTGATGCAGGAATAAAAAAATGAGAGGGTTCAAATTGAAACAGACATATATAGATTTAGGATTGATCCTAAATCCATTCACAAAGAATTGAAAGTGGTAGGTGTATGAATGATCATGAATGTGAAACTGTTTAAGACAATTTTATCATATGCATCACCAGCAAGTTTGAAAATCCATCAAAGACTTTCCCAAACTATTTTACAATTGTAGTTCTCCATTATTCTGCTACATGTGAAAATAGAGTGTTGTCAAATAGGCTGATTCCAGGTTGGACTTGCACTAAATGTGGTAGAAAGAAAGGAGACTGAGATCATGCTTGAAAGATAGTAGGGACACAATCTAATTCAGAGAATTTGGGGAAACAATGCCTTGCAACTACATCAACCACATAAAATTCTTTAGGTTTTAGATTGGACTGCAGTAAATTGCTTCACATAACCTTTTCTCTTTCCCATTCTGAAAACACTAGTATTTGATGTTTTCACCAATAATCAAGGAATTCTATGAATAGAAAAGATGGAAGATATCAGCATATAAAAAAGCAGGATGACATGCCTGTATGCAGCAGCATTTATCACCCCAAGAATCTGAGTACCTAAAACACTCCTAATATTCTGAGAAACATGATGAGTTTTTATGATGGATTAATCTCATTCAGAGTTCTAACCAATAGTCAAAATGATGATTAACTAACCAAAATTAACCACAATAATATATACACATGTCTGCAAATTTATATATGCTTAACTTAAATTTAGAGCAATGAATAAAAAAATGCTTATATATATATATATATATATATATACAATTATACCAAAATGTTTAATGCAAAAAACCAATAAATTAAAAATTCATATATGCGAATCTGAACTACAAGAAAATAGAATTTTTTTTTTTGGCAACAGATGAAAGACTTTTTCTTTACTGAAAAGTAAAGGAATATTTCTGTTCATCATCCTTGAACACAGATTTCATCATCAAGTAGGAGGTAAATATGGAAGAGTAAATTCCATGGTAACCAGCACACCAGCAAAGGAGGGTCTTGTGAATCAGATCTCATTGACACAGATCATGTTCCTGAATGCTATAAAATTAGGCACCTAATCTGCAGTAATTAACAAAGCAAGATGCTCAGGTTCCCATGTCACCTAATAATTACATGGGAGGAAGAGTATAGATTCCCCTTGAACTCCTCTCTTTGTATCAGAGACTGTCTCTGAAAATATTAGTTGAACTCCTTGGAAATGGCCCTGCAAGTACTACTTGCAGCATAAACAAAGACTCCCCCCACATAATTTTCCCTCCCTCTTCTTCAGCGATCCAGTTTTTTGTTTGAATGCACAATCAATCCATGGTCATTTCTTGCAATGATTGGAAGGGCAAGTGATTCCACCATGCATGATTCCTGTGTCAACAGCAAAATTACTCGGCTGTTGCTGACTCTGAGGTGCTCTTTCTCTCCCCTTTTTTTTTTTTCCAAACAAAAAATAAAATAAATTACTTAATATCTAACAAATCCTATACTGTTTGTGTCATAATGAACCAAAAAATCAGAATCAAATGTTACTGGATCTTGCATCATTTGCAAGCTAGTTTGCAGGTTTATTACCTTCCCTGAAAACATGTATGATTTTATACTCTAAAATTTCTCATGAGGCACAAAATAACTCTTTAAGATTTTACAATGAGGGAAAACTTTGTTATATAAGATATCCACAATAGCCTTTTTGTATCTTAACATTTATTCTTTATGCATCATCCAAATATGTGATTCTTAGCCTCCTCTAAAATTGCAAACTCTTCACATTATCGAGTATTTCCAAGAACTTTGTGGCCTGCAACTACAAACCACACAAGAATCATGAGAAATTCTTATAATGAATCCAACGCCATTATACTTTTTATGGTCTCATAATTCGTCACGGTTCAGCTTGAACCATCTCCCCTATTTTACTTGAATGTTCCAAAGAACAAAAAAGAAAGGAAGCACAAGTGCTAAATCATGTCTTATATCTTTGTTTTTGCTGTCGTCCATAAAATTGTAGAAATAATGTGCAAGAGGATAGTGAAGCCTGAGTTCCACTAATTGGAGTCACTCTAAAGAATAAATCAATCAGATATGCAAGGTAGGCTAATACAGTCTTTAAGCATAGTTAGATGCATATTATTCATTATCAGACAGTAACTAAGAGTTCAGATGCTGATTGATTCCACTGTTATCTTACATGATATAAAATGCAGTGCTACATGGGTTCCATTTCTATGCAAGTTATATTATATACCTTTTTTTCCTGAGAGGGGCAACTCCAAATGTGCCAAATCACTATGACAGAACTTTTTGAGATCCTAAACATCACAATGAGTGGTTGGCAATGTCAGGCTGCTAGCTCAAGGCCTGTAATATGCCAAGTAAAGAAACAAAGATGAAAGGGCCAAAATCCAACAATGCCTCTGAAAGATAAAGAGAACCTGATGGTATAATGTTTCTTTGGAACAAAGACACTGGGGATTATGAGGTGGGGGGACTCAGGTCTCAAGGGTGTCTTCCTGTAGTGTGAGTATGCTAACCAATATACTTACGAGCATTGGTAGGTAGGCAGTTGCACTCTCTCTTCGTAGCATTGTGATAGAGAAATTTGTATACATTGTTTGTGGTCGAATCGAATCCACAATGGATTACATATTTGCCTTCTATAGTGCTTTTACTTACACATGCTTCAGACGGGTTTCACTCTGCAGTCGGTCAAGAAGTGCTATTATGTGGCACAGCGGTGACCATGAATGTTTAAACTGAGTCAAGAAGGGCAAGTTCTATTCAGTTTCCTTCAATGATTGCTGAGAAGTGAAGATTCTCTGGTTGGTAGTCTTTTTCACCTCTGGTTACAGCTGGGTACTTGTGTCCTTGTTCAACTCCTAGGGCTTGGAATCTTTGGCCTAATGTAGCATCACTCATCTATCCATCCTTTTGATCTCCTACATTGTGAAATCCAAGGAAAGTTTGATGGGCAGTGGTGCAATCTTGGTTTTCTGAGTTGTCTTTGAATAGGTGTCTGACTTTTCTAAGATTCTCTTCTGAAAAGGTGGGTTTGGTGAATTTTAGCTTCTGCAAGTGGTTCTAGTGCCATATAATCTACACATCTGAATGATTTGATTTCATGCAACTTGTTGTGGCAGGTATAAATCTTCACTTCTTTTGCTTGTCAGAATTTTACTGATGTGTGGAGTAGGTGATTCTGCTATTTGATAGATTCATTGGCTCCATTTTTATTTTTTTCTGTGAGCAGATTTATCTTTGCCAAATGTGTGCTACTGACCAGTGACAGTGTTGAGATTACAGCAGGCAGCTGTTCTTTCTCAATTTTTGATTGATGTAGTTTGTGCTGAACTCAGTTAAGAGTGAGGATAGTATGGGCTGCAACTCTGTATATTCTTTTGATCGACTCCCAGAGTGAGGATGACTCATTCAGCAGTGAGCTTCAGAACCTGTCCACAAGCTCAACAAGCTTGAAATCATGCAAAAATAGCTTAGATTTCCCAGCTGATTCAGATTTCACTGAGAGATCAACTGCGAAGTTTTCTTGCTACATGATGAATCCTTTCGATGCAACTACATCAAGAGATAACTCTGGAGCTCGGATGCAGAAGAAGAACAAAATCGACATGATGGAAGCTGTCAGAATCGCCTCATTATCTACTGATTATGGATCCAAGAGTGGCAGTCTGATGAAGGAACAAAAGGACACGAATCATCAGCCTAACCTTACTGGTGTTCACCAAGAAGATCCATCTAATCTGGCCACTGCCGCTGGGAATTCTTCCTCTACGACAAGGAGACGACCAAATGAGGTAGTTCAGATCCTTTTTCTCTCAGATATGTTTCGTTTGTCTGTCTTCTTTGTCGTTGCCTTCCATCGATCACAAGTAGATATCTCAACGGGCACAAGTATCCTGTCAGATACCTATGGAGATGGAAGAGGATCATGAACCGAAAACCGAGCGAAATAGTTTGACGGTGGCTACTGTTAATCCTAAACGGAAGCAGGTAAAAGACATCACTGAATCAGATCTAGTTCACGTCCGGGCTAGGCATGGCCAGGCAACAAGCAACCACAGTCTTGCAGAAAGAGTAAGATCTTGCCACCATTTGAGAGTCCCAGATTCTATAAGAGCCAATCTTTCTTTCTTGATAGATATGGACCGATATGTGCAATTTAGGTAAGAAGGGAAAAGATCAATGAGAGGATGAAGCTCCTTCAAGGCCTTGTTCCTGGTTGCAGCAAGGTATGGTTCTTGACCTCTCTATTCTATCTATCCTTATCACCATTCGACATATGAACACAGGTCACAGGAAAGGCAGTAATGCTGGATGAGATCATCAACTACGTTCAATCACTACAACAGCAGGTTGAGGTATATATCCTTCATAACATCCAACTTATTCTGCCGTATTTTGAGACATCTTCTCAGATTTACTGCTGACCATTTTATAGCAACAAATTAACTTACTTTTTTTTATTCCCAGTTCTTGTCAATGAAGCTTGCAGCTATTAATCCAAGGCTGGACATTGACAGAGAGGGTGTTCTTCCTAAATATGTATGTGGCTTCATTATGCTGATCATACTGCCTTATCTAATTGATGAGTATTGCTTATCTATGCTTCTCTCTCTCTCTTTCCATGGCAGCTACTTCAGCCCTGGAATAGCCCCTCAGCTGCTGCTGGTTTCTCATCAGACATAATTCATCAGCAACTACATCTGCCACAGCACGGTTTGATCCAATCTGGGTTATCTGGGACCAGAAACCCTCCAGATTTACTTGGAAGATCAATAGATACTCAAATGACTGCAGTAGATGGATATAACATGCAGGTATGGTCAATTCACTGACTTCATCAAGACTGGCAAACTAGGAAGGTTGATTTGTTCTGTGTATCTTCAACTAGAATTCTTGACCAGTTCATGAGCAATTTATGATTCCTCAAGAATATTAAGCTGACAAAATGAATTCAACTCAAAGAAACAAAGGGATCCACCAAAAGTGAAAGTCAAGAATGCACCAAGAACTTCTGACCACTGACCATAATACAGGGTGCTCTCTTATTCTTGTCAGTGTTGTAGCCTTGCATGCAGTAGACTCAGCTGAAATAAGATGACAGACACTTGTCAGCATGAATTTTTATGTCTGGATTACTTTCAGGAAGTGTTCCATTTGCCCAATTACCACATCATTTTTTTTATTTTTCTTCTCCTTTATCCATCGAGAAAAGAACCAAGTAACCTCCTTTGGTCCACCTATATATCACATCTGCATCCACTAAACAGCAAAACTTAATAGATGCATTAGAATAACAAAAGGCTTTTTCCTTGGATATAAAATGATAGTTATTCGAACTTTGTAGAGGAAATTGTTTCAATCTGATTTCTGCATTATGGTTTTTTGTTTTCCGTAAAAACTTGTGTTTTCCAGTCCATACAGTTGACTGCTTTTCTTTGTGGCACTGAGCTTTCTAAGCATGTGCAGGTGCCTAATGCATGGGATGAAGAGCTCCACGATGTTGTGCAAATGAGATGTAGCAGCACTACCCATCTCTATACTCATAGAATTCAACAGTAAACCTCAACAAGTGCATGCAGCATGAAACCATTATCCTGCAGTCCTCGTTGCTGCTTTGACTGAAAGTTCTTGTTGCTTCTTCATAGGTTGCATATTTCATACAGAAGACTTCGTCACTGCCTTTGAGCATCTTGCGCTTGGTTGGGGTGGTGGAGCAAGCCAAGTGAATTGAGAGGAAATGCTACCATAGAAGAACACCAAAATAGTTGCAATGCAAGAGGAAATTAACATTAGTAATCGAATCCATGGCCAGTACTCAATCATATCAGGAGAGCAAATAGAGCTAAGCTGCTAAAAATCACTCGGACCATTAATTATGAATCAATTTTTTTGATGTTCTCACTCCGTTCATAATTACATATACCAAGCTACTTATTCATATGAGCTACAGTACTCTGGAGTTATGATTTACTAAAAAGATCTGAGATGATGAAATGATACTCTCTTTATCTTTAGTTCTTAAATTCATGGTTGGGTTTCTCATCATTGCAAAAGTGGTTTGTGTTATTAGTTGTTTGCTTCTCTTTTTGACAAATATCTCCATACATGCAAATAACGAATGTCCTAAAAATTAAACTCAATATGTTGATTGAAGTCTTCATTTTTAAAACTTTTCTCTGAGCTTTTTTTCTACGTAAAGAATAATTTTATCCTTACACTTTCATCTTCTTTCGTTGATTGCCTATGTCAAAAGTGACTGAGCATCATCAACAATGACAATGAAGTGTTGTTGATTGTCTCTACCTCCATGGATAGGCCCTTGGCCATTAAGTCTATGTAGTTAACCATAAGTGTCATATGTGATGATGACGATCGTGAGAAACATATATACGAGTTTGATGGAGAATCAACAGGTTCGTGAGATAGGATTGAGACCAACGAGAACTAACGAGGTTCATAAAGATGAGAACGATTTTTAGATATGATAACTAATCCAGCAAAAACAGAATTAAAATACTCTTTTTATATAAAAATTAAAGAAAAAACTCCGCTAGGATTTTTAGATATTAGGCGTCCAATTAACTCCGGAGAGGATAAATATGCATGCATGCGTCCAAAAGATGGTGGGAACCATCGACCGGTCATCAGCAACACGTGTCAGAAATGTGGGGCTACGCTTCCGCACGGAAAGATGGGAGAAGGGAGCCGCGTCACGTGCGGGCGGCGTCCACCTAGGTGATCGGGGGCGAGGGGGGGTCTGCACCACGCGCCCGATGGGGACTGGTTGCCCCTTTCCTGGGCCTACAGCACGTGGCGGGACATGGAGCGCCAATTCCACCGCACGAGATACTCTCTGCCACGGACGACGTCACCCAGTGCACCGTGTTGTCGTCACGCTCGCATGTGACGTCGACGACCTCCGCTGCTTCCTCGCGATCCGCCTTCCGCAACCACTCACGTCACCACGGGAAAGAGCACCTAGCGGCCGCTTTGGCAGACGGCAAACGGGACGGACGTCTGATCTCCGTTCCGTTCCCGCCGGTAAGTCACGGCCGTTTTCACGGACTGTGTGTCCGTCAACTCGATCCGCTTCCCGACAAAGAGCACCCATATGGACCGCACGTGACCTTCGCCCTCCCCCACCATCCTCACGTGCCCACCGGCGTCTGGGCCCCACGGATCGTCCACCTCCTTCCACCACTTCGCGACGCCCCCCCACAGCGTCACTACAACAAACACTCTTCCCGCACGCACGTTGCGTACGCGTCTGACGATCTGTTCGGTGATCTCAGGAAGAGGGCCCACCCTTTAGTTGCGAATGGCAGTGCAGGTTGGGTCGCTTGTTATCGTTATGGGGTACACAAAGTTGTAGCAACCCTCGTCCCACCCGCGCTCCCTTTTTTTAACCTCCTACCTAATGGGACCCACTACGCCACCCGCCGTGAGTTGGCCACGTGATTCGTGAGGCAACGTGTGACCGAGGCCTTTCCACCCTTAATCACGTGGCGCCAACTCATCCACCAACCATCCCGAGACGCGTGCCGTTGCCTTGGGACAACGATTAAGTAAATTAAGAGAATAGTTGTAGATGTTAATGACCGCAAATAATGGAAGCATTCAACAGCAACAATACTTGGATGATTTGTTTGCTCCACTTGAAGCAAGAACATTTCCTGTCTTTCTAGAAAAATAAAGGGCGAGAGACTAGAATTATAATTTACAGATCATCCCTAAGCTGAAACCTTGGAAGAGAATTTTCACCGATCCAAACAAAAATCTGTGCTCAATTTTGTCTTCCAATTGAACCCCCAACTACTGCTGCAAAATCCTCGTCTTTATCTTTTTATGCTCAAGTGTTTGTTTCTGGTTTCTATGCTTCCTTGCATGAACTGGAATTTGCATCCCTGTACATGTGATCCTTATCTTCTCCTTTTCACAAGGGAAGATGCATTAAACACTGCCTAACAGAAGTGATGCGTGTGGTTCACGGAGTGGCCACAGCAACACAAAAGTAGTCCTCCGGCCGCCCACTCTTTGTCGGATGTGTCACGCAACAAGTCTGGAATCAACACAAATATATATGCTTTGTGGGAGCCTGCTTTTCTACGGACGTGTCAATTATTTGTTGAGATGTCCTTTTGTTAGCATAAGCCACTCGGGGGACAGGTTATGGAGATGATCGAGACTAGGTAGATGTGCATACATATATTTTGTGGTGTGTGGATAGAGACAGATCGATGCTGCAAGCATGCTCTCCCTAAAGGACATGATCTTATAAATATGCATGGACAATGGTGTAAGCAAGTTTCCGTAACGTTCTAACCTGGAAAGAGAGATGCAAGAAATGATTGGGAGGGTATAGTTTTCAGATATCCATGAAAGAGAGATGCTGTCAGTAGAATATACTGCTTGATCAGACAAATATTTTATGTACGATTGATCGATACTGGTTTCTAAGCAATAGTCTTCAGAAAACTAACAAAACTAACTGGGAGGGGTGTGGAGAAGTCAGCTGGGAGAACAGATGAGAAGCCCTGGTTACTATTTGTCAGAGGAAGAGCTTGCCACTGTTTGCGCGTGAGATGTTGCCATGCAGAGAGAGATTGCATACTGCCACTGGTCAGATCTCTTGGGAGCTGTGCAATGGCATGACCTATAACTGAGGTAATGGCGGGAAAGCCACAGGTTTTGATCTCATCCGAGTTCCGAAGACTTCTGTGCAACCTCATCGCGCATCCTATCTGTTTTATCTCCTCTAAATGCTCATTTCGATTGTTGTTTTTGTATCTGAAGCTATTTTTGTCAGTTTCCGATATAAAAGCCAACACAAGTGCCTGAGCTTTTCCAGTTACTTTGTCTCCTTGCCCAGTGCGATCACGGGAGTTCCACCATCGACAGCAGCAAGGTTATTATCTTTGCCTCAAAACATATAGTATCAGAACCCAGCTGTTTCCATGTATTTGTGACATCTTATCTATGCCATAGGAAAAAAGAAATGAACCTTATCATCCACTGGTTGGCATTCACAGAACAGGTGATGGTTGACAAAGTGTCCAGGAATGGTTTCATCCGATTCAATCTAGCGTAGCAGACAGTGGAGGAGGATAAGGACTCTGGTGAGCAAGGGGTAGAGGAGACGAGGTGGAGCTCGTTTCAACAGGGGACTGATGACTTGCCGACACGTACGTGGGTGGTGAGGTCATGGTTAGTCCACCACATAGACAATTACTGTTATTCCGAAAGCGTAAAAAATGGTTAGGTTTTCACTTTAAAACAAGTAATCATATTTATGAGCCAGAGTAGATACGGGATCTAAAGAGGATCTGACTCACCGTTAAAAATTTTAATCAAATTCTTCTTCCACAGAAAAACTGCTCATACTAAGATACATTATAGATTATTAGCAACATACTTCATCAAATGGCTCTTTTGTAGGAATATAATCCGTAAAAGAGAAACATTGTGTGAGCTTTATCCTAAGATATACAATTTTTTTTTTTTCTTTTGATGGATCAAAGCGAATGAAGTTCTCTTGAATTGTGCAAGAGAGGTGGCAGAATCTTAAGCACGTGAGCTTCACGTGCTCCTTCCACCCACGTCCCCAACACGCTCTGCTGTACTTCTCTCTAATATAATCTCTTCCCATCTCCGTTCTTCCTCTCCTCCTTCAAGTAAATATTATCCTAAAATAATATTCCTCTTTTATTATTGCTCGGGATTAGCGCCTAATCATCGCCTGCTAAATTATCCGCTTTCGTTAGACTCATGTGTCAGCGTCCAACCGCCGTCGGCACGTGATCCCACACATCTTCTCCATCGGTAGATCACAGCCGTACGATCGCCTATGAAGCGCCCGCATTAAGACGGAACGGAAGCCAAATCGGTCCATAGTTTCACCGCAGGCGGCGACGGGAAGAAACGGGAGAGTAACCGCCGTTAGATAACGTCAACGGCGTTTTCCGTGACGGAAAAGAAGGGTTGAGAAGAGGATATCTAAAAGCGAGAGCAGAGAAAGGAGTTCACCGTAGCGCGGCGTTTTAAGATCTCGAGGGAGTCTCGCCTCGCTTCTCCTCCGCGAAGGCCAAATTTCTCCATAGGGAATCATCACATCTTTCTCATAGTTGGATCTTCTCGTTCTTCTTGGATCCGTTCTGCTCCCCTGAATGCGATTGGGTTCGACTTCTCCGGCGGAGAATCGAGAAGATTCTTCCTAGGCTTCTGATTTGATCGAAATTCTGCGGCCGGAGTTTGGGATTTCGCTTCTTGGACAGAAAAAATTGGGCGCAATTCTACGGTTTCTGTGATGAATTGCTGAGGATAACCTGCAAAAGATAGAAGATAGATGGAGGTCCAAGGTAGGGCAGGCTACTAAACGTTCTTCCATGCGTTCTTGCAATTTAATGCCCAATTACAACGATTGTTGAGTCGATAATTCATATATGTAAACAGGGAAGAAAGTGACTCATGATTTCCTTTCGCTTTACTCCTCGGATTCGTCATTGCAGCTCCAAGATCCAAGGCCTCCCTCACAAGGTACCTGTCCGCCAAGTAACTCCATAATTTGTATTAACTGATGTAGAACTTGGAATTCTGCTGTCTACTGATGAAATCTTCATCTTGTTTTCTCTCAAATTTTTGTCTTATTTTCCTGCATGGACGCTCCGATCCTCGCAAAGTTAGCTAAATTTGGCGTAAAAATCACATCTTTATAAGCGTCTTCGTCGTTGCAAATATGTTTCCAGGCTTCTTTTTGAAGACGCGAGACTTCCTTCAACCGCCAGAGCGGGGAAAAGAGGAGGACGCTGTCCCGGTCGAGAGGCCGCCGGCGCAAGCACCTCCCGGCGAGGTGGGCACGTACGCCATCGGCCATGCGGCGGGGGCGGTGAAGCCGGAGCGGAGAGGGTGCAGCGAGGCGCCGGGTTTCCCTGCTGGGTTAGAGACCAAACCCGAACCCGAATACGGTGGCCGGACCACCACCACCGCCAGCTATCGCCACGCCAGCGGCGCTTCTTACACGCCGTGGGACAACAACGACACGGATTCCGAAGGTAACATTTTCATTACCTTTTTTATATACGTTTGGTCTTAATTAATGAAATCAGTTATAATCTCAAAATAGTTAATTATTTTCTTTTTTGCAAAAAAAAAAATCGTTTTCTACTTCCAATTCGAGACAGAAAATAGCAGTGTTTTCCTGACTCTGTTACCAAAGCAAATTTTGTTGTGATTTCTGAAAACAAAAAACAAATGTTGATGACACAGTGGTGTATAAGAGAGAGAAAAATAAAAGGAATGGAATATGCTGGTACATGCACGTGAGGCACTCGTGAGTTTCTTGGTCCTCCATAGGGCCATACAGTTCCCGTGCAAATGCCCAAGTAGAGGCCCAAATTAATTTGTAATTATAGTTCTTTGTTCACTATTCTCTTCTCTTTATGAAACGTAAAGTTTTATATGAAGCTCTAATTACTATTTTGATTGTGAAAGATGTAAAAGCTTGTGAGCTGTTGAGTCTTCGGATAACTATTAACTAAAACTATAACTAGATATAAAATAATTCAAATGAATTAGGAATAGAAATTAGAAGAGAACGAGAGGAAGATGAGGAGTGGTGCATAAATAAAAATCTAGGATCAGAGATCAAATTGCATAAACAAGAATTACTACGAAATTCAATTTGGGATCTTCGAATTACCATAAAATTTAGGATGTCGTATGCTGGTTGGTTTCATGGCAGGGCAGAGGACGTCACCCTTTGCTGCCGCAGGTGAATGCCATGATTCTGGACCCATCCCCGCCACTGTCACCATAGCCGCACCCACCACCGGCAGGTTCGTCTCCTTTGTCTTCCTCTTCATCCCTCTATTTTCTAGAGGCTTTCTCGCCTGAACAGTGTGGGCAACTGTTTGACAGGCAAGACACAACGCCAGAGAAGAAGCAGCTGACGGAGGCTGCCACGTCGAGATCCAGTCGAGCTTATGATGGAGTGCAAGATGAGGATTTTGCAAAGAGGGAAGACTCTTCCACCGGTAAAAGTGGCTTCTTTTTTGCTTCGTTCATATTATTCTTTATCCACCTTCATGGAGCCACAGAAGCTTAAATTTTGTTACTTGTGTTGCTTTATCTATGGAGCAAAATCATCTGATTTTATTCATTTTCCTTACAATGAGATGCAGATTTGACCATCAAAGTAGATGGAAAAGCCGCGAGTTGCATCGATCAGAGACCAAACAACCCACGATCAAAGCATTCTGCCACAGAGCAGAGAAGAAGAAGCAAAATCAATGATAGGCAAGTCAACGAAAAGTGTTTGTTTGGTTCCGAAATCTGGTGTCAGGCAGTTCCTTATTTTCCTTTTTTTGGAGTGTCATGCAATGACAAGATTAGACAGAGGATCCAACAAATTATAGTGCTCCTTAGAACTAGAATTTGCATTTCCCTACCGTATAGTTCATTATAGACAATGTATTGTAGAACATTGTTTTGGTTCTACTGGTGTTGGCATGGTTTTTGTTTCAAGTATATTGAACAAAAAATTATGTAAAGATCGATAAATCATGACAAAGTTATTGTGCTAGAAGGTGTATTCAGCTGAATGCTTTAGCCTTCTCCGAGCACAAATATTATAAACATCTGAGTTAATATGACTGAAGTTTTATAGGAGACGTGTTGTTAAATTGGGAGCATAATTTCCACAAGTGGATGCCAACTTCATGATTCTTACCATTTGATTGACAGCATAGATTTTACTTCATCATTTAATCGTCCTTCTTGTTTAACTTCATTCTTCAGTCCGCTGCTTTTTTGGATTGACCTTTACATGGAAGTATGGTAGTACATAAAATACATATATCCAAGATGTAGAGTTATTTACTTGTCTTAATTTTTCTAAATTTAATGAAATCCAAGGTGTAGAGTTATATACTTGTCATTTATTTTCCTAGACTTGTGTGTTTATAATAGAACATAAAAATATTGTGCAGATTTCAAATACTCAGGGAGCTCATACCTCATAGCGATCAGAAGAGGGATAAAGCATCGTTTCTCATGGAGGTAATCCGTCATGCCAGGGGTATTGAAGTACAATAGTCTCTTCTTTCTACAATGGTGTTCTTTCTCATTAACATCTTTTAGCAAACTTGCTTCAGGTCATCGAATACGTCCGCTTCTTACAAGAGAAGCTACAGAAGTATGAGTCATCAACCCCAGGATGGAATAAGGACAATGCCAATTTAATACGTTGGGTAAAAAAATCACAAAGCATGATTTATATGTGTGCATAATATAATGTGTTCTTTCACACATGCTATTATGATGGAGTAACGTTTAGCATGTTCTTATGTTTTTAAAGAAAATTCTTCACCATATTAACCTTAAACTGGACCTGTGGCCAAATACAAACTAAGATTGAAACTAAAATCCAGGAGTATGTAGCTTTTTTGATTCTGCCGAAACAAAGCAAGATGATGGGTGACCACATTCACATTTCTCCTAATGTGACAAAATTTTTCACATGATTGAACTCTTTCCAACCATCAAAATGTCCTTGAGTAAAGCTTGTAGGTGTCATGGTGCATGAATACTCCCATTGAGATAGTCAATGATCTCCAACACATGTGAACGGATTAGGATTTTCGCCCAGCCTTCATCCTTGGCTCGGCAAAGCGCCGCTTGTATAGAGCTTTGCATTCCACCTGGTTGGGGTTACCGGTCACACATTTTTCACGACCTGCAACCACCACATTGCCATCCTTGACTCTTGTGATGTGTCCTGTATCTACAACAGAAGAAGAATACAAGAATCAGTCATCACAGTCTATAGCGATCTAAGCATCCTCTTCAATTTCCATGTTCCTATCTAGCATCCCCTGTTTGTGTCCTCTAACATAGTCTTGATTATAGCAACAGTCATATATAGAGACTAATTATGTCACTAGGATATTTTAGAAAAGGGGACTTTCTCGAAAGTGTGTAATGACTCCTTAGTCGGTATCTCTAGATTTTTTTTTCTCTGTTTCATGAAGCCCACAACCTGAGGTTTAAGTGTCTTTGTAATTGACCTTTATATTCTTTTCTTTTTTAGCTAGATTCATTTACATTTAGATTGTAGTAACCAACTAAAAATAAACTAACTGTTTGCAAGATGAGTTGTGCTTATGGACTGCTGCATGGATCCTACTATCCTTGCTGTTCTGATTCATCTATGCTAACCAAATTAGAAGCAATTTGTGTCTGGTCACTCCAACCTAGTGATACCTTTGTTATTTCTGCAAACTGAAAAAAATCTTTCAATCTTGTGCTTTGGATTTTTGGCTGGTAATATTTTCTTTTAATCATAATGAGGAACAAACATGTGCACTTTCCACTGTGAAACTAGGGGCACAAAATTACTTCATCATAATCCTGCTTGCATACTTTTTCTTATTTTGCTAGTCTTCTTTTCTGATAAGCTTACTCATTTATCTTTTTTGCTTTCTTTTTCTTTTTCTTTTTGGTTAAAAAAAAAAAATTGTGTAGCAGAACAGCAGCCAAGTCCCTCCAAATGGTTTATCTGTCCCACCTCATGTAGTGAAAAACGATTCTGCTCCTCCTGCACATGTGTTATCCAAAATACTTGATGAAAGTAGAGTTTCTGCTCCTCCTGCACATGTGTTCTCCAAACAACTTGATGAACGTAGAGTTCCAGTTGTACCTCCTTCCCCATTAAGTCCGCACAATCCACCTGCTGCAGGTCATACTGCTGGTGTCTTTTACAAGACAAATGGCAACCTGGCTGCCACACAAAATCTATTGCATCCAAGGTTGTTCCCTGTCGGAAGGGAAACTAGCATTTCTCAGTCACAGCAGAGGCTGGCTGATGCTGGTAACACGGCATCCCACAATAGATCTCCCTGGGTAAGAACATGCAGCCTTGCTGATTGTTCTGTTAGCAAGCAGAGGTTGAATGAACAAGAGGAGCTGACAATTGATGAGGGCACAATCAGTGTGTCTACTGTTTATTCCCATGGGTGAGTATTAAGCATAACTTCATAACTTGATTCTATTTCTGACTATATACTTCTGACAATGCACTGTTATGCTGTTTTTCTTCAATCTGGTATTTTTACCCTAGCATTTTTGTAAGTGGATCTTCTTGTCAATCATTTTAGATTAATTTCCTCTGTAGTGGTAGAGATGTCTGTTTGCTGTGAAAATTTTAGTCTAAATTAAATGTCCTCTAAGATACAAATCGATCTTTCAAACATTTTTCCATGACATTTATTGCATATTTGCTTCTTTGCCTGGTGGGAAAACAGGTTGTTAAACACGTTGACAGAGGCATTGCAAAGCTCTGGCATAGATCTGTCTCAAGCCAATGTTTCTGTGCAGTTTAAATTTGGCAAGCCACCAATTAATAAGAGGTCTGATGCCTCAGCCACAACTTCCACCATTAAGGTATGGGCTCTATTGTTTCCCAACTTCATGGTTTTCTACTGGCTTTGGATGGTAAAAGGGTTTAAAATCTCGGTCTAGTAGTAGTAGTAGTAGTAGTAGTAGTAGTAGTAGTAATCAACTATATTAGTGCAGTGCTAATATACCAATCAACTGAGAAAAAAATATCACACCGACTGTTATTTAAAACCACGATTCATAGGTTATAAAGATGTCTAATCTTATTCTTAGAGCAAAAGTAAATAATAGCAACGGTCATATGAAAATAAATAATCATTCTACTGTCTCATGATTGAAACTTTTTTCAATTTCTTATATATACAGATACTTCATTCAGCATAGAATTTGCACGTGCATAACATACAACCATCGATTACTGTGAATCTTGTCTTCAAGTTGCCTTTGTTTTCTTATGCTAAACAATCCTAGTCTGTTAACTTTTATTTCCTTTGCATTATTATAGGATCCAGAAGATCCTGCAACATGTAATCAATCAATTGGTTACCACAGGATGGGGATCAGTGGCGAGGAATCATCACGAGCGTCCAAAAGACACAAAGTTCATAGCTAGTACTGCATTCGTTGGGCATTATAATTTGATTTTGTCATAATGATGAACTCTTCATATGAATGAATGTATATTCTGTTCAGCCTTTGTGGCCTGTTGAGGTGGTTGGGAACTGTTGTGTTCATTCTTTCATTTGCGTCTCTGTTTTCTCTCAGAGGCCTCCGTTACAATCGTGGGGCTGCTTCATTTTCATGCTTCCATTCATGTGAGAAGTCTCTTCTTGTTTTTATTTCTTGTAAAATGATTCTTACTGTGGGTTAACAATATAAGTTCAAACTTATGACACTGTTTCATTAAATCTTTTGTAATAGATATCTATCCTAGATGTATTGGCTTCAAATTTTCGGTTATTGCAGCTTGATTGTTGGTGCAATCTTTATTATGATAAGATTTTTTTAGGAGACGATTTTAATGTAACTCTTCTAATTATTTATCTTGGATCATGTGCTCTTGTTTATAACTAGATAGGATCTCTTAGAGACTAAATAACACAATATGTGATGATATGAATATGCATATAATATGAGATTATAGATCTTCTCTCATCTTCTCTTTGTTCCTAATTCATCGTCTTATAGCGGTCCTATGAAGGATAGGAAGAGAGTAGAACGCGAGTCTAGTTTTCTTTATAGATCGACATTGCTATGGCTTCCAGAAGCATGTAGATCAGATAAAAGCTTTATTTCTATATGACATTGAAAGATATCTATCGTAAATTTGATCTATTGTTATTTAATTTTAGATTTGACATTAAAGTTTTTCATATAACAAAAAGCATAAGGATGATTTTTATGCTTATAATCGGTTTAGAGTCATGTTTGTGAAATCAAATTCTTTAGATCTATTTGTTAGCACCTTTCACTCACGAAAAGATATTATTTAATTTTTATTTACAATGCTTGAATGATTCGTTTGTATTGTCAATGTGTTTTTCTATCTAATTCGTCATATCGTCTGCTTGCAAGGGATGTAAAGTTTCTCATGCTTGATCGATGGATCATTGTCGACAACTTGTTATCAACAATAGTATTATTAAGGACGATAGCCTTCGGTGGTTACTAGCCCAATTGCGGGCCGAACTGTGTATGCAGCGAAAGTGCTGTACATAACAACAACCTTGCGACAACTACAGCGCATCTGATGGTTATGATGGCTAAGCAGCACCGCTGCATGTGGCGATTGCAACAACAGTATCACTACCTACATTGGTTCCAAGGGTTGCATCAATGCCACTACGATGACATCTTATGGCCACAGTTCGCATCATTGGATGTTGAAGGCCAACAGGGACGTTGGACGATATGTGTGTGCACAACCATGCTGCAGTGATCATAGGGGTCATCGGGCAATGCGCATGCACAATCGCACATGAGAGGGGAGGTCGCATGCAAGGAGTTGCTCATATGTTTTCGCATGCAAGGAGGTTGCATGCAAGGAGTGACAGTTTAGGTTTTAGTAAAAAGATAATTTTACCCCTCATAAATCAAATATTTCTAATATATTTTCTTAAATTTTATCTCTCAATTATACCCTTCATAAATTAAATATTTTTATTATATATCCCATGAAAAATTATAGTTTTACCCTCTAGAAATTTAAAAATTTTATTTTAAAAAATCCTCAATTATAGAATTAATTAATTTAGTTTATGTTAATCAAATACTTCACTCAGACTTGATAATAATTATATTTTTATTACTGATTTAGATTCGATCAATCAAGTCTTAATCAAATTCAGAAAGTCAAATTTTTATTTTTATCAATTTTAATCTTAATAAGTCTAATTGGACAAATGGTCAGCCCAAATTTATGAGCTTAATTTGGGTAGTCTAATATAGGGATTGATCATTAAATAGGATTGACTAGTATAAGGAGTCCATATAGAATTAAAAAAATATAAATTATAATTTTATTTTATAATTTTCTCATATGACTTATTGATAAAATTTTATATGTGATAAATACATTTTTTAATTATAATTCTTGGATATTTATTAGTTATTCATATATATATATATTTGAAATAATGAAATAATATTTATTTTTCATATAAAGTCATGGTTTATGTTTCATCATGATTATAGTTGTTATACGAGTTTTTCTTTATGCTGATGAATGTTCAATAATTATTATGATTACTATTATTATTAAACTATTTTAGTATAAATTAGATTTAAGAAATTTGATGAATAATATTTGTAACTTATATCCCTAAGTTTTATTGACTAGTAATTGCCAAAGTGGTTTGGGATGATAGACTTATTGGATATAAATTATAATAAATATTTTTTATTTATAAAATATTTTAAATTAGATTTATATTATTGTGTTAGTCTTATAGTAACCAGTGATCTACACCAATAATCTATAAATTTATATTAACAAATTAATACTAAATGATATTAAAAAATAATATTTATACTAACACACATAATTAAGAGATTTAAAAAATTCTAAAAGAGAATGTAATTTGAATAATTATGTAACAGCATAGGATGATGTTGTTTTAGATATCCTTTTGATTTATGATTATATACTAGTAATACTATTCTATGAGTATAGTATCAATACTCTATAGATAATTTTGTATAAATACTAAATATATCAATATTTCACTTAAAGGTGATAAAGATAATATCAATAGTTTAATATTTATTAAAAAACTCAAAACATTAATATTATATTAATATCCTTAATACTATATTAATATCCATATTTATATTTAATCTAAAAACTTAAATCATTTTATTGTAGTGGTACTTCATTCATTGTATTCTAATAAATATCCCTATATTTTTTAGATTAAATTAATTATAAATGATGTGAGCATATATAATTTACACTTGGTATGTTAAAATCTTGATCAAACTAGTTGAAAGTATCACAGACTTAAATATTAAAAATTATGTAAAATAAATAATTGTAATAACTGATCCAAAAAGGTCACTCAATTTTTTTGATAATTATTAATAGTATTTAGACTTTGTTACAATATATAATTAGCATATTGACTGACATATTAATAAAAAAAGTGACTAAAATTTAGTATAATAATATTTGAGGAATTCAAAATTATATTTCTAAGGTTGAAAAAGTTATAAGTTTAAAAACATTGAGCATGAATTTAGTTGAGTCGTATAATTTATTTTTAATTTTATTTTCCTAAGTTTAACTTATTAAAATTTACTATAATAATATTAAGGATAATTGAAACTTAAATGAGATAACTAGTATATATGTTTGAAAATAATTAAGATTAAAGTAAAAAATACTTATAATATTTTGAATATTATTTAAGAAGTGGGTAATAATAAAAAATAATTGAAACATAAATCATCTAAGTTTATAAATACTATATAAATTTATAAAAGAAAAATCTTTATATTAAAATGCTACTTCTTTAACAAGAAAGGTTATGTGAATAAAAATGATAAGGTTTGGTTTGAAAAAGAAAGATATAAGTCCGACGTTTGTATGTTTCAAATCAAACATTATATAAATCTTTTTCTAATACTTGGTGGATTAATTCTAAATTAGTATTCCAATAATAGATATTCAATTTATATGGAAATAAAAAAATAAAATCTTCATCATCATAAGGAATCATCTTAAACCAAAAGCATTAATAATTAGTATTTATCGCCTATGCCTAGAGATGATTCTTTTAATAGATCTTGAGGATGTTTATTATGTTCCTATAATTCTAAAAACTTAGGTTCATTATATGAATTATCATGATATTTTTTTAATAATTATAAACTCAATATATTTATAATTTAATAAAAATAATTTTAAATTTTATATAATGGTTTATACATAATTAATATAAATATTAAGTTTGCAATGATCCTATGATCAAATATTAGAACTAAACATGATTTTATGGACTCCTTGAGATAATATATACTTACATCTAGGGGTCACTTCATATTCTCTATTTTACTAGAGAGAGATTTTATCACCTTTATAGATTATCTATTGAGATATGACTATCTAATGTTTTAGGTTATTAACACGTTTAGGTGGAAGTTGAGAGATAATTAGATAATTAAGTTAAAAATTATCAAATTTGAGAGGGGTGATAAATTTTATGATAGTTAGATGAACCTAAAATAATTTTGGCTATTTTGCTAGGTTCCTAGAAAAGCAAGGTATTTGTGTTCACTATGTTTTACCAGATATGACATAGTAGAATAAGATTATTGAAATGTGAAATCTTACTCTTATGAATATTATTAGGAGCTTGATAAGTTATTCTTTTGTACTTAAATCGGGAGAAGCTCTAAGGATAGTTATATATATTTTGAACATGATTCTTATAAGTAAATAGCCAAAATTCTTATTAACCCCCCCATCCTATGTCTTAAAATCAAAGTCACCCTCGTATTTTAAAACTCATCTAAGTGACCCCCGTATTATGATTTCACATCAAAGTCATCCCTCATACATTAAAACTTGTCTAAGTGACCTCTCGTACTATGCCTCAAAATTAAATTAACCCTCTATACTTTAAAACTCGTTTAAATGATACCCCGTACTATGATTTTACATCAAAGTGGCCCCCTCTATTAGAAATAACGTTATGCCATTAGGTAAAATAATTTAGAGGATTATAACTAAATAGTCCCAAAGCCATAATCTAGTTTCCCCTCTCTTTTTTTCTTCTCCAACCTCTATCGGTATTCTTTTCTACAACTCCGATCTCTGTCTTTCTTCATCAACCTTTATTGATGTTAGTTTATTCAACTTTCTGCTGTCTTTCTACCTTTCCCGTTTTTTGTTCGGTATAAGTTTATTTGTCTTTTCATTATCTTTCTGTCTTTCTATTTTTTCTTTACTTGAGATATGTGATTTCTATAATTTTATTGATAAATAAATAAAAAGTAAAAATATATATACTTTTTTAAGTTTTAAATTATTTTATTAATAAATAATTTCCTAAGTTATTTTACCTAATGACGTAACCTTATATCTAACAGAGGGGGCTATTTTAATGTGAAATCATAGTTTTAAAGTATGAGAAGTGACTTTGATGTAAAATTATAATATATGAGTCACTTAGACAAGTTTTCAAGTACGGAGGGCGACTTTGATTTTGAGACATATTTTAGTATTGATTAATAATCAATATGTTATGAAGTATGGGGGTCAGTAAAAATTTTGGCCTAAGTAAATTACATCAACTCTTTTAAGTTTTAGATTGAAAATAACTAACTTTAGATATTTACATATTTAGGATTGTCCTATAAAAATAAGAGTCTTAAATTCACATAAAAATAAATTTGATTCAAAGACTATTTTTGAATATTTTATTATTTATCTAAAAATTTAAATGGATATAAATTTTATTGCCCTAATCATAGTATGAATATAGTTGAATATGGTAATACAAGATTCCTAAAAAATAACGCATCAATGGGAGTGATAAAAATCTTAAATTTTAATTTTGATATTAACAAAATATAGGTTGATATTTCTTTATTATTTTATTATCGAGAGATTATTGTTCCTCAAATCACTAAATGATTTGATAAAAAGATGAACAAAAAATAATATTAGTGAACTCCAACATAATATTGATATCGTTGCTGATGAACTTGTAAAATAATCATAATTGATGGTTTTGAGAATATCTCACGAGAAAGGTGACTTATCATTTTTTATTATTATGTGGTATATTTACAAAAATCAGATTATGATATAGGATTCAAAAAAATCTTTCATTGTTTTCATAAGTTATGAAAATTAACGATCTCAAAAGTGGTAAGATACAGTAACAAAAGAGTTACAATCAATGAGTCATAATAGTGTTTGATAACTCATCGATTATCCAATAATTGTGAAGGAGTTTATCATATAAACATAACACAAAGGATAATATTAAAGAATATAATACCTAAACTTGTGGTCAAATATTTTATTCACAAAAAAAAGCATCGACCATAATGAGATATTTCTCTATTTTTTAAAATTAACTCGGTAAGAATCATAATGACATTAGTAGCTTATTATAATTTTTAATTCCATTATATAAATGTAAAAATAAATTTTTTAAATGGAGATCTAGATTTATATGTGTCAATCTAAATGATTCATATAAAACATGAAATAAATATAAAATTTAGTATGTAAATTGATGAAATCCATTTATAACTTTAAACAAGCCTCCAAATAATATATATAAAGTTTTTTGATATAATTACTTCTTTCAACTTAAAAAATACTATTAATTAATATTTATATCTGAAGATTAATGGGAGCAAGTTTGTTATATTGGTCTATATATAGATAATATTTTACTTGCTAGTAGTGATATTGATTTATTATATTGAACTAAGAAATTTTTACTAAGAATTTAAATATGATTGATATGAATGAGACATCTTATATTATTAGCATTGAGATATTCATGGATAAATCTCAGAGAGTTTTAGGACTTTCTCAAAGATGATATGCTGACCGAGTCTTAAAGAGATTTTGTATATAGCTTTGTTCAACAAATAATAAAAGTAAAAGTTTTAGTCAAAACAAATATTTTTAAAATTATTTTAAAAAATTAAATAAAAAATTATTTATATATGCATAATTGGAAGTCTATTATATGCTCAAGCCTATACTAGATCATATATTAGTTTTATAGTGAAAATACTTGATAGATATTAGAGTTACCTAATAACGAAAATACCTAGAGATTACAAAGAAATTAATATAATATTTGGAAGGGACTAAGGATTATATGCTCATATATATAAAATTAGATCAGTTTAAAATAATAGTATTTTGAAATACTGATTTTGTAAATTACCTCAATAATAAAACTCCACTTTATGATTTATATCTATTTCAATTGGAGAAATAATTTATAAGAAAAATATATAAAATAATATATTATTATATTTTTAATAAAAATAATTTTGTGATATACTTTGAGGTAACTAATTAAGCTTTATGATTATAAAATTTTTTCTTAAAGCTTGATGTGGTCAAACTAAATTAACAAGTTGTTGAATATATCTTGTCATGCATATTAAGTTTCTTATGTAAGAAGAACAAATAATATTGAGGCTCTATACATTATGATATAAAGTAGTTGATAGTTAGAGAAAAAAATCAGAAATAATTAATATCAATCAAGAACTTGAGTTTCACTATATTAATTGTTGATCTATTTACTTAGTACTTACAACTTAAAATATTTGAAAGAATATAATTCTTATGATTAGGTTGGTGAGCAACTTATAAAAGATATAGTGATGCATTTCTATGTAGATATTATAATTGATATTATTATTTATGTAATTAAAGTTAATTTATTTTTGTTATCTTATTCTTATTTATATATATACATATTATATTATGGTTGAATATGCTAACAGGATTATCTTGATAAGATAAATTATAAAGATTATTTTCGACTATATTAGGGTGAGCTAATAGTGTTATGGTATATAAATGAAGTATATCATTAATGGCTTACAAACTTAATGTGGTATTATGTTTCTTAGACTTATTAACTTGTTTTATAAAATTTGTGTGCACATGTCAAATTTTTTTTAAAATTTTAAAATATAATTAAATAAATTATTTTAAATAAACTTTTATTTTATTTATTTTTATTTTAAATTTCTTTTATACCTTATTAATTAATAGGATAAATGAAAAAAATAGATTATGTGGCCCTATTATATATTATGAATATGATTGGATTCTGACTACGATTACAAATGTTGATTATAGGTACTTTACAAGCTAATACCGTGAGTGATGATATGTGTGACATGTTGTGTAATCTTTTTACTTATTATTATTAGCATATTCTCACTTTATTTTACCTATTACATATATTATGATATTCTTGAATTTATGCAATGAAAATCAGATCGTAATGAGATCAGATAATGAGACTGATTCACCTTTAAACATATATTCTAAATAATCCCGATTATAGGTTACTCGAGAGGAACATCGAGATAATTAGACAAACTAGTATATTATATGCATGTCTATATAATGGAGGTAATATGTTTTATAGCCGCTCATGTAGGGACACTAAGGGTACAATATATGTGCTCATTGGAGAATGAGTTCACTGATTGATCTTATTATGAAATGCTAGATGATTAATGTTACCTAATGTCAGATAGTGATTCCATAGTCTCAGTTGTGTGTTTGATCCTTAGACTTGAGACATCAAGGATATCTTGTTTGAGTATTCATTTCTTTAATGCCGGACTTACAAGTCTACGAGTCTCAGATTTAATACAACAGATTATTGAAATTTGTAGCCAACCTTACGAATGCAATTGCATGTCAATAAAAGATTATCCACTCTCAGCATCACAAGAGAAATATCTTGTGTGTTCTTACCTAGGCAAATCCCTAGTTAGGGTTGTTCGGATTGATAGAGAAGTTCTCCGGAATAATCTAATTAGAGCGAGACTCGGATGGCTTCCGCATGAAGCCTGATAGTGCCATGTCCAAGATACAGTCTATAAGATATTAGATAGATGAGAGACGATAGATACATGATGATTATAGATAGATAGGTCCAATAGATTAGATCTCTTGTACCGGCCAGGATTATAGCATATTGGCTTAATATATCCATAGTCGATGAGTTGAGTGGATTATTATAGGTTAACAATTCACTAAGTCAGAAGGAGTTTTGATGGGTACAACTCACAACTAACTCAATATTGGGCTCAAAAGGTCACACATATAGTGGATGTTACGATAAGTAGAGGTTCGATATAAGATATCCGTGTAGCCTTTATTTTATTGGATATCCAATACACCCTTATATTATTATATCATATAGATGAGATCCAATAAGAGCTAATAAGATATTATTGGATAAAGATCCACTCATCTAAGAGGCTTGGATAGTTGGATAGAAATCCAATACCCAATAGGACATGATCCATTAGGGTTAAGTTGATAGGGACCTATATAAATAGGAAATGTCGAAAAGGTTTATAGGTTAGAGCTTCTGGTGGTTGCCCATCCTATTCTCCTCAGCTTCTTCTCCTCTTTGGGAGATAAATCTTGGAGACCAAGATCCGTAGCAATTTGAGATGTGTTATCACTACATCCACCGTGTAGACATCGCTAGAGAAGAGAACATATGATCTCCTTCATCGATGCCTATAGATTTAGTTTTTCAGGGATATGTGATCTCCCTAGGTAAAACATCTAACACATGTTATGTAGTTTTTTTATTTTACCATTGTTCGCACGCAAAGATGATTTGATAAATGTGGGAGACTTTTTGTTTTGTTTTTTCCCTATATATATAATGCTCTAATAAGGTTTCCCAATAGGGGTATCAGAGCTAGGGTCATCATGCGATGAATGGTTTATAAACTGCGTGTGTTGTGTTGAATCACATAACATTATTCTACGCATTCTTGTTGTATGTAGAGATGCTTACAACGGTCACATGCGTAGAGTCGACATGTGTGCAAGGGTTGTAGAGGAGCCACTTGCTTGCGAGCAGACTACTTGCAGGTAGGGGCGGTGCCGACGATAGTAGGGCGCCTACAGGGGTGACCACCTACAAGCACGACCTTGTGAGCAGGCCGCTTGTAGGCAAGGGCGATCTCTTGCAAGGGCGACACCTATGGAGGTGGCACTCATGGGCATAGTACTCGTGGGTAGTCTGCCTACGTGCAAAGGAGGCACCCATGGGCAAGGGCGGCCACTCGAGGGTCGGGGTGACCACTCATGGGCAGGGGCGTCATCTGAGGGTAGGGGCAGGGGCGACCGCCCGCGGGAAGGGTTGATTACTTGTGATGTGTAGTAGTGCGGCTTGCTACAAAGGCATTGACGCACTAGCTACCGCCTACGAGAGGGCAATTATGCCCCTATAAACTTAAGAAATCCCAAGGTTTGTCCTTCTATCCAAATTTTAAAAATACCCTTAAAAAATTAAAAAAATCCTTGTATGTCCTAAATTTTAAAAAATATTAGTTAATTAAAAGGTTTAATTGACTATTATTATTTTTTATATAGTAGTTCTATATGATGATGTATACGTGTGATATATGGTGTGGGAGAATGATCATAAATCATGTGATGATGTGTGTATGTGTGATTATTATTACTGAGGCCTACAAACCTTTGTTTTTTCTCATTTATTGTCAGGCCTATATGCTTGTAATTATATTTAATAACACAAAAAGGCACGACGGGAGTGTGAAGATGCCTGCGAGACCCACGATGCTGAGACAAACTATTGTGATACATGAAAATGCGTCGAAGTGTTGACGGAACCGATGATAATAAGATGGACGACGATGGAGCATGGAGATGAGCTGATACACACATAAATTCTACTATGAGAGATTAGGCCTATTGGCTTGGCCCTAATCACATTAGGTGATGGTTCATGATCATCCGATATAATTATACATATGTAATATGTGATTACTTATACACATATTATAAATAAATAAATATATGTGTATATATATATATATACATATATATACATATATATATATACATATATATATATATACATATATATATATATATATATATATATATATATATATATATATATATATATATATATATATATATATATATACATATATATATATATATATATATATATATATATATATATATATATATATATATATATATATATATATATATATACCCATGTGGCCTTCAATCGTCATAGGAAAAAATTAATTCTCGATGTAGGTTAAGTTGGTTAAGTCCTTCGAGGCTCACATATTTTTGCGATTCAAGATCTTGTCTACGATTATAGAGATATCACCGGTGACCTGAGGATATTATATGCTTAGTTGAATCTCTCATGGACATATCATTAAATCAAACTCATATTATAATGATGGTGATGACTTAACTGAACATCAATATTAGTCGAGTCCCTCGAGGCCATGATGATTCGAAGGCTGAATAAGAGGAAATCATAAGGAGTTGTGATTGACAAAAGTTGCCTACCTTTCTAGGCTTAGTGTGATTGGTCAAGTCCCTTGATATTACACTAAGAAGTTGATCGGATCTTGATCCCTACTAGAAGTTTGTCAGAGTTTTTCATTTCACGTGTGGAGGATATCATATGACTCGCTAGAAAAATAATGGGAGTAGATTAATATAGGCGTTTGTATCTTAATTTAGTTTTCTGTAAAATTTACATGTTATTATTTATGCTACATCTCTTTTTATTAGAAGCATGTTGCTTGAAAACCCCTTATGTGACATACTTGATACCAATCGCCTCACTGGTCCAAACCATATGGATTGGCTTCGCAACTTAAGAATTATTCTCATATATGTATGTCTTTAACATGATATTGCCAACGCTAAAGGAAGGGGTAAACGAGGATGAGATTACTCCCTATATGAAGTATATAGATGGTTCCACTATGGCTAAGTGCTATATGTTGGCCTTTATAACTCTTGAGCTACAGAGGCAACATGAGAGCATATATGTCGATTCCATACTCCTTCATCTTCACCAACTGTTTGAGGAAGATGAAAGAACTCAGAGATATGATATATCCAAGAGTCTTTTCTATGCTAGGATGATAGAGAGAACATTACTTCAAAACCATATACTAAGGATGATTAGATGGATCGAGAAGCTCACAAGTCTAGGAATTGTCCTAGAGGATAACCTATGCATAGACCTTATACTTTAGTCTCTCCCAGACTCCTTTTCATAATTTATCATAAATTTTAATATGAATAAATTTGAGATGACTCTCCCTAAGTTCATTAATATGTTGAGGGAAGCATAGAGTACCATTAAGAAAGAAAAATCAGTTCTCTATATTAGTGAGACCAAAAGGAAAATGAAAGCTAACAAGTCCCCTAAGAAGGGCAAGGGCAAGGGCACACCGGGTAAGATAATTATTACTAAGAAAGACACGGGAAAGGACAACAGTGATTCCACTATGACAAAAATGAGCATTGAAAGAGTATCTACAAAGAGCTTGCAGAGAAGATGAAATAAAAGCTTAGAGAAGCTTCAAGTACATTTATGATCAGTCTTAATTTGTCAGATTTTTATGATAGCACATGGGTATTAGATGCTGGGAGTGCTTATCATATCTGTAATTCATTGCAAGTTCTGACAATACCTAGGAGATTGGTAAGAGGCGAGATGAACCTCAAAATGGGCAATGGAGCAAGAGTTATTGTAGTTGCTATTGGCGAGGTCACTCTATATCTACCTGATGGAGCTACTATTGCATTATATGCATATTATTACATTCCTTCTATTATTAAATATATTATTTCTATTTCATGTTTGAGAGTTAGTTGATATAAATTAGTTTTTGAGAACAATAGTTATTCATTAATATTGGATAATAAGATCATCACTAGAAAAATATTGCATAATAGTTTATTTATGCTATATATAGCTCCATAAATCATGAACGTAAGTGCGTTCAAAAGGAAACAAGATAAGGTGAACAATATATACTTGTGGTATTGCAGGCTAGGTCATATCCCTAAGGGAAGAATTAAGAAGTTGCTAAAGAATGAATATTTAGATCAATTCAACTATGAGTCATATGTAACTTGTGAACCTTGCCTTTACGAAAAGTTGACCAACTCTCTATTTAGTGAAATTGGAGAGAGAGCTACCGAGTTATTGGAATTCATACATAGGCGATGTGTATGGTCCCATGTCAACTCAGGCCATAGGTGGTTACTCCTATTTCATTACTTTCATTAATAATTTCTCTGGGTATGGACATGTGTACTTGATGAAGTATAAGTTTGAGGCCTTTGAGAAATTTAGAAAATATAAGAATGAAGTAGAGAAACAGATTGGAAATAGTATTAAGACTTTTCGATCGGATAGAGAAGGATAATACTTGAGTACACAGTTTATCTATTTCCTCACGGACCATGAGATTCTATCCCAATGGACACCTCCTTATACACCTTAGCTCAACGGTATATTAGAAAGGAGGAATCACATACTGTTAGACATGGTATGGTCCATAATGAGTTTCGTTGACTTACTCGTCTCATTTTGGGGATGCCCTAGAGAATGCAACTTACATTCTGAATAAAGTTCTATCTAAGTTGGTAGTGTCCGCACTATGTGACATATGAAAAGGAAAAAAGCTTGATCTAAAGGTTATTAAGATTTGGGATTATCCTATCCACATTAGAAGATATAACCCGACAAGTTGGAATCAAGGATGGAGTGATGCAAGTTCGTGGGATGCCCCAAGTAAAATTATGTGTATTATTTCTATCATCCTAAGGATCAAAGGGTCTTTGTTGCTAAGAGAGCAGTGTTTCTTAAGAAAAAAATACATTCTTAGTGGAAGCAGTAGGAGCATGATACAGTTGAGTGAAGTTGAAGAGCCTAGCTCAAGCATCACTTTAGAGGTCAAGTTTATTTAGGAACCCAACATATAAGTTTCAACTTTACGTAGGTCTAGCATAGTATCTCACCCTTTTGAAAGATATGTGAGATATATTAGTGGAGAAGATACTCAAGATGTTGATCCTCAGACCTACAAGTAAGCTATTATGAGTATAGACTCCAAGAAGTGTTAAGAAGACATAAATTCTAAGATATATTTCATGTACTCTAATAAGGTTTAGAACCTTATTGATACACATAAGAGTATCATACCCATTGGTTGCAAATCAATCTTCAAGAAGAAGATCATAGTAGATGGAAATGTGAAGACATATAAGACAAGGTTGGTGGCCAAAGGGTATAGTCAAAGGTAAGGAATTGACTATGACCAAACCTTTTTAGCAGTAACTATATTAAAATCTATCAGAATTCTTTTGACCATTGTAGCACACTATGACTATGAGATCTGACAAATGGATGTAAAAATTATTATTTTTAATGGTAACATTGAGAAGGAGGTATATATGATAAAACTCGAGAGATTCATATCCAAAGAGACTCTAGATAAACTGTACATGTTGCTTAGGTCCATTTACGGACTGAAGTAAGCTTCCTAAAGTTAAAACATAAGATTTGATGAGGCGATCAAATCTTATGACTTTGTTAAGAATGAAAATAAGACATATATATATGAAGGTAAGTGAGAGCACTACAATCTTCTTGGTGTTATGTGTGGAAGATATCCTAATCATTAAGAATGATATAGGGATACTATCCATAATTAATGCTTGGTTATCTAGACACTTCTCCATGAAGGACTTAGCAGAAGCATCCTACATTTTGGGGATTCAAATCTATAGAGATAGATTCAAGAGGTTGCTTGGTTTACCCCAGTCCCGATATATAGACACCATTATCAAAAGGTTTAGCATGAAAGATTTCAAGATAGGTCTCATACCGATGAAATATAAAATATCACTTCCTAGGAATATGTCCCAAAGATAGGTCTCATCCTACATTTTGGGGATTCAAATCTATAGAGATAGATTCAAGAGGTTGCTTGGTTTACCCCAGTCCCGATATATAGACACCATTATCAAAAGGTTTAGCATGAAAGATTTCAAGATAGGTCTCATACCGATGAAATATAAAATATCACTTCCTAGGAATATGTCCCAAAGACTCATAATGGAAGAATAGACATTAATAGGATACATATGCCACTATGATAGGGTCCATCATTAATGTTATGCTATGTACCTAACCTGGTATACTACATGCTTTGAGTGTCACAAGTAGGTATCAGGCAGATCCATGTTTGAGACATTGAAAGGTAGTAAAGTGCAGCTTTAAGTACTTAAAAAAAACTAAAAATCTTTTACTAGTATACGAAGGAGGCAGCTTCCAAGTTGCGGGCTGCACAGACTTAAGTTTTCAGTCCAATGTCAATGATAACAAGTTAAACTCAAAGTATGTCTTCACATTGAATGGAGGAGTAGTAAGCTGAAAGAGTTCAAAGCAAGATACTACTGCTAACTTGACTAATTAGGTGGAGTACATTGCTATGGCAAAAGCAGCAAAGAAGGGAGTCTGGATGAAGAAATTCATCAAGGATTTGGGAGTTATTCCTAACAACGATGAGCTGATTCCCATATATTACGATAATAACGGGTGATTGATTAAGCGAAAGAACCCAGGTCTCATCAGAAGCATGTTTTGAGGAGGTTCCACTTGATCAGAGAGACTATAGCTCATAGAAATATAATAATAGAAATAGTTCTATCCGAAGATAATATTATAAATCCATTGACAAAGCTATTGTCTCAAATTATCTTTAAGCATGGTAAGGGTCTAATGGAGATCAAACACGTAGGTGATTGTCTTTAGGTCAAGTGGGAGATTGTTAGTTATAGATACCCTACAATCTAATCACGTGAGTGATGACCGTGTGGTACGCTATGCGATCATTTTATTTATTATTATTAGCATATTCTCACTTTACATTACCTATTGCATATATTGTGATGTCCTTGGATCTATACAATGGGAATCAGATCATAATGAGATCATGATAATGAGACCGGTTCACCTTTAAATACAAACCTTAAATAATCTCAGTCATAGGTTACTCGAGAGGGACATTGAGATAATAAGACAAATCAGTGTACTATATACCCATATATATAATGGAGTCACCTAGTCTCATAGCCACTCGTGTAGGGACACTAAGAGTACATATAGTATAAGTACTCATTAGAGAATGAGTTCACTGATTGATCCACTTATGAAATGCTAGATGGTTAACGTCAAATAGTAATTTTGTAGTCCCATTGTGTGTTTGGTCCTTAGACTTAAGACACCAAGGATGCTTTGTTTGAGTACTCATTTCTTTGACGTCGAACTTACAAGTTAGAAGTTCTAGATCTAGTATAACTGATTATTAGGATTGGTAGACAACCTTATGAAGATAATTAAGTGTCAATAGAGGATTGTCCACTCTCGGTATCATAAGAGGAATATCCTGTGCATGTTTTCTCAGGCAAATCCTTGGCCAGGGTCGTTCAGATTGAGAGAGGAGTTCTCCAAGAGAATCCAATTACGACGAGGCTCATATGGATTTTATATGAAGCCTGATAATACCATGCCCAATATACAATCTCCAGGATATTAGATAGATAAGGGACTATAAATACACAGTAATTGTGGATAGATATGTATAATAGATTAGATCCCCTTGTACTGTTTGGGAACTATGATGTAGTGGTTTAGTACGTCCATAGTCTATTAGTTGAGTAAATTATTATGAGATAATAATTCACTGAATCAGAAAGAGTTTTAAGTTAGAAGGAGTTCTGACAGATGTAATTCATAGCTCGGTATTGGGCCTAGAAGGTCACACACATATGGTGGATTTGCGATGAGTAGAGATTCAAATATGAGATATATGTGAAGCCTCTATTTTATTGGATATCAAATAAGTCCATGTATTATTGGATAAGAATATAAATGAGATTTAATAAGAGCTAATAAGATATTATTGGATAAAGATCCGCTAATATAAGAGGCTTGGGAAATTGAATAGAGATTCAATACCCAATAGGGCAAGATCCATTAAGATTAAGTTGACATAAACCTCTATAAATAGGAGGGGGCTAAAGGGTTCATAGACTAGAGCTTCTGGTGGTTGCTCCTCTACTCAGCCACCTCTCCTCCTTGGGCGACAGATCATGGAGATGGAGATCCCGTAGCAATCTAAGTAGTGTCATCGCCACATTTACCGTGTGGATATTATTAGAGAAGAGAACATCTGACCTCCATCATCTATGCCTACGGATCTGATTTTTTAGAAATATACGATCTCTTTAGGTAAAACACCTAACACATGTTACATAGTTTTTCGTTTTTATGATTTTTCACGTCTTACGATGATTTGATAAATCTGGGAGACATTTTGATTTATTTTTCCACTACGCATTTGATGCTCTGATAAGATTTTCTAATAATAATTAATAAAAATAAAATTCAGTTATAGTAGGATTTCTTAGGATATGATCTTGATGGGAGGGACTCTCCTAATTGCTTATTTTAGATAATTTACTCTCGCCTATAAATAAACATGGTATTCTAGGGATTAAATAATATAATAACACAATGCATGGATATGTGATATTATTAAGAGATTACAAATCTTTTTTCATCTCCCCTTGGTCACATAAATCAATCAGTAAGAGATTATAAAATTTCTCTCATCTCTTCATTCCTAATCCATCGCTTATAGCAATCATGTAAAAGAGAGAAGAAGATGAGTCCAGTTCTCTTTGCAAATTGATATCATCGTAGCTTTCCGATTTGATGACGATAATATGTCCATAGATCAGATAAAAGTTTTATGAATGACATAGAAAGATACATGTAATAAATTTAATTTATTATTATTTAATCTCAAATTTTAATAACTATTTTTTTTTACATAGCACAATGCATAAGAATGATATTATGCTTATAACATTTCCTTTAATGGAATTTAGCTAGCCTCTCTCTCTCTCTCTCTCTCTCTTTTTCATTTGCTCAAGTCCATTCTTCTGTGGTGATTGGTTTAGTCGACATTAATTGGTGCAATTGTTTTCATTTATCTTCTGTGGTCATTGGTTTATGTCGCCTTCCGTCTTTAATGCTCTCTTGAGCATTGGTACACTTTCCAGGGGTTGATGCTTCTGATGTGGTATCCAGTTATCATGTAACCCATTTATAGCCGGACTCTGTAATGAGATCCCATTAGATGCTAAATGATAACAGATCTGCAATAGTAGGGTTTAGAATTTGCACAAACTACATTGGCAATGGTGATAATGTTCAAATCTTTTAATTTTGATACCGAACTCATAACGGAAAAGCCGTTGGACCAATACGATTTCAAACTATACCAGCATACGATACCATGTGTTGGTACACCAACTATCAGGAAAAAAAAATATTTTTCTTTTTTATTTTTAGAGAACAAAAAAAAAAAACAATGCAAACCCACATTGAGTGTTGCGCCTTATACCGAACTTGAACATCCGGTATAAGCTGGTTCACTTGCCGATAGGCTGTGTTGGACGGTATTGCAAAGCTTGGTAAGGATTAAAAAATTTGATATCAGTTCTGGAGATCCATATGATAAGCAACATATAAAATTAATTAAAAGAATTAAAATTTAAATATCATCTGGTACCAACCTATATGCTTCTTGACCATGCGGTAGATATCTAAAACCTTGGGTGAGCATTGCTGCAACTGTTTATTCCAAGTTTTCTAGTAGCCATTTAATTTTCTTACAGATGCAAAATTGTCCTTCCGACTTAAAGCTAAAACATGTAACAAGAACACAAAAAAGTTAGAATTTCAATACCCATGATCTCGACAAAAAAAAAAAAAAAAACAATGTAAATAAATACGCTATTGTTTACATGTCATGGCATTCTTTATGCAATCATAAAAAGACCAGCCAACAAGTCTTGGATTATTCATCACTATAACAGATTGCAGATGCTTTAAAAATAAGGTTTAAAATAAAACCAGACTTTCTATTATAGACCGTATAGTCGCTTGATTGTCACATATTCATACCAAATTAACATATAACACACAAAGCAGCATAAACAAACATGTATTCAACCTGTACAAAAGAACGGTGACAGGCACACAGTTGGGGCAAAACATGTGCAGCAGCAGCACCAGATGCCAATATCAGCCATATTTAACAACAGAAAATAATGCTGACTGTAATTCCAAAAAATCTGTGTTTGAAGTGTTTCTGCATCATCTAAGATCATGGACTTAAAAGTAACATAATAGCAGATAATTTTGGAACACCTATATGATTGCCGTAGAAACAAGTGTGACCAACAACATAAATTATGAGTCTTGCATGATCATCCATACACATGAACATGCTATCACATGCCCTATGTTGTTCTTCATACACTTACCATCCATGGCATCGGCATCTCAAACTTGAATGTGATCGATGGAATATGTTTGTCAAGCAGGACAAGGACCATAGCTAGTAGACCAACTTGGCTTCTCTTTGGTGTGGAGTATAGAATGTCATGGAATGTCCTATGATCAAATATGACGGTTAATATGGGAAAAACAAAATAATTGGGCTAAGATATTGGTGCCATCATATGATTAAGTTGAAACATCTAAAAACAAAAAAAATCAAAATTAAGCAACATAGTAAAAAGACCAATATGATAATGCTACAACCATCATTTTCACACAAAAAAAAAAAAACAGAAATTAAAAGTATTCTCACATCGTGCTGTAAAACTGCGAATCATTTTGAAAAAAAGAAGAAGAAAGAAACATTGGTCTGAAAACAACGCACCACAAACTGGCTGTGATTGGGATGTGCCAATGAACCTAACAGAACATATATCCAAGAAGTTGGGCTGGTTTGATTCAATTTGGAAAATTGACAAGAGAAAAAATAGATCAGCTTAATTTGATTCAGTATTTTAACAATTGAACCGAAGATTCAGATATATACAAGAACATATATTCTACATTATTCAGACAAATGGTGCTGGCCTCAAAAAATTAAAAAAGTATACTTCTAAAATCATAGAAAAAAAAAAAAATCTTGATAGTGAGGTTTTATTGCCGTGTTGTAACCTTTTTAAACTTTTCTCCAACTTTGATCCTACAACAAGAAATAGTACACTTATCTATATACAAATTCGTCAAGAAAAACTCATACAACGTCATCTATGATCTCATTTGAAATCGATGTCACAAAAAATTAGAATCAGATTTTTGAGATTTACCATGATTTCCTCTGCATCATGGAGGCATGTCCATGTATACATATACCATCTGAAACTTAAACAAAGGCAAAAACCAAAGTCCGACTCCTCTTTAATAAGACTTCAATTTTACCCTCAATATAAGTGCAAATGCAGCAGCCTCATCCCAATTCACTTCTCCCTGCCCCTTCTCTTCCTCTCACTGCCCTCCTCTCTTTCTGTGTTTCCTTCAAGGACTGCAATGCATAGGAATGCCACCCAATCTACCTCTTCCTCTCCACTCTCCCTTTTTCTTCCCTCCCTTTTGTAGTGAAGATCTTTGGCATGCCATGGCACCTGAGATTCACCCTCCTATCTGGACTCTGATGAAGGAGGCATTGGTTTAAAATCATCATTGTCAAAGTTGTTCTTTATCATAACATTTTTATAACTGAGAACTTGTAATACAAAGAACTCATAGCATAAGAATCTTTTACATGTTTGTTGCTAATTTCAGCTTTTGAAATACTTAGAAAATTGTTGATTTCTCTATTCGACATGTTTAATCAATAAAAAGCTGTCAAAAAGAGGTCAGGTTCTTTGGATTCAGTAATCCATCTCAACCATAAATCTGATGTCTTCTTTTGCCAAGCATCAGTTTTTTTTTTTTTTTTGGCCCCTTCTATCTATTCTAAACAAGTAGATTAGATTTGAGTTCTAATGCTATATATTTCAGGATCACAAAAAAACTCACCTAATCACTAAACATGAATGATTCCACTTCGTAGCAATATTTGATGGGCTAATTATATATTACCCCTTGTAATTAGACCTTTTTAGCATTCCGGTCGGTAGGCTTAAAAAATTTATAATGAAACCCCTATAGTTATGAAAATGAAACATCCAACTCCATTTACCCTAACGTCGTCAGTTTTATCGATGGAAGAACAAAAACAATGAGTAGAAATATAACTTCAATGTTTTAGTTGATGGTGACGGGTGACGTCGGTGGTGGTAGACAGTAATTTCGCAGGGAGCATGGGTGGCTGTTGTGGCTGAGGAGGGAGAGTGACAACGAGAGGTGAGGCAGAGAGGAGAAAGAGAAAGATGCAGATGCCAACGCTCTGCACCTGCGTCAGCACCGCCCAACAACTATGTTGACATCAACGTAGATGCAGAGTGGTGAAAGGGCTGCTCGAGATCTGCATCGACAACTGCATCAGTGCCGATAAAGATGTAGAGCGTCATCATCTGCGTCTTCCTCTTCCTCCTCTCTCTTTATCTCACCTCTCTCGTCACACTTTCTTATCCATAACATCTACTTATGGCCCCGAACGGTTCCATTGTTCATCATCGCCGAAAACATAACTGGAACATTAAAATTATATTTTTACCTATTATTTTTGTACCTTCGTCGGTAATATTTAGGGTAAATGAAATTAGATATTTTAACTATAAAGATTTCAATATAAAATTTTAAAATCTAAAGACCAGGATGCTAAAGAGATCTAAGATCTAAGTAAGTAATTAGCCCATATTTGATTGAACGAAGTAAAAATAAAATGATGGCAGATGTACAAAGTATATGGCAGAGAGGGAGAGGCTCACATTGCATCCATCACATGACCTGCCTCTCGGCGGCCTCGGCGACGACAGGAAGCCGAGGGACCTGCCCCAGGAGGCACGCAGAGGACCCGTAGATGAGCGACAGAAGCAGGAACAGGAAGACAGTGCTGTCGAGGCTCTGGAGGAGGTCCAACCCGATGCCCTCAGTCGGGTTGAAAGATCGCTCGAGGAGGTCGGGGAAGATGAGGAGGACATCGAGGACGATGGCCTGCATGGTGTTGAAGCGGACGTAACGGCTAAACCTGGAGGGGTTGCGGACGACGGCGAAATAGAGGGTGAGGAAGAGGAGGAAGGGGGTGAAGGGGGAGGAGCGGAAGAGGCGAATGGCCGGGACAAGGGGCTGGAGGAGGACCTGGAACGCCGGAAACTGGGTCAGCACGAAGCGTCCGTAATGAACGCCGTCAAGGAAGGGGTACAGGTAGCAGACGGCGGCGAGAAGGCGGTCCGGGGGGTCGGCGCCGTCGCCGTTCTTGGTGGCGCGAACAGGGTAGGAGTCGAAACGTCGCCACTGCCGACGGCGTGAGTGACCGGGAAGGCGAAGTCCGACTAGACGCTGCAGATGCTGGTGGCGGTGGTGGTGGACGTGGAGAGGCGGGGGTTTAGGGAGGAGGAAGAGAATAGAAGCAGCACCCATTGATTCGTTTCTTCTCCTCCTCGTGATTTGTGTGGTTTGTTGAACCAGAGGAAGGGGATAACAGATTTGGTGGTGATCAGACCGGGGCCGATACGGCCAATTATGAACCGGTTTTTGATGGGCCGGTCCGATCCAGGACCCCTGTTTGGTGGACCGTTTCTAATTGATCGTACGTTAAGTATGCGAGTTCATTATGAAATCTTAGCCTAAATAAAATGTCCTCCAACAGACAAATTAATCCTTTGAGGGGAAGAATTGGGTGATATTTATACTTCCTCTAAGCGGATTTATAATTCATAGGAGGATTAACTTAGACGTGGAATTAGAATTGGTTGATCATCCCTCATCATAATGACGAGGTATTAAAAATTAAGAAATAAATGATGATGATGAGTTATGTACCGTATACAATTTTTTAATTTGAGAAAAAATTAATATGATTATATTTTCTTCTCGTTTCAAAATTTTGCCCCATATTTAATTTACCTTAACGAAAAAGACGTGCATACTATCTTTTAACATCCTCTTTTCTCTCTGACGTTGTTTCTTTGTATGATGTTAGAGAGTTTTCACTTAATGAATTATTTTATTTCTTAGGACACGCCCCTTTGTTTCTAAGATCTGAATCAATTACTAACATTTGGCCCAAAAGATTTATACTTTTAAATACATATAAAATATTTCAACAATATTTTGAGACATTGCAAACACAACTTAAAACAGTCTTAAAGGCCATATGTTTAACCACATTGACATTAGAAGGAAATCCAAACCGATCAAAAGCACATCTTCCTAAGGATTAAAGTCATGTTTTCGAATATATTTTTATTTTTATAGAGAAAAAAATTGAGTGAATGGACATTTATGGAACGCTTTGAGTGTTTTCGAATATATTTTAAATGTGCATTTAATAAATATTATTTGGTAAATTTATATTTTAAAATAAAATCATCCTTCTAATAGCAATTTTATTTAAAATAAATATATTTATATTTTAGATTAATAAAATAAATTATATATATTCTTATAAAAATTCTGTATGGCCTATATATATAATAAACAAATAATATAATAATATAAATAGATTAAATATTTTTAAAAAAAATAAATAAAATTTTACCTTATAAAAAAACATAAATCATATTGGTCCCTTATTAAATCATTTGACAATCTTTTAATTTTAGATAATATCATATGATACTTTCAAATTTAAAAAAATATATTAGTATTCTATAATGCTAAAATACTAATATTATCCTAAGTTAGCATTAGCATTTGAACATTTACAATACAGTATCCATACCAGAAATGATCTCAAAACCATTTGTCAAACATTAATTCACATTTAAAATGTGCATTGAACACTCAATGCACATTTCAAGTACGAAGATTTAAATATTTAGCATGATAAATTAGGAATTAAAATTGATATTTAATATAATAAATAATCATGATTTTATTTGTGATTAGTAATCATCAATAGACCCCGTCACTTGATGAAAATTAATCTTTAGAAGAAACCTCGAGACACCACTAATGGACCCCTAAGATGCTATGAAGCTAGCATCACATCTCAAGTCAATTTAGCCTCTCTTTAATATGATGCTAGACCTAGCTCGGCCTAGTTGCATATTGAAGATTTGATTGATGCTACCCAAGATGAGAAGAGTAGAGCTCATCAACTTCCTACACACAAATATTGATATTTATTTGGTCTCCAAAGGATGTGTGAGATCAAACCAAGTGCCACCCAATATTACTTCAATATCTCGCCAGAAACCGAACCAATCAAGCAAAGGCCATTCATGTTTGCACCTGACTACTAGCATGTCATAGGTACAGAAGTAGACAAGCTATTAGGTGCTGATTTTTGTTTTGAAGTACAATATCATCAATGTCCTGCTAATATTATACTTGTTAAGAAGGTTAATGGAAACGAACATATATACTGATTTGATTAAAGTTTATCAGAAGGATAATTATTCCCTCCCTTGGATCAACCAGCTACTTGATACCACTTCAAATCATGAATTATTGATGTTCATGGATGCCTTTTCAAGATATAACTTGATAGAGATAACATCGAAAATCAAGAGCACATCTCACTTATCATCAATTGAGGGACATATTGTTACCAAGCTATATCATTCGGATTGAGAAATACTAACGTGCATATTAAAAAAAATGATGAATAAGATATTCAAGGATCATATGAGGAAGAATGTCGAAACATATGTAGACAATATGATTGTAAAAAGTAGCACGAACAACATGCATCCAGTTGACCTATTTAAGACATTTCAAATGTTGAAGAAGTTCAGACGTGTCTAAACATTGCCAAGTGCGCTTTTGAGGTCAACTCTAGAAAGTTTCTCAAATTAGTAGTGTATGAACATAGAATAGATATCAATATCAAGAAGGTTTGGGCAATATTGGAGATGCTAACGAGTTGGTTAGCAGCCCTCAATCGCTTCTTATCTCGATCAAGCGAAAAATGTTTACCTTTCTTCTAGGCATTAAAGAATTTGAAGGGTTTTGCATAGACAAAGGAATGCCAAGCAACATTTAATGACTTAGAAGTGTCACTTGGCCAAATTGCCATAACTCACCTCCCTAAACCCAAGACAGATATTGAGTCTATACGTCCAATGACTGATTTAGTCATTAACTTGATCCTTGTTCAGAAAGATTCTAAGATGCCTTACAAGCAAATCACGTGAGTGATGACACATATGATATGCTACATATTCTATTTTGGTTATTATTAATAATGATATTTTCTTACTTTATATTAGATGATGAATATATTGTGATGTCCTTGGATCCATATAATAGGAATTACATCATGATGAGATTATAATAATGAGACTAATTTGTCTTTTAATATAGCTACTAAATATTCATGATCATAGATTACTCGAGAAGGATATGAAAGTAATCAGATAAACTGATGTACTATATACCTATCTATATAATGGAGGTAGCTGGTCTTATAGCTGCTTGTGTGAGGAAACTAGAGATATAGTATATGTGCTTATTAGAGAATGAGTTTACTAAATGATTCACTTATGAAATACTAGATGGTTAGTGATACCTCATTATCAGATAACAATTTTGTAGTCTCGCTTTTGTATTTGATCCTTAGCCTTGAGATACTAAGGATATCTTATTTGAGTACTATGATTTTGATATCAGATTTATAAGTCTGAAAGTTTCAGATATAGTACAGATAGTTATCGGGAATGACAAGCAATCTTATGAAAGCAATTATATATCAATAAATGATAATTCATTCTTAGTATTATAAGAGAAGTATCTCGTGTGCTCTTACTCAAGCAAATCCCTAGCCAGGGTCATTCGGATTAAGAGAAGAGTTCGAGAGAATCCGATAAGAGTGGGACTCGAATGAATTTCGTTTGGGCATGATAGCACCATGCTCGGTATATGGTCTATGAGATATCATATGAATAAGAGACTTTAGATACATGATAATTGAGGGCAGATATGTCCAATGGATTATATCCCCCTATATCGTTTTAAAATTATAGTAATTAGCCTAGTACGTCCATAGTCAATGAGTTGAGTAAATTATTATGGAGATAATAATTCACTGAGTCAAAAAGAGTTCTAATAAATATAACTAAAAACTATCTCAGTATTGGGCCTAGAGGGTCACACACATTTAATGGACGATGTGACAAATAGAGGATTGGATATGAGATATCCAATAAGTTCCTATTTTAATGGATTTATTGGATGAGACATAAGAAGACTTAGAGTGGTTATTGGATGGGGATCCGTTATCCATTAAGTTAAGGGTAATTGGATGGAGATCCAATATCCATTAAGATAGGATCCATTAAGGTTAGTAATAGGAGGTTCTCTATAAATAGGAGAAGGGCTCAAAGGGTTATAGGTTGGATCCCTATAGTTGTTGGCATCCTACCTCCTCCTCCCCATCTTCTTTCAGCCATGAGCCTCCCTATTACATAAAAGGACAACAAGAAAGGTTGACCCCTTCTTGTTCGTTGTTGCATGATGGTGTATAATCATGAGGAGAGAACCCACTACGCAAGGAGGTGCATCGTCATTGTCCTCTGCTCTATGGATCACCGCCATAGAAGAGTTTGTGAGAGCTCCTTCATCCATGGACTAGGATATGCAATCTTATATATGAGTTTCCCTAGATGAGAACGTCTCACAACCCTTATACAATTTTCAATTTTTTGAGTTTTATTCTCCCAATCATCACTATGATATGATAAATTTATTTTTAAAAACTATTTTTGCTTTTATTTTTTCGCTATGCATACGATGCTTTCTAAGGTTTCCCAACATATGCTATGTTAACTATATTTTGACTAGGATCGAACTCCAATATCCGTTGATTAAGAAGTTGGCATTCATGCTAATACTGGCAACGAGAAAGTTATGATCATATTTTTAGGTCCATGTGATATACATGATCACTAACCAACTACTTCGACAAATCCTCTCTTGGCTCGACATGTCGAGTCGACTATTGAGGTGGTTGGTTGAACTCAACGAGTTTCAACTATGCTACATCACGGGAACGATTATAAAATCCCAAGCACTAGCAAACTTCATCTAACGATGGAGCTGGGGTCATCTTTAAGGGCTCAAACATATAGATCCATAAGCAGGTGCTCAAATTTGAGTCTAACATCTCTAATAACAACAAGATGAAGTACAATCACTCCTAGTTAACAATATAGCTATGTAATCTAGGACACAATAAAAAATCTTAGAGAATGTTTCACTAGAATATTCCCTTAGGTCATGTCCATCAATCCACTATTATTGAGGTCATTTATTATTTGTACTTAAAATATTTATATTTTTTACCTCAAAATTAACTTGAGTGTCAGAGAAACTTTGTCGGACATTCCACCTGACCTCAGTCTTCTTATAGATCGATTATTCCACGAAGACCTAAGTCATTTCTTGGCCAGATTAGACTCCTTACACGTGGATTTGAACTGAGTCAGATCAATTTAGATATTATCTACATCCACCACATTAGTAATATTAATATTTGTATATTATTTCTTACCTATTTAGTTTCTAATAGGCAATTTATGTTAATTTTTGTCCATTTTTACTATATTCTTAAGTTGTTGGTCTAATGCTATAATCTTGTAAAAATTCCTTTACCCATATCGATTCAAAATAATGCAAGAATGATTGTCTTTTTTTAAATAAAAATATCAATATCGGTCTCAAATCTAAGTAAAATTAAAAAATTAGAGGACTTCGCTAGATTACTAATATTCTATTTGCAACTTTGTTATAGCTCGTAAGCATAAATGTAAATATTTTCTTTCCACAATCTTGTTATTAAAATTTGAGCGTGGAGAATGATATAATGGTAATATTTGTTTTTTTATGACTTGAAAAACCACTATTCGAATCTCGAAAATAATCATCTCTAAATTTATCAAGAAATGATAAGAGGATGAAAAGGTACGAAAGAGAGAGTCACTACGCATCACTGGATGAACATCCGTCGAGCATGGCTACAGAGGAAGATTCGCCAAGAAATATTTGTAGAATCACAGGAAGGCTTTTCCAAATATGTGAAGGTACACATACATACATATAGAGTGAATCATGACAAAATGTTTTACAATCATAAAAAGGTAATAGAGAGACTTCAAATTTAATTAATGTTGCAAGGATGGAGAAACTTGCATGTGAGGAAAATAAATATGGATTTAGTTATTCTATAAATGTCGATCTTGGTGGAGAAGAATATGAAAAAACACTTTAAATGGTCTGCACTATGTAACTCTATCCTGTTTCAATCTATTTTTGGAGGTTTTAATGAAACATTTAGTTTCATGACCGAGACTTTTGAAATATATGACATTTCATAATCTTAATTGAAACCACTAAGACACTTATATAATTATTTTATAAACTCATAATAGATTGAATAATTAAGATTTATGATAATTTAAACTAATTAAGACTCACTTGTAGTGTTATTAAACAAAATAATAATGTTTTTATTTATCAATAAAAAAATAAAGTCTATTAAAAAAATATTATTAGGTAGAGCTTCACCCTTATTTATTATAATTCTTCCAAGTTAAATGAAAACATATGTATGAAGAATAATAGACTGCACGTAAACCATTATTCAATCTAAACAGTATATGGTTGCTCATTTAGGTGCCAAAAATGATTCTAAAAGATTGATTCTTTGACGTATTCATTATGTATCTACACCATTTCAATAAAAATAATTCTGATATAGTAAATTTTATATCTGTAATATTAGTGTTTCTATATTTTTTTTCTTACCCATTTAGTTTCTAATGAACAAATTATATTAATTATCGTACTAGATATATGAAGTTTTTCTACACTATAAGTTGTTGGATTAATAGTATAATTTTGTACAAATTTCTTTACTCAAACCGATTCAGAATAATATGAGATTCATTGTCTTAAATAAAAACAATTAATATTTATCACATATCCGAATTAAAAAAGTTGAGGGTTGCATGAGGCTAAAACTTGTCACAGCTCATATAAATATTTTTTTCTTTCCTTTTGGTGATATTATTATCAAACTCTGGTGGTGGACCCTTAACACCACTTCATTTTCTTTTTCTTTCTTTTTGCGATGTTGCTATCAAGCTTTGATGGTGGAGCATAGTACAATGCTAACGTGCACCTTGAGAAACCAAATATTCTAGTCACGAAAAAAGTCATCTCTAGGATAACAGCGAGGGTAATTGAGACAAGTCCCTTACCTACTTGACATGCTAGCATATGATAAATGAAATATTCATGACCCTCGACACCACTTCATTTTTAAACATGTTCAATAAATCCTAAATAAGTTTATTTGAAAGTTTATGGTATCATGAGTATCATCGACTGATGAGTTGACATGATCAATCCATTGTCAAGAGTGTAGGCTCATCCACGTGTCTCTGTTTGATTGGCGTGGGAGATTTGATGAAAATTATTCTATTGTTGAGGATCAGGTTCAGGGTGATCGGTTAAGTGAACTAGGATCCTTTTAGTTGCAAGGTTGCTCCTTTGAGGGCTATGTCGTCTGACAATCCTTCATGATAGATCAACGTTGGGGGCTACTTGACATAAGTCTTCCGATGCTTAAGTTAACGGATGGGAGAAGACAACAATATAAATTGTATTATTGAGTCAGTGAGTAGAGAGAGTTCCCCTTCAATGTGAGCTAATGGGTCCCTTTTATACTTGATCCCTGGGCCTTCCTGAGGGCTAATCTGGGATAAGATCATATTAACTACCTAATCATCATGATATCTGATCTTGATAAGGTAATGTGGTTATTATCGATCAATAGGATGCACTACAGCGCTATTTTAGGGCTAGTGATGTAAAGCCCTGCTAAGGTGTTGGCCTCTATGGTGGATGAGCTAGCATGAGATAAAATCATCCCTATCATTTACCCCATTTGAAAGGGCATCCTTAGGGGCCCTTTTCTAGAGGGCACACTCATATGGCTTAGATGCGTGCTCTTCTATTTGGTATATGCTCTAATGGAAACCTGCTAGCTGGAGAATGATGGGAGTGCACCAGTCTGCCCTAGGGCCTTCATGACCTTGACTCCGTCGAGGTACGGGCCTCATGTCTTCTCGTTGAGGCACAAAGCTATAAAGTATGTAGACTCGACTAAGATGTAGCCCTCAGGACTTTATGCTGAGGTTCATGGCTCCAAAGTGAATTTTTTTGAACTCCACTTATTTGAGGTGCCACCCTAAGGTCTTCACATATAGTGCATGGCTAAGGAGCATATAAGCTTGGCCTAGGCGCAACCTTTGGGGCTTTACATTATGTGCACGGTTAGATAGAGTGTAAGTTCAGTCTAGGTGCAACCCTTGAGGCTTCTCACCGAGGTGCATAACTAGGGAGCGTGTAGGCTCAACCTAGGTGTAGCCCTTGGGGCTTCTCACTGAGATGCATGGCTAGGGAGCTATAAGCTAAACCTAAGTGCAACCATTAGAGCTTCATGTTGAAGAGCATGGCTAGGGAGCATCTAAGCTTAGCCTAGGTGTAACCTTAAGGCTTCTCGTCGAGATGCATGGCTAAGGAGCATATAGACTCGGCCTAGATGCAGCCCTTGGAGCTTCATGTTGAAGCGCATGGCTCAGGAGAGTCCTTTTTAACTCCACTTATCCAAGGTACCACCCTTGGGTCTTCATGCCAAGTGCATGGCTAGGGACCATGTAAGCTCAGCTTAAGTACAACCCTCGGGGTTGAGCTTCGCCATATCGAGGTAGAGGACTAGGACCTTCAGGCATTAGACTTGGTCATGTTGAAGTGAGGGTCTAGACTCATCCGGAGATTTAGCTCAACAGCATTAGTGTTATCGCAAAAAGATCTAATTTAAAGAAGTTTGAACGAGAATATGAATCACAAATGCGTTTAAGCTTGAAAACATGAGTAGGAGTAGTGAGTAAAGTAAATAAATAAGTAATAATAAGAAAAAGTAAGAAAAAAATATAAATCAGTTTATAATGGTTCAATCGTCCCGACCTACGCCTACTCCTAATTTCTCTTCTCTCGGGGCAATCGACTTTCATTATAGATCTTTTTTCCAATGGGCAAAGATCAACTACCCTTGTTACAACCCTTCTTCTTTTACCAGTCTCAGGAGAGAACTTTTATATAAACTCTTTCATACAAGACCTCATATCTCTTTAAAATAATCGCTAAATTCAAAGAAAAAGAGACTCAAATAATAGTGATTATTATAAAAATCATATGCATAATTTAAGTTAATAGTCATATCATATCCATAGTTTGAAATAATTATATATCTCAAACAAATATCATAAGTTGATATTATTAAATACAACATGCATATAGGTACTGCATCATAAAAGAAAAAATTACTATTACTCTCCCCCTTTGTCATTAACAAAAAGAGTAAAAATAAATGAGTAAGTCACTACTTTTCTCTCACCCTTTGTCATTATCAAAAAGAAGAAAATGATATCATTTTATCATGATGCTACTTCTCTTCATTTACATCAATGTGCCAATAAAGATATGGATACAAAGGAGTTATATGACATAAATCTAGCATCATTTCATGTATTTGAAATCCAGATAGTGATTTAATATGGAAAAATGAGAAGAATCATGATTTATGTATTTGAAAGATTTAACATATCTAATTCTTTTTTAATAAAATCAAATTATTCATCATTCAGTGTTTTAGTAAAAGTATCTACTGATTGATGTTTTGTGTTAATGAAATCTAAATATATATCATGATTGCTAACATGATCCTTAATAAAGTAATGTCTAATATCAATGTATTTAGTTTTAGAATGTTGAATAGATTTCTTTGTTAAACCAATTGCACTTGTCTTATCACATTTTATGAGAATATTTTTCAAGTAAAGTCCATAATCTTCCAAAGTATTCTTCATCTAGATTACTAGTATACAACATGCACCTATTGCTATATATTTGTAGATTATGTAATAGAGTTTGCTTATTGAAAGAACAAGAAACAAGTGCATGACTTGACATGTTCTAGTGATAATTTTTTTAATCTATTCTGCATCCTACAAAGTTAACATCAATGTATGCGATCAAATTAAAATTTTCAGATTTTTGATACCATAATCATAGATTTGGAGTTTCTTTTAAGTATTTAAAGATTCTTTTAATTACTTTGTAATGAGATTGCTCAGGATTGAACTGAAATATTATACAAAGTCTAACATCAAACATTATATCAAGTCTAATGTAGCAAGATATAATAAACTACCTATCATATCTTTATAAGTATTTTTTTCAAAGTATTCTCCTTTATTGTCCATATTTAATTTTGTAGACATACTTATTGGTGTATTAATGGCCATAGCACTATCCTTATGAAATCATTTTAATAGACTAAAAACATACTTAGTTTGACTAATAAAAGTTCCATCATTCAGTTGCTTTACAATCCTAAGAAAAATATCAATTCACCTATCAAACTTATTTCAAACTCTTAGCTCATACTCTTGGCAAATGATTTACATAAAGATTCATTAGTTAAATAAAAAAAATATCATAAACATAAATTTGAATAATAAAAAAATATTTTTAAAATATTTAATAGATAATATGTTATCCATCTTGCTTTTCAAAAAAAATATTTTAAATAAGAAAAGAGTTAATCCTCTCATACCAAGCCCTAGGAGCTTGCTTTAACCCATAGAGAAACTTAAATAATTTGTAAATATGGTTTGAAAAAAGATCATTTTTAATTCCAGGTGGTTGCTAAATGTAAACTTTTTTAAAAATAAAATTATTAAGAAAGACACTTTTAACATCCATTTAAAATAATTTAAAATTTTAAAATAAGCATAGGTAAGAAGTATTATTATGGCTTCAAGTCTTGCTATACAAAGGTTTCTTAGAGTCTATTTTTTTCTTGGTTGAAACATTTGACCACTAATCTAGCCTTGTTTTAAATATCTTATTTTATCAAAATTATTTTTCTTTACTTCCAAAACTCATTAAAAACAATATGGATAGATTCCTTAATAACTAAAATTCTTTTATTAAAAAGTCAAAAAGCTTTAAAAATATAGAAATATTCAAGAAAAATGCCTTCATCGGATTTTACATCAAATTTTTCTAAGACATTTTTTCCATTTAAAATAAAATATTTATAATAAAAACTTTAAAATATAAAATATTCAGTCTTTTATTATTCTATAATTCATAAAAAATTTAGATAGTATAGGTCTTATGAGAATCATATTTATGATATAACATATCGTGTTTATAGTTTCAGCCCAGAAGTATTTAGGTAGGTTATGTTTATAAAGCATGGTTCCTGCTATCTCTTGTAAACTCTTATTTTTTCTCTCAACAACTCTATTTTGTTATAGATTTCTTAGAGTAGAGAAATTATGGTCATACCTATTGGAATCATAAAAATCTTAAAAATTATGATTTTTAAATTTACCACCATGATCACTACGAATAGAAGAAATCATAAAACCTTCACAAAACTTTGTAAAATATTTAAAACAATCACTTTTATATGCTAAGAAATATATCCAAGTAAATCTACTATAATTATCAATAATCACAAAAGCATATTTACTATCTCCTAGACTTGTGATATCAATCGATCCAAATAAATCTCTATGAATTAATTATAATGGTATAAAGATACTCACTTGAGTTCTGGGTTTAAAACTACTATTTATTTATTTTTCTAATTGACATGCATCATAAATATTATCTTTGACAAATTTAATTATAGTCATTCTTTTTACAAGTTCTTTAGTTCCAAATTGTGAGATCAATTTCATACTTGCATGACCTAATCCCCTATGTTAAAGATATGTATCATCGTTTAAAATCAAATAATAAGTTTTATCAGACCTGCCCTGTTCAAATAGCCTTATCCTCAAGAATGAGCATCCATAAACTATGGAAACTTCAGCTTCAATTTGTCATAGGACTTCCAGATATCATCCTTAGTAGGTAAATTGGTCCACTGCATTGATACTTTTGTGGAAGGACGTTAGGGGCGCATTACGATCCTGCTATCCAGTATGGTTGTTGGTCGGACTTGAAACTCTCCATCAGTTGGGACATCAAGTAGGTGGCTCTAGACTGATTCTTCCTCTCCAAGCTTCAATTTGAGGCAGGACACGTGGAAGACTGGATGAATTTTGGAGTCTGCGGGTAGATCCAATCTGGAAGCCACGGCTCTAATGCACTCCATAATTTTATAGGGTCTGAAGAAACAAGGAGACAACTTCATTGATGCTCAAGTCCTATTGGATGTCTTCTTGTAGGTGAAGGTGAAGGAAGACCCAATCTCCAACATCAAACTCCCTTTCGGTTTTGTGTTTGTCAGCTTACTGCTTCATTTTTACATGGGCGACCGAGAGGTTATCCTTTAAAAGCTACAAAATTTTATTCCTATCAATTAATTCCCTATCCACCTGGCCCACTTTTGATGTGCCAACCATATACAACTTCAAATCGGGTACATTCGGTGGATAAATGATACATCGTGTTGTACCACCATTGGGCCCAAGAAAGTCATTTTATCTACTCCTTTGGCCTATTTCTAGTGAAACATCTGAGGTAATTCTCCAAGCACCTGTTCACCACCTTTGTTTGACCATCGGTCTAGGGATGGTATGTTGTGCTCATCTTCAATTAGGTACCCTATAACTGAAAAAGTTCTATCCAAAACTTACTGGTGAAAATCCTATCACGATCACTTACAATTATATGAGGCATACCATACAATTTAATGACATTCTCCATAAAAATTTAGGCAATACTGGCAATGGTATAGGGATTTCGGATAGCATATAAGTCAACGTATTTTATAAGGCGATCAACAACAACAAGGATGATACCTTTCCCTTGAGATGTTGACAGCCCTTCGATGAAGTCCATGGAGATGTCAGTCCAAGCTGAGTTCGGAGTGGATAGAGGCTACAATTTTCTTAGGCTTGTTATCATATCTCCTTTGTGCCATTGACAGGTATCGCACCGAGCCACAAATTCAACGATGGTCTTCTTTATGCCCCTCTAATAGAAGGTTTGCTGAATTATTTTATAGATCCGAAGGAATCTGGAGTGTCCAACCACTGATGAGGAGTGTAACTCTTGTAGGATGATAGCTTGGCAAGGGGAGTTGGGCACCAACATGATTCGACCCTTATACCATAGGTCCTTTAAGTCCCAACTATAGTGCACCATTAAGCCTGATTCCTCCTCCAATTTTTGGATGATCTCCTAGGTCTTCGGGTCACCTTGCCACTCCTTGATGCTTTCCAAGAGGTTACAAATCGAAAGAGAGATGGCTGTAATTCCAGCATGCTCGGGTAGGCGGTAAAGCGCATTTACAACTAAGTTATCCTTCCACTTTCTAAAAATAATTTCATAATAAAATCCCAGTAATTTTGTTACCTATTTCTATTGTTCGAGGAATGAAGTATTTTAGGCTTTTGTGATCAATCTGGAAGCGTCGTACCAAATGTCACGATCCAGGTTAATAAACTAACTATCATGATAGTTTCAGTTTGGCCTAACACTAGCCAAAATGCTCGAGCTGGGAGTTATCAGTAGTACACTCATCAACCCTTGTAAGACATTCATATGTTCCCACTTTTCCAATGTGGGAGTCAATCAGGTAAGGTCTTAATTTCATCACTATATGCACAATGGCTAGTATCTCCTTATCATATTCGATCATGACATATTAGATTCGATTACGAACACCGTGTTAAAGTCGGGTAGGGCTAGCACCAGTGTAGACATCATTATAGCTTTAAGGGTATTGAAGGCTGCTGTTACTTCATTCGACCATAGGAAGACATCCTTTTTCAACAACGCCATGAGGGGAGCACTAATCTTATCATAGTCCTTCATGAACTTGCGGTAGTAACCGGTTAGCTCTAGAAACCCTTATAGTGCTTTGATTGTTTTCAACAGTAGCCAGTTTTGCATTACTTTAATCTTCAAAGTGTATGCCCCTACTCCTTTTGAGATGATGTGGCCGAGGTATTCAACCTAGCTCTGTAAGAAGTTGCACTTCGACTATTTAACGGAAAAAGATTATTCTCGAAGAATCATCAAAACAAGTCATAAGTAAGAGATGTGGCTTTTGAATGAGGAGCTCATAGTGCATGCGGAAGACAAGTCGCAAGTAAGAGATGTGGCTTTTGAAAAGTGGAAGAGGCATTAGTTAGGCCAAAAGGCATTACTAAGAACTCGTAGTGCCTATTGTGCATCCAAAAGTGGTCTTCAGTATGTCTTCCTCATGCACTCGGATTTGTTGGTATCCAGACTTCAAATCCAGCTTGGTGAAAAATTATGCTCCCTTCAATTCATCAAGTAATTTGTCCACCATAGGGATTGGGTACTTGTCTTTCATAGCGAGGCTGTTGAGGGCTTGATAATCCACACACATCCGCCATGATCCGTCCTTCTTTTGTACAAGGGTGAAGAATAGGGACTAACACTTCGTCTTATGATCCATGTTTCTAGTATCTCTTAATCGATCCTCTCGATCTCAACCTTCTGAAGATGAGGGTACTGATATGATCGAACATTTATTGGAGCTTTTCTCAGCAAGATAGGTATTCGATGGTCATGCAACCGGGTAGAGGGCAATCCTTTTGATTCAGCAAAGACGTCCACGAATTCAGTAAGCAAGGAGGAGAGATTAGGGTCTTCGTGCATCATCAGATCTTTAATTTGTAGCCCCTGTAATTGGATTAGGAAATCGACATACATCTTATGCAGCATCCTCTCCGTCCATTTAGTCGTAACGATGGAAACTTCACCCCTGCATTTGCCTCATACGATAACCTATTTCCTGTTGATGAAAAATTTCGTAAGGAGTTTAGAGAAATTTCAAGAAACATCACCTAGTGTTGTAAGCCACAATATGTCGAGCACTACTTCATAGTCGTCCAACAACGATAAAAAGAAGTCTGCGGTGATCTCCTAGCCTTGCATGATTAGTTTCACCTACGAGCACTTGTGGCTGTAAGATAGGATTCAACCATCACCATCTACGACCTTCAAATCGAACCTACTATAATCTTTGATCCGAAGGGTCAATCGGGCAATAACCTTGTGATAGGACTTCAGCAGGGTTGAGTCCTAATCTCCCTAGAAGTAGTCAATAAAACCCTGTGAGATTATAATAAAATCTCACCTAGTCACTTCTATCCTATAAAGAAGTATGGTTAGGGTTTCAATTGGGGCCTTAGGGTTTAGTAGCCACCGCCCCCTTTACTGGGCTGGTCGGCTAGGGTTCCCCCCTGCTTAGGTCAACTAAAGAGTCAACCTAGCTGTCACCTGTTCCCTCTTAGGCAGGTCGGTTATAGAAGGAGGCAAAGAGATAATTTTACTTAGGTAAGCATCCTATAGGCTAGGGTTTAGAGCCCGATATAAAGATGTAGCCGCCCTCTCTCTTTTATCAAGCAATTATCAATTTTATCTCAACCTTGTGCCTAGTCTAGGAGGGAGGAACCCCTATAGCGTTCCAATGGTTGATCCCCCTTAAGAATCAAAATCTATAGAGCTCCCTCTAGAGTTCTATCACCTTGCTATCCATGAAGTTGTTGGTGTTTCTGATGTCGATGAGTATTATGATATGTTGGTGTTTGAGGAATCCATTGATTTTCATCGTTTATGGGTTGGCATAGCCGGCTAGGGCATGAACAGTGCTAATGGCCAACTATGGTTCTTCTGCATCTTCCTCCTCGGGTTCAGGATCTATGTCCTTGGGTTTTGGATCCTCAATTGGTTCAATCATCAAAAGCCTTCTTTTTCTACGGTGATGATTTTTACTCCATGGTTCGTCTGAATGCCAACATAGTCCTTTATCCAATTTCTCTCAGAGTTCTTCTCTGGTAAGTCTCTTGGGCTGAGGATTTTGGTTGGTAGTATGGGAGGCCGAAGGCTTGATGGTTGCTGGTATACTCATGATCTTGGTCCCTCGGGCATTAATGTTCAGCTTTTCTTCTTAGATGTAGGAAAAGGAGATAGAAACCATCAAGGTGTACAGTTGATGAGCCTTGACTTTGCCTCAGATCTCCAGCTTAAGTCCTTTGACAAATGTTCTTAGCAACTATTTTTCAAACCAATCACAATTTTGATTTGAGAGATGTCCAAACCTGATTTGATATTCTTACACGATCGAGGTTTGATGAGTCTTCATGAGTTGGTTGTTTACGTTCTCATACTCTAACAGTCATCAGAACACTTTTGAATTGTCAAGCTTTAGCGTTAAGAGCATCATTGAAGCCATTGCATGAGATTGAAGATTTGTAATGTTTAAATCCTTCTTCTGTTGATGAGTCAGGGGCATGAGGTGGTGGTGGCAACAGCTGGAAGGGAGGAGGTGACAACAACAACAATCTAACATTAGATGGATATGGTAACTGGTTGTTGATGGTGGAGGCAACAAAGGTGAAGATGGTAAAGACGACAATGATCTAGGGCTAGATAACTACATTAAATATTACTGGTGGGGGTAGCAACAAGAGATGGAGGCGGTAGCACTAGATGAAGATGACAACCACAGATGAAGATGGCAACACAGATGAAGATGATAGTACCAGATGAAGATGGTAGTGGTAGATGAAAATGGTAGCAATCCAACGACAACAACAAGAGTCAACTGTAGCAAATGAAGATGGTAGCTACAGCAGATGAAGATGGCAACATCGGTAATAAGGGTTGGTTGCAATATATAAAGATGGTAGTGGCAAAGGGTAGACAAACAACGAGACGCCAAGAACATTACTCTAATACCAGATGATAGGAACCTGAAGGTTTCTATCATAGATAGATTAATTGTTATAAGGGATCGGCCCTCCATGATCTCTATAGGAGATTGACCCTCTTAGATTTTGGCTATAAGAGTTAAAAACAAATCTAAATTTTCATTAATGAAAGAAAAAGTTTGCATGCCTATTTATAGGGTTTCAAGTCTAAATCATAACATAACTCATACACCTACTCTAGCTGAATCCTAGTCCAACTAGGACTTGGACCCTCTTATTCAAATTGATTCATAGCTGAATCACATCAAGTCTAGGTTGACCAATCAAGGTTTAAATCAGTAACATGTCTCAGTAGACTAGGACCCAACCCTGCTAAGGTCCTATTATATCATTTGGGGACTATGGCATAGTGGTCTAGTACATCCATAGTTGATGAGTTGAGTAAATTATTATGAGATAATAATTCATTTAGTCAGAAAGGGTTCTGATAGGTAAGAGTTACAGCCAGCTCAGTATTGGGCCTATATGGTCACACACATATGGTAGATATTTTAGCGAGTAGAGAATTGTTTATGAGTTACCCAATTATCCCATGTTCTAACTGAATGAGACCCAATATTGATAGGCTCCTTGCATGAGGCCCAGTTATAGACTAATTGAGATTATTGGATAGAGATCCAATAATTCAAGATTAGTGGATAATTAGATGGAGATCTAATACCCTCTAAAGTAGGATCCATTATAATTTTTGGGTGGTTCTCTATAAATAGGAGGCAAAGGCGGCACAACAGTGATAACTTACACCTTTGGTTATCCCCTCCTATTCTCCTCTCCCCCTGCACAAGAGTTATGAGCTTTTGGACTGCAATTGGAGGAGCATCACTATAACGATCTATCATGTGGATACCACTAGAGATAAGTACGTTTGACCTTCATTATTCTCTCCAGATAGATCTGGATTTTTAATGATATACGATCTTCCTAGGTAATCAATCTCTCACATATTATAGTTTTTATTTCTGTAAGTTTTTCATACATCAATCTTTGCATATTGATTTAATATACGTGAAAAATCTATTTTTGTTTTCTTGCTAGGTTTCTCATGTCCTAAAGATGATAGAGTAGACCAAGAAACTCATAAGTTTAGGAATAGTCCTAGAGGATAACCTGTATATTGATCTTATACTTCAGTTCGTACTATATTCCTTTTCACATTTTATCATGAATTTTAACATGAGGAAGTTTTGGATGACTTTTCTTAAGCTGTTCAATATGTTGAGGGAAGCTGAGAGCACCATCAAGAAAGAGAAGCTAGTTCTCTATATTGGTGAGACCAATAAGAAAAGGAAGGCTAATAAGACCCTTAAGAATGGCATAGGCAAGGGCAAATCAGGTAAGACAAAGGTTGCCAAGAAAGACCCGGCCAAGGGAAAAAGCTAGTGCTTCTACATAAGCTTGGAGAAGCTTCAGGTAAATTCATGATTAGTCTCCATTTGTTAGATTTTCATGATAACATACGGGTATTGGATACCGAGAGTGCTTATCATATCTACAATTCATTACAGGTTCTGGCAAGGCCTAGGAGACTGGCCAAAGGTGAGATGGACCTAATAATAGGCAATGGAGCAAGAGATGCCATAGTTATAATTTGGGAGGTCACCCTACATCGACTCTATGGAGCTACTATTGTATTAGATACATGCTATTATATTTCCTCTATTATCAAAAATATTATTTTTATTTCTTGTTTAATATATAGTGGATCTAAATTAATTTTTGAGAATAATAGTTATTTATTAATTATAGATAATGAGCATAAGAGGGACCTTGATTAATGTCTTATATATATTAGACACTTATTAACATATTGTGAATGTAAATACGTTAAAGACAAAATGAGATGAGATGAACGAGACATACCTATAACATTATAGACTAGATCATACTCATGAGGCAATGATTCAAAAGTTATTGAAAGATGAATATTTAGATCCATTCGACTACGAGTTGTATGTAACTTGTGAACTTTACTTTCATGAAAAAGTTGACCAACTCTTCTTTTAGTGGAACTAGAGAGAGCTAATAAGTTATTGGCACTCATATATAGTGATGTATGTGGTCCTATGTTGACTCAAGCTATATGTGGTTACTCGTACTTCATTATATTCACTGACAATTTCTTTAGGTATGAACATGTGTACTTAATGAAGTATAAGTCCGAGACCTTTGAGAAATTTAGAGAATATAAGAATGAAATAGAAAACTAGATTAGAAAGAGAATTAAGACTCTTCGATCAAATTGAGGAGGAGAGTACTTGAGTATAAAGTTCACCCATTTCCTCAAATACCATGAGATTTTATCTCAACGGACACCTTCTTATACACCTCAGCCCAATGATGTATCAGAAATGAGGAAGCACATGCTGTTAGACATGGTACAGTCTTTGATGAGTTTCGCTAACCTACCCATCTTATTCTGGGGATATACCTTGAAGACTACAACTTACATTTTGAATAGAGTTCTATCTAAATTGGTAATGTCTACACCATATGAGATATGAAAGGAAAGAAGCTTGATCTTAAGGTTGCTAAGATTTAGAGCTGTCCTGCCCACATTAAGAGACACAACCCCGATAAGTTGGAATCAAGGACAAAACGACACAAATTTATATGATACCCTAAGAAAATTTATGGATATTATTTCCATCATCCTGAGGACCAAAAAGTTCGTTGTTGCCAAAAGAGCTATGTTCTTTGAGAAGGAATACATTCTTGATGGAAATAGTGGGAGTGAGATAGAGTTGAGTGAGGTTGGAGAACCTAGCTCAAACATCATTCTAGAGTTCAAGTTTGTTCAAGCACTTAGCACACAAGTTTCAACTTTATGTAGGTCTAGTGGAGTATCTCACCCTTCTGAAAGATATGTGAGACATATCAATGAAGAAGAATCTCAGAATATTGATTCTTAGACCTATGAGGAGGCTATTATGAGTAAAGACTTCGGGAAGTGACAAGAAGTCATGAATTCCGAGATGGATTCCATGTACTCCAACAAGGTTTGGAACTTCATCAATGCACTTGAGGATATTATACCCATTGACTATAATTGGATATGCAAGAAGAAGATTAGAGTAGATAAAAAGGTGGAGAGCTATAAAGCAAGGCTAGTGGCCAAAGGATATGAAAACCTTCTCACCTATAGCCATATTAAAGTCTATCAAAATTCTTTTGGCCATTGCAGCACACTATGACGATCTTATAGATGAATATGAAAACCACATTCCTCAATGGCAACCTCGAGGAGGCTGTGTATATAATACAACCAAAAGGATTCATGTCCAGAGAGAGTCCAGATAAGATATGCAAGTTGCTTAAGTCTGTTTTGGACTGAAACAAGCTTCTCAAAGTTGGAACATAAGATTTAATGAGGTGATAAGACGTTATGACTTCGTTAAGAATGAAGATGACCCGTGTGTATAGGAAGGTAAGTGGGAGCGCTATCACCTTCTTAGTGTTGTATGTGGATGATATCCTAATAATTGGAAATGATGTAGGAATGCTCTCCATAGTAAAAGCTTGGCTATCTAGAAATTTCTCCATGAAAGACTTAGGGAAGCATCCTATATTTTGGGGGATCCGGATCTATAAAGATAGATCGAAGAGGATGCTTGGCTTGTCCCAGTCTAGGTACATAGACTCCATTATCAAGAAGCTTTGCATGAAAAATTCTAAGAAAGGTCTTATATCAATGAGATATGAAATATTATTTTCTAAGAGTATGTCATTAAAGATTGCTTAAGAAAAGACAAACATAGATAAGATACTTTATGCCTTAGTGATATGGTTTATTATATATGTTATGCTATGTACCAGGCTTGATATAGTATATACTCTGAGTGTCAAAAATAAGTATTAGGAAAATCCAGGTTCAGAACACTAGAAAAGTAGTAAAGTATATCCTTAAGTACTTAAGAAGGACTAAGGATCTTTTATTGGTACATGGTGGAGGTAATATCTAGGTTAAGGGCTACATAGACTCAAGTTTTCAGTTTGATATCAATGATAGCAAGTCGAACTCAGGGTATGTTTTCACCCTGAATGGAGGAGCAATAAGCTTGAAGAGTTCCAAGTAAGATAATGCTGCTAACTCGACTACAGAGGTATAGTACATTGCTACAATATAAACAACAAAGGAAAAGGTCTAAATATAGAAGTTTATAAGGGATTTGGGTGTTGAATCAAACAATATGGTGTCGATTCCCATATATAATGATAATGACGGGGCAATAGCTCTAGTAAGGGAACCCAAGTCTCATCAGAAGTGTTCTGAGGAGGTTCCAATTGATTAGAGAGATCGTAGCCCATAAAGATGTAGTAATGGAAAGAATTATATCCGAAGATAATATTGCAAATCCACTGACAAAGCTATTGGCTCAAATTGTGTTTGAGTGTCATAGGGATCTGAGTGGAATCAGACATATAGGTGATTAGCTTTAGGTCAAGTGGAAGATTGTTGGTTACAAGTGCCCTGTAAGCCAATCACGTGAGTGATGGCAAGTGTGACATGCTGTGCGATCTTTTTGCTTATGATTATTTTTAGCATATTCTGATATTATATAATATATATATATATATATATATATATATATATATATATATATATATATATATATATACATAGTGATGTCATTGGTTTCATGTAATATGAATCAGATCGTGATGAGATCATGGTAATGAGATTGATTCACTTTTAAAAATATATATTAAATTATTCCAGTCATAGGTTACTCGAGAGGGACAACGAGATAATTGGACAGACCGGTATACTGTATACATATCTATATGATGGAGATGACTGATCTCATAGCCACTTGTGTAGAGACACTAAGGGTACAATATAGGTGCTCATTGGAGCATGAGTTCATTGATTGATCTGCTTACAGAATACTGGGTAATTAATGATATGTTATTATCAAACAATGATTTTGTAGTCCCAATTATGTGTTTGGTCTTTAGACTTAAGACACCAAGGATGCCTCGTTTGAGCACTCTTTTACTTTGACGTCAGACTTCCAGATTTGGAAAGTTTTAACTGGTATAGTCGGTTATCATGATTGGTAGCCAATCTTACGAAGGTAATTAAGTATTCATCCACTCTCAGTATTGTGAGAGGAATATCCCATATGTTCTTACTCAGACAAATCCCTGCCAAGGTCATTCAAATTGAGAGAGGATTTATCTTGGAGAATATGATTAGAGTGACATTTGAATGGATTTCGTATGAGGCCTAATAATACCATGCCCAATATACAATCTTTAGGATATTAGATGGATAAAAAACTATAGATATATGATAACTATGGACAGATCGATCCAATAGATTAGATCCCCCTGCTATAACGTAGTGGCCTAATACGTTCATAGTCAATTAGTTGAGTGAATTGTTATAGGATAACAATTCACTAAATAAGGAGTTATGAGTTAAAAATAATTCTGACAAGTGCAAGTTAGGCCAACTCGGTATTGGGTCTAGAGGGTCACACACATATGGTGGATGTTGCTATGAGTAGAGGATTAGATATGAGTTATCTAATAAGCCTATGTTTCATTTGGATGAGACTCAATATTAATGGATTCTTTGGATGAGGCCTAATTAAAGGTAAATTGAGATTATTGGATCGAGATCCAATAATGCAAGTGGTGAGGGTATTTGGATAGAGATCCAATACTCACCAAGGTAAGATCCATTAAGGTTTAAATAGGCTCCATATAAATAGGAGGTAGGGGCACCCAAGAAAGGGGATAGGTTGCACCTTTGGCTGCTCCCTCCTATTCTCCTTAGCTTTCTCTCCTCTTTGAGTGACAGATTGTGGAGAGGGAGATCTCATAGCAATCTGATGAGCATCGTCCCTGCATCCACAGTGTGGATACCACTAGAGATGACATCTGACCTCCTTCATCCTTTCTTTTTTATCTAATTTTTTAGGGATATAAATCTCCCTATGTAAAAAATCTAACACGTGTTATGCAGTTTTTCAGTTTTATGATTTTTGTACACTAGTCATCACACGACGACATGATAAACATAGAAGACCCTTTTTGTTTAGTTTTTCCATTGTGCATATAATGTTTCTAATAACGTTTCCCGACATATTATTAGGGGTGAGGTTTGCCCTTTCCATCTACTCTCTATGGGGTTCTGCCTCTCGATAGACGCCATAGAGGCAGGGTTGCACCTTCCCCTTCATCCTATAGTGGCTTTCTATCAATAATATTGGCGGATTTCACCTTCCCAAATTGTCACGGGCTTAGCTGATTTTGCCTAAACCGTACGGCACCCATGCATGTCTGTCCCCAAAGGTCAGCCCTCCCCGAGATCTCCTAAAGTCCCACAGACTTACAAAAAGAGAAAACGGGCCAGAAGAAGCAATTCCCACGGGATCCACAAGCAACTGCTCAAGAAAATACTTTATAAAGCCAAAATACAAATTACACCCATGGACATTACAAACTCAGAAAGGTTGCACACAAAGGATAGTGGTCCACTACAGACCGAAATCCCCACAAGTGCTTATAAGACACACTTGCATTTACAAGCCAAACTTGGCCATAAAGCAAATCAAACTAGAGCTGCTAAGTCTCTTGTAAGTCCGCTTCTTGTTGTATAAGATATGTACCTAAACCGAAGGACACGGACTAGCACAAGCATTTCATTGAACACCTTGTTTACATTATTGTCCGTGACATTCTCCCCCACTTATTCCTTCGACGTCCTCGTCGAAGCCACTGTAGACGCTGCATCTCCTCGCATTCTGCTGAATCTTTAATCTTCTGCTTTGGCTGCAACACGCCCCTTTGGCTCCTAGCCGCTCTCCGTCGCTGTTGTTGAGTAGTCGAACTCTAATCCGCCATGCTGCTTCAACTCACCAATGACTGAATCTGGTGTGGGGTTGGCTGAGTTGTGCTGATCCTTGTTGGTTCTCACGGATCCCTCTGATGAAGGAAAAGACCTGCCTTATTATGTGCCAGTATCACAGTATACTCATATTGCTTGAACTGGGTAGATGCTTGTTGGAGCTTTAACGAGCATCGCCTCACAGACTTTGAAGTTTTTAAGGTCCTTTCTCCATAATGTTTGCCCATTGAACCTTCTTCCGCTGTTAGTTGTCACTTCCAAGTATGTTCGCATCACTCCCTCTTAGTCAATTGGGAAATGAAGTGGAAAAACTACTCTCAATAGCACTGATCACCAACGGTGAGGATTTGACAACCATTGTCTTCCATAAGCTTTCTTTGAAGGGTCACTGAACTTGTGCAGAGCTCCCCTGCCTGGATAAGTAAGAGAACTAGGATACTTGACCTCACCCATTCTCTTCGTATTTGAGAAGGTAAGGTTACTTGGCTTCGCTCACCTCCTCGAGTTAAGAGAATTGGGGTACTCGGTTTCGCCCATTCTCTCGAGTTGAGAAGGCAAAGGTTACTCGATTTTGCCTGCTTCCTCGAGTTTGTACTTCATGCATTGAGCTGGTTACTAACATTCGCCCGCTCATTGCTCACACTTATGAAGCACTTGAAGTGGTTGCACTCCTTGTGTTGGGTTAGCTACTGTGATTCGCCTTCCCACTGCCATTGAACTTCTGGAATGTAAGAAGTTTTGCCTGAAAAGAGCAAAAAGTTTATCCCAACTTAGAGACCCCCAACTTAGAGTAAGTCTTTGATAGATCTGGTCATCTTTGGGATTGTACCATCTTCTCCATCACCTTTGCCGCCTACTCCTCTTGAGTAGAAAGGTATAGTACCATGTACTGCCTACTTCGTTCCTTGGTCGAGCACTCCTGCATCAACCCGAAGTCCCTTAATTTTGGCTATCTGGATGAGAAGCCCATCAACATCAGTCTTATGAAGTTTCTTGGCCTCTGCCCTTCTGCCTCGTCTTGGTACTTGGAGTTTACCTCTGCATTCTCCACCTCCTTGGCCCCTTTTACGACCAATATTGTCCCTTCATGAGAGCAAGGGATCGATGACTTCATGGAAGTCTCGCATCTGCGGTACCATAGCGCTGCCAAGCCCATAGCACAACTATCTGTTACCTTGCATCTTCATTCCTTCTTTCGCGATTGGTAGATCTGCCTCTGTGGCACTGTGGAGCTCCTCCGAGTCCACCTCCTCTCTAACCGACGCTTTTCTTTTGGGTAGCTGAGCCCGTTGGACTCGTCGTCGCTTCCTCGCCTTTCGACCACCTGCTTCGACACCACTGTGTCCTCCTAGCAGTTCTCCTTGGTCGATGGAGAGACAGACTGCAACTCTCATGTATGGCCTCTGCCATCTTGTTGCAGGGCTCGCACCGATTCTGTTCTCCTTAGCTTCCTTGGTAGCAATGTTCGCTTACTCGGCCTTGTCCTCTGACTTGCTGGGCTCCCTTAAGCGAATGTGAGCACTGAATCAGTTCAACTCTCCAACTACTTCGATTAATCAAGTCCCCTCCATGGGACTCACTGGTACTTGCAATCTGACTACTCTCTCGGTGGTACACAGCCCCCATATGCTGACGACCAAGGCTTTCATCTGATGCAAGCTTCGATGCATACACACGGAAGACCCACCTCTGCGGTACTGTGGCATTCACTCCTTGAATCCACAGCCCTTCTTGTCGTTGTATTGTTCACCGAAGTGGAGCTCCCAGCAGCTCCTGATCATTCACATGATCATGTCCCCCTCCATGGGACTCACTGGTACATGCACTTGGACTTCTTCCTCGGTGGTATACAGCTCCCATATGCTGATGACTAAGGCTTTCATCCAATGCAAGCTTTGATGTACACACGAAGACCCGCCTCTGATGTACTACGACATTCACTCCTTGAATCCATAGCCCTTCTTCTTGTTGTGTTGTACACCAAAGTGGAGCTCCCAGTAACTCCTGATCATACCTCCGCATGATTTTTTATTTTTTGTCCCTCACGGGACAAGATTGCCTGTATTGCATTCCCACGAACTATTCCACCACGATCCGCTGCACCATGTCGCCTCCTGGTGACATCTCCATTGTATACAAATTCTCATGTGATGAACTCGGACTACGACTTCTCCACGTGTGGCCTCTGCCAACACATCATAGGGCCTCTGCCATCTCTGACTTTTAGTTTACTCCCTTGGCAATTCCCCTTCGTCTGCCCACTTGGGTTACACCTGGACGAAGCATAGCTCTAGGACAGTCAATCGCCTAGTAGCTCCTGAAGTCCCCTGACTTCACTAGAGTTGGTGCACCATTGTCCGGATCTTGGGCCTCTATCCCGTACTAACACAATCTTGTTATGCACCTCCTGTTCCTGACAACTCGAATGGCAACACTGTGGCATATTCTTCAAGAGTACCTGCCTCTGCGTTCTCTTGCCCCATACTAAGGTCTCATGATCCTAACTTTGCCTCTGCAAGTTGACTCACCTTAGTTACTCCATCAAATGCATCTCTTAGGTAGCTTGCATGTGCCTTGAAGCTCTCTTCATCTTTGGTACCATGCAAAATAAGTCTGTCCCATCAGAATGAAGAACTCATGGAATGACATGATCCCACTCTTGCCTCTACAAGAGTTCATGCCCTTGACCTCTGTATAAGAAAAACTTCGTGCCTCCGCTCCATGTTCCATCTTCTATGTCGACTCTCTTCATGCGGCTTCGATACTTCACTGAGTTCCACCCAAGTCGCTCTGCTCCTCGATTTGCATTGAGTTGATAGTGGCCCTCACATCCACCTTTCCATGGGTTAGCCCTCTGTTGAGTTCGATTTCTGCCTCGACTCTAAGTGTGCCTTCATATGATGTTGCCTTGGATTGCTCCCCCACTTGATCTCGAAATGCATCCACCAATGCATTACCGCCTTCGAGATCATGCGACAACTCTTCGTCACTCACTCGGTCCGTTGAGCTTTATGGAGATATAGCCTTGAGAAACTCTTCCTCAATATGTGCAATCCGTTGCACATGATTCTCCCACTAGAGAACTAGGACTCATCCCTCCTGGATATCTGTCATGCCGGAGCAACTTTTCTCTTTACATACTTCCCACTGGAAGTTTCGGAGACCATCATCCCCTTTGGACTACTCCGTCTTATTTAACTTATGCTTTGTTCTGCCCTTGCAAATGTACTTGCTAGATTGTGACCCTTCTCCAATACAGTCTTCACTGCACCCTTCAAGGTCTAGCAACATACTGAACTTGTTGCACATTTCAGCCGCCTACGGACATATCATTTCCATGTCGAAGAGAAAGTTCTGATGCTCCATGGCGCCGAGTTCCAATCGCGCCTTGGGATGGCCACGAATACTCCGTCATCCATGTACAAGCCCTTGTATGAGTTTCGAATCCTTCGAGTTAGCAATTCCCCTCACCTCTGTGAGCTTTGCATAACTCTTTCGGTCGTTACACAACACCTCCCACCTTGCACGGTCTCATCTTTTACTAAGCGTCCTGCTTTGCCTTGAGCACCGTCAAGTTTGGTTGCCAACGTCGAGCTACAGCTCGAACTCAACCATCCCAATCTTTGTGTGCTACGCATTCTTCTTCGCTTGCTTGTCCTCGTGGTGCCTCTCGCGCAAAGGGGTTGGCTATTCCTTGAATGCCAAACCAGGATGCCCGCTCCTCTGAGCGACTCCTTTCCCTACATCTCAATGTCCGTTTCCCCCAAACGGTTGCGCGTGCTGGCTGTCCTCCACACAGCCTAGCTAGGTCCCCCACATTTGTATGGCAAGTGTTTCTGCGTGTGCTTGTCCTGCTCTAATACCACATTGTCACGTGCTTAGCTGATTTTGCCTAAGCCGTGCGACACCCATGCGTGTCCATCCGCAAAGGTCAGTCCTCCCCGAGATCTCCTAAAGTCCCATAGACTTATAAAAAGAGAAAACGGGCTAGAAGAAGCAATTTTCACGGGATCCACAAGCAACTGCTCAAGAAAAACACTTTATAAAGCTAAAATACAATTTACACCCTTGGACATTACAAACTCAGAGAGGTTGCACACAAAGGATAATGGTCCACTACAGACCGAAGTCCCCACAAGTGCTTATAAGACACACTTGCATTTACAAGCCAAACTTGACCATAAAACAAATCAAACTAGGGCTGCTAAGCCTCTTGCAAGCCCGCTTCTTGTTGTAGAAGATGTGTACCTAAACCGAAGGACACAGACTAACAGAAGCATTTCATCGAACACCTTGGTTACATTATTGTCCGTGACAAAATGGCGTCAAATTCTTGGTGCTTCTTGATGGTCTTCCTCAGGGCATGTGATGATATGGAGATAGCGTTGTCTCGCGACCTCATTGGCTCATGCTTGTGGTTGAGCCAGGGACCGAGTAGTTATTACCTATCCCTTTATGTGGGGTTTATGATAAGTGGAGTGACCCCTACAGCAAAGGGTGGAGGAGCCACTTCTTTATCATCAATGGAAGCCAAGACTGGGGCTTCCTAGTGTCATGGGCAGCTCACACCATCGACAACGCTGCCCCTCTGTCCGTGGGTCAAGCTGAAGCCCTAGAGAAGATACGAGAGTTCTTCTCATCCGAGGCTGTGGAATGTGTGAAGGATGTTTATTCGCTGAAGGCCCCTCTTCCTCTATCCCCATTTGGTAAGGCCATCTTTTTTTTTTCTGACTCTTTACCACTTGTTCCTGGCTCTTGCTTTGTGATTATCCAACAGGTGTGAATCTCTAGGAGCTGAAGAGGCGAAGTCCTTTTGCTCCCCCCTTTTGGGTTTGACGAGGGCTTGCTAGCGAGTGAGCGACCGTCATGGGCCTGGAGCTCCTCTCGAGGCCCTTCTATCGAGGTATGTGGAGGCCCCATGGCTGGTGCTGATTTGTTCGAGGGGGACCTATAACCTTTAGCGAGGATCTTGGCTTCTCAGGGTCCTTGGATGATGAGGCGGGCATACACCCCAGTAAGAAGTGTCGGGGGCTCCCTACTAAGTCCCTTGAGCTATTGTTCATGAAAGGGTCACCACCTAGAGTGACAGAACTGACCTTGCCTCATGGCACGGGATCGCTCGTGGGGGCAGAGGCCTCTCAGGGGCCACTCCCTGTTTTTCCTATGGGACCCTCGGTTGGGGGGTCCCCATCTTGCTGCTATTACTTCTTTGAGGCCATTGTTTGGGCCGACCCTAGAGCCATCTAAAGAGACTACCTCCGGGCAGCCAGCATCACCATTATAGCCCCCTACTGCTCCATCGCCTAGGATTACAACTCCCCTATATGGAGCCATCAATCAAGGAAGGCCCTAACCCACCTCTATGTTCAGCGGGAGAGGGTCCATATGTAACTACTTCGAACTCATCCTCAAGTCCAACTATGGCAATGATGTCATGTGAGGAGGCGGTTGGGGAGCCCTCTACTCCCGAGGGGGAAGGCACCCCCACGAGTTTGATGATCATCCCTCCTCCTTTGCCTCCGGTCCTTCTACTTCTACTGCACTTGGTCACATGGCTCCATCCCTGGGCGTGCAGCTAAAGCCATGTTGGGAGCGGTTGATCGAGGACCAACAGTTGTGAGAGGAGGTCGGGGCGATAGCCACCTACTGTCGAGGGTCCCTTAGCCCTGTCCTGGTTGGTTTGGCATATCATTGTCTGCTAGATGTACTAGCTGATCTCTACTCACACAAAGAAGTCCTAGTAAGTACCCTTCCTTGAGCATGTCTATTATATTCTTTGATCGTCCACTTTAACCTCCTTACTCCTACCCTTGTGCAGCACCACCACTACTTGATGATACTTGTCTACCATTTAAGGGATGCATGAGAACTGATCAGGTAGCTCTCTCAGCCCTACGGACCCTAGTAGAATGGCCTGAAGGAGAGAGGAAGTGATGGAGGCTTGAGTCATTGAGCTATTCTTGCAACTAGCTCAGGCTCGGCTTCAAGTCGAGGAGGTGGAGTAGTGACTCAGGGAGGCAGATTCCTAGGCCTCTGAGCTAGCCTTGGAGCTGGGTTTGGCCCTCTATCACATCAAAAATGTCGAGCACGGATGGAGGAGACTCGAGATGAGGCGGCTACGGCAGAGGACATGGCCATTGAAAGTATAGCAGAAGGGAAGCAACATATTAGGGCCCTTCACCATGAGTTGAAAGATGCTCATTGGCAGTTGGGCAAGGTGATTAAGAGGAGGCTATTAAAGGAGCAATTGTTGACTATGTTCGACGAGTTGGTGGCTGCACAACTAGCAATCGAGGAGGCCAAAGGGGCTTGGGAGGATTTAAAGAACCAAGCCTCTAAGCGAGAGAGGAGGGGTGTGGCCTTGTACCAGGAATTCGAAATGTTCTAATGCAATCTTTAGTACTCTAGCCAAGCCACCTACGAGTTCGGGTATGAAATGCCACTGGACACTTTAAGGCTAGGTATCCAGAACTCGAGGGGATTGGTATATGAGGCTTCCCTCAGACGATGAAGTTTCTACTCCTCTGGAGGTTCCCTTCAATAATCGCTTGACATCCCCTCTGACTCTATCTCCTCTGGCTTAATACAGTTGGGTCCTAAGTGACCCTCTTTTTTATTTTTGTTAGCTCCCATTTTGTAGCCTCCCCTTTGGGATAACACTTGCTTTTGTCACTATCTAGATTCAATTCAATGAAAAATCTCTTTTTTCTTCTTTTTGCATAATTCTTTAGTGCAGAAATATTCAGAGTCCTTTCATCTTACTATTTTGTAGGGCAAGAGCCCCTAGGTCTCGGCTGTTGTCGAAGCATCCCTTGGGGAGTCATCAAAGGCTTGACTCTAGTTCTCAACTAAACATAGAAAACTGAATGTTGGCTTAGAGGGGGTCAGGAGGTGGCACTGGCCATAGGTGCAACAGGAGTATTGAGCCGCATATGTTTGGCCACCTGATGCTAAGGCTCGAGGATTGCCTCTGACAAGGTACATGTGGGGCTCGCCTCTTTTAGAAAGGGAGGAGGGGCCCTCTTCGCCTTGGACATTCACCAGGAAGAGTGGTAGAAGGGTGGGCCTGTGATGCTCAACCCTCTTTTTAGCACTAGAATGATGGTGTCATGAGTATTATCGATTGATGGGTTGGCACGGTTGGTCCATTACCAAGGGTGCAAGCTCGCCCAGGTGTCTCTTCCTCATTGACATGGGAGACTTGGTGCGGTGAGATCGCGTGGGTGGTTTAATTCGAAAGCTATTCTGTTGGTGAGGACCCGATTTAGGGTGGCCAAGTAGGTGGACCAGGATCCTCCTAGTTTCAAAGTTGCTCCTCTAAGAGTTAGGTTGTCCATGTATCCTAAATCATCTGACGATCCTATATGACAGGTTGACGTGGGGGTTGCCGGATGCGGCCCTTCTAATACTTAATTAAGTGAAGGGGAGAAGACAATACTATAAGCTGTATGATTGGATGAGTGAGTAGAGAGAATCCCCCATTGAGTTGATAAGTCCCTTTTATACCTAATCCCTAGGCCTTTCTATGGGTTAGCCTAGGATAAGATCAAGTTAATCATCTGATCATTCTAGTCTTTGATCTTAACAAGGTAAGATAGTTTTTGTCAATTATTAGGACATATTATGATGTCATTTTTAGATTGATGACATAGAGCCCTACTTAGATATCAATGGCTATGATGTATGAATTGTCATACTATAAAATCATCCCTATTAGAAGTGATGAGATCAAGCAAGTGATATGTTTTGACAGTAGTAGTAGGCTACTACTAGCAGTAAGACTGTATTTGAAAGATAGTTAAACTTTATCTTGATTTAACAATACAAAGACTCAGATAACAATTTGATCCTTAGAGGTACCGTCATCAACACATTTCATCCATAATACGCATTTTAAAACTGTGGCACGAGCTGCACGCAAACCTTTGTATTTTCTGCAAACTCTTCCTAAAACAAAAGTACATATATATATATATATATATATATATATATATATATATATATATATATATATATATATATATATATTGCTACATATAGAGAGACAGAGAGTGTGAGAGAGTGAGGACGATTCCATTGTGATAAATCTTCAAAGTGGTGCGTCACAATATGTTTTTATAATTTTTGGTGGGTCACGTAACCTGGACAAGCAACCAAAGCAGTCACGTCGCGATGCTCTACACTTGGACTACAGTCCGGTGACTGAGTTGGCCAAGTCTCTCAGTCGTGCTCATCACGTTATAAAAGTCCAAAGTGGTGGGTCAGTGCCAATGAATGATTGAACCAGCTGTGGCTTCCAACACGTGAAGTCAATGCGTCAAGGTCCAACAAAGTGACTCTTGTACCGCATCAGGTCGGGTGAATGATCCAACAAAATAGACACATTTATCGGGTTATGATTGAGCAAGCGGGGTCGTCAATGCATTGAATGATACATCAAGATGAGTGGTGAGGAGTGATCCTCTTGTCAAAATGACCATAGTGTCATGCATTTATATAGAAGACAGTCGTTTGGGTATATGCGAACAATCTCTATTTTGATCGATCTGGGAATGGTTGTGGAAGGAGTGACGCCGTGGAAGAAGGTAATATAGCTTCCTTGATCTATTTATGATATGTAAGATTATAGACTTCTTTTGGATGCATAACCTTCGTTGCTCGTTTATGGAGCAGTAAGCGGCGGTCGTCACGCCGGAAGTGTTGGTGTATAGCGGCTGAGCGTATATTTTTTGGAAATGGATCCACTGGCTTTCGCTGTGCTGAGCAACTACTTGGCGTGTTTGAGCAAGGATCTGACCTCCGCTGCTGTCCAAGGAGCAATAACAGCCATCAACAAGAGTCAAGGATCCAAAAGTCTAGATATCGAACATGAGTTCGATAACCTGAGAAAGGAGCTCAGGAGCATGCAGTGCCTACTACGTGACGAGGAGCAACGGAAACAAGACAGCGAGTCCCAGGCGAATTGGGTGGAGGAGGTGAAGGAAGCAGCGCAGGACGTCGAAGACGTGATGGATCTGATCGTCTACCTCGGTCACGGCCAAGAGTGGGATAAATCGTGGAACTCCCAGGCCTCAGCCTACATCGGCACCCGTTTGACCAAAGTCAAAGAAGAATTCGAAAATATTAAACAAAGAAGAGACCGATACCTGCCACCACTCTTGGTGCGCAGAGAAGAACAAAGCTGCCACGGTGGCTATCAGGTGTGGCAGCCACATGAGGAGCTGCCTCACGAATCCATGGGCACTGATGTGGTGGGAATGGAGCAAAACGAAGCCACAGTCATTGCATGGCTACTAGGTGAGACTGACAACGCCCCGAGGAACATGGTGATCTCGATTTGTGGTATGGGAGGCCTGGGCAAGACTTGCTTGGCCAGGAGAGTCTACAACGACGAACATGTCAGGAGACACTTCGATTGTTGTGCTTGGGTTTCCATCTCCAAAACCTACAACGCTGAAGACCTGTTGCGAAGCATCATAAGGCAGATCACAGGCAAGGCGACACCAGACGAGCTCGACCGGAACAGCAGTGCAGCCCTACTAGGCCTACTCAAGCAGTGCCTTCATCAGAAGAGGTACGTGATCGTGTTAGATGATGTGTGGAGCAGAAATGCATGTAATGACTTTTCTTATCTCCTGCAAAACGGTGAAGTGGGCAGTAGGGTCATTGTCACCACAAGAGACCACCACGTAGCTGCCTCCCTATGCATCGACAGCCATATCTTGAACCTCCAGCCTCTGCCTGAATCCGAAGCTTGGTCGCTTTTCTGCAAGAAGGCTTTCTGGATAGATCCTAATAAGTCTTGCCCCAAAGATTTAGAGGACTGGGCTCGAAAAATTGTAGCAAAGTGTGAAGGCTTGCCTTTAGCTGTCCTTACACTAGGATGCTTGTTGTCGTCCAAAGATCGGAGTCCTTTGACTTGGAAGCGCTTCTACAATGGTATCGGCTCAGAGTTGAACAACAACGAGATGCTCGTAACCATGTCGCGCATCTTGATGCTTAGCTACGATGATCTACCCAACCATCTGAAGCAGTGCTACTTGCACTGTGGTAGCCTCTTTCCGGAGAGCCATGTCGTCAAGAAAAATTGGCTCCTCAGGTTGTGGGTAGCGGAGGGGCTCGTGGAGGACGTACATGGCATGACAGCGGAGGAAGTCGCAGAGGGCTACTTCGATGAGCTGATCCTTCGTAGCATGCTTCAAGTGGCAAGGAAGGATGAATCCGGCAAAGTCAAAGCCTGCCGAATGCACATCCTCATGAGAGAGGTAACCCTATGTGTATCCAAAGCCGACAGACTCTGTGCGGTTTTGGATGAGCAAGGTGGGAAAGTAGATGATGTCAAAGCGCGTCGCCTATCCGTCCAGATCGGCATTGAGAAAGCCCCGGCTGTCCCGCCGAAAAATAAGAAGGAGGAGGCCCCGTTGTCTCGCCTTCGATCTCTTCTTTTCTTCGTTGATGACCAAGCTTCTGCTGCTTCTTTCCTAACCATGTCCCCAAATCTTATGCTGTTGAAGGTGCTAGAACTAAGAAATGTTCCTATCGACCATGTCCCGGGTGAAGTGTTCGATCTGTTCAATCTAAGGTACTTGAGCTTGAGGGACACAAATGTTGGAGTGCTCCCCAAATATGTCAAAAGACTTAAGATGCTCGAGACCCTGGATCTGAGGGGAACCAAGGTGATTTGTCTTCCCCATGAAGTAGCTATGCTCAAGGAACTGCGGCATCTGCTAATGGACTGTGTTTATGTACTAAAGAAGGTCAAAAAAGGGAGGGGTATAATTAATTTCGTATCCGATCAGGCAACCATGAAGAAGATTGACGACCTACTGAATCAAAAAGCTCCAAGGATAAAAACAGATACCATTTCGTGGATACGGGATATGAGAGGTTTGCTGACTCTGAAAACAGTGGAAGCAGATGAGAGGCTCATCGCTGAAATAGCTGCGCTGGTTCGACTGAGACGCCTTGGACTGACGAACGTGCATGAGGAAGACGGGATTCAGTTGTGCGATTCCATTAACAAGATGAGCCAGCTTCTCTCCCTCACTATCGACGCGGCATCCGACGAGGCACTGATGTTGGACTCCCTGCCTTCTCCTCCACCTCACCTCCGTAAACTTGTATTGGATGGGCAGCTGTGGATAGTCCCTCCATGGTTCAATCTCCTAAGCAGCCTAACTCACTTGTACTTACTGGATTCTCAACTGGAACCTACCCACAACCCCATTCCTCATCTTGAGAAACTAGATAGTCTGGTGCACCTCACGTTGCGAAGGGCATACAACGGAAAGCAGTTGCGCTTCCAGGCAAACATGTTCTTGCGTCTGAAGTCACTTAATATTGCAGAGTTGAAATGCCTGAGTCAGCTGGACATGGAGAAAGATGCTCTGCCGAGCTTGTCTTTGCTGCATCTTAGCCGCTGCGGAGATCTACAAGGAGAAGGACTTCGTGGCATCGACAACCTTCCCGCTCTCCGCCATCTATACATGCAAGATATGCCTAAAAGCCTTATGTCGAGCCTTGAAGGAGACCATCGGCTGAAGGCGAGCACTGGCTGGGAGTCTATCTCAAAGTCGATGTCGTGGCTTTGACACAGCGGACGGCACCTTCGGTATTCCTGTTACTATAGTTGCTATTTGCTCAGTAATATTGTGTGTGGACTTCTTTTATTTTCTCCCTCGTCTTAAGAACGACTGTTTGTGTTGTCCGCTGCTTCTGTATTTTTCTATCGCCTGTTGGTTGTAATATTTGTATCTATAGTTGTAAGTAATAAAATAGAATGTAATAATAAAAAACCCGATGAAGACTTTTTGATTTATTATCTATTTATATAGGTTAAGGAGGAGGATTTTTCTAAACTGGTAAATGGGATTTCCTCTTTCAATTGGAAAAATCTTATATGTTATCATGTCCCTATAAGATTTAGCTCTTGCCAAGGATATCGATATCGGACAAATATAATGAAAATAGTTTACGGGCGAGAGGCTTTATGTGTAAGTCGGCTAGTTGACCAATCGTATGTACATGATAAATATGGAGTTGATGTCTGACAACTTGATCATGCATGAAATGAAAATTGGTAGCAATGTGTTTTATGTGTGAGTGAAACACTAAATTGGCGTAGAGGTAGGTGGCTCTAATATTATCACGTAGGAGTAAGAGTGGAGGTAATGTTAAGTTTCTTGAGCAGGTTCATAATCCAATCCAATTGACTTATGCAGCATAAGTGGCAATGGCATAGTATTCATCTTCAGTTGTAGATTGGGTGATTGTCTTTACTTCTTAGAACTCTGACTGATTAGATTAGCTTCAAGGAAAACAAGATATTCCAACGTGGATGTTCTACCACTAAAGTTTCCTTCTCAATTAGCATCGGCAAAGACATGAAGATGAAAAGAAAAGTATTTACAAAAAAAGATGCTATGATCGAGAGATCCTTTAAAATATCACAGGATTCATTTGACTATAAACCAATGCATAGTAGACAACTAAAGCATGAATTATGATAATTTATTAATTTTTAAATGAGATGTCTATACGGGTAAAAGCTAGATACTGTAAGGAGCCAACTACTTGCCAGTATTGAGTATGGTCTGTAGTAGGTCTATCATCACATAATTTGAGTGATTCACTAGTAAAGAGGGGAGTTGTAACATCTTTTATATCCTGCATGTTTATTTTGGATAATAAATCTTGAATATACTTTCGCTGAGAGAGAAAGTCCTGAAAATGTATATGTTGCTTCGATGCCTAAAAAGCAGCTCAAGTCTCCTAGATCTTTGAGAGAGAATCGATATGTCAATTGCTCGATGAATGTCTGGACCTTTATAGGATTATCACTTATGATAATAATATCATTCACATATACTAAAAGATATATTGTGCCTTAAAATTATTGTCGTAGAAATAGTGAGGTATCATACTTAGAGTTGATGAAGCCAATAGAAGTTTAAAATATGCCAAGTTAAGTATATCAAGATCGTGGAGTTTAAATCTATAAATAGCCTTTTGTAGTTTATAGACATGCCTTAGGTAATGAGGTTGTATAAAGTCATAAGGTTGCTACATAAAGATATCTTTAGTTAGAGTCTTCTGTAAAAAGATATTTTAACATCCAATTATCATAAACACTAGCCTTTTGAGACAACCAAACCCAAGATAAGTCAGATTATGGTAGGTTTAATAATATTATTGAATGTCTTTGTGAAGTCAACACAAGGTTGTTGATGAAACCCTTTGGCCACTGGACATGCTTTATATTTGGCAATCGATCTGTCGGGGTTCCGCTTAATTCGAAAGACCCACTTACACTCGTTGATGTTTTATGTGTGATGAAAGATAATAAGGGTCCATGTAGTGTGATGACAGACTCGTTTATTTCTTGTACATGGCTTTATGAGAATGTGAAGATTTTTGGGCCTTAGTATATGAGGTAGGTTCAATAGTCTCATATGAAGATTTTATGCTAACATGTAGGTCGAGAACATGACGTGGTTTAAAAACATCACTTTTGGAGTGGGTTGTCATGGGATGCTTAGGGGCACGATATTATTAGATGGTATAGGCAGTGAAGCGTCACAAACATGGTTCGAATCAGGCTGAGGGATGTTAGTGGCACTAGGTCTAATAGAAGGTAAAAGCAGTGGTTGTCTCCAGGGGCAATGCTTCAGTAATAGGAGGAACCTATGGAGAAGTAGGGGAGGGAGGGAGAAGATGTGGAATGGAAGTAACAAGAGAGTGTTGATTTGAAGGGGAAGGACTAGATGATGTGGTTGGAGACTCGACTGATGGGATCAGAGGTGAATTATTTGAGTGTGGAATTAGACATATGGTTGTTGGAATTATAAATATGGCAAAAGTTCATGGTTGTAAAAAGGAGAGGTAGACTCCACAAAAATAACATGATGTGAAATAAAGACTTTATTAATATGGAGGTCATACCATCAGAAGACATTATATTCAAGAGAGTACCCGATGAAAACACTAAGTTGAGATCTAGATGTATCTTATGTGAAGCATAGAGACGTAACCATGGATAACATTGATAACTAAATACTTTGAGTTTTGAAGATTTAGATATTTACTAAATAGATTTTCAAATAGTGATTGATATTGTAGGCCTGGAGTGAGTATACGATTAATGAGGTAGACTACTGACCAAAAGGTTGGTGGCATGGAGGTTTGATATAGGAGTGTTAGACCAGTTTCAATGATATGACATTTTTTGCGTTCGGTAGAGCCAACTAGTTGAGAAATGTGTAGAGCTGACTTGAGTTGTTGAATACCGCAAGATGACAAGCAGAATGTGAGGGTTTGATATTCAATCCTACCATTAGAGTAGACTATTGTAATTATAGACCGAAAGAAGTTCTCGACTAACTTTCTAAAGTTGGTAAAGATTGTGAAAACTTATGGAGATAGTATAACCATGTGTACTTAGTAAAATAGTCCATAAAGATGACATTAAATCTAAACTTATCAAAGGAAATGATTGGGGTAGGGTCCCAAACATTGGCATAAATAATTACAAACGGTTTAGAGCAGAACATGAAGGATGTTCCAAAGGGTAGCATATGACTTTTATTGCCAAGACAAGTATCACAATAACTTATAATGCTAATTGATTTAAAAGTAGGAAGAGAATAGCAAGAGAGTAGTTTATTTTAGATAGAGGACAAGGGATAATAAAGACATCGATGCCAAACGTCAAGTGGAGCATTAATTAAATAGTGAGCAGTGGACTGAGTTATATATAGAGCTAATGGCCAGTCGTAAATGTTGTCTTTATTCTGACTTCGGACCAAGAATGTTCCGTGCTCAAATCCTTAATAAGAAAAGAGTCAGGAAAGAATTTAATTAAAGTATTGTTTTGTTTGCAGAACTGAGAAACAAAAAAGAGTTTTCTTTTAACGTGTGGTGCACGTAGAACATCATCAAGTGTAAAAGTTATTATATTTGATTTAAGCATTGTGGAACCAGTATCAGTAATAGGAATTCCTTTACCATCACCGATGACGACACTTTCATTTTCGCTGTAGTTGTTATAGATGGATAGGTTGTGGAGATCAGAAGTGATATAATGAGAGACACTATAGTCTACGATCCAATTTGATTGACTAGTAGTCAGAGTAGTCAGAAAATTTACCTAAGGCCAAATCCATAGAGCAAAAAGTCAGGGTCGAGATTGGTAGACTTTTATCGAGTATCCGACTTTGTTGGTTCATGTAAAGAGGGAAGAAGAGGCTTTGATTGTTGTGGAAGAGGTAACTTCTCTTTAAAGAGAGATGTTTCGATCAATGCCTTGGAAGCACCCAATGTTGGTTCCACAGTCGGCTAAGCGTTGTTGTTGCTATAGCATTGAGGGGAAGCAGCGAAGGGATATTTAGGAGCAGCAGAGTGTTGTTGTTATCTACTAGAGAGGGAGCTTTCTATTGCTTGGGGACAAGAGTTATGCCAACTGAGTTTGACAGTGCGAAGGAGGGCACAAGCATCATCGGGGAGGTGGAAGGAGGAGGGATCAAGCGCGACAGTTAGCACGCATGACAGGATGGGTGGCAGCTGCCCCCACACATCCACTTCCACTGAAGCACAGTTGGAGGGAAACTGTTGGAAAACCTTAGCGGGTGCATCACATATCCAACATAAATCAAAATAAAAACTAGTTTCCCATGCAGATCAAATCATCGTGCAAAATATTGAGATCGTGAGAAAAATACAAAAATCGATAAAATCATGATATGTGAGAGATTGATTTTACTCAGGGAGATCGTATATCTCTGTATTCCAGATCCGGATGGAGAAGATGAAGGAGGTCAAGTGTCCTCCTCTCTAGCGGTATTCATACGATGGATCTTTATAGTGAAACTCCTCCAATCTGATATTGCAACTCTTACGTAAAGGGAGGGAGGAGAATAGGAGGTGGTGGCTAAAGCTGTAGCCTATCAACCATGAGTCTCCCTTCCTATTTATAGAGAGCCACCAAAAACCCTAGGGCTCTTACCTTAGTGGGTATTGGATCTCCATCTAGTTACCCACTAACCTTGTATTATTAGATCTTTATCTAATAATCTCCTCAGGCCTCTAATAGGGCCTTAAGCAAGGAGCCCATCAGCATAGAGTCTCATCTAATGAGAATAGGGGCTAATTGGATTTCCATCAAATCCTCTATTTGCTGAAGCATCCACCATATATGTGTGATCCTCTAGGCTCGATACCGAGCTGGTCGTGAGTCACTCCTATCAGAACTCCTTCTGATATAGTGAATTATTATCTCCATAATAATTTACTCGACTCATCGACTATGGACGTATTAGGCCACTACGTCATAGTCCCCAAAGGGTACAGGGGGATCAAATCCATCGGACCTATCTGTCCATAATTATTGTATATCTATAATCCCTCATCCAACTAATATCCCAAAGACCGTATATTAGACATGGTACTGCCAAACCACATATAGAATCTGTCACAGTCCCACTCTAATCGGATTTTTTCAGAGAACTCTTTTTCTCTTAATCCAAATGACCTTGGCTAGGGATTTATTTGAGCAAGCATGCTAGTTACAAGTGCCCTGCAAGCCAATCACGTGAGTGATGGCATGTGTAATACACTGCCTAATCTTTTACTTATGATTAATATTGGTATATTCTCATATTATATTATTTATTATATATTTATTGCGATGTCCTTGGTTCTGTTCAATGGGAATCAGATCATAATGAGATTACAATAATAAGATCGATTCACCTTTAAACATAGATCCTAAATAATCTCGGTCGTAGGTTACTCGAGAGGGATATTGAGATAACCGGACAGATCAGTGTACTATATACCCGTCCATATGATGGAGGCCACTGGTCTCATAGCCACTTGTGTGGAGACAATAAGGATATAGTACAGGTGCTCATTAGAGAATGAGTTCACTGATTGATCCACTTATGGAATGCTGTATGGTTAATGATACCTAATGTCAGATAATGATTCCATAGTCGTAGTTGTACATCTTGTCCTTAGACTTGAGACACCAAGGATGCCTTATATGAGTACTCCTTTCTTTGACGCCAGACTTAAAAGTTTGAAAAGTTTCACATCTGGTACAACTGGTTATCGGGATTGGTTGCCAACTTTATGAAGGCAATTGAGTGTCAATAGAGGATCATCCACTCTCGGTATCATGAGAGGAATATCCCATATGTGCTTGCTCAAATAAATCCCTAGCCAGGGTTATTTGGATTGAGACAGAAGGAGTTCTCGGGTAAAATCTGAATAGAGCAAGACAAATTGATTCCGTATATGACCTGACAGTACCATGTCCAATATATAATCTCTGAGATATTATTGGACAAGAGATTATAGATACATAGTAACTTGGACAGACAGGTCCGACGGATTCGATCCCTCTATATCGTTTGGGGACTATGGCGTAGTGGCCTAGTACGTCCGTAGTCAATGAGTCGAGTGAATTATTATGAGGATAATAATTCACTATATCATAAGGAGTTCTAATGAGAGTGACTCACGGCCAGCTCGGTATCGGGCCTAGAGGGTCACACACATATGGTGGATACTTCAGCGAATAGAGGATTGGATGAAGATCCAATTAGCCCCTATTTTCATTAGATAAGATCCTATGCTAATGGGCTCCTTGCTTAAGGCTCAATTAGAGACCTAAAGAGATTATTAGATAGAGATCCAATAATACAAGGTTAATGGGTTATTGAATGAAGATCCAACACCCACTAAGACAGGAGCCATAGGGTTTTTGGTGACTTTCTATAAATAGGAGGAGAGACTCATAGTTGATAGGTTGCAGCTTTAGCCACCACCTCCTATCCTCCTCCCTTCCTCTAAGCAAGAGTTACAAGATCAGATTGGAGGAGTTTCGCTGTAGAGATCTATTGTGTGGATACTATTAGAGAGGAGGATGTTTGACCTCCTTCATCTTCTCCATCCAGATCTGGAATACATAGATATACGATCTCTCTAGGTAAACTCAATCTTTCACATATCATGATTTTTTTAATTTTTACGATTTTTCTCACAACCCCAATCTTTTGCATGATGATTTGATCTGCGTGGGAAATCAATTTTTGTTTTGATTTCTACTGCGTATGTGATGCACTTGCTGAGGTTTCCCAATAATAGTATCAAAGCCAAGGTTTTCATGCGAAAGATTGGTTTTAAACTGCGTGTGATGAGATTGAATCATGTAGAATCATTCTACGTGTTCTTGTTGTATTTTTGTAGTGAAGGCAATGAGGAGGAGGGGCAGCAGGGCATGGCCCGACCACTTAAGGCGCGTGCCCCTAAATCTTGACTGGCCGGGCCCGTCTGAGGCGTCCACCGTGAGCGGCCCGCAAAGGGAGGCCACCGTGAGGGGCGGCCCGTAGGCACGACCGACTACGGCCAGCCGCAAGCCGCAGTGCACCGTGGGGCCGCTAATGGCCGCCACAGGCGTGCCCGCCAAGCGCGGTGGCCCACCGTGTGCCTACAAGGGGGCGGGTCACGACCACCTTACCGCCTGCACAGGGGCAGGCGGCAGCAGAGGGGGGCAAAGAGAGGGCTAGGTCATCCTTTTTAGAAAAGGATGATCCTACCCCTCTGAATTTTAAAAATTTCGAGGACTGTCCTCATGTACAGAATTTTGAAAATACCCTTGATAATTTTAGAAATTCTGAGGACTATCCTCTCATCCAGAGTTATGAAAATGCCCTTGATAATTTTAAAAATTTTGAGCATATCCTAATTTTCAGAAAAATAATTAATTAAATAGTTTAATTAATTGTTATATATATCTAATAATCCTATATATGATGTGATGTACATGTGATGTATGATGTGGATGGATGATCATGAGTCATGTATTGTGATGTGTATAATTATGATTATTATTATTATTTGGGCCTGCGAGCTTGTATTTTTCTCATTTATTGTTGAGCCTGCGTGCCTATGATTATTTTTAATTACATGGAGAGGCACAACAGGAGCGTGGAGGTGACAACGGGACCCACGATGCTGTGGCGAGAGATTACGATGCATAGTGATGCGATGATCTAACGAAATCGATGATGATAAGATCAATAATCACAAGGCATGGAGATGCGCCAATGCACACATAAATCCTATTATGAGTGATTAGGTCCATTGGCTCGGATTTAATCATGTTAGGTGACGGCTCATGATCATCTGGTGTGGCTTACATATGTGATATATTATACACCTACTAGATATATGTATATATATATTTGCATGTGATGTAGATATATATTAAATATGTATGTGTGTGACACGACATATTAGGAGATCGATACGAAACAAAAACCCCTCCTATGATAATATTAAGTCGTTAAGAATGAGGTAATAAGATTGACCCACGTGGCTGTCCATCGTTATAGGAAAAAATTGAATCACAACATAGGTTGAGTTGGTCGAGTCCCTCAAGGCTCACCAATCTACATGATCGAGTTCTTACCTACGACATAAAGATGTCACCGGTGACCTGAGGACATGGTATGCTTGGTCGAGTCCCTCGAGGGCATATCATCAAATCAAACTCATCTTGTAATGATAGTAATGACTTAACTGAATATCATGGTTGGTCGAGTCCCTTGAGACCATGATGATTCGGAGGCCGAACGTGACAGAAATCACAAGGAGTTGTGATTGACAAGAGTTGCCTACCTTTTGGGCTTAGTGTAATTGGTCGAGTCGCTCGAGATTGTACTAAAATGCCAATTCAATCCCGATCCCCACTAGGAGTCTGCCGAAGACTTCCGTCTCACATATCGAGGGTGTCGCGTGATTCACTAAGAAAATAGTAAGAGTACATTAAAATAAAAGTTTATATCTTAATTAGTATTTTTTATAAAATCTGCATGTTATTTATTTTTGTTATATCTTATTTTGTCAGAAACATGTCACTCACAAACCCCCTACGTGGCATACTTGATGCCAACCGCCTCACTGGTCCAAACTATACAGATTGGCTTTATAATTTGAGAATTGTTCTCACGGTGGAGAAAATCGGATATGTCCTTGATACAATTTTGCCCACGCTAGAAGAAGGGGCAAGCGAGGATGACATCACTCGGTATGTGAAGTATATAGATGATTCCACGTTAGCAAAATGTTACATGTTGGCCTCCATAACCCCTGAGTTACAAAGGCAACATAAGAGCATGGATGTAGATTCTATCTTTCTTCATCTCCACTAGCTGTTTGAGAAATAGGGAAGAACTCAAAGATAGGATATATCTGAGAAACTCTTCTAAGCCAGGATGACAAAAGAGATATCGGTTGAGAACCATATCTTAAAGATGATAGAGTGGATCAAGAAACTCACAGGTCTAGGAATAGTCCTAGAAGATAACCTATGCGTTGATCTTATACTTTAGTCCCTACCAGATTTCTTTTCTCATTTTATCATGAATTTTAACATAAGCAAGTTTGAGGTGACTCTCCTTGAGCTCCTCAATATATTGAGGGAAGCTGAGAGTGCCATCAAGAAGGAGAAGCCAGTTCTCTATATTGCTGAGACTAAAAAGAAAAGGAAGGCCAGCAAGACCCTTAAGAAGAGCAAGGGCAAAGAAAAACCAGGTAAGACAAAGGTTGCCAAGAAATACCTAGGAAATGACAAAGGACAATGCTTCTACTATGGTCAAGACGGACATTGGAAGAGGAACTACAAGGACTACCTTGCAGAGAAGGCGAGACAGAAGCTTGGAGAAGCTTCATGTATACTTATGGTCAATCTCTACTTGTTAGATTTTCATGATAACACATAGGTGACCGAGAGTGTTTATTATATCTGCAATTTGTTGCAAGTTCTGGCAAGACCTAGAAGATTGGCTAGAGGCGAGATGGACCTCAAGATGGGCAATGGAGTAAGAGTTGCTATAGTTGCTATTGGAGAGATCTCCCTACATCTGCTTAGTGGAGCTATTATTGAATTAGATGCATGCTATTTTATTCTCTCCGTTATCAAAAATATTATTTCTATCTCTTATTTGATAATTAGTGGATATAAATTAGTTTTTAAAAATAATAGTTGTTCAATAATTATGAATGATGAGATCATCACTAGAGGGACCCTTATAAATGACTTATATATGTTAGACACTTCTCTATATATCATGAATATAAATATGTCTAAGAGGAAAAGAGATAAGGTAAATAATGCATTGTAGGCTAGGTCATATACATGAGGGAAAGATTCAAAAGTTGCTGAAAGATAGATACTTAGATTCATTTGACTATGATGCATATACAATTTACGAACCTTGCCTTCGTGGGAAGGTGACAAACTCTCCTTTTAGTAAAACTTGAGAGAGAGCCATCAAGTTATTGGAACTCATACATAGTGATGTATATGGTCCCATGTTGACTCAGGCTATAGGTGGTTACTCATACTTTATTACATTCACTGATGCTTTCTCTAGGTATGGACACATGTACTTAATGAAGTACAAATCGAAGGCCTTCGAGAAATTCAAGGAATATAAGAATGAGATAGAGAACCAAATTGAAAAGAGTATTAAGACTCTTTAATCAAATCGAGGAGGAGAGTACTTAAGTACGGAGTTTATCCATTTCCTTAAGGACAATGGGATTCTATCCCAGTAGACACCTCTTTATACACCTCAGCTCAATGGTGTATCAGAAAGGAGGAATCGCACGATGTTAGACATGGTGTGGTCCATGATGAGTTTTGCTGACCTACCCATTTTATTCTGGGGGTATGCCTTAAAGACTACAACTTACCTTCTGAACAGAGTTCCATCAAAGTTGGTAGTGTCTACACCATATGAGATATGGAAAGAAAAGAAACTTGATCTTAAGATTGTTAAGATTTGGGGTTGTCCTGCCCACGTTAGAAGACACAATCCCAATAAGCTGGAATCAATGACAAAATGATGCACATTCATGGGATACCCAAAGGAAGCTTATGAGTATTATTTTTATCATACCGAGGACCAAAAGGTCTTTGTTGCCAATAGAGTTGTGTTCCTTGAGAAGGAACACATTCTTGTTGGAAACAGTGGGAGTGAGATAGAATTGAGCAAGGTTGGAGAACCTAGCTCAAGCAACATTCCAGAGCCCAAGTTTGTTCATATACATAACACATAAATTCTAATTTTACGTAGGCCTAATAGAGTATCTCACCCTCCTGAAAGATATGTGGGACATATCAGTGGAGATGACTCTCAGGATGTTGATCCTTAGACCTACGAGGAGGTAATTATGAGTATAGACTCTGAGAAGTGGCAATAAGCTGTGAATTTCTGAGATGGATTCCATGTACTCTAACAAGGTTTGGAACCTTGTGGATGCACCTGAGGATATTGTACCCATCGGCTGCAAATAGATCTTCAAGGAGTTGACTATAATGAAACCTTTCACCTATAGCCATGCTTAAGTCCATTAGAATTATTTTGGCCATTGCAGCACACTATGACTATGAGATCTGGCAGATGGATGTCAAAACAGCATTCTTCAATGACAACCTCGAGGAAGAGGTGTATATGATACAACCAGAGGGATTCGTATCCAAAGAGAATCCAGATAAAGTGTGTAGGTTGCTTAGATCCATTTATGGATTGAAGCAAACTTCCCAAAGTTAGAACATAAGATTTGATAAGGTGATCAGATCTTATAACTTTGTTAAGAATGAAGATGAACCTTGTGTGTACATGAAGGTAAGTGGAAGCACTATCACCTTCTTGGTGCTATATGTAGATGATATCCTAGGCATTGGGAATGATGTAGGAATGCTCTCTACAATAAAGGCTTGGTTATCTAGAAACTTCTCTATGAAAGACTTAGGGGAAGCATCATATATTTTGGGGATCTGAATCTATAGAGATAGATCCAAAAGGATGCTTGGCTTGTCCCAGTCTAGGTATATAGACTCCATTGTCAAAAGGTTTGACATGAAAAATTCCAAGAGAGATCTCATACCGATGAGACATGGAATATCACTTTCTAGGAGTATGTCCCCAAAGACTCCTGAAAAAAGGGCAGACATGGATAAGATACCTTATGCCTAAGTGATAGGGTCTATCATATGTGCGATGCTATGTACTAAGCCTGATATAGCACATGCTCTGAGTGTGGCGAGCAGGTATCAGGCAATTCAGATTTAGAATACTGGAAGGTAGTAAAGTGTATCCTTAAGTACTTGAGAAGGACTAAGGATCTTTTACTGGTATCTAGAGGAGGTAGCCTCTAGGTTGAGGGCTACACATACTTAAGTTTTCAGTCTGATATTGATGATAGTAAATCAAATTTAGGATATATTTTTACCATGAATGGAGGAGCAGTAAGCTGGAAGAGTTCCAAGCAAGATACTACTACTGACTCGACCATAGAGGCAGAATACATTGCTGCAGCAGAAGCAACAAAGGAAGGGATATGGATGAAGAAGTTCATCAAAGATTTGGGAGTCATACCAAGTAGCGTAGAACCAATTCTTATATACTATGATAACAATGGGGCGATAGCCCAAGCGAAAGAACCCAGGTCTCATCAGAAGTCTAAGCATGTTCTGAGGAGGTTCCATCTGATAAGAAATATCATAGCCCGTAAAAATATAGCAATGGAAAGAGTTTCATCCGAAGATAACATTGATGATCCACTAACGAAGCTATTGGCTCAGATTGTATTTGAGTGTCACAGGGGTCTGATGAGGATCAGACACATAGGTGATTGGCTTTAGGTCAAGTGGGAGATTGCTAGTTATAGGTGCTCTGCAAGCCAATCACGTGAGTGATGGCATGTGTAACACATTGTATAATCTTTTTACTTATAATTAATATTGGCATATTCTCATATTATATTATTTATTGCATATATATTGTGATGTTCTTGGTTCTATGCAATGAGAATCGGATTGTGATGAGATCATAATAATGAGATCGATTCACCTTTAAACATAGATCCTAAATAATCCCGATCATAGGTTACTCGAGAGGGATATTGAGATAACTGGATAGATCGGTGTACTATATACCCGTCCATATAATGGAGGTGGTTGGTCTCATAACCACTTGTGTAGAGACACTAAGGATATAGTATAGGTACTCATTAGAGAATGAGTTCACAGATTGATCCGCTTATGGAATGCTGTATGATTAATGATACCTAATGTCAGACAGTGATTCCATAGTCCCAATTGTATATCTGGTCCTTAGACTTGAGACACCAAGGATGTCTTGTATGAGTACTTCTTTCTTTGACGTCAGACTTACAGGTTTGGAAAGTTCCAGATCTAGTACAATTGGTTATCGGGATTGGTAGCCAACCTCATGAAGTAAATTGAGTATCAATAGAGGATTATCCAGTCTTGGTATCATGAGAGAAATATCTCATATGTGCTTGTTCAGACAAATCCCTAGCCAGAGTCATTCGGATTGAGAGAGAAGGAGTTTTCCGGTAGAATCCAAATAAAGTAAGACAAACTGATTCCGTATGTGACTTGACAGTACCATATCCAATATACGATCTTTGGGATATTATTTGGATGAAGGATTATAGATACATGGTAATTATGGATAGACAGGTCCGCCGGATTCGATCCCCCTATACCGTCTGGGGACTATAGCGTAGTGGCCTAGTATATCCATAGTCGATGAGTTGAGTGAATTATTATGAGGATAATAATTCACTATATCAGAAGGATTTCTGATGGGAGTGACTCACGGCCAGCTCGGTATCGGGCCTAGAGGGTCACACACATATGGTGGATGCTTTAGCGAATATAGGATTGGATTAAGATCTAATTAGCCCCTATTCTCATTAGATGAGACCCTATGCTGATGGGCTCCTTGCTTAAGGCCCAATTAGAGGCTTAAGGAGATTATTGGATAGAGATCCAATAATGCAAGGTTAGTGGGTTATTGGATGAAGATCCAACACCCACTAAGACAAGAGCCCTAAGATTTTTGGTGGCTCTCTATAAATAAGAAGGGAGACTCATGATTGATAGACTGCAGCTTTAGCCACCACCTCCTATTCTCCTCCCTCTCTTTGAGCAATAGTTACAAGATTAGATTGGAGGAGTTTCGCTATAGAGATCCATCGTGTGGATACCGCTAGAGAGGAAGACGCTTGACCTCCTTCATCTTCTCCATTTGGATCTAGAATACAGCGATATACGATCTTTCAGTTTTTACGATTTTTCTCGCGATCATAATCTTTTGTACGATGATTTGATCTGTGTGGGAAACCGATTTTTATTTTGATTTTCGCTACGCATGTGATGCACCCGCTGAGGTTTCCTAACAAAGCACATATGAGATATTTCTCTCGTGATATCGAGAGTGGATGATCCTCTATTGACACTTAATTGCCTTTGTAAGGTTGGCTTCCAATCCCGATAACCAATTGTACCAGATCTGAAACTTTCCAAACCTGTAAGTCTAGCATCAAAGAAAGGAGTACTTACACAAGACATCCTTGGTGTCTCAAGTCTAAGGACCAAATACACAACTAGGACTATGAATCGTTGTCTAACATTAGGTATCATTAATCATATAATATTTCATAAGTAGATCAATTAGTGAACTCATTCTCCAATCAGCACTTGTACTATATCATTAGTGTCTCTACACAAGTGGCTATGAGACTAATCGCCTCCATCATATGGACGAGTATATAGTACGTCGATCTGTTCAGTTATCTCAATGTCTCTCTCGAATAACCTATGACCGGGATTATTTAGGATATGTGTTTAAAGGTGAATCGATCTTATTATTGTGATCTCATTACAATCTGATTTCCATTGCACAAAACTAACGATATCACAATATATATACAATAAATAATATAATATAAAAATATACCAATATTAATCATAAGCAAAAAGATTATGCAGTGTGTCATACATGTCATCACCCATATGATTGGCTTGTAGGACACCTATAACTAGTAGGAGTAGAGTACTTGGTGAGAGGCTCTCGTTGGATAGCAAAGGCAGAAGGGTAATCTCTCTTAAAGAGAGAGATGCTATGATACCATGATAAAATAGAATATAACAATAGAAAATCTGATTAAAATTTTTTGATTCATCATCTATTTATATAGGTTATGAGGATGATTTTCCTTTAATGATTAATAAGATTTTTTTTTTGTAGAAATCTTATTTGTTATCAGCAATTGCTGAGCAAATGTTTGTGTTATTGGTGATCTTATCTACTGGTTAATCACAACAATTTTGAGGATGTTATACAGCAAAGTTAATCCAAAAGTTGGTTAACATTTTTGAATTTCTTAATAAATATTTTTATTAAATTTTTATTTTTATTAATAAAATTGTGTTGAAGACGTTAGTTATCTTACTCATCATAAGATACCGATCTCCAATGTTGTCTTCGTTATTTTTTATTGGTTGTGATTTGTGAAATATTATTGAGTATGGATTTTTAAAACATTCTTGAATTCAATTTTGAAATGACAGAAAAAGTAATTTTGAAAAGTAATTATTTTATTTAGGTGCCAAAACCATGAATATGCCTGGTACTGTGGTTCAAACAAAAATGAGTTTGCTCAAATTTTTACATATAAAATCTATTTTGATATTTAATAAAATATAAATTACCAATGATAGCCTAATATTCTATCTAAAATGCCTATGAATTTTATGACCAAGATACATTGCTTATAGACAACATCAAAACGTATGTACTAAAAAATAGACAATTTTTCATGAATCAGACCTGAGACATCTATTGGGAACTTCGACTAAGACAATTTTTTATGAATCAGACCTAAAACATCTATTGGGAACTTTGATTAATCCACCATCTGATGAGAAGAAAATGTCAAAAAGGTCTTTCCCATTTAAGTATCCAATTTGTAACTTTTAGAAGGTTACTATCACGGTAAATAATATACAAAAACTATTTGAGCAATCATGTTGGGTAGAAATATCCATAATTAAGTTATAAAAATATAAATCTCCATAATTCAAACTTTATTTAAAATATATGAGTAATATCAAGATAATATAAATATGAGTAATAATAGTATCTTTCAAGCATAAGAAAATATCATACATATATAACAAGTCCATTATGCATACTCAATGAAGCACTTCCCAAGAGGCTTTACTCAATGATATAAGCTTTTTATTAAGAAAACTTATATTGTATCCCCTATAATGGATTGAGTAATGCCTCTCACCTAACAAAGTAAAGATATATGTTTTTAACAATTCATAAGAGAATTATCTAACCACCGTATTGGCCTGCTTGTTCCAAAAGAGAATCATATTACTAGTATTAGCCTATGTCCTCTTTGCAGGGAACTAATGTCCTCATATATTATAAAATATTATTTTATATTTTAAAAATAATTTTTATTCATTAAAGAGTGTATAAAACCACTAGGGAATCTCAACAGAGACATTATATTTTATAATTTCATTTATTCATGTATTTAATTAGATATCCAGATAAATATAAAAAAATGTTAGATTAATCTTTTTTGGCATATGGAGCACTTCTAAGTATACCTCATACAGATGGTAAAAATCACACTCACCCCCATTCTCAATATTAAAATTTAATTTTTTTTTAATGTCTAAATAATTATCAAAAGTCATCAACAACATCAAATAAAACTTCTTACATTGTCTAAACCAAGAGATAGAGGAATGCCAAGCTCACCATACCCTAAGATTGGTATGTACCTATGCTGAACCAATTTAATTTCATAATCACCCAAAATTAGTTTTAACTTATTTGTAAAAATCTAGAATCACCTAAGACTAATTTGAAGCAACACAAGTCATTGTGATTTGAGATCGGCTACATAGGCCCCACTAAGCCAAAGTTAATAAAATGTGATTTACAAATTCTTTTAATCGTGATATAATATCCAAAAAATTAAATAAATATTATAATGTTAGAATATGGAAACATGTACAACCTTACTTTTAAAACCTAAAATTAATAAATATCAAAATTTTATGTAATATTAAGAAAAGACATTGGTTAATTGTTTTAAGACTTGCAATGATTAGAATTAAAACGGAGAAACTATAATCTTCTAAGGGTGGTGACCACCATCTACTCTCCTCCTCGTAAAATTCTCCCAAGACTAGTGGAAATAGAAGGGGGTCTTTGCCCAAGTTTATATACGATACAAGAGAGAGAGAATATTTATTTCATATTATATTTATTCTTAAATGTAAATTAAATAAATCATTTAGTATCATGATATTAAAAAATAAGAATAAATTAAATATGATTCGATTGGGGGAAAGATTCAGTGATCTTGATCATTCCATTTAGTGAATTATGTTTTATGATAGGATTGACTTATTTATTCATTGATCTCCTAATTGGTATAAAGTTAAACATTAGGCAAGGACCTCCATTATTTTTTACTTTTTTTATCTTAGTTCAACAAGCACTTTCTCACTCATAACTATGGTTATAAATGATAACAAGAACACCCCCTTTAATGTAAAGGCACTAAACTCTACGCTTAATCTGCAACTAAATCTTACTTTATTATTCTTAAACTTATAATATTTCCCATGATCTTCTATCTCAAGGTTAGATAACATCTATTTTTCCATTGGGAAAAACTATTAAATACAGAATAATACTTGTTCCTCTTTCTATCAAAATATATTTCTTACCAAAATTATCAACTTGTTATTAAAAATAAATATTAATTAAAATAAGATAAATAATAGAATAATAGATCAACCTCAAAGTGAAACACTAAATTTTTAACATGGAAAACCCAATACAGAAAAAATCACGAAACTATAGTCCACTCAAACTTCCACTATCACAAAATAGGATAATAGGTTTACAATGAAACTTCTCTAGAATAACTAAATAATCACAATAACATTAAGAATATATATCTTGATTCATCACATAACATCATTAATATAGATGGATCTCATAATATGAAAATATAAAAATTTACTAAGTGGATATATCAAAAAATAATCATAGTGAGGATAAATCATATATTAGTACTATTAGGATTATAGAGGTTATTGTAAGGATTATCCACATAAAATTTAAGTCAAAACTAATAAAATTTTACCGTTCTCTACTTTTTCCCAAGCTCTCTCTCTCTCTTCTCCTTGAATCTTCTCCTTACTATGTGATTACTATTCATGTTATTTGCACGTTTCCTCCTGCGCCAATACTTCATTGCTTGCCTGATGTAGATTAGGTTTTCAACCTTTTTTTTCTTTTTTCTTTTTTCAAATAAAATCAGATTTGGGCTAAATACCCACATATCCAGTCCAAGCCCACCTATGAGCTGGACCCAATAATTCTTCCCCTCCAGCTCATATAGTGAGTTATAGTAAGCCCACTCTCCGTCTACATGCTTCAAGCTTCTCTTTAGGCAAAGACTTCGTCAACATATCTGATCAATTCTCATTACTATACATATTTTCTAATATAATTCTTTAATCTCAAGCACATCATCAATTTAGTGATATCTTACAACAATATGCTCAGATTTCGAATCGTATGTTGAATTCTTAGAGAGGTGAATGACACTCTGACTATTATAGTAAATAATGTATCCTTCCTGTTTCAAACCCAATTTCTATAGAAATTTTTTCATCCATAAAGCTTCCTTATAAGGTTTAGTAATTGCTATATATTCTACTTCTATGGTTGATAGAGCAACATAATTCTATATCTTAGACCGCCAAGAGACTGCTCTCCCTACAAAAATCATTAAAAATCCTGAAGAGGATTTCTTAGAATCAGTATCACCTATCATATTTGCATCTATGTAACCCTCTAACACAGGTTTACCAATGCTAAAACATAAACACAACCTGGTAGTACCTTTTAGATATCTTGATATCCATTTTACTACTGTCCAATATTTTTTACCAGAATTAGAGAGAAATAGACTAACATACTCCAACTGCATGAGCTATATCCGGCCTAGTGTAAACTATAGCATATATCAAACTATCTATTACAGATGAGTAAGGTATTTTAGGTATTTCTTCTTTTTCTTTCTCACTTATGGACATTGTTTCAAACTCAGCTTAAAATAACCTACAACTGGAGAACAAATTACTTTGTCCTTATTCATATTGAATCTTTCAAAAACCTTTTTAATATAAGCCTCCTGAGATAACCAAATCTTTCCATTCTTTCTATCACGAAGAATCTTCATGTCAAGTATTTGTCTCTTTCATAGCAAAAGACTTACTTAATTCCCTCTTAAGCTTATCAATTTTACTAGTATCATGGCCAACAATTAGTATTTCAACAACATATAGCAAGAGAATAATAAAATTATCATATGAAAACTTCTTTATAAATACATAATCGTCAGATGTGGTTTTATTGTTCCCTTGGCTTATCATAAAGAAATCAAACTTCTTGTACTAATGTCTAGGTACCTGCTTTAGTCCATATAAGCTTTTCTTAAACTTACACGTTAGATTTTCTTTTCCTTTGACTTTTAAGCCTTATAGTTACTCCATATAAATTTCTTATTCTAAGTCACGATGTAAAAATATAGTTTTTATATTAAGTTGCTTTACTTCTAAATTCAAGCGGACAGCCAAACCAAGAACAACTCGGATATATGATATTTTTACCACAGGAGAAAATATTTCTTCAAAGTTAATACCCTTTTTTTAACTGAATCCTTTCACAACTAATCGTGGCTTATATCTTTGTTGTGAGCTGTTATTTTCAATCTTTAATTTATAAACTCATTTATTCTTGAGAGCTTTCTTCCCTGTTGGTAACTTTACCAAGTTATAGGTGTGGTTCTCAAGCAAGAATTTCATTTCTTCTTGCATGACTTTAACCCACTCATTCTTATGCTCATGTAGAATAGTTTCTAGCTCTCCACTATAATTCAACATAATATACTCATGTGGAGGATATCTTATAGATGATATTTACACTCTTGTGGATCTTCTCAGTAGAATCTCATCTGGTGATGGAGGTGCTTGCTCAGTTGGTTTAATTTCATCAATTGTGGGAGCATAATCACTAGCATTCTTATCACCATTTTCTTATCCATCTCTCTCTTGATCATCATGAACTATAGGTGGAGGAACCGGGCCCAAACTCTAAGGAATATAAATAAAAGTATTTTGTATCTTAACATTATCACCATCTTCAGATAATTGGTCTTCAAGAAACACGTCATCTCTGCTTCTAATAATCTTCTTGTCCATTGGATCCCATAATCTGTACCCAAACTTTTTATGACCATATCCCAAGAAAATACATGCTATTACATTATTATTAATCTTTGACCTCTCATCTTTAGGAGTATGAACAAATGCTTTACACCTAAAGACTCTCAAGTGATCATAAGATATATCTTTCCCTTTCTATACTCTCTCTAGAACATCACCATTCAGAGGAATTGATAGAGAAAAGTTTATCAGATCAATTGTAGTTCTCATAGCCTCCTCCTAAAATGACTTAGGTAACTTGGCATGGGAAAGCATATACCTAATCCTTTTATTAATGGTTATGTTCATCCTTTCTACCACATCATTCTGTTGAGGAGTTATAGGAAACATACAATAATGCTCAAAAGGACCCTTGTACTCACCACCATTATCTGCTTTAATACACTTTAGTTTTCTTCTTGTTTCTATTTCAACATTAGCAAGAAGCTCTTTGAAAACATCAAGTATCTGGTCTTTTTATTTCAAAGCAAACGCCCAAATTTTTCTAGAATAGTCATCAATAAAGTTAACGAAATAAAGAGCACCTCTAAGAGTTAATACTTTGCATAGTATAAACATCAGTATGAATCAAGTCAATAACATTTAATCTTCTATATGATGGATAAGTATGAAATGCAACTCTATGTGTTTTTCCAACTAAGTAATGATAATAAGATTTAAGAGATGTACCTTGTAATTTTGGTAAGAACTGCTTTCTAGCAAGAGTTTGAAGTCCCTTCTCATTGATATGACCAAGCCTTTTATGCTAAAGATTTATACTTTTATCCTTTCTGATTGCATTACTCTCTCTTTTATGTAGCTTAGCCTTCATGATATAAAAAGAGTTTTGTTTCTTTCCTCTCGCCACAATCAGAGAACCTTTAGTGAGTTTCTATTTGCTTTCACTAAAATAGTGCATAAATCCCTCATCATTAAGTTTCCATATAGATATCAAGTTAAGACGAATATCTGGAACATGTCTTATATATTTGAGTATCAATTTGCTCCCAATACTGGTCTCCAAGCAAATATATCCAATATCCATAATCTTAAATGTACCACTGTTTCTCTTCTTGATATTACCAAAATCACCAATAATATAAAACCTGAAGAAATCACTATGAGAAATAACAGGAAAGAAGCACTAGAGTCATTTACCTAGTTACTGTCCTAAGCTACAAGACTAACACATCCATCATTACAAATAATAACAATATCATGTTTAGTAGCAATTGTATTAGTCTCTTTCCAATTTTTCTTTCTTTTATTTTGTTCTCTCTTCCGGAACCTATACTCTTTCTTCATATGACCTGACATATTGCAATGAAAACACTTCATATATATTCTGGACTTGGATCTTCCTCTATAATTATGTGGATTCCTGCTATGACTTTGTCCACATCGTTTTTATTTTTTAATAACAAGTACACTAGAAGAATAGTCTCCTTGTTCCTTTCTTCTGACATCTTCATTCAATAAACTGTTTTTAACTATATCTATAGTTAGAATCCCCTATGACGTGGAGTTAGAAATTGTCACAATATATGTTTCCCAATTTTCTGGTAAAGAACTGAGGAGTAACAATCTTTGTATTTCATCATGTATATTCATTTTTATGGTAACCAGCTTGTTTGCAGGACTCTGAAATAGGCTTATGTGCTCAATAATATTACCACCATCTTTATACTTTAAATTAACAAGCCTTCTGAGAAGTGAAATTATGTTTCCCACTATCTTCTTTGCAAAGAGATTTTCTAGCCTCAATAATATTACCACCATCTTTATACTTTAAATTAACAAGCCTTATGAGAAGTGAAATTATGTTTCCCACTATCTTCTTTGCAAAGAGATTTTCTAGCCTCTGCCAAACAATATCAACTCTGGTTTCATCAGAAATATACTCATGTGAATCTATATCCATCTATCTTCTAATATAGATAATAGCTTTTCTATATTATACCTTCTATTCTTCATCATCTATAGTATAAGGTTTTATTTTAATATTGATGGGCTTATACAGATCCTTGTAATAGAGTAAATCTTCTATCATATGCCTCCAAGTATAATAATTTGATGAGTTCAATTTAATTATACCATCTGACTCTTTCATTTCAATCACACAAGAAAAACTACACCAAATAACCTATGCTTTGATACCACTTGTTGGGAAAAATTATTGAATGCAGAATAATACTTTTCTCTGTTTGTTTGTGTATCAAGATCAGTTTCTCATCAAAATTACTAACTTGTTACTAAAAACAAAAGATAAATAGTAGAATAATAGATTAACCATAAAATAAAACACCATATTTTTTAATATGAAAAACCTAATGTGAGAAAAATCATGGGACTTTAGTCCGCTCAAACTTCTACAATCACCAAATAGGATAACGAGTTTAGAATGAAAGTTCTCTAGAATAACTAGAGGATCATAATAACATGAATAACATATATCTTGGTTCACCAATAATATAATATTATCAACATAGATGAATCTCATAATAAGAAAATACTAAAACTCACAAAAAATTATCATAGAGACAGATTAGTATCGTTAGAATTATAAAGTTTATTGTAAAATTTTTTATATAAAATTTAAGTAAAAACTAATAAAATTTTATAATTCGATACTGTTAGGCCAAATTTTCTCTCTATTCTCTTGCTCTCTTCTCCTTACTATGTGGTTACTGTTAATATTACTCTGCCTTTGTACGTTTCCGCCGCTGCGCCAATACTTCACCGCTTGCCTTGGGTAGATTATATTTTCAACATTTTTTTTAATAAATCAGATTTGACTTAATGTCTAAATATCCGATCCAAGCCAAGCTGGACCCAACATTTCCTAAACACACTGTGGTCATTCCAAAGGTTCGTGTTTGAAATATCTTGGCTTATCTTCGATGGGGTAGAATTCAAGATAATTAATGAAGCTCTTTCGTTGATAAAATCCTTAACAAAATTATGGCATAAAAGAGTATTTTCCTAAGCTGGCAAAGTGATTCTCATTAACTCAGTAATTAATAACCTATTCATGCATATCCTCGTAAGCTCCTAGATTTAGACAAGCTTCTCCTAAGGATATCTAAAGTAACTTTAGATTTTTTTTTATAGGTTTCAGACAAACTTTTTTGGGCTAGCATCTTTCTATGGATCTAAATATGATTGTCTTCGTTCTTGGGAAACTTCTTCTATCACCATAGCTTTATCCTCTTATAAATTCATTTCTAAATTTCTTTCAATCTAAAGGACAAGTTTAGAAGACTCATTAATAATGGATATTCTATCTAGATTTTGGATAATCCATAATATCCCATAAACAAATGACCCACCTATTTAATGTTCAATGGAATTCACATAAGTTGGACTCTCTCTTCCATCCCCTTTGTATGGGTTGGAAATGAATTAACTTAGTTGGGATGGTAGCTGCTGCAAAGGTTGAAGCCCACTAATGGCTGGAAGCTTGGCTCTTTTGGAGGTGATAGAGGAAATTTTGGTGTGTTATAGCTATGAAATATCTTTTATTACGTTCTATTAAGATTAATTTTCACACGTTGGAAATTGTCCACATAACCAAGGAAATCACCGCTATTCCCTCGAGTTTGAAAAACTTGTTCCATGACATTGTCTTACTTTTTGAATCACTTTATGCCACTCATATTATCCATATTCTCAGGTTGAGTAATTTTGTAAGCCAATCCCTAGCAAATTTTGGTAGATCAAATCAAATGTTTCTCGTATTATTATGTTTTCAGTTGGTGATTCTTTGGTATTACATTTTGTAACGCAACTCTAAAGCAATGGAATATTTTCCCTTTAAGGAGGTTACTTTCATAAATAATTTTTGAAATATCTAAAGGGATTGTTTTGATAATTTTCTCTCATATTAATTATTTTATAAATTTATATAGTCTAGTCACGGATGCATTGTCATTGGATATTTGTTTTGTCTGTCATAACTTGTGCAGTACGTTTAGAAATAAATTTGTATAGTTCTGTAAAATAGACTTTAAAAAGAAGATATAACTTTTTGGTGTACAGATTAAGTGGTACCGGAGGGTAACATCGAGGGATAAATGTTAAGAACGAAGTCCTTCCAAATCAAAATTTTTGCATCCAAACCTCCATCTGCAGTTACGTTGCGTAATTTCTCTGTGAAGTAGCTAAGGATCGTATTGGTTAAGCATAAGTGCCCCGTGATCCCTGTAGTTAATCACGATGGAGCAGTTCCTCCTGTACCCAACGAAGTCAAACCCTAGGATGGTGATAGTGATATGACGCCCCTCTGGCCTTGTCACAGAAGAGATTGATTCCACGAAGTTGAATCTTCTTACATATGATTTCAAGGAGAAGAACTACAATGTGAAATAGAGTTAGTATTTTATACGACAATCAAGATACTCGGACACTGATTTTTTTTTTTTTTTTTTTGGTTGGCACTATGATAATTCCAAGATAATATGTTCACATACAATAAAATGGATGGAAGATAGGAGCAAGATTAAGCCCAAAGGATCCCTAAGGGGAAAATTTTGTGATTACAATCTATGCATTTGTTTTGAGTTATGCTTACGAGCAAAAAGAGTGGCGTGAGAGTAAGACCTTCCTCAGCAGCAAATTGACACCATTCTGGTTCATCATATCCGGGGATGAAGTTGCCAAGCATGCTCTAAAGAAGCTTCATCCGTCGCAACATGCATAGGGATGAGGAGGAACTATCAAGTTCTTCCCTACCAAATCCACCATCCCTCAGTCAATGATCTGAAGAGATGACATAACAGATATTGCAGCATCTTAAGCGAGGTGCTGATACCAGAGGCATAAGTTTTTTATTATTATTTATTTATTTATTTATTTTATTTATTTATTTATTTTATTTATTTATTATTATTATTATTATTATTATTATTATTATTATTATTATTTTGAGATGTTAAAGGTTTGGAAATCTTATATATGAGATTAGCTAGAGATGATCCCTCTTAAAAGCTATACTTGGGTACGTACTGATGACCATTATTTTGATCTGGTATTGATTAACCCAGACCTAACAACACCTTATGGGGCCGGGTTTAGGACCCATCCTATACTATGGTCGACGTGTGAGTCAAGCTAGGCTCCGTTGATCTAACCCTAGTAGATTATGTAAGTATAAAAATTATAATATAATATTCAAAAAATATTAAGGTTATAATTTAAAATCATATAATAATAGATTAATTTAGAATGCATCTCCATAGACGTCATTCGAAATATTTTTTCTTATGATGTTTAAACGCTCTAATTCAGCAATCTATAAAGAGAATTAAACTAGTATTCTGCTATTTTTATATAGAAAAAAGATCTATTATCTCTTTTCTACATATAGCCTCCAACAAGAATATTGAATTTAAGAGAGTCTTTCATCTTTAAGATATCTTAATATAATATTATTTCATAATTATACTTTCTTTAGATTAGTTAATTACTCTAATCATAATCCAATAAGTATAATATATTTTATCCAATTAAATCAGATTATAAATCTAATATATTTAGGTTTGAGTTGACCCTGTTAGATGATGATACATAACCCATAGAGAGAATCATCTTCGTCAGTAAACATAGGAGAAGGCGATGAGGGGATAGTAATGATATTAGCCAGAGGCCTTGAGTTATAGGGTAAAGAGATCGGAGGAATAGGAGAATTTGGGCAAATTTGCAACTGTGCCCATGCAACCATATGACTAGTAGAAATTAGGAATGTTTTGAAAGCTACATGTGACTTGGAGAAAATGAAACTCACTAACGTGGAGCCAAACACCCCGAGGTAGAGGAGTGTTGAATTAAAGAATATAATATAAAAGAGATTGATTTTATTCATTGAGGAGATGAGTATTTATATCAAGTTTAATGGAGAGATTTTTTTCAATCATGCATTCAAATCAATTACTCAAATCTTTGATTAATCCTCAAATGTTATATTTCTATCTATGTCTCAATCATGATCTTCTATCATGCCCTTGTAAAATTGAGTTCCTATCAAAAGATGTCAATATGCAATTGAAATATATTATGGGCGAGAGGCTTTATAATGGAGTCTACTAGTTGATCAGCATTATGTACATGGTATGTTGAGAAGAACTATTATTTCACGTAGGAATAATAGTTGAAGCGCTAGTTGTAGATAAGGAAGACATGCTAAGAGTGTGAACCAATCTAGAGGAAGCTGTTATTTATCTTGATATCGACTACTTCAACTTATATAGTTGGGAAAGATTGCATGGTCAAGAATTGGATAAGAGATCCACCAGTAGAGAGGTGACCACAGTGGGTCCATCCATATAGTAGCAACGACGAGGGTCCGTCAGCAAAGTATCAACAACGATGGGTCACTGGCTTATAAGAAAAATGGCAGGCAGATGGTAGATGGAGGTTAGTGACCCCCGAGGATGAGAAGGCTAAGAGGAGGTGGCGAGCGCTCAACGGGCCTCCGACTGTTTGAAAGCACTCATCAGGACAGCACCAGTGAGGAAAGAAGTAATGTTGAGGGCAACACTGGAGGTGCCCACACAAGAGGAATCGATCGTGATAGAGGAAAGAAACTCCTCGGATGTTGTGCCCTAACGCTAAACAACTAAGGTCACCATCGATTGCCGAAGACGAACTCACAACGGTAGAACTAGGTCTTGGATCATCGGTCAATAGGGAAGAGGTGACTTTGTCAATGAGAAAAAACTACTCTGCCGAGAGAGAGAGAGCTCTTCGACCAATGAGGAAGAACGAACGAGCACTTCGCCGATGAGGGAGATCGATAGTGGTATAGAGAAGCCGCCGAAGGAAGAAGGGGGAGCGCTTCATCGAGAGGAGGATGCTTAGAGAAAATTGACGATGACATGTTAGCAGAGATGAGGGATTGTTGTCATTAGACGATAAGAAAGCGAAGTAGTTGTGAGAGCACTTTATGAGAAGAAGGGGGAGCGCTTCATCGAGAGGAGGATGCTTAGAGAAAATTGATGATGACATGTTAGCAGAGATGAGGGATTGTTGTCGTTAGACGATAAGAAAGCGAAGTAGTTGTGAGAGCACTTTATGAGAAGAAGGGGGAGCACTGGATTGATGGTTGTAGATTCATGAGCAATATCGGTGGAGGAGTGAATGATAGTCAATGAGGCAGAGGCCCCAAGGTCTAAAGCAAAAAGATGAGAGGAGGGTGCGGTAGACACCAAGGGCAAGGTGTCCAACACGACACTCAGTGTAGAGATAAGTGCTCGGGAAGAGAGTGGTAGTCAATGGAGTTGCAATGTCAAAGAAGATGCTGATGTAAGGAGGAGAAAGAGGTTGTCGATTGCGACAAGACAGATTAGTGGGGAAGATATAGTCTGGGAGAGAGTGACAATCAATGGAGGAGAGGTAGCAATCTGAAACAAGAGAAGTCTACGATGGGTGATGTGCTAGTTATAGGTGTCTTATAAGTCAATCACGTGAGTGATGATACCTATAACACGCTATAATAATTTGTTTATATATTATTGACATATTCTCATATTATATGTTTCTAGACGTATATTGTGATGTCCCTGAATCAATGTAATGAGAATTGGATCATAATGAGGTCATGATAATGAGACTGATTTATCTTTAAACATGGATCCTGAACCATCCTAGTCATAGGTTACTCGAGAGGAACATCGAGATAACTGGATAGACCAATGTACTGTATACTCATCCATATGATGGAGGTGACTAGTCTCATAGTCACTTGTGTGGGACACTAAAGGTACAATACAAGTGCTTATTGGAGAATAAGTTCACTGATTGATCTGCTTACAGAATGCTGGATGGATAATGATACCTAATGTCATACATCAATTTCGTAGTCCCAGTTGTGTACCTAGTCCTTAGGCCTGAGACACCAAAGATGTTTTATATGAGTACTTCTTTCTTTGATGTCGGACTTATATGTTTGAAAATGTCCAAATCTGATATAATCGATTATCGGGATTGGTAGCCAACCATACGAAGGCGATTGAGTGTCAACAAAGGATCATCTACTTTCCGATATCATGAGAGAAATATCTCATATGTGCTCGTTCAAATAAAATCTCTAGCTAGTGTTATTCGGATTGAGAAAGGAGTTCTCTGGGAGAATCCAATTAGAGTGAGTCTCAGAAGGATTCCGTATGTGACCTAACAGTATTCATGCCCAATATATAATTTTTGGGATATTAGTTAGATTAGAGACTACAGTTACACGATAATTAAAGACAGACAGGTCTGATAGATTTGATCTTCTTGTATCGTTTGGGGACTATGAGGTAATAGTTTAGTATGATCATAGATGATGAGTCGAGTGAATTATTATAGAGATAATAATTTACTATATAATTTTGATGGGAGCGACACACAACTGACTCTGTATCGGGCCTAAAGGGTCACACACATATGATATACATTATGATGGGAAGATGTGCAAATATGAGATATTCAAATTTGGATAAAATCTAATCTGTATAAGATTCAATATGGATAAGATTTATTATTGATAAGATCAAATCTGAATAAGATTCAATATGAATAAGATCTATTGTGGATAAGATCAAATTTAGATAAGATTCAATATGAATAAGATTCATTACGGATAAGATCTGGATAAGATCTGGATAAGATCTAATATGAATAGAAATCAAATGTGAACGATATCAAAAATATACTTATTCATCTCTATAAATAGAATACATTGTAACTATTAAGCTTCTTATTACTTAGAGTTTTCTGAGTCTTCTTGGATATCGCTAGAGAGGAGCACGCGTGTGTTTCTTTGTCTTCATCGCATCTGAAAAATTTTTAGTGATATATAATCTTCCTAGGTAATACATCTTTTTGATTAATACAATTTTTTAGATTTTTATATTTTTTTTCGTATACTGATCATCGTACATCGACTAAATAATTAATTTAAAAAAAATTATTTTTATTTTCCGTTGTGTATGTAATGCCAATCGAAAATTTTTTGATAGATCGTGAGATGATTAACTTTATAAACTATATGTGATGTATTTAACTGCATAAAAATTATTTTATATATTATTATTATATTTTGACATAGTTTGTAGATCTGTAAAGCGTTTTACCTTTCTGACTAAAAGGTGCTTTGGAGCGATTTTATTGTGGTCAAAAAGAGCAACAACTGTCGCAGCCGAGCAGATCAGCCGAAGAACAGTTGTCATGCCGGTTGCGGAAAGTAGGTTCACACGCAAAAGTTATGGAAGAGCTACTTAGTTCGCGAGAGCAGCCCCGCTGCGAAGCAACGCAGGGGCAGCCTGCACGGCGGTCAGCACGGGCTGCAGCCGCCCGTTCAGGGCGGTCGCGCAGGCCCGCACGAGGCGGCTAGACCGCCTGCGCTAGCAGGCGGGCTACACGAGGCAGCCCACCGCCTCTGTGCGAGTCGATGCCGCCTGCCAGAGGCGGTGGCCTCCTGCGCTGGCAGGCGGTCCACGTGGAACCCAGCGCGAGGCGGCCACCGCCTCAAGCAGGTGCTGTTGCGCGTCCGCGCGACTGCCTTTGCCACGAAGAGGCGGTGCCGCCGCACGGAAGAAGGGATTAGGGCATTTTTAAGGCAAAATGATGATTTGACGCTCAGGATTTGAGCAACTTCGAGGCATATCCCTATCTAAATTACCAAAATACCTCTGTCAATTCAAAAAAAATTCTTCTTATCCTGAGGTTTAAAAAATAATTAATTAAATTATTTAATTTATTATTATTATTATCATCATATCATTATTATCTAATATTATTACATGATAATATGATGTGAAAATAGGATCGTAAATTTTTTGTTGTGTGTGATTGATTATCTGGGTCGACAAGTTTGTATTATTGTCAATTTATAATTAAGTTATAATTATATGAAAATACAAACAAAAGTCTGAAGTGACATTGGGACACTTTAGGCTGATCACGATGAATGAAGATGCATCGAGGTGCCAGTAGATCTGATGAAAATCGGATCGATAATTAACGGGTATCGAGATGCACCTATACACATATAGATCTACTATAAATGATTAGACTTCTTAGTTTGGGCCTGATCATATTAGGCTATGCAATCCATAATCATTTGATGTGTTTGTGCATGTGATTACTATACACCTACTAGATAAATATATATATACGTAGATATATATTTACATGTGATGTAAATGTATATGTGTGTGACATATAAGAGGCTAAATAAAAAATTCCCTCTTATGATAATATTAAGTCGATAAATGTGATACAATAAGATTGACTCACATGATCTTTCATCATTACAGGAAGAAATTGGATCACGACATAGGTTAAGTTGGTCGAGTCCCTCAAGAGCATATTATCTAATCAAACTAATCTTGTAACGATGGTGATGACTTAACCAGATATCATGGTTAGTCGGGTCCCTCGAGACCATAGTACTTTGAAGGTCGAAAATGATGGGAATCACAAAGAATTATGATTGGCAAGCGTTACCTACCTTTTGAGCTTAGTGTGATTGGTCGAGTCTCACGAGGTCACATTAAGATGCCGATTGGATGGATCCTAATCCCCACTAGAAGTCTGTCGGAGACTTTTGTTTCACATGTTAAGGATGTCACTTGACTCGATAAAAATAGTGGGTGCATGTCAATATCTTGATTGTTTTCTTTATAAAGTCAACATGTTATTTATTTATGTTATATCTCATGTTTATTAGAAATATGTCACCTATAGACTCCCTACGTGGCATACTTGATGTCAATTGTCTCACTAGTCCAAACTTTACTAATTGACTTCGTAATATGAAAATAGTTCTTACAGCAGAGAAAATCGTATACTCTTGTATCTCTATAAATTGTTTAAGGAATAGGGAATGACTTAGCGATATGAGATATCTAAGAGTCTCTTCCGTGCTAGGATGACTGAGGGGACATTGGTTCAAAATTATGTCCTAAAAATGATAGAGTGGATTAAGAAACTCACGGGTCTAAGAATGGTCCTAGATAATGACCTGTATGTTGATCTTATACTTCAATCTTTATCATATTCTTTTTCTCAGCTTATTATGAATATTATTATGAATAAACTTGAGATGATTCTCTTTGAGCTACTCAATATGTTGAGAGAAACAAAAAACACCATTAAGAAGGAGAAATCAGTTCTTTACATTGGTGATACCAAAAAGAAAATGAAAGCTGGGAAGTCAAGGGCAAGGGATAAGGGCAAATAAGGTAAGATAAATGTTGCCAAAAGAGACTTAGTAAATGACAAAGGACAGTACTTCTGCTATAGGAAAAGCGAGCATTGGAAGAGGAACTATAAGGAGTATCTTGCATAAAAGGCGAAACAGAAGTTTTGAGAAGCTTTAAGTACATTTATGATTAGTCTCTATTTATTAGATTTTTGTGATAAAACATGGGTATTAGATACTGGAAGTACTTATCACATTTGCAATTCATTGCAGATCCTGACAAGGCCTAGGAGACTGGCCAAATGTGAGATGGACCTTAAGATGGGCAATAGAGCAAGAGTTACGTTGTTGTTGTTGGTGAGATTGTTTTACATCTACATGGTGGAGATACTATTGTATTAGATGCATGTTATTTTATCTCCACTATTATCAAAAACGTTATATCCATTTTATGTTTGATATTAAATGATTATAAATTAGTTTTTAAGAACATTAGTTGTTTAATTATAAATGATGATATAATTATCAAAGGGACATTATATAATGGTTTGTTTATGCTAGACACTGCTTCACATATCATGAATGTAAGCATGTTTAAGAAGAAAAGAGATGAGGTGAATAATGCACACCTATGATATTGTAGGCTAGATTACATCCATAAGATAAGGATTCAAAAGTTGTTAAAGGATGGATACTTAGATCCATTTGATTATGAGTCATATGAAACTTACGAGCATGACCTTTAAGGAAAGATGACCAACTCTCCTTTTAATAGAACTAGAGAGAGAGCTATTGAGTTATTGGAACTCATACATAGTGATGTATGTGGTCCTTTGTCGACTCAGACTATAGGTTGTTACTCATACTTCATTACATTCACTGATAATTTCTTAAGGTATAGACATGTGTACTTGATGAAGTACAAGTCTGAGGCCTTCAATAAATTCGAAATATAAGAATGAAGTAGAGAACCAGATTGGAAAAAGTATTAAGATTTTGATTAGATTGAGGAGGAGAATACTTGAGTACAGAGTTCACCCAATTCCTCAAGGATCATAAGATACTATCTCATTGGACACCTCATTATACACCTCAGCTTAATGGTATATTAGAAAAGAGGAATTACACACTATTAGACATAGTGTGGTCCATTATGAGTTTCATCGATCTACCCATTTCATTCTAGGGATATGCGCTAGATACATAGCTTATTTTCTGAACAAAGCTCCATTTAAATCGATAATATCTACGTCATATGAGATATGAAAAGGGAAGAAACCCGATCTTAAGGTTGTTAAGATTTGAGGCTACCCTACCCACGTTAAAAGACACAATCTCGATAAGTTGGAATCAAGGACCGAATGGTGCAAGTTCGTGGGATACCTAAGGAGACTTATGAGTATTACTTCTATCATCTGGATAATCAAAAGGTCTTTGCTGCGAAGAGGACAATTTTTCTTGAGAAGGACTATATACTTAGCAGGGATAGTGGGAGGATGATAGAGTTGATAGAGGTTAGAGAACCTAACTCAGGCACCATTATAGAGATCGGATCTGTTCAGGTACCTAACACATAAGTTTTAGCTTTGGGTAGATCTAACAGAGTATCACATCCTCCTAAGTGATATGTGGGACATATCTATAGAGAGGACACTCAGGATGTTGATCCTCAAACCTATGAGGAGACTATTATGAGTATAGACTCCAGGAAGTGGCAAGAAGCTATGAATTCCGAGATGGATTCCATGTACTCCAATAAGATTTAGAATATTATTGATGCATCTGAGAATATTGTACCCATTGGTTACAAATAGATCTTCAAGAAAAAGATTGGAGTAGATGTAAAAGTGGAGATCTATAAGGCAAGACTAGTAGCTAAGGGGTATTATCAAAGGTAAGGTATTGACTATGACGAAACCTTCTCACCTGTAGCCATACTGAAATTCATCTGAATTCTTTTAGCTATTGTAGCATACTATGATTATAAAATCTGACAGATGGATGTGAGAACAATATTCCTCAATGACAACCTCTCAAAGGAGGTATATATAATATAGCATGAGGGATTCCTGTCCAAGAAAAGTTCAAATAAGGTATGCAAATTACATAAGTCTATTTATAGATTAAAGCAAACTTCTTGAAGTTGGAACTTAAGATTTGATGAGGCAATAAAATCTTTTGACTTTGTTAGAATGAAGATGAGCCTTGTATGTATAGGAAGATAAGTGGAAGTGCTATCACTTTCTTGTTATTATATATGGTTGACATTCTAATCATTGGGAATGATGTAGGAATGCTCTCCACATTTAAAGTTTGACTATCTAGACACTTCTCCATGAAGGGCTTAGGGGAAGCATAATATATATTAGATATTAAAATCTATAGAGATAGTTCCAATAGGATGCTCGATTTATCTCAATTTAGGTACATAGACACCATTGTCAAAAAGTTTGGCATGAAAAATTTCAAGAGAGGTCTCATATCGATGAGACGTGAAATATCACTTTCCAGGAGTATGTCTCTAAAAACTCCTGAAGAAAGGGTAAACATAGATAAGATATCTTATGCTTTAGCAATAGGGTCGATCATATATGTTATGCTATGTACTGGGCCTGATATAGCACATTCTCTGAGTGTCATAAGCATATATTAAGATCCAGACTTGGAGAATTAGAAAGTATTAAAGTGTAACCTTAAGTACTTAAGAAGGACTAAGAATATTTTACTAGTATATAGAGGAGGTAGCCTCCAGGTTGAAGGCTACACAAACTCAAGTTTTCAATTCGATATCGATGATAGCAAGTCAAATTCAGGTATGTGTTTACCTTGAATAGAGCAGCAATAAGCTGGAAGAGTTCCAAGCAAGATACTACTGCTGACTCGACCATAGAGGTAGAATATATTGCTACAGTGGAAGCAGTAAAAGATAAAGTTTGGATGAAGAAATTCATCATAGATTTAGGAGTCATACCGAGCAACGCGGATTCGATCCTAATATATTATGACAATAATAGGATGATTACTCAAGCAAATGAACCCAGGTCATATCAGAAGTCTAAGCACATTCTGAGGAAGTTTTATCTGATTAGAGAGATCATGGCCCGAGGAGATGTAGTAGTGGAAAGAGTTTCATCCGAAGATAACATTAGAGATTCACTGACTAAGCCATTATCTCATATTGTGTTTGAGCATCATAGGCGTCTGATGGGGACTAGACATGTAGGTGATTTGCTTTAAGTTACTTGAGAGATTACCAGTTATAGGTGACATACAAGCAAATAACGTGAGTGATGGTACTTGTAACACACTATAGTAATCTTTTTATATATTATTGACATATTCTTACATTATATATTTTTAGATGTATATTATGATGTCTTTGAATTTGTACAATAAAAATCAGATCATGATGATATCATGATAATGAGATTAATTCACTTTTAAACACAGATCCTAAATCATCCTGGTCATATGTTACTTGAGAGGGACATCGAGATAATCAGATAAACTAGTGTACTGAATATTCATCCATATGATAAAGGTGGCTGGTCACACAGTCGCTTGTATGGGGACACTAGAGGTACAATGCAGATGCTCATTAGAGAATAAGTTCACTAATTGATCTATTTACAGAATACTAGATGGCTAAAGATACCTAATATTAGACAGTAATTTCATAGTCCTAATTGTGTACCTGGTCCTTAGACTTGAGACACCAAGAATGTCTTATATGAGTACTCCTTTCTTTGATGCCAAAATTATAAGTTTGGAAAGGTCCAAATCTGGTACAACTAGTTATCGAAATTGGTAGCCAACCATACGAAGGTAATTGAGTTGTCAACAAAGAATCATCCATAGTCGATAAGTCGAGTGAATTATCGACTATGGATGATTTGATGTATTTGATCCTATTATATCGTTTAGGACTATAGCGTAGTAGCCTAGTATGACCATAGTCGATAAGTCGAGTGAATTATTATGGAGATAATTCACTATATCAGAAGGAGTTTTGATGAGAACGACTTACGCCTAACTTGGTATTAAGCTTAGAGGGTTACACATATATAATATACATTGCGACAAGTAGAGGTTTGGATATGGGATATTCGTAGAGCTCCTACTGTGGATAAGATCTAATCTAGATAAGATTTAATATATATAAGATTTATTATGGATAAGATCAAATCTAGATAAGATCGAATGTAGATAAGATTAAATCTGGATAAAATATAATGTGGATAGACATCCAATGTAGACGACATCAGGAATATGCTCATTCACCTCTATAAATAGGAGACACTTCACTGTGTTAGTTACAGGTGCCTTACAAACCAATAATATAAGTGATGACACGTGTGATACGCTGTACAATCTTTTTTGCTTATGATTATTATTGATATATTCTTACATTATATTATCTGTTGCATATATATATTGTGATGTCCTTGATTCTATATAATGAGAATCAGATCGTGATGAGATTATGATAATGAGATCGATTCACCTTTGAACACATATCCAAAATAATCCCGGTCATAGGTTACTCGAGAGGGACATCGAGATAACCGGACAAATCGGTGTAGTCTCACGACCATTTATACAGAGACACTAAGGATATAATACGTGTACTCATTGGAGAATGAGTTCACTGATTGATCCGCTTATAGAATGTTGTATGGTTAGTGATACATAACGTTAAACACACGGTTCTATAGTCTAAGTTATGTATCTGGTCCTTAGACTTGAGACACCAATGATGCCTTGTTTGAGTACTCCTTTCTTTGACGCTAGACTTATATGTCTCAAAAGTTCTAGATCTGCTACAGTCGGTTATCGGGATCAGTAGCCAACCTTACGAAGGTAATTGGATATCAATAAAGGATCATCCACTCTCGGTATCATGAGAGGAATATCTCATATGTTCTTGCTTAGACAAATCTCTGATAGGGTCATTCGGATTGAGAGATGAGTTCTATAGGAGAATGCAATTAGAGCAAGTCTTAGATGAATTATATATATGACCTAACAGTACCATGTCCAATATACATTTCCTGAGATATTAGTTGAATGAGAGATTATAGGTACATGATAACTATGGACAAACAGGTCTGATGGTTTTGATCCCCTTATATCGTAGGAGGACTATGACATAGTGGCCTAGTATATCCATAGTGGATGAGTCGAGTGAATTATTATGGAGATAATAATTGACCATATTAGAAGGAGTTCTGATGGGATCGACCCACAGCCCGCTTGGTATTGGGCCTAGAGGGTCACACACATATGGTGGATGCTTCAACGAATAGAGGATTAGATAGCGATCCAATTAGTTCGTATTCTTATTAGATGAGACTCTACACTGATGGGCTCTTTGCATAAGGCCCAATTAGAGGCCAAAGAGGATTATTGGATAGAGATTCAATAATGCAAGGTTAGTGGGTAATTGGATGAAGATCCAATACCAATTAAGGCATAACCTATAGGGTTTTTGGTGGCTCTATAAATAGGAGGAGAGACACATAGTTGATAGGTTGCACCTTTGTCCAACCGCTCCTATTCTCCTCCCCCCTTCTACGCAAGAGTTACGAGATCTGATTGGAAGAATTTTGCTGTAAAGATCCATCGTGTGGATACTGCTAGAGAGGATGACACTTGACCCTCTTTATCCTCTCCGTCTGGATTTGAAAAAATAGGGCTATGTGATCTCCCTAGGTAATCAATCTCACTTATCGTGATTTTTTTTTATGATTTTCTCGCGATCCAATCTTTTGTACGAAGATTTGATTTATGTGGAAAACCTGTTTTGATTTGATTTTCCACTGTGCATGTAATGCTCCCGCTTGGTTTCCCAACACACTATTGATAGGCTAGAACAAGGGAGAGCTAGATAAGCCTCGTATTACTCCTTAGAGTTCTCATCCTCCTTACTTGAGAGTGTGGAGAGGTTGATCCCGTTGTTGAGGAGTTGTTCCCATGTGTGTCGTGTGGATTCCACTAGAGAGGAGCATGGAGTGTTCTTTCATCTTCTTCATCAGATCTGAATAATTTTCAAAGATATATGATTTTTCCCTAGGTAACACATCTCTTTGATTCGTATAGTTTTTTTTGGATTTTATGAATTTCTTCGTGTACCGATCATCGTACAACGGTTAAACACTTAACTTCAAGAATCTTGATTTTTGTTTCTGTTTTCTGTTACGTATGTGATGCCGATGTAGATCGAAGAATTCTTGACATAATGATTAGAAAAAGAGATAAGGAAGGAAAAAGGAGGGCATAATCATGACATGAGAGGAGGATAAAATAAAAGGAACGTCATAATGACGACGGCTACAGGAAGAGTCAAGAAAGTGACAGGTCTAGTACAAAGCAGAAGTCAAGCAGGTCACGATAGAAAAGGGAGTAGAGGATTCGGGCGATGGTAGATCAGTAAAGGAGGAGCATTAGTAGTGAAGAGTTATAGTGAACAAGCCAGAAGCCTTCTCGAGTTGGATTGAGGGCAGCATGGGCATTTCGCTAGTGAGGGGAGAAAAGAAAGGCTTCATTGAGGATCGACAAAGACCGCTTGGAAGTAGAGAAAACCAGTATCTGTCGGAGTTCGACGTTGTTGGGAATAGCTACGAAGGAGAGGCAACACAATAATTGTAGCCACCTACTGGAGGCAGATCAGTAGGTGTTGTTATCGATATATCAACCGTAGATTATCATCACAAAACAAGAAGGAAGAGAAATTCTTACTGGAGGAAGGAGTAACTTTGCTACCATACTAAATTAAAGAATAAACTAGGAAAGATATTAGTTTTATTGATTGAAGAGATGAGTATTTATACAAATTTGAATGGAGAGATTTTTCCCAATCATATACTTAAATAATCAAGTACATAATAACATAATAGTGATTTTGCATCTATTCCTTTAATAATTATGTAAATTTTGAAAGGTTTACCTAAGGGGCCAGCTATTTGGAAGAGAATGGAGTCTATTATGTCAATTATTTTTGAAGGTTTACCTAGAGGTCAGCTATTTGGATGAGAATGGTGGAGTCTATAAACTCAAGGGGACCATGGTGAAGTGAAACCAGATGGCACCAAGTGGGGAATAAATTTAGTTATTTAAAATGTTTTGCAAACTGATTAAGTGTACAATAATTAAATAACACAATCAAGAGAAGAGAGATAGCTTGTATATATCAAAGTTGTCTTGGTGTCTCGTCAAATTAGTGGATGATCCACATATAATGAATAAATAGTAAGCTGATTTATTTAAGGTTATTTATAAAGGTGTTGAAATACAATGAGAGAAAAGATAGAGCTATCATATAAACAAAAATAAGACAGGATAAAATATTCTATGTTTCACTTAAAAATTATTTATATTTTATGATCCAATATATAGAGTTTATATAGTCAGATATATTATATTCATTATATTTAATATGAATTATTTTTTCAAAAGATTTTTTTAATCAATAATTAATTTAGTTTATCCTTCTATAGGCCCTTAAATGTATTTCACATCTTGATACAATGAACATCTTTATGATACCTTCATAAGTTTACTTCTAACAGAAAAAAAACTATATAGGGCGCATCCAAATCCAATGCATATTTTGTATTGATCACATAGGTTATAAACCTCTCTCCATAATAATAGGTTCTACCAAAATTAATTTTTACTTATTATTCAAAACTGGTATAAGTTATAGACTATCGGATTATGACTGTCTCATGCATGCTATCCTACTCTACATAATTACGATGCAAAAAACATTCTGTATATGGAGTATATTCTCGTTTAGAAGATTTAATATTAAGGAGATAAATTTCAATTGAGGTAGTTGGAGGATTATTTGCACACTATAAAATAAGTTCGAATCGCCTCGCTCTCCTCCATCTAAACACACAAATCACGTACTCGTCCTGCGTTAGCAAACTCCTAATGACGGCCATGAAGGAGGTGCTGCGGTTGACGCCCGAGGAGGAGGAAGAGGCATGCATGCGCGCACTCCAACTGTCGTCGGTCGTCATCCTCCCCATGACCCTCAAGGTGGCCATCGAGCTCGGCCTCTTCGAGATTATCGTCGGAGCTGGCCCAGGCGGTGCACTGAGCGCGGAAGAAATCGCTGCCCAGCTGCCGGCCAAGAACCCGCAGGCGGCCAACTCGGTGGACCGGCTTCTCTGCTTACTCGCTGCCAACGATATCATCGCCTGCACCGTCGTCTCCGCCGATGGTCGCAGTTTGCGGAAGTACAGCATGACGCCCGTCTGCAAGTACTTGACTACGACCGAGCATGGCTCTATAGCGAAGTATGCTTTGTTGGAGCACGATAAGATCAACATCGATATATGGTACGTTAAAATATTAAATTAAATTTTATTTGGATAGAAACTTTTCTTTTCATGATTTAATAGAAGCTTTATGATTTTTTAAGATAGTATATTGAAATATTAGATTAAAATTTAATTTATTAAGATTAAAGTGAAATTGGAAGTCTTTCTTAGTTAAAATTTTGCGGGCAGGCACCACGTAAAGGAATCGGTGTTGGGCGGTGTTCACCCTGTGGAGGCCGCCTACGGCATGTCGGCGTTCGACTACATGGGCACCGATCCACGGTTCAGCAAGGTGTTCAACGAAGGGATGCTGAGCCACTCCGGCATCATGGTCAAGCAGATGCTCCGCAACTACAACGGCTTCGCCGGGATCACGGTGCTCGTCGATGTCGGCGGCAATGACGGTGCCACCCTTCGCATGATCACTTCCCAGCACCCCCACGTCAAGGGCATCAACTTCGACCTACCCCATGTCATCTCCGCCGCACAACCGATTCCCGGTGCGTTTTAAACAGTCTCTGTAATCATCATCAGCAGAAGTCTAATCATTCTTTCGTGGTATGGTTTGGTTGCAGGAGTGCAGCACGTAAGTGGAGACATGTTCGACAGTGTTCCCCGTGGAGACGCCATTTTCTTGAAGGTTAGGTCGCCGTAAACTTCTATCAATTGAGCATCGGTTTCCAAAAATGCTAACGTCGAGTGATGCTGAGGGTGCAGTGGATTCTTCATGATTGGAGTGACGATCTCTGTGTGACGTTACTGAAGAATTGCTGGAAGAGTCTCCCGGAGAATGGGAAGGTGTTGGTGGTGGAATACATCCGTCCGGTAGCTCCGGCGGCAACTGCAAAAGCCCAATTCGTCTTCCAGTTGGACCTCGTTATGTTGGCTCACTGCATCGGAGGGAAGGAGAGAACTGAGGAGGAGTTCCGGGCCTTGGCAACAGAAGCCGGCTTCGCCGGATTCAATGCTGCTGCTACGTTTGCGGGTATGTCGGTTTTGGAGTTCACCAAGTAAATTGGAGTCTGAGAGAGAAGCTTCATGTGGTGTGCAAATTAAACTCTTATCTGGGAAGGTCTAGTAGAATTACGGTAGTGGATTCGACTGAATAAAGTGGCATCACATCCGAAGTTTGTGTATCTGATTGCATAGTCCCCTTAACCATTTTCTAGATTTTATTGAACTTGATAGTAAAAAGTGATAGATTTATCACATAAAATAAAAATAGGATAAGGTAATATATTCTATATTTGAGTCAAAAATATTTACAATTTCATAAGTTCTACATTTGATGACCTAACCTATGGAGATTATATAGTCCTAAATATGTATTACATTAATTATATTCAAAATGAATCATTCTCTTTCATAAAACTTTTTAAATAATGAATAACTAATTTGACTTGTCATTCCATAAGCATTTAATGTATTCCTCCTCTTGATGCACTAAATAAAATAAACTTTTCTTCTGATAAAATTAATATTTTTATGATATTTTAAAAAGTTTAATTTTAATATTCTTCCTCAAACTTGTTCCATCTAACATATCAAATTTCTTTCAAAGTTATTAGAAAAATTTCAAATTTGATAGGTTTTGTAAATATATCAGTCACTTGTTCACATAGCTCCACATTTTTATTTTTGACATAATTTCTTATAAAATAAAATCTTGTATCAATATGTTTTGATATTTCATGGTAAATTGGTTTGTTGGCTAAGATAATAACTGATTTATTATCAACATAAATCTTTGTTGACTTATCTTCTGGTATATAAAGTTCCTAGAGTAATCTTCTTAGTCATATTACATGATAAATATAAAAAAATACTGCTATATATTCTGCTTCATAACTTGATATAGCAATGATGTGCTATTTTTTTGAAGATCATGTGAATGTAGCTTCACCAAAATAAAATACAAATTCAATTGTACTCTTCCGATCATCCGACCAAATTACTATCACTATATCTAATAAGCTCCAACCTTTTTGACGATGAATAGACTATTACAAACTCAATTATTTCTTTAATATATTATAAAATTCTTTTAACGATATTTAAATAAAAAATCTTAGGAGCTTCTATATATCTACTTATTAAACCAACTCCAAATAATATATCAGGTCGAGTGCTTATCACATATCTTAATCATCCAACTACACTTTTGCAATAAGTTAGATTAACATATTTAAGTTAATCTTCCTTAGTCAACTCAGTGCTATATTTAATAGGTGTATCTATAGGGTGACAATCTTCCATGAAAAACTTCTTTAGAACTTCCTTTGCATAATTTTCTTATGAGATAAAAATTTTTTTTCTTGTTTTGTATAATTTTGATACTAAGGAAATTAGTTATTAAGCCCAAGTCGATCATCTCAAACTCCTTTTTCATAGAATGCTTAAAATCTTTAATCACATAAAAACTATTATCTGTAATATTAAATCATCTACATACATGCATACAAATAAGATATCTCTATCATAGTTTGATTTATTATAAGGAGTATGTTGATGTGGACATTTAGAAAAATTATTTTGAATAAAATAATTATTTATCTGAGAGTTTCATGCTCATGAGGCTTGTTTAAGCCCATAAAAAGCTCTCTTAACTTGTATATCTTGTCTTCGTGTTCATAAATAATAAAATAAGGGGTTGTTAAACATATACATCTTCTTCAAGAACTCCATTAAGAAATACTAATTTGACATCTATTTGTAAAATTTTTTATTTCATTTGAGATGCTAGGGAGATAAGTAATCTTATTATCTTCAATTAAGCAATTGGTGCAAATATTTCTTGATACTTAATTTATATTGTTTGTATCCCTTGGCAACCAATCATTCCCTGTATTTTCCACCTCTCCTTATGTATTTTCTTTTGTTTTGAAAATCTACTTAACATCGATTGCTTGGTGGTCTTCTAGAATTATAGTAAGCTCCCATGTACCATTTTTGTTAATAGTACAAATCTCCTCATTTATAGCTTATCACCAATTTTCTTCTTTACAGGCTTTTCAAAAGTTAGTGAATTATATCATACAAAAAGATAAAATTAAAAAAGTTCATCATTATTAATATCAATCCTCCGAGTCAAATCATATAGCTCATGAATTGGTCTTGTCCGTCTTATAATTAGACTTCTTGAATTATGTGACCTAGCTGATCTAGGTGATATTTCTAACAAAACATTTTTAGTGCTTGCTTATATTATATCATCTTCTTTTGAAGATATAGCTTTCTTATGCTGCTTATTACTTTTCCAGTTTCAACTATGTTGTTCATCAAACTTAATATATCTTGACATTACTTTTGAATCTTAACTCAATATCTCTTGACATCACTTTTAAGACAAGTGACGAAGGTAAGATTTCGATCACAGACACAAACCATCACATGATAAATTTTCGAAGCAGAAGAATCAAATGTTAGGTCGGAGGAGTATTATGTCAAAGATTGGACGTCCAGCTAGTAGATTGGTCAACATGATGAAGGATAAACTTTTTGCCATGAGTTTGAGCATCAAGCTAGAAGGATTGGGTATTGTGCCAAAAGATCAGATGTTACAGGAAATCAACATGCCAATAGATTGTGCGATATGCCGAATGAAAAGATAAAGCCTTGAAGGTTTGGATGAAGTGTCAGATGATCATATGACATACCAGAATACTAGACAACATGTTGATCGCTTTGTGATTGTATTGGATATATAATTAAGTAGTTAGGTCTTGATCGTGATTGTTAAGAGTCAAATTAAGTTGGTATTGGGTCAAAATCACATAAACTTGATTTGGGGGATGTTGGGCTTCAATCAAGGCTGAATTGGGATTTGATGAAAGGCCAATTAAATATACTAAAAATGACCTTGGTGATGATATCACCAGGTCTAGGTGGTAGTACTGCCCAAAGTGTCGAAAAGCATAATTTATGCTTTTTTAGGCATTTCGACGATGGTACTACTAGGCAATGGTAGTACCATCTAGTCCAATGATAGTACTGTTAAAGCTTAGATTCCCGGGCTCTCTTTGGTGATAATACCACTAGTGGTGGTACCACCAGTACCCCCAAAAGTTAAGTTTAAAATTTTGGCTTCAATTTTAAAGCCATTAGGGTCATTGGGATCTATAAAAATCTCACCCATTCTTTCTTGATGAAACACGAATAAGAGGTGAAAAAAAAAAGAAAGAATCATTGAGGATAAAGTATTGTAAACTCTTGATTCTCTTCCTCCTTAAGTTTAGCAGTTATTCTAAGGAGGTATAAGGTATTGCGTAAAAGAGTTTCTAAAGGTTCACTCCTAAGCCTAGTAAAAGAATAAAAGATTATGAGGGTAGTTGATCTTTACCTATTGGAAAGAAAATCGATAGTGAAAGTCAGTGGCATCGAGATAAGAGGAATCGGGAGAGGACGTAGGTCAGGACGATCGAACAACTATAAATCGGTTTGTATTTTCTTCTTGCTTTTCCTTGTCATTTACTTACTGATTTACTTAACTCACTACTTCTACTCACACTTTCAAGTTAAATGGATTTTTGATTCATACTCTCATTCGAATGATTTCAAATTGGATATTTTTTCGATAAGCACTAATTCAACCCCCTTCTTAGTGCCATTATAATCCTAACAATCACAACTTTGTTTGTGATATGATTGTAGAGTTTGTATTATTTGGATCGAGTTGGCATTAAGAGGAGGAGGAGGGGGAGGGATGATATTGAAAGTCATCTTTAACTTGGAAAGAGTTAAAAGCAGTTAAATTAGAAAGTAATAATAATGAAGAGTAGAAAAGAAATGCACATCAGATTTATAGTGGTTTGGTCCATATGACTTACGTCCATTCCCGATTCCTCTTCACTTAAGGCCATTAGCTTTCACTACTGATCTTTTTTCAATAAGCAAAGATTAATCACCCCTTACAACTCTTTTCTCTTTTTCATGGATTTAAGATATAACCTTTACAAGCCACTCAACCCTCTTTTAAACTAAACGAAACCTTAGAACTAGAGGAGGGATTACATAAGAGTTTTCACACTATTTTTGTTCCTTATTCTTATTTTCCCAAGCGAGAATACCTAGGGTATTTATAGACCTCAAATAGCTTCAAACATTAGAGCCAAAAATTCAAACCTTGAGATTTCAGGGTACTGGCGATACCACCACCAGCACCGGACAATACCATCGCTAAATAGAGCCTAAGATTCTGGACTTTGATGGTACCATCGCTTGAGAAAGATGGGTGACACTACCATTGGCAGCCGATGGTACTGCCACCTAGGAATTTAAAAAAAGTATTTTTTAGTACTTTTTATACCTTGAGTTGTACCATCTCTTGACCTAGTTGTACCTCCTCCTGAGTTAATGAAATGAGCCTCTTAACATGCTAAAATCAATTGTAATTAAGGCTTATTTAATGTCTAATAAGCCCCTAATTGAGTTGGCACAGTTACACAAAAAACCAACTCAATTATAATCACAACTACTTCAATCTATACATAATCGATTATAAACAAGAATACTAAGTTGTTCGACATGTCATTGGTCTATCCAGCACTTCGGCTAAACCTTCGGCACATCGTTCTCTCTTGCGATATATTGCCTAATCAGCATGTTGACCCCCATAATATCCGATCTCCTTAGTGCAATGTCCGATCCTTCTGACCTGATGCCCAAACTCATGGCACAAAATTTTTCTGCTAACACATCGACTATTCCTCCGACCCGACATCCATTCTTCTAACATGTTTGATTCTGGCTCAACATATGATTCTACTACTTTAATCGATTTGCCTCTCTTTTATCGAATATAGTCCTACGTCACTCAAACGCATATTACATCAATAATAGTATCAATTGGTTTTATCATCAAAATATGAGATTCCATAATCTCCCCCTTTTAATGATAACAACTAATTGACGATAGAGTTTAAACTAAACTATGCCTATCAATATGTCATATTTGAAAAATAGCAAATAAGTTAATTATTTTGTCAAATAGCTTAATTATACTCTCAACAAGCTTCCGTCGCATTGTTCGGACCCTGGCCCGATGCATGATCTTAACTCTGATCCAATGACAGATTCTTCCTTAATTGTTTTATCTTTTTCTAGTCATAGTTAATCCTATATCACTTGTCTCCAACACATAGGTTAGATCATAAATATATCAATTGGTTTCATCATTAAAATCTAATATTCAACAATCTCCCCATATCTGATGATGATAACTAATTGATGACAGAGTTAATCTTAATTCCTCCTATCTATATGTCATATTTAAAAAAGAGCAAACTTGAATTCAAAAGAAATAATCACCTTTGAATTCAAGGTAGTATTTTTTATCATGTGTAATATTTCACTTCAAATTATAACATGCATAATTTATTTCAACATTATCTCATGCATGATACCAACAATAAGTCAATATTACCTTGAGCATTATATACATGAAACTAAAATATTAAAATTTTTAACCATTTAACCATTCATCACCATAATACCATTCATAACAATTTATTCATTATTTTAGTATCACATGATAAAATTTCAAGCAAAATATGTTTCACATGATAAACATTTCAAAACAAGCATCATCAATATACAAATTCTCTCCCTTTGTCATCAATAAAAAAAAAGAAATTTTTAAGACATATTTATCAATATATTCATTATTTGTCATCAATATATTATTTCTCCCCCTTTCTCATCAACAAAAAGGAGAAATGTTCAACTTACCATTGCTAAACAAATATTCAAACAAATAATAAAAATTTCAAACAAAACACTTAGCATATTATTAATAAAAAATAAAAATATTCACTACATATTTGAACATTTATCACAAACATTCATTATATGTCATCATAACCTTTATAAAATAAGAAGAACAAAAAGAGAGAATTTATTCATTATAAAAAGAATCAATTCACAAATATCACATCAAATTTTTTTTCTCCTCCTTTATAAAAATGCAGAAGTATAAGAGTCCAAGAATTAAATTACAAGGAAGGAGTTAAGTATATCAAGGAATCAATTATTAAAAATCAAAAGGGGAGATTCATTTGAAAATATTATGTCAAAGATTCATGAATCCAAGAATCAAATTTTAAGAGTGAGGATTCAAAAGAGAGCTCATGAATCACATATCAAGCATCATAAAAAGTTCTTGAATCATATTATTTTTGTTATAAATTTCAAAAGGAAAGAATGATGTAAAATCATCTTGAAGGATCAAAGATCACATTTCTACTTGTAAGTTTCAAGAGGAAAGAATCATCTCATGCATTCGTAAGATACATATAAATTTCAAGAAAAAACTCATTTTGCAAGAATGAGAAATCTGAAAAAATACCGTAGTAACTCATACATTTGAAAGATTTAAAATCATCCCAAGTAAATTTTAAGAAGAAGCTTATTTTGTAAAAACAAGAAATCCAAAAAATGTGATAGCAACTCATGTATTTGGAAAATTTAAAATCATCTCATGTAAATTTTAATAAGAAGCTCATTTTGCAAAAATGAGAAATCTGAAAAATATTAGAGCAACTCATGCATTCGGAAGATTTAACATTCCTAATTTTTTCTAATCAAATTATCTCTTATTTAATAATTTTGTTGCAAGATAGCAATTTTCTCTCCCTTTATTATTGTCAAAAAGAAAAGTATAAAATCTTTTCTTTTAAATCAATGTTATAATTTCAATCATAAGTACAAAGGGATTATATGATGAAAATTATATCATTAAAGATATAATATGAAAGATCAATATACAAGTACTAAAATATATTATTTATTTTAACAAATATCTTCATTTTAGTAAACAATAGAAATGAGTCTTAAGAGATCAAATATTAAATAATCTTGATTTATACAAAAGAGATCTAAAAAAAATATGATTGATTTAGATAGTTCTTTTTTAATAAGACATAAGAATCAAAATGAACAATCTTGATTTATATAAAATTCTCAAGTTATACTTTTCATGATCATAAATTCTCTTTTTTAGTAAATAGTAAAAGGAAGAAATCATAGAGGTTAAAAAATTTATTCCCATTAAGAGATACCCGAAGTCGAGAAGTCAATGGAAAGTTCATGATTCAGTTGGATGAAAATCATATTCAAATTTTAAATCATCAAAATCATTTTTGTAGTTCAAGAGATTCAACAATAATAGTATACATAGATTCATCACTTTATCTCTTATTGAAAACTTGATTGAGAAATTTTCAAATTAAAAAACTTTCCTTTTTTGTTTATTTTAATTCATGTGATTTATTTATTGTAAGAACGTCTTTATCTTTTATGTCAAATATATGCATTTTTGTTTAGAACAAAAACCAAGTTTCATTTCAAAAGAAATCATCAAGATCATTAATATAACACCATTACAATAATAAAATATTTTTAAACAAAATATTCAATTTAACAATAATATATTTTCCTTCTTATGTGAGTCTAACTCTCTACACTTAGTGAAGAAGTTTATATGCAATTATCATTCTCATCTAAAAATTAATTTTTCAAAAATACTAGGAAGAGAAGCATGATTTTTTTTATTTTATTGTAAGCCTCAATTTAATAACAATCAAACATTCAATTATACCACCTATCTAATTTTTAAATCAATCATTCAATAACAATATGTACAACGTATAACCTGTTTCAAGTCAACCCATCAACATAACATTCAAATTAATCATTCAATATACAAATCAATAGTTTTCAACCTAAATTCAAACTATCGATCCTATTTAAAGTCAACACTTTTAATGAAAGTCCAAACTTCACTTTAGATGAGCAAGTCAACATTTTTTATTGTCCTTGTATTTTAATGATTCAATCATCATTTTTTTAAAAAAATATTTGAAGTCACATCCAAAATCATTGTTAAAGTCGCTTTTCGAGAAATTTTGATAAAGGTAACATAGATATTTTTTCATTAAAAATAGCTAAGGTTCTTTAATTCATTTTTGTACTAGCACGTTTTAGTTATTCATCATCCAAAAATAATCAAGATTAGTTGTACAGCCATGAAATCTTTTTAATAAAAAAAATATTATAATCGAAACAAAGATCATTAAGTTTCAATCATCTTGATTCAATTTTTTTTCTTATTTTTGTTGCTTTGGCTAACGAGCTTGAAAAATATGTTATATCTCAAGTCATGTGCCTTGAGTATTTACTATCAAGATTGTGCTCCTAGCCTTTATTTGGAGATAAATTTACAATGAAGAGGGTTTTGTTTTAGGTACCCATTTGACTATGGGTCTCTCATAAAAAGTTTTATCTATTTTTACTAATGACTTTAAGTTATTTATGGTTCCTTTAGGAATACAAACCAACTTATGTAGACTGTACCTTCTAAATGAACATCTATAGGTAAAATTGCCAAGTTTACCATAAAAATTATATTTGTTTTCAAGTGAAAAGTGTAATATGAGTCCTTTAACGAAGATACTTGACTTGTTTTGAGTGTTACTCATAAAGCCAATACCTTCCTTCCTATGAACATGACACTTATTAACAAGGATCATGTCTAGAGAGATATTATATATTTTAAACTTTTCTAAGGTTTATCGTAATATGACATTTTCTTTTTTAGTTGCATCTAACGTTTCACATTAAGAGCAATAAATACATGGTGTTGATGCTTCATGTATGGTTTCAAGTTTATTGGCAAGTAATGCATGATCCACTTCGAGTGATTTATAAGCTTTAGTAATCTTTTTACACTCATTAAATAATTCATGAAAAACACTAAGCAACTCATTAAATGTAAAAGAGACTTTGGGGGAGTCACCTCATCATTGATGGCCATGGGCCCGTAACTCGCCACTTCTTCTTGGTTGTGTACTTAATCTTCAAAATGCTCGGCCTCTCGCATTCATAACAAGAGGTTTTATTTTCCTTGAGTTTATTTTTGTTTTTAATATCTTATTTTATTTTGTTACTTTTCATAAATTTTTTAAGTTATTTTGTCATAAGTTCAATATCATAGTCCTCATCACTTGAGGTTTCACTTGAGGAGTCTTCTTTTGTTCTTAGTTCAATATTCTTCCTGTTCTTCGGAAGGTGTTCTTCTTGTGTTCTCAGTGTCAAATCCTTCCTGTTCTTTGAAAGGTTGTTCTCATATTCATCTTTGCAAGTCTTTTCATGATTATGTATTAATTTTTGATTCATTTACTTTACTTGTACTTTCGTGTGCGACTTCTAATGCGTGTCATATATCAAAATCAGAATCACAAGTAGAAACTTGGTTAAATTCATTTTTTTTCTAAAGCACAAAATAACGTATTCATAGCTTTAGCATTTAAAGGAAACATACTTCTTTCATGATCATTCCAATCATTTATCTGATTGGATGACTTTTGAAATCCATTTTCAATAATGTTCCACAATTCAAAATTTATCAAAATTAAGAAAATCCATAATTTAGTTTTCCAATAGGTATAGTACATCCCATTGAATATAGAAGGACGTGTGACAGAATAACCCTCGTTAATGCTAAAATCTGTGATTAAACTCACTTAGGTGTTAGTCCAATAAAGTCAAACATGGTTCTGATACCAATTATTAGGATTAAGTTGGCACTAAGAGAGGGGGTGGGGAGGAGAACTCCTCTCCAATAAACTCGCTGATGTCAAAGAAAGAAGTACTCAAACAAGGCATCCTTGGTGTCTCAAGTCTAAGGACCAAATACACAACTAAGACTATGGAATCGCTATCTGATATTATGTATCATTAACTATAAAGTATTCTATAAGTGGATCAATCGATGAACTCATTCTCCAATGAGCACATATATTGTATCTTTAGTATCTCTACATAAGTGGCTATGAGATCAGCTGACTCTATCATATGGATGGGTATACAATATACTAGTATGTTTGATTATCTCGATGTCCCTCTCGAGTAACCTATGATCGAGATTATTTAGTATATGTGTTTAAATGTGAATCGATCCCATTATCATGATATCATCATGATCCAATTTACATTACACATAACCAAGGATTTCATAATATATATATATGTAGTAGATAATATAATGTGAGAATATGCCAATAACAATCATAAGCAAAAAGTGTTGAATCTTAGATTTTGATGATAAAATTGATTGATAGGTTATTGATTGTGTTAGAGATGATTAATACAAAATTAACTATGACAGTGAGACAATTACTATCAGATGTAGGCCAAAGTCAAGTCTGGGCATCAGGCCGGGGTTCGGACAATGCAGTAGGAAATCGTCGAGAGACTCACCGGAAGCTTGCCGAAGGTATCAGAAGCTTGTCGTGAGTTTGCTCATAGTTTGCCGGAAGCTTGCTAAAGAGATCAGAGGCTTGCTGAGAGTTCACAGGAAGCTTGCCGAAGGTATCAGAAGCTTGTTGGGAGTTCACCGGGAGCTTGCCAGGAGGGTGTCAGGAGTTCACCGGAAGAAGACCAAGAGACTCAATGGAAGATCATCGGGTGTTGCTGAGAAGCTTGTTGGGAGTCAGGAGGGTCTTGTTGCACTTGATGGTCACATGATTATAATTGATTAAGTCGTAGTTAGCATCAGTTTGGGTTTGAGTTTTTCTTGAGTTAGATTTGGAAGAAATCTAATTTAACTCATGTGAGACAAACCGGGTCTACTATAGGAATGGATTGAGCTCAAGTTGAGCTCAATTTATTGACCTGAGAATTAGTCAATATAAAGTACAAGTCAGGATTGGAAAAGTCGAGGGAATAACTTTTCTAGGATTATCGATGGTTGTACCATAGGTGGGCGGCGTGTGTACCACCTAGGCTGGCAGTTGTACCACCGTCACCCAGTTTTTTAGGCAGCTTTTGATGGTTGTATCATTGACGTCGATGGTTGTACTGTCCATACCTGAATTTTTCGGATACGTTTGAATTTTGGTTCCATTTATGAAGCCAATTGAAGTTTATAAATACCCTAAGATTTTTTACATTCAAATACCCCAAGAATTCTATGAGAAAATTATGTGCTACAATTATAAGAAAAAGAGAAGGAGCAAGGGAGGGAAAGAATTGTAACTCTTGTAGGTCTCCCTTGTAAGCTTGTAAGGTTCATCTCCTAAGCTTGTGAAAATAAGAGAGATAGGTGTAAGGGTTCTATATTCACATAAAGAAGATTGATAGTGGATGCCAGTGGCCCTTAGAGAAGAGGACTCGGGAGTGGACGTAGGCTAGGTTGAGGCCGAACCACTATAATTGTGTGTATTTCTTATTTACTTTACTTGCTACTTTCTATTGCTCTGAATTCGTTTATAGTTAGATATGAGCTTCAATCTATCGAATTCTCTTAAATTGATTTTTAAATTGGTTCTAACGACAAAGGAGCTTCCAATTTTCTTTCTTTACTTTTCGTTAGCAAGGTTTTCGAATTGAGCACTTTCACTCTTACACTAATTCAACACCTCCCCCCTCCCTCTCTCTTAGTACCGATTGATCTTAAAAATTGGTATTATAGTAAGATCTTACTTATTAGACTAACACCCAGTTAAGTAAATGACTTTGTATAATATTAATGATGGTCAATGCAGCATAAGTCATCCTATGTCCAATGAGACGAATTACAACTCTTGAAAAATTCAAATGCTTATTTTTTTTATTTCTCTAGACTTTGATTTATGGTGTATTGTCGAAAATAATTTTTAAAAGTCATCCAATCAAATAAATGATTGGAATGATAATAAAAAATATATGTTTTCCTGAAATATCAAAGCTATAAATGCTTTGTTTTTGTGCTTTAAACAAAACCGAGTTTGATTAGGTTTCTTCTTGTGATTCGACTTTTAATATATTACATAAATTAAAAATTATATATGAAATCATAACTAAATCAAATGAATCATTAAATGAAATAACCCGTAAAAAAGAACATGAATAACACCTTCCAAATAATAAGAAGGAAAAGACTTTGAGAATATAAGAACAAAACCTTCCAAAGAATAGGAAGGTTTATGAACTGAGAATGACATATGACTCATCGAGTGAAACCTCGAGTGATGAGAACCTTGAACTTGAACTCTTGATAAAAGAATCGAAAAATTTAATGAATATGAATCGTAAAAATAAACTTAAATTGGACAAAACCTCTTGTTATGATTGCAAGAACCCGAGATGCTCCGAAGATAAAGTGCACAACCAAGAAGTAAAGAATTTCATGCTTATGGCTAATCACGATGAGGTAAGTAACTCACCTGAAAGCTCTTTTATTTTTAGTGAGTTATTAATTTCTTTTCATGAGCTTTATAATGAGTTAGAAAAATTAGTAAGTCTTATAAATTGCTTAAGAGCATAATTCATTAGTTAGTAAATTTTAAGAAATATATATAGCTTCTCTAATATAACCCTAGGGTTCTATCGTAGAGGAAGAAGGTGAAAAAGGGGGGATAATCGATCTCTTCGATAGGATTGAGCCTCCTAGATCACTTCGAGGGGATCTGCCTCCTAGGGTTTTGCCTTTTAGCTAAAACTAAGACTTCTTCATTGATTGATTATAAAAGAGTTTGCAACTTTATTTATAGGGCTCTGCTAAGAATCCTTCTACATTTGGACTCAGAGTCCCACTAAACTAAGACTTTTAGATAACTGATAAACTCCTAACTGAAAATAATAACTGACTCCATCCTAATCGAAGATAAAAAAATCAACTCATAACTGATTCGATTGGGCTCACCTGACCCATAACTGACTCCGGCTCGATATACTAACATAACTTAGCTTGAATTAATCATGAAAAGATGGACCTGACTTATTGGGAAACCTCAGCGGGTGCATCATATGAGTAGCAAAAATGAAAACAAAAATTGGTTTCCCACATAGATTAAATCGTCATGCAAAAGATTAGGGTAGCGAGAAAAAAATATAAAATCAAAAAACTGCATCATGTGTGAGAGATTGGTTACCTAGGAGATCGTATATCCCTGTATTCCAGATCTGGATGGAGAAGATAAAGGAGGTCAAGTGTCCTCCTCTTTAGCGGTATCCACACGATGGATCTCTGTAGCAAAACTCCTTAAATTTGATCTCTGTAGCTAAAGCTGTAGTCTATCAACCATGAGTCTCCCCTCCTATTTATAGAGAGCCACCAAAAACCTAGGGCTCCTGCCTTAGTGGGTATTAGATCTCTATCCAATAACCCACTAACATTGCATTATCAGATCTCTATGCAATAATCTCCTTAGGCCTCTAATTGGGCCTTAAGTAAGGAGCCCATCAGCATATGGTCTCATCTAATAAGAATATGGGCTAATTGGATCCCCGTCCAATTTTTTATTCGTTGAAGCATCCACCATATGTGTGTGACCCTCTAGGCCCGATACCAAGCTAGTCGTGAGTCGCTCCCATCAGAACTCCTTCTGATATAGTGAATTATTATCCTCATAATAATTTACTTGGCTCATCGACTATGGACGTACTAGGCCACTATGCCATAGTCCCTAGATGGTACAAGGGGGATTGAATCCATAGGACCTGTCTGTCCATAGTTACTGTGTATCTATAATCCCTCATCCAACTAATATCCTATAGACCATATATTGGATATGATACTCAGGTCATATACGAAATCAGTTTGTCTTGCTCTAATCAGATTATACCGAAGAACTCTTTCTCTCTCATTTTGAATGATCTTGGCCAAGGATTTGTCTGAGCAAGCATATATGAGATATTCCTCTCATGATACCGAGAGTGGATGATCCTCTATTGACACTCAATTGCCTTTGTAAGGTTGGGTATCAATCCCGATAATCAGTTATACTAGATCTGAAACTTTCTAAACTTGTAAGTCTGGTATCAAAGAAAGGAGTACTAATATAAGGCATTTTTGATGTCTCAAATCTAAGGACCAGATACATAATTGAGACTATAGAATCGCTGTCTGACATTAGGTATCATTAACCATATAATATTCTATAAGTGGATCAATCAGTGAACTCATTCTCTAATGATTACATGTACTATATCCTTAGTGTCTCCACACAAGTGGCTTTGAGACCAGCCACCTCTATTATATCGATGGGTATATAGTACATCGGTCTATCCGGTTATCTCGATATCCCTCTCGAGTAACCTATGACCAGGATTATTCATGATATATGTTTAAAGGTGAATCGATCTCATTATTATGATCTTATCATGATCCGACTTTCGTTGCACAGAATCAAGGACATCATAATATATATGCAATATATAATATAATATGAGAATATACTAATAATAATCATAAGCAAAAAGATTATACAGTGTGTCAAATGTGCTATCACTCACATTATTAGCTTGTAGGGCATTTGTAACCAGCAATTTCTCACTTGACCTAAAGTCAATCACTTATATGTCTAATCCCTATCAAACCCCTATGATGCTCAAATACAATTTGAGCCAGCGGCTTTGATAGTGGATCTGCAATATTATCTTTAGATGGAACTCTTTCTATTGCTATATCTTTATGGGTCATGATCGCTCTAATCAGATGGAACCTCCTCAGAATAATTCTGATAAGACCTGGGTTCCCTTTCTAGAGCTATCACTCTATCGCTGTTGTTATATATGGGAATCGACTTCACGTTGCTTGGAACGATTCTCATATCATGATGAACTTCTTCATCTATACCCCTTATTTTGCTACTTCTGTTGTAAAAATGTATTCCGCCTCTATAGTCGAGTCAACAGTAGTATCTTACTTGGAACTCTTCCAGTTTATTGCTCCTCCATTTAGGGTAAAAATATACCCCGAATTTGACTTACTATCATTAATGTCAGACTTAAAACTCGAGTCTGTGTAGTCCTCAACCTGGAGGCTACCTCCTCTATATACCAATAAAAGATCTTTAGTCCTTCTTAAGTACTTAAGAATATACTTTACAGCCTTCCAGTATTCTAAACTTGGATCTACCCGATACTTGCTCGTGACTGATATATAGCATCATATACATGTATATGTCTGTCCTTTCTTCAGGAGTCTTTGGGGATATACTCCTAGAAAGTTATATTCCATGTCTCATTGGTATGAGACCTCTCTTGGAATTCTCTATGCCAAACCTTTTGACAATGAAGTTTATATACATATATGTGACAAGCCAAGCATCCTCTTGGATCTATCTCTATAAATCTGGATCCCTAAAATATAGGATGCTTCCACTAAGTCTTTCATTGAGAAGTTTCTAAATAGCCAAGCCTTTACTATGGAGAACATTCCTACATCATTCCCAATGATTAGGATGTCATCCACATATAGCACCAAGAAGGTGATACCACCCCCACTTACCTTTCTGTATACATAAGGTTCATCTTCGTTCTTAACGAAGTCATAAGATCTGATCGTCTCATCAAATCTTATGTTCTAACTTCGGAAAACTTGCTTTAGTCTATAAATAGACTTGAGTAACATGCACACTTTATATGGACTTTCTCTGGATACGAATCCCTCTGGCTGTATTATATATATCTTCTCCTCGAGGTTGCCATTGTGGAATATCGTTTTCTATCTATCAGATCTCATAGTCATAGTGTGCTGTAATGGCAAAAGATTCTAATGGGCTTAAGCATGGCTACAGGTGAAAAGGTTTCGTTATAGTCAACTCCTTGTCTTTAACGATATCCTTTACCTACCAGCCTTGCTTTAAAGGTCTCTACCTTTTCATCCACTCTGATCTTCTTCTTGAAGACTCATTTGCAGCCGATGGGTATAATACTCTTAGGTGTATCCACAAGGTTCCAGACCTTATTAAAGTACATAGAATCCATTCTAGAATTCATGGCTTCTTGTCACTTCCTGGAGTCTATACTCATAATAGCCTTCTCATAGGTCTTAGGATTAACATCTTGAGAGTCATGTCCACTGATATGTCCTACATATCTTTCAGGAGGGTGAGATACTCTACTAGACCTATGCAAAATTGAAATTTATGTGTTACATACCTGAACAGACTCGAACTCTAGAATGGTGCTTGAGCTAGGTTCTCCAACCTCATTCAATTCTATCTCACTTCTACTGTTTCCACCAAGAATGTGTTCCTTCTCAAGGAACACAGCTCTCTTAGTAATAAAGACAGTTCGGTCCTCGGAGTGATAGAAATAATACCCACAAGTTTTCTTTGAGTATCCCACGATGTGCACCATTTTATCCTTGATTCAAACTTATCAGGGTTGTGTCTTCTAACGTGGGCTGGATAGCCCCAAATCTTAATAATCTTAAGATCAGGCTTCTTTCCTTTCCATATCTCATATGACATAGACATTATCGACTTTGATGGAACTTTGTTTAGAAGGTAAGCTATGGTCTCTAGGGCATACCCCCAGAATGAGATGGGTAGGTCAGCGAAACTCATTATGGACCGCACCATGTCTAACAGCGTGTGATTCCTCTTTTCTGATATAACATTAAGCTGAGGTGTATAAGGAGATATCCATTGGAATAGAATCTTATTGTCCCTGAGGAAATAGGTGAACCCCATACTCAAGTACTCTCCTTCTCGATCTGATCGAAGAGTCTTAATACTTTTTCCAATTTGGTTTTCTACCTCATCTTATATTCCCTAGATTTCTCAAAGGTCTCAGATTTGTACTTCATTAAATACACATGTCTATGGCTAGAGAAATCATCAGTGAATGTAATGAAGTATGAGTAACCACCTATAGCTTGAGTCGACATAGGATCACATACATCACTATATATAAGTTCCATTAACTCAGTGGCTCTCTCTCTAATTCCACTAAAAGGAGAGTTGGTCATTTTTCCATGAAGGCAAGGCTCACAAGTTGTATATAACTCATAGTCAAATGGATCTAAGTCCATCTTTCAACAACTTTTGAATTCTTCCCTCATGTATATGACATAACCTATAATGCCATAAGTATGCATTATTCACCTCATCTCTTTTCCTCTTAGACATATTTATATTCGTGATGTGTGGAGAAGTATCTAACATATATAAGCCATTTATAAAGGTCCCACTAGTGATGATCTCATCATCCATAATTATTGAACAACTATTATTCTCAAAAAGTCAAACAAGAGATAGAAATAGCATGCATCTAATGCAATAATAACTTCACTAGGTAGATATATGATGACCTCCCTAACAGCAACTGCAGTAACTCTTGCTCCATTGCCCATCTTGAGATCCATCTTGCCTTTGGCCAATCTCTTAGGTCTTGCCAGGACTTGCAATGAATTACAAATATGATAAGCACTCCCGGTATCTAATATTCATATGTTATCATAAAAATCTGACAAGTGGAGACTGATCATGAATATACCTTAAGCTTCTCTAAGCTTTTGTTTTGCCTTATCTGCAAGGTAGTCATTACAGTTCCTCTTCCAATGCTCATCTTTGTCACAGTAGAAGCACTATCCTTTATCCTTTGCTAGGTATTTCTTGGCAACCTTTACCTTACCCGATCTTTCTTTGCCCTTGCCCTTCTTAAGGGTCTTACTAGCCTTCCTTTTCCTATTGATCTTACCAATATAGATAACTAACTTCTCTTTCTTAATGGTACTCTCAGCTTCCCTCAACATATTGAGGAGCTCAGGTAGAGTCATCTCAAACTTATTCATATTAAAGTTAACAATGAACCGTGAAAAGGAATCTGGTAGGGACTTAAGTCTAAGATCAACATATAGGTTATCCTTTATGACTATCTTTATACTTCATAAATCGAGCAATCTCATCCTCGCTTATCTTTCCTTTGGCGTGGGCATAATCGTATTAATGATATATATAATTTTTTCTTTCGTGAGAACAATTCTTAAATTACAGAGCCTTTGGACCAATGAGGCGGTTGGCATCAAGTATGTTACATAAGGGTTTTTTAGGTGACAAACAAGATATAGCATAAATAAATAACATACAGCCTTTGTAGAAAATGTTAATTAAGATATGGACTTATATCTTAAGGTACTCCCACTATTTTCTTAGCGAATCACGCGACACCCACAACACGTGAGATGAAAATCTCCGGCAGACTTCTAGTAGGGATTGAGATCCAATCGACATCTTAGTGCAACCTCGAGGGACTCGACCAATTATACTAAGCCTAAAAGGTAGGCAACTCTTGCCAATCACAACTCCCTATGATTCCTGTCATGTTCGACCTCCAAATCATCATGGTCTCGACTGCTCGACCAACCATGAAGTTTAGTTAAGTCATCACCATCGTTACAAGATAAGTCTGATTCGATGGATATGCTCTCAACTGCTCGACCAAGTCATACCATATCCTCAGGTTATTGGTGACATCTATATATCGTAGGCAAGAACTCAATCATGTAGATAGGTGAGCCTCGAGTGACTCGACTAACTCAACCTATGTCAGGATTCAATTTATTCCTATAACGATGGAAGGTCACATGGGTCAATCTTATTACCTCATGCTTATACTTAATATTATTGTAGGAGGGGTTTTTTATTTTGTATCTATCTCATAATATATCGTGTCACACACATACATATTTAATATATATCTACATCGCATGCAATATATATATATATATATACACATACATATATCTAGTAGGTGTATAACACATCATATATGCAAGCCACGCCGGATGATCATGAGTTGTCACTTAGTATGATTAAGCTCGAGCCAATGGGCCTAATCACTCACAATAATATTTATGTGTGCATCGACACATCTCCATGCCCTGTGATTGTTGATCTTGTCATCATCGGTTTCGCCGGATCATTGCATCATCATGTATTGTAATTTCCTACCATGGCATCGTGGGTCCTGCTATCACCTCCACGCTCCTGCTATATCTCTCCATGCAGGCCCGACAGTAAATGAGAAAAACGGAAGCTCGCATGCCCTAATAATAATAATAATCATAATTACACACATCACAACACATGACTCATGATCATCCATCTAATCATACATCGCATGTATATTACATCATATGTAGGATTACTAGATATATATATAATAATTAATTAAACTATTTAATTAATTATTTTTAAAAAATCAGGATATGCTCGAAATTTTTAGAATTATCAAGGGCATTTTTATAATTCTAGATCAAAGGATAGTCCTCCGAATTTTCAGAATTGTTGAGGGTATTTTCATACTTCTGGATGAGAGGATAGTCCTCAGAATTTCAAAATTCTTGAGGGCATTTTTAAAATTTTGTATATAGGACAAACCTCAGAATTTCTCAAATTCTAAGAGGCAGGATCGTCCTTATCTTAAAAGGATGCCCTAGTCCTTCCCTCACCCTCACTACATTGCCGCTATCACCGCCTTATGTAAGTTCGCCTTGCATTGGCGCTTGCCGCCAAGGGTGGTGCTCGCTCTCGCGGCACCTCCACCGCCACACTTCGGGGCCACGGGCGCGCCTTGGCGACACGGCAGCCCTTGCGGTGGTGGTTTTGCCCACAAGCGCCGCCCCTACGAGCGCCCGCTTGCAAGCCGCTAGTGTCTACTGCCTCCTGCGGGCTAGCCTTGTCGTAGCGGGTTGCCCCTTACAACCGGCCTGGTCATAGGTGGTCGGCCTTGCATGGGGGCTGGCCGTGGCTGGCTGCCCTTCCTCCTTGTAGCTTTCACTGTAAAGACATAGCAATGATACATAAAACAGTTCTATGTGATTCAATCTCATAACACGTAATTTAAAACCAATCTTTCACATGAAAACCTTGGCTCTGATACCACTATTGCAAAACCTCAGTAGGTGCATCACATTCGTGATAAAAATCAAACCAAAAATTAGTTTCCTATGCAGATCAAATCATCATGCAAAAGATTGGGGTAGCGAGAAAAATTAAAAAACTACATCATGTGTGAGAGATTGGTTACTAGGGAGATCATATATCCCTGTTTTTCAGATCTAGATAGAGAAGATGAAGAAGATCAAGTGTCCTCCTCTCTAACGGTATCCACATGATGGATCTCTATAGCGAAACTCCTCCAATCTGATCTCGCAACTCTTGTGCAAAGGGAGGAAGAAGAATAGGAGGTGGTGGCTAAAGCTGCAGCCTATCAACCACCCTCATATTTATAGAGAACTACCAAAAACCATAGGGCTCCTGCCTTAGTGGGTATTAGATCTCTATCTAATAACCTACTAACCTTGCATTATTGGATCTCTATCCAATAATCTCCTTAGGCCTCTAATTGGGCCTTAAGTAAGGATCCCATAAGTATTGTGTCTCATCTAGTGAGAATAGGAGCTAATTGGATATCCATCCAATCCTCTATTCGTTGAAGCATCTATCATATGTGTGTGACCCTCTAAGCTTGATACTGAGCTGGCCGTGAGTCGCTCTCATCAGAACTCCTTATGATATAGTGAATTATTATCCCCATAATAATTTACTTGACTCATCGACCATGGACATACTAGGCCACTACGTCATAGTCCCTAGATGGTACAGGGGGGATCAAATTCATCGGACATGTCTGTCCACAGTTATAGTGTATCTATAATCCCTCATCCAACTAATATCCGAGAGACCATATATTGGATATGGTACTGCTAGGTCATATACAAAATCAGTTTGTCTTGCTCTAATCAAATTCTACCAAAGTACTCTTTTTCTCTCATTCCGAATAACCCTGGCCAGAGATTTGTCTGAGCAAGCACATACGAGATATTTCTCTCATGATACCGAGAGTGGATGATCCTTTATTGACACTCAATTATTTTCATAAGATTGTCTACAAATCCCGATAATCAGCTGTACCAGATCTGGAACTTTTTAAACTTATAAATATAGCATCAAAGAAAGTAGTACCCATATAAGACATTCTTGATGTCTCAAATCTAAGTACCAGATACACAACTGGGACTATGGAATCACTGTCTGACATTAGGTATTATTAATCATACAATATTCTATAAGCGGATCAATCAGTGAACTCATTCTCCAATGGTCACCTATACTATATCCTTAGTGTCTCCACACAAGTGGCTATGAGACCAGCTGCCTCCATAATATAGACGGGTATATAGTACACCGATCTGTCCAGTTATCTTGATGTCTGATAGGACTTCAGCAAGGTTAAATCCTAATCATCTTAGTACTAGTCAATAAAAACCTTGTTAGATTATAATAAAGTCACTCCTCTCTTATAAAGGAGTATGGCTAGGGTCTATATTAGCCCTTAGGGCTTAGTAGCTACCATACCCCTTACTGGATTGGTCGGCTAGGGTTTCCCCCTACTTAGGTCGGCTATAGAACCACTTAGCTGTCTCATGTTCCTATTAAGGCAAGTTGGCTATAGGAGGGGCAAAGGGATAATTTTACTTAGGCAAGCACCCCCTAGGCTAGGGTTTTGATCCCTATTTAAAGATGTAGTTGCCCCCTTCTTGAATCAAGCAATTATCAATTTTATTTCAGCCTTGTGCTGAATCTAGGAGGGAGGAACTCATAGTATTCCAGGGGTTGATCCCCTCAAGGGTCAAAATTTATAGAGCTTCTTCTGGGGTTCTATCATTTGATATCAGAGCAACGTTCTTGCTGCCCTGTAGTCATCATCCATAACTCCACTTTTCAAGTAATTCCCATAATTACTTTTTGACGATGCCTCCATCCACCGTCGCCCACCAAGTTGCAGATCTTTCTATCTGTTGTCGCCCCCTGCGAGATCTGAAAATTTGGTATTTTTTTTATCACCTAAGCCACTTTAATACTACAAGATTCCTTACTTGACATGTTGAAGGTTTTTTCCAAATTTTATCTACTGCAAATTTCATTTTCCATAAACTTTATCATTATTGTGAAGGTTGAACGCTGTAAAAAGTTTCAGTCATGTTTTTGCCTCTTGAAACTAGTTTATTTCTTCTCCTTTCTGGCTAAAATTTTTACACAATTCTTAAGATCAAGTTGGCTTTCATCTGGATTAGATTTCTCAAAAAAAAATCCTTCTAGAATTGATTTTCTTGTGCAATCTTTGACTACCACGTGGTTCTAGAATTTTATAATGAAGGAATCTACCTTTCGTCTTTTGCGCTATTTCCCTACTGTTATGCTACCAAAATTTTATCAAACTTTTTAGTGGTATTAACAACATCTGAACCAAAGGTTTTTATATAATTTTCTTGAACTTTCCTTTAGAATTTATGTCAAGAAGTCATCGTTTCTCTGATATAAAACTGGTTTAGTAGGATAGCACATCATAACACCTTTTTTCATCGAATTCTATCAGATTTGAGTGCTATTTTTTATAAGATTTTAGAGTCTCTTTTTCTCATCTCAAAACTCTACCATCCTCATTAAAAACCCTTCAAAACCCTACCCTAAATCGAAACCAAACAGCCCCCAAAATCTACCCTAAACCGTAGCCTACTTCTATCCAAACTGATTCACCTTCCAATCGGCCACCCCCTTCTCCAAAATTCCCATGCCACTAACTTGACAACAGAAAAAAGATCTCAATATTACAGATCTAGAGGTGTATATTATGGCATTAGAAGAGGCTATCTATGCAAAGCTTGAAGCCTTTGAAAACTACATGAAAGGGAAGATGCGATCCCTTTTCGCCGAATTCAGTATTGACCAACCATCAAGCTCGAGAAAATCACAATATGGAGAAACTTTAGATCAGCAAGACAATCCTCAAGAACATGGCCACATCACCTCTGATCTCAATAATCCACACATGAAGGTTGACTTACCTAGATGGGAAGAAGGAGACATGATCGGGTGGATCTCTTGCGCGGAGCACTATTTTCGGTTCTACCGAACCACCAATGCCACATGGGTGGAGATTACTGCCATCCACCTCGAGGGAGATGTTATTCAGTGGTTTAATTAGTTCGAGTATATCCATGGAGGACTCTCTTAGCAGTGATTCAAGGAAGGACTACTGAATCGCTTTGGACCAACCGATTTCGACAATATTGATGGACAATTGGTAAAGATTCATCAAACCTCCACTTTACAAGAATACCAAACAAGGTTTGAACAAGTATCTAATCAAACTATGGATTGGTCTAAAAAATAACTTTTAGGGACTTTCATCGAGGGCCTGAAGCCAAAGATTCGAGGAGAAGTAAAGGCGCAATAACCGTATTATGGTGGCAATTTCCTTTACGCATATTCAAGAAGAACGATTGAACCAAGAGGCACGAAGGACAAGGGTCACTCCCCAACCAGCTATGCCAAGGCCTATAGCCCCCTCTACTACCATCCGAGCCCCCACACCAAAAAAATTGATGAGGGATGAGCTTCGTGAATGATCGGCCAAAGGATTGTGTTGGCACTGTGATGACCGTGGAGCCGAGAACATCGCTACAAAAAGGGCTAGCTCCTTGTGATTGAACAAGTGGAGGATGAGAACAATGTACCATCTAAAGAAGCCCTTGAACCTGAAGAAGAAACTATAGAGGAAGAGTCCCAACCGGCTGACTACGTAGTGCATGCATTGGCCGACTACTTCAACCCGTAGACGATGAAAGTTGGAGGACTTCTGAAAATAGCAACCTATCACCATTCTCATCGACACAGGCAGCACAAATAACTTCCTCAATAGTAAGGTTGTTGTATGTTTGGCACTTCAAATTGAAGATTACAATAAGTTTGATATAAAGGTCGCTAACGACCGAATCCTTAATTATGACCGACAGTGCCCGCGGGTGAAACTACTCCTCCAAGACCAAGATGTGGTAACTAATTTCTTCCTCCTACCCATCGATGATTATGAAGTCATACTCAAGATTGAATGGCTCACAACGCTAGGTGATATCTCTTGGAATTTTTTTAAATTAATTATAAAATTTTATTATAAAGGGAGATAGGTCACATTACGAGACAAGCACGGGAGCCATATTTCCATCGTTTCATTACAACGAATGGAGAAAGTTTTGTACAAAGCACATGGTGGATTCTTGATACATACATCTAAGAGAGAGAACATAAAAAACTCATATCCTAAGCTTGCCCTGTTGTCGGACGAATTCATGGATGTTTTCTTGGAGCCGCGTGGGCTGCCCCCTAATCGGCCGCATAACCACCACATTCCTATTTTGCTAGGCAAACCTCAAGCAAACTCGTGATCATATTGCTATCCTCACTTGAAAAAGGACAAGATCAAGAATATTATTAAAGAGATGCTTGACACCAGGGTGATCCGATCAAGTTGCAGCCCTTACTCCTCACCGGTGTTGCTAGTGCACAAGAAAGATGGTATGTAGCATATGTGCCTTGACTATCGGGCTTTAAATGCCATCACCGTCAAGAACAAATATCCTATCCTAGTCGTAGATAAACTTTTGGATGAATTAAAAGGAGCCCGAGTCTTCGTTAAATTAGATCTCTAATTCGGATACCATCAGATTCGAGTATGCACCGAGGACATTCTGAAAACTGCATTCCACATGCACAACGACAACTACAAGTTTTTGGTAATGCCTTTCGGACTTACAAATGCTCCTTCTACCTTTCAAAGCTTGATGAATGACATCTTCCGAAGGTTTCTACGTAAATTTATATTAATATTATTTAATAATAGTCTCATTTATAGCCCTATGCTTGATATACATTTTAAGCACTTACGAACTGTTCTAACCGTTCTTCGAGAGAATACTCTATGTTAAATAGTCAAAGTGTAGCTTCTTACAGCCTAAAGTGGAGTATCTAGGGCACATTATATCAGAGAATGGAGTGATGATAGACCCGATAAAGATTAAGGCAATGTAAGGATGGCCGAGACCTATAAATATAAAATCACTACGTAGATTCCTTGGACTCACGGGCTACTACCGAAAGTTTGTGAAAGATTATAGCATGATCAGTGCCCCACTCACGTCCCTACCCAAGGACTCCTTTTTATAGTCAGATCAAGCGTCTATAGCCTTTGAAAGACTCAAGGCCGCCATGACGACGATGCCGGTCCTAGCACTACCCAATTTCAATCGAACTTTCGTGATTGAGGCTGACACGTCCTGAGTTGGAATTGGGGCTGTTCTAATACAAGATAGCCGACCCCTTGCCTACACTAGTAAAGCTTTATCTTCCTCACATTTTAAAATGTCTATGTATGACAAAAAAAAATGCTTGCTATCATACACACGGTTACAAAGTAGAGACCCTACCTAATCGATCAACGCTTCCAGATTAAGACCGACCACCGAAGCCTTAAATATTTCTTGGAGCAGAAAATATCCTCCCCGAAGCAGCAATGATAGGTAACTAAACTCCTTGGCTTTGATTATGAAATTACTTACCGAAAAGGAAAAGAGAATGTTGTTGCAGATGCCCTATCTCGGGTATCGGGACAAGCCAAAATTTTAGCCATCTCCCTTCCCACTATCGACTTCCTCGGCAATATTAGGGAGGAATAGAAGAATGATCCAGAAGCCCAAGCCATCATAGAAAAGTTAGAGAAAGACTTGGGGTCCATGATGTCATGAGCTTAGCTGATTTTGCCTAAGCCCTACTATTCGTTGATAGTTGGAGAAAGACTCTAACTTGGAGTCCCCCAACTTAGAGTAAGTCTTTGATAGTTTTGGTTACCTTTAGGATTGTGCTATCTTCTCCATCACCTTTGTCGCCTACTCCTATGAGAAGAAAAGGTACAATACCACATACTACCTACTTCGTTCCTTAGTCAAGCACTTTTGCATTAACCCAAAGTCCCTCGCTTTCAGCTATTTTGATGAGAAGCCTATCGACACCGGTCTTATGAAGTTCTTTAGCCTCTACCCTATCTTGGTACTTATAGTTTGCTATTGTATTCTCTACCTCCTCGGCTCCTTTTACGACTAATGCTCTCCCTCTATGAGAGCAAGAGATCGATGACTCCACGGAAGTCTCGCCTCTCTAGTACTATGGTGCTGCCAAGCCCATAGTCCTACTATCCATTGCCTTGCATCTGTATCTCTTCCTTTGTAATTGGTAGATCTGCCTCTATGACACTATGGTACTCCTTCGAGTCTACTTCCTTTTTAACTAATGCTTTGCTTTTGGGTAACTGAGTCCCATTAGACTCGTCGTTGCTTCCTTGCCTCTTTCAACCACCTGCTTCAACACTACTATGTCCTCTTAGCAGTTCTCCTTAGTCAATGGAAAGACAGACTACAACTCTCATGCATGGCCTCCACCATCTTGTTGTAGGGCTTACGTCGGTTCTATTCACCTTAGCTTCCTTGGTAGCAACATTCGCTTACTTGGCTTTATCCTCTGACTTGTCGGGCTCCCTTAAACTAATGTGAGTACTGAAGCAGTCCAACTCTCTAACTGCTCCGATTATACCTTTGTATAATCAAGTCTCCTCCATGGGACTCACTGGCACTTGCAATCTGACTTCTTCCTCGGTAGTACACAACCCTCATATGTTGACGACCAAGGCTTTCATCTATTGCAAGCTTTGATGTGTACACATGGAAGATCCGCCTCTGCGGTACCATAACATTCACCTCTTGAATCCATAGCCCTTCTTGCTATTGCATTATTTACCAAAGTGGAGCTCCCGATAGCTCCTGATCATTCACATGATCACGTCCACCTCCATAAGGATTCACGCCCCCCTTCATGGGACTCACTAGTACTTGCACTTGGACTTCTTCCTAAGTGGTATACAACCCCTATATGCTGATGACTGAGGCTTTCATCCAATGTAAGCTTCGATGCACACATGAAGACCTGCCTCTATGGTACCATGACATTCACTCCTTGAATCCACAACCATTCTTCTTGTTGTGTCATACACCAAAGTGGAGCTCCTAGTTTACTTCTGATTATACCTCTGTATGATCTTGTCCCTCACGAGACAAGACCGCATATGTTGTATTGCTACGAACTATTCCACCACGATCCGCTGCACCATGTCGCCTCTGACATCTCCATTATATCCAGATTCTCGTGTGATGAACTCGGACTATGACTTCTCCATGTGTGGCCTCTACCAACACCTCGTAGGGCCTCCACCATCTCTGACTTTTTTTGTTCGCTCCCTTGGCAATTTTACCTTCGTCTATCTACTCTTGGGTCACACCTGGATGAAGCATAGCTCTAGGACAATCCGTTGCCTAGTAGCTCATAAAGCTCCCCTGACTTCATTAGAATTGGTGCACCATTGTCTGGATCCTGGGTCTCTATCCCCTACCAGCATAATCTCTACTATACACTTCTTGTTTCTGACAAATTGAAAGACAACACTGTGACATATTCTTCAAGAGTACCCGCCTCTGTGTCCTCTTGCCCTGTGCTAAGGTATCCTAATCCCAACTTTGCCTCTGCAAGTTGAATCACCTTAGTTATTTCGTCAAATGCATCTTTGAGGTAACTTGCATGTGCCTCGAAGCTCCCTTTATCTTTGACACCATGCAAGATAAGTCAGTCCTATCAGAATAAAGAACCCATGGAACGACATGATCCCACTTTTGTCTCTATGAGAGTTCATGTCCTTGACCTTTGTCCAAGGAAAGCTCCGTGCCTCCGCTCCATGTTTCATCTTCTATGTCAACTCCCTTCATGCAACTTGGATACTTCACTGAGTTCCCCCCAAGTTGCTCCGCTCCTTGATTTGTATTGAGTTGATAGTGGCCCTCGCGTCCACCATTCCACGGGTCAGCCCTCTGTTGATTTCAATTTCCACATCGACTCTAGGTGTGCCTTCATAAGATGTTGCCTTGGATTGCTCCTCCACTTGATCTTGAAATGCATCCACCAATACATTACCTCATTCGAGATCATGCGACAACTCCTCATCACTCGTTCGGTCCATTGAACATTATGAAGATATTGCCTTGAGGAACTCTTCCTCAATATGTGCAGTCTATTGCACATGATTCTCCCTCTGGAGAACTAGGACTTATCTCTCTTGGATATCTGTCATGTTGGAGCAACTTTCCTCTTTGCCTTCTTCCCATTGGAAGTTTCGGAGATCACCATCCCCTTTAGACTACTCTGTCTTGCTGAACAACTTATGTCTTGTTCTATCCCCACAAATGCACTTGCTAGATTACGACCCTTCGCTAATACAGTCTCCACTGCACCCTTCAAGGTCTAGCAATATGCTGAACTTATTACATATTTCAGTCGCCTACAAACGTATCCTTTCCATGTCGAAGAGAAAGTTATGATGCTCTATGGCACCAAGTTTCGATTGCGCCTTGGGGTGGCCACGAACACTCCGTTGTTCATGTATAAGCCCTACATGAGTACTAAATTCATCGAGTTAGCAATTTCCCTCACCTCTGTGAGCTTTGCATAACTCTTTTAGTCATTACGCAATACCTCATACTTTGCACGGTCTCATCTTTCACTAAGCACCCCACTTGCTTTGAGCACCATCAAGTTTGGTTGCCAACGTCGAGCCGTAGCTCGAACTCAGCCATTCCAGTCTTTGTATGCTATACATTCTTCTTCGCTTGCTTATCCTCGTGGTGCCTCTCGCATAAAGGGTTGGCCATTCCTCTGAATGCCAACCCTATATGCCCGCTCCTCTAAGCGACTCCTTTCCCTACATCTCAATGTCCGTTTCCCCCAAACGGTTGTGCGTGCTGGCTGTCCTCTACACAGCCCAACTAGGTCCCCCACGTTTGTATGGCAAGTATTTCTGTATATGCTTATCATGCTTTAATACCACATTGTCACGAGCTTAGCTGATTTTGCCTAAGTCGTGTGGCACCCATATGTGTCAGTCCTCAAAGGTCAGTCTTCCTCGAGATCTCCAAAGGTCTCTTAGACTTGCAAAAGAGAAAACAGGCTAAAAGAAGTAATTCTATCGGGATCCACAAGCAACTGCTCAAGCAAATACTTTATAAAGTCAGATACAAATTACACACATGGACATTACAAACTCAGAGAGGTTACACATAAAGGATAATAGTCCATTATTGATCGAAGTCCCCACAAGTGCTTACAAGATACACTCATATTTATAAGCCAAAATTGGCCATGAAGCAAACCAAACTGGGGCTGTTAAGCCTACTGCAAGCCCACTTCTTACTATACAAGATATGTACATAAATCGAAGGATACAGACAAATATAAGCATTTCAATGAACACCTTATTTACATTGTTGTCTGTGACAATGAGTCACTACTCGTGGGATTCAAAGGACTTGCGCTACAAAGATTAAATTGTTATTGTTCCTTCTTCCCCTTGCATTCAAATTATTTTACATGAGATGCATTCTTCATCCTCAGCAGGGCACTCCGGATTTCTGAGGACTTACAAAAGGATGAAGCAAAACTTCTTTTGGAAGGGTATAAAAAAATAATTTATAATTATGTATCCAAATGTGATGTATGTCAGCAGCAGAAAGGCGAAACAGTGGCAAGATCGGGGAAACTACAACCACTGCCCATACCAGACTCAGCATGGACCGATATTTCTATGGATTTCATCGAGGGGCTGCCACTATCCCAAGGTAAAAGCACGATCTTTATGGTGGTAGATCGCTTAACCAAGTATGCTCACTTCTATGCTGTGAAACATCCCTATACTACTGCTAGTATTGCTCAACTTTTTATGGAGCATATAGTAAAACTGTGAGCGACTGTGAAAGGGTTTTACTATATGTTCCATAAAAAGTGAACATATGGGATGCTAAGGTCGACCAGACTTAGCATGGACCGGTCTCGAGGCATTTGTTCACAACTTTTGTTTACTTTTTATGGATAAGGTGGCTTCTTGGGCTAAATGGTGGTACAACATGACATTTCATTTATCAACTAAATGTATCCCTTATAAGGCACTATATGGTCGACCGACCCTTATAATACTCAGATATGTGCTTGGTTCGGCCTAAGTAGATCAGGTCGACCAAAATTTGATTAACATGGACAAACTGCTGCAACTACTAAAAGACAACTTGAATGCTACTCAAGCTTGCATGAAGCAACAAGCTAACAACCACCGGAGTGAGCGAGAATTCAGAGTGGGAGATTGGGTCTACCTTCGGCTCCAACCATACAAAAAACTATCAATCAACACAAGAGCATCAATGAAGCTGTCTCCACGATTTTATTGACCATACCAGATTTTAGAGCGAGTTGGGGCTGTGGCATATAAATTAAAGCTTCTAGATGACTCTAAGATACATCCTATCTTCCACGTGTCTTTATTAAAGCTAAACTTGAGAGAACATGAGAAGGCCCAAACTCAACTGTCGAGCACCATTAATGATGGTGAAATCAAAGCCCAACTTGAAGCTATACATGATCAGAGGATTGTGATGCGCTGACGACACCCTTCAACCAAAGTACTTATGAAGTGGACTAACTTACCCTCTGAATCTACAACATGTGAGTCATACGAGGAGTTGAAGATCCAATTTCCAGAGTTATGGACCCTCATTATTGAGGACAAGGCTGATCTAAAGAGGACAGACTTGATAGAACTCCAATAAGGTTAAGTCCTAATTATTTTAGTACTAGTCAATAAAAATCATGTTAGATTATAATAAAGCCACTCCTATCTTATAAAGAAGTATGGCTAGGGTCTAGATTAGCCCTTAGGACTTAGTAGCCGCCACACCCCTTACTGGGTTGGTCGGTTAGGGTTTCCCCTGCTTAGGTCAGCTATAGAGCCACTTAGTCACTTCGTGTTCCTATTAAGGTAGGTTGACTATAAGAAGGGCAAAGAAGTAATTTTACTTAGGTAAGCACCCCCTTGGACTAGGGTTTTGATCCCTATTTAAAGATGTAGCTGCTCCCCTCTTGAATCAAGCAATTATCAATTTTATTTCGGCCTTGTACTGAATCTAGGAGGGAGGAACCCCTATAGCATTCCAAGGGTTGATCCCCCTTAAAAGTCAAAATCTATAGAGCTCCTTCTGGGGTTCTATCAATGTCCCTCTCGAGTAACCTATGACCGAGATTATTCAGGATCTGTGTTTAAAGGTGAATCAATCTCATTATTATGATCTCATCACGATCTGACTCCTATTGTGCAGAACCAATGACATTACAATATATATACAACAGATAATATAATGTGAGAATATGCCAATAATAATCATAAGCAAAAAGATCACACAACGTGTCATCACTCACTTGTAACTAGTACGACTTAGCTAGGGTCTTAACAAACCCGTCCTCTTTCTTGTCCTCAATGCTGAGTAGCATCGAACTTTGGGGGTATTTCAGTCTAGGATATTTGTCATGCATCATAATTTATCAATCAATTAAATAATATTTTCACTTAGTGTAAGCAATGAGTCGACCTTATAGTGCAACATTCTTACGAGGAACCCTCTCTATTCAATAGTTTCTAGAAGTTGTGATCTTGCTTCCACGTCTTTTTTTGTGGATGACCTGCTTCCCATTAATAGAAAACTTTATAATAAGTTTAGAAAGATTCTAATTGACATCACCCAAGATTGATAGTCATTCAATTCCAAGCACTATTTCAAAATCCTTCAGGGGTATCAGAAAGAAGTCCACCCATAGTTCTTTGCCATGTACCATCAGTTTAATTTTTGAGTACGTACTATTACAAGTTAGAATTCATCCATCAACAACCATGACTTCAAATCTGTCATAGTCTTCAATTTGATATGTCAATTGGTCAACAAGCTTTCTATCCATAAAATTATGTATCTGATCCTTAGACTTAAGATATCAAAGATGCTTTGTTTAAGTACTTATTTCTTTGACACCAGATTTACAGGTTTGGAAAGTTTCAGATATGGTACAATTAGTTATCGGGATTGATAGCCAACCTTATGAAGGTAATTGAGTATTACTAAAAGATCATCCACTCTCGATATCATGAGATGAATATCTTGTGTGTGCTCGCTCGGACAAATCTTTGGCCAGGGTCATTCAGATTGAGAGAGAAGGAGTTCTCCGAGAGAATCTGATTAGAGCAAGTCTCAGATGGATTTTGTATGTGACATGACAGTACCATATCTAATATACGATCTTCGAAATATTAGTTGGATGAGGGATTATAGATACGTGGTAATTATAGATAGACAGGTTCGATGGATTCGATCCCTTGGTACAATCTGTAAACTATGGCGCAGTGGCCTAGTATGACCATAGTTGATGAGTTGGGTGACTTATTATGGAGATAATAATTTGCTATATCAGAAAAAGTTCTGACGGGAGCAACTCATGACCAGCTTGATATCAGGCCTAAAGGGTTACACACATATAATGGATACTTTAGCAAATAAAGGATTGGATAGAGATCCAATTAGCCTATATTCTCATTAGATGAGAATCTACATTGATGGGCTCCTTGCATGAGGCCTAACTAGAGGCCAAAGGAGATTATTGGATAGAGATCCAATAATGCAAGGTTAGTGGGTAATTAGATGGAGATCCAGCACCCCTAGGGTTTTTGGTGGCTCTCTATAAATAGGAGAGGAGACTTCTGGTTGATAGGCTACAACTTTGGCTACCCCTTCCTATTCTCCTCCCTCCCTCTACGCTAGAATTGTGAGATCTAATATGAGGAGTTTCATTGTAGAGGTCTATCATATGGATACCGCTAGAGAGAAGAACGCTTGACCTTCTTCATCCTCTCTATCTGGATTTAGAAAAACAAGGATATACAATATCCTTAGGTAAAATAATCTCTCACATGAAGCGGTTTTTTGGTTTTTACGGCTTTCTCGTGACCCAATCTTTTGCACGATGATTTGATCTACGTGAGAAACCTATTTTTGTTTCGATCTTCGTTACACATGTGATGCTCTCACTAAGGTTTCCCAACAGTGTATCCGAGCCAAGATTGTTCATGTAAAAATTAGTTTTAAACTATATGTGATGAGATTGCATTGCGTAGAACTGTTCTACGTGTTCTTGTTACGTTTTCGCAGTGAAAGCAATGAGGAAAGGGGACAGCCGATCATGGCTAGACCCTTTGCAAAGGCGGATGGCCATGGCCAAGCACCTACAGGGGTGGCCGGCTACGGCTAGGGCCTCTTTAGGGTGACCGCATGCAGCCAGGGCCACTAGCAAGGGTGACTGCCCGCGGCTAGCCCATAAGGGCAATGCCTGCCGGCGGCTAGGCTGCAAGGGCAGCGTAGAGGGGCGACACCCATAGGAGCTACCACTTGGGGGTAGTGGCGCTCGTCCGCCCATCGAGAGCAACGACACCTACCGCAGGGGCAGTTGTTCATGGACAGGATGGCCGCTAGTGGTGCATAGCACCGCCGCTGCGTAGGGGTGACGACCAACTAGAAGGGGGCAAGAGGGGTTAGGGTTTTCTTTCAGAAAAAAATATTATTTTGCCCCTTTTAATTTAGAAAATTTTAAATATTATCCTCATGTAACTGAATTTCCAAAATACCCTCAATAATTCTAAAAATTTCAAGGACTCTTTTTATTCAAAATTCGAAAATACCTTTGACAATTCTAGAAATTCCAAGCATGTCATAATTTTTAAAAGAATAATTAATTAAATAGTTTAATTAATTATTATTTATCTAGTAATCTTACATATGATATATGATGTTGATGAATGATCATGAGCCATGTGTTGTAATGTGTGTATTTATGATTATAATTATTATTAAGGCTTACGAGCCTCTATTTTTCTCATTTATTGTCAGGTCTGCATGCTTGTGATTATTTTATAATTACATAGAGATACACGACGGGAGCATAAAGTTGACAGTAGGACCTAAGATGTCGTGGCGGAAGATCATGACGCATGATGATGCAACCAGGATCCGTCAGAACTGATGATGATGAGATCAACGATCACAGGGGATGGAGGTACACCGATGCACAAATAGATCGTATTGTGAGTGATTAGGCCCATTGGCTTAGGCTTAATCATATTAGGTGATGGCTCATGATCATCCGGTGTGGCTTGCATATATAATGTGTTATACACCTACTATATATATATATATATATATATATATATATATATATGCAAGTAATGTAGATATATATTAAATATGCATGTGTGACATGATATATTAGGAGATCGATACAAAAAAAAAACCTCTCCTGCGATAATATTAAGTCGATAAGCGTGAGATAATAAGATTGACCCACGTGGCCTTCCATCGTTATAGGAAGAAATTGAATCATGACAAAGGTTGAGTTGATCGAGTCCCTCGAGGCTCACCTATCTATGTGATCAAGTTCTTGCCTATGATATATAGATGTCACCAGTGACCTAAGGATATGGTATGACTTGGTTGAGCAGTCGAGAGCATATCCATCGAATCAGACTTATCTTATAATGATAGTAATAACTTAACTGAACTTCATGGTTAGTCGAGCAATCAAGACCATAATGATTCAGAGGCCGAACATGATAGGAATCATAAGAAGTTGTGATTGACAAGAGTTGTCTATCTTCTGGGCTTAGTGTAATTGGTCGAGTCCCTCGAGGTTACACTAAGATGCTGATTGGATCTCGATCCTCACTAGGAGTCTGCCTGAGACTTCCATCTCACGTGTCGAGGGTGTCGCATGATTTGCTAGAAAAATAGTGGGAGTACATTAAGACAGAAGTTCATATCTTAATTAGTATTTTATGTAAAATCTGTATGTTGTTTATTTGTGCCGGTGAGCTACGGTTAGATCGCTTATACCCTGGAAATAGGGCAGCTATCAGCGACTAACCCACCTAGGATGGGTGAGTAAATCGCCCGTACTAGGTTTTCGGGTAGTTGAACCACCCAAGACCGATGGATAAACCGCCCGTACTAGGTTTTCAGGTGATTGAACCACTCGTATATGGATTTTTTGGGTATGTTTGAATTTTGGCTCAAATTTCTAAAATCATTTAGAAACTATAAATACTCTAAGTTTTCTTGCATTCTATATAATAATTTTGGGAATTACATTCTGTGAAAAAAATTGTGTGAATTGTAAGAAAAAGAAAAGGAAAGGGAGAGAGCTTAGAGTTAAAGTCTCCCTTGTAAGCAAAGTGAAAGGGTTTAGTTTTCACCCAAAGAAGATCGGTAGTGGATGTCGGTGTGCCTCAAGGAGGAGAACTTGGGAGTGGAAGTAGGCTCATTGGTGTCAAACCATTATAATTGTGAGTGTTTTATTCTTGTCGCATTTACTACTTGCAATTGTCGAGTTCTTAATTGCTTTGAACTAAATATCAATTAGACGCTTTCGATTTTTACTTACTCCTTGAAAGCGAAGTTTCAAGTCAAGCACTTCACTTACAACGTTGCTTATCTTTTTATCGGATTTGCTTGTTCCTTCTTGAGTCATTTTTAAGCAAGAAACTTAGCATTTTCTTTGAATTATTCACTTGCTTTACTTGAACGAAAAGCTTTAAAATTTTCTTTTCTTACTTTAAGTAAAAAGTTTTAAGTTAAAATAAGAATTTACTCTTACACTAATTCAACCCTCCCTCTTAGTGCAATTGATCATAACAATTAGTATCAGAGCTATGTTTTTCTCATTTGGTTTAACACCCAAGAGAAATGACTCTTTTCAACTTTCAAGAGGGCTTTTCTGTTATTCATCCTCCTATGTTCAATAGGGGATTACACTTATTGGAAAACTCATATGAGAGTTTTTTTGTTTTTCTTGAACCTTGATTTATGAAATATTGTTGAAAACGGATTTGAAAGGTCTTTTTTTTTCAATAAACAATTGTAATGATTTGGAGAAGAAGACTTTCTCTTTAAATGCTGAGGCTATGAATGCCTTGTTTTGTGCTCTTGACAAGAATGAGTTTAATCATATTTCTGCTTATGATTTGACTTTTGATATTTGGCATACATTGAAAATCACTTATGAAATCACAACTAATCCAAATGAATCATTAAATAAAAATAATTTTAAAAATAAAGAAGAAGAATACATTCCTAAGAACTTAACATTGAGAACCTAAGAACACCTTCTAAAGAAAATGAAGGAATGTGAATTGAGAAGAACATATGATTCCTCGAGTGAAATCTCAAGTGATGAGGACTTTGAATATTCGATATATGAACCAGATAAATTAATGAACATTGACCATAAAAATGATCTTAAGATGGACATAACTTCTTACTATGAATGCTCTAGTGTTCCAAAGATGAAGAACACAATCATGAATAAGTGAAGAATCTTACGCTTATGACCATCAATAATGAGGTTAGTGATTTATTAAGTATTTTTTTAAGTTATTAAATATATTTTATTATTTATTTGATGAGTTTAGAAAACTTAGTAAATCTTTTAAGTTGCTTAAGAGTGATCATGATTTGTTAATTTGTAGACTTGACGGCATGCATGATATATTAATATCACATAACCTATGTTCTAAATATGATATGCTAGATAATGTTAAAGAAGAGAATATCATGCTTAAGATAATATTAAGAAAATTTAAAATCAGGAACAAATCCCTAAAGATAATCCTTGTCAATAAGGGTCATATTAATAGTAGAACTGACATAGGCTAAAGGCACATGATAGTAGATGCTAAAGGCACATGATCAGAGATCCATCTTATTTTTCTAAGCTCACTAGCTTAAGTAAAGGAGTTGTTACCTTCGGAGATAACAATAAGGGTAAAGTCATTGGAAAAGGAACAATAGATAACACATAAAACCTCTTAATCGAATATATATTATTAGTTGATGGCTTGAAATACAATTTGCTTAGTATTAGCCAATTATGTAATAAAGGATATATGGTTAAATTTTAACCTAATACTTGCATAACTTAATTGTCACACAAAAATAAATCCTTAATTGCCTTAAGAAACAACAATGTATACACCATAGATATTGAAAAATTTTGTGATTAAACTTATTTTTTTTTGTTTTGAATGATGATACTTGGATTTGGCATAAAAGATTAGGTCATGCTAGCATGAAACTTCTAAACCAAATTTCTACTAAGGAATAGGTAGGAGACTTACCTAATCTTAAATTTATTAAAGATAAGGTATGTGATACTTGTCAATTAGGAAAATAAACAAAGAGTAGCTTTAAGTTGAAAAATCAAATAAGTATCTCTAGGCCACTTCAATTGATCCATGTAGATTTATTTGTACCAATTGACATTATAAGTTTAAGTGGTAGTAAATATGTATTTGTTATAGTAGATAATTTTAGTAGATATACTTGGACTTATTTCTTGGCACATAAAATTGATATATTTAAATATTTTATAAAATTTTATAAAATTATTTAAAATAAAAAAGATGTATGATTTCTTTAATACAAAGTGATCATGATGGAGAATTTCAAAATAATGATTTTTAAAATTTTTATGATTCGAATAGGTATATCCATAATTTCTCTACTCCATGAAATCCACAGCAAAATGGACTAGTAGAAAGAAAAAATAGGAGCTTATAAGAAATGGCTAGAATAATGTTGAATAAATATAGTCTACCTAAATATTTTTGGGCCAAAGCCGTTAATACAACATTCTATATTTTAAATAGAGTTATTGTAAGACCATTACTCACTAAAACTCCTTATGAATTATGAAATGGTAAAACAACCTAATATATCTTATTTTAAAATATTTAGTTACAAATATTTTATTTTAAATAAAAAGGATGCCTTAGGTAAATTTGAATTAAAATCTGATGAAGATATTTTTCTAAGTTATTCTTCTATTTCAAAAGCTTATCGTATTTTTAATAAAAGAATATTAGTAGTATAAGAATCTATTCATGTTGTTTTTAATGAGCTTTTTGAATTTAAAAAGACTGATTTTGATAATGAAGTTAATATTAGTAACTTGAATTTAAATGATAATACTCCTAAAAATAACTTGGATAAATCTATTTCCAAATCCTTATCTAAGAAATGAAAGTATGTGAATGATCATCCAAGGAGCTTATAATAGGAGAAACATCAAAAGAGTTCAAACTCAATCTTCTTTTATAAATTTTTATATGAATATCACGTTTATTTCTCAAATCAAGCCAAAGTGCATTAATAATGTCCTAAGATATTATTCTTGGGTTAATGCAATGCATGAAAAACTTAATCAATTTGAGAGAAATGAGGTATGAGAGCCTGTTCCTAGACCTAATGATTATTTAGTGATTAGTACTAAATGGATCTTTGAAAATAAGCAAGATGAAAATGATATCATGGTTAGAAATAAGGCTAGATTACTGGCCAAAAATTTCAACCAAGAAGAAGGAATTGATTATGATGAAACCTTCACTCCCGTGGCTAGACTTGAAGCTATAAGGATGCTCCTTGCCTTTGCATCTTTTAAAAATTTTAAGTTGTTTCAAATAGATGTTAAAAGTGATTTTCTAAATAGTTTTATTTCCGAAGAAGTGTATATTGAACAACCCCCGATTTTGAAAATAACCTTTTTTCTAATCATGTTTTCAAACTTACAAAAGCTCTTTGTGGATTAAAACAAGCATCTCGGGCTTCGTATGGAAGACTTAGTTTTTTTCTTATTTCAAATAAATTTTCTAAAGGCAAGGTTAATACTATATTATTTTTTAAGTATTTTAAAAATGATCTTCTTGTTATTCAAATTTATGTTGATGATATCATTTTTGGATCTACTGCTAAAGAAATAAGCTAAGAGTTTGAAGTGAGTCTAATGAGTGAGTTAACATTCTTGTTAGGATTATAAATAAAATAACTAAATGATGATATTTTTATTAATCAAACTAAATATACCTTGAACTTGAAATAATTTGGGATAGAAAATGCTAAAGCATTAAACACTCCAATGAGCACATTTACAAAGTTGGACTTAGACAATGAAGGAGAAAACTTAGATAAAAAAACTTATAAAGGAATAATATAAAGTTTATTATATTTAACTACTACTAGACCGGATATCATGTTTAGTATTAGATTGTGTACAAGGTTTCAATCTAATTCTAAACTCTCTCATTTGTAAGCAGTTAAATGAATCTTTAGATACTTAAAAGAAACCACAAATCTAAAATAAAAAAACTTTGGCTTGATTGCTTATTTAGATGTCGATTTTGATTGATGTAGAATATATAGAAAGAATACCACCGGGACATGTCAATTTTTAGGGCATGCACTTATTTCTTGGACTTCCAAGAAACAAAATTTAGTAGCTTTATCTACTATGAAAGTAGAATACATTGCAGCTAGTGCATGTTGTACCCAAGTCATTTGGATGAAAAACACACCAGTAGATTACAGAATGAAATTGAAAAATATTCCTATAAAATGTGATAACACAAGTGCTATATGTTTAACCAAAAATCCTATTCAACATTCGAGAACCAAACATATTGACATTAGACATCATTTTATAAGGAATCATGTAAATTATCAAGATATCTCCTTGGAATTTATTGACACTAAGTATTAATTAGTGAATATTTTTATAAAACCTTTAGATGAAGAATAATTTGATTTTCTTAGAAGAGAACTTGGAATACTAAATCATGAAAACATATGAATTGCTAATCTAGATTTTATGATATTAAATTTCTGTGATACTGTTTTTGAAAAATTATCTTATTATTCATATGAAATTATCTTATTGTTCACATGAGATATTTATCTTATTATTCACAAAAGGGAAGAAAATTTGTATGATGTTTTGCTATTTTATGGACTTATTTGATATGCTTGCTTAAAATTACATGAGATGATTTTAAATGCATGAGTAGCTCTTAAACTTTTAAATCTTTTTGAATATTTTAGAGTTTTGAGCTTATTTTTAAAATTCACCTCTACAAAATTGAGAGCTATATTTAATGATGATTTAGAATTCCTCCCTTATTTTCTTTTCTTCTATTTTACAAGAGGAAGAAAATTCTTTATGACTTATTTCATATATTAAAAAAGGGGAGCAAAAACTCATATACATTAGAATCTTTAGCCCCACATTTTAGTTTTTTATTGATGACAAAGGGGGAGAAATGAATGTTGATGACTTATGTAATAATTTAAAATTCACCTCTACAAAATTGAGAGCTATATTTAATGATGATTTATAATTCCTCTATTATTTTCTTTCCTTCTTTTTCATAAGAGGAAGAAAATTCTTTATGACCCATGTTATATCTTAAAAAGGGGGAGTAAAAACTCATATGCATTAAAATCTTTAGCTCCATATTTTACCTTTTTTGATGACAAAGGGGGAGAAATAGATGTTGATGACTTATGTAATAATTTAAAATGTTTAAAATTTATGAAAATTCTTGATGAATTGATGACTTGATAATTTAAAAGTAAACTTTTGTTGATATATGAGTGCCTTATTGCAATCCTTGAAATATAATTTACTTGGCATATTGATTATCTTGATTCACTTGAATTCAAGAGTGTGTGATTCTCTTGAGTTTAAGTCTTCTTTATTAATGAGATAAATTTAGGGGGAGTTAGGATTAACTCTCATCATCAATTAATTATCATCATCAAAAGGGGGAGACTATTGAATCTTGAATTTTGATGATGAAATCAATTGATGAGTATTTAATCTAACATATATGTTAGAGGAAGAATTGCAGGTCTAACTATGACAAGAGCAATTGAGTTACAGCCAGATGATGGGCTAAGATCAAGCTTGGGCATTGGGCCGGGTTCGGACGATGCAGTGGGACCTTGATGAGAGTTTGCTAGGAGATTCGTCGAAGAGATTGGGAAGCTCACTAAGAATAGACCGGGAGATCGTCGGAAGAAGACCGTAATACTCATCGCAAGAATATCATAGGCTGTCTGATTGGTGGATATTAGGTCTTGGTTTAGCTTGTTGGTCATTAAGAGTTATAATCATTGAGTCATAGTTAGGGATTGAGTCCTAACTGAGTTTGATTTGGAAGAAATCCAAATCAACTCAATAAGGCAACCGGGTCCACTATGGGGTTTGATTGACTCAGATTGAGCTCAATTAGTTGACTAAAGAATTGGTAAACATCATATTCAAGCTGGAATTCAAAAGGTGGATGGAACCACTTTTTCAGAGATTTCGACAAGTAAACCATCGGTGAGTGATGGTTGGACTGCCCTTACCTTGGAGACAGGGTAATTGTCAGTAGTTGAACCGCCTAGGATGGGCGAGTAAATCACCCGTACCATGTTTCTGGGTGATTGAACCACCCAGTATCGACGGGTAAACCACCTGTACTAGGTTTTCGGGTGGCTAAATCGCGCAACGCCGATGGGTGCACTACCTAGTACCGACGGGTAAACCCCCCATACTAGGTTTTCGGGCAGTTGAACCGCTCGGTGCCGGCGGGTGAATCGCCCATACTTGGATTTTCTTAGTATGTTTGAATTTTGGATCCAATTTCTGAAGTCATTTGGGGTCTATAAATATCACAATTTTTCTTATATTTCATATAATAATTTTTGAAATTATATTCTGTGAAAAAAATTATGTGTGAATTGTAAGAAAAAGAAAAGGAAAAAGGATATAGCTTAAAGTTGGAAAATTCTTGAAGTCTCCCTTGTAAGAAAAGTATAAGGGTTTGGTCTTTTCCTAAAAAAGATCGATAGTGGACGCTGATATAATAATTTGGGGTCTATAAATATCATTTGGGGTCTATAAATATCACAATTTTTCTTATATTTCATATAATAATTTTTGAAATTATATTCTGTGAAAAAAATTATGTGTGAATTGTAAGAAAAAGAAAAGGAAAAAGGATATAGCTTAAAGTTGGAAAATTCTTGAAGTCTCCCTTGTAAGAAAAGTATAAGGGTTTGGTCTTTTCCTAAAAAAGATCGATAGTGGACGCTGATGTACATCAAGGAGGAGGACTCAGGAGTGGATGTAAGCTCGTTGGTGCTGAACCACTATAATTATTAGTGTTTTATTCTTGTTGCGTTTACTACTTTCAATTGTCGAGTTCTTAATCGCTTTGAACTAAATATCAATTTGACGATTTTGATTTTTACTTACTTTTTGAAAGCGAAATTTCAAGTCAAGCACTTCACCTATGATGTTACTTATCTTTTTATTTGAATTTACTTGTTCCTTCTTGAGTTATTTTTAAGCAAGAAACTTAGCATTTTCTTTGAATCATTCACTTACTTGAACGAAAAGCTTTGGATTTTTCCTTTCCTGCTTTAAGCGAAAAGTTTTAAGTTAAAACGAGAATTTACTCTTGCACTAATTCAACATCGCATCCCCTGGTGCCAATTGATCCTAACATAGTGATGTATGTGGTCCCATGTCAACTCAGGCTATATGCAGTTACTCATATTTCATTACATTCACTAATAATTTCTCTAAGTATAGACATATGTACTTGATGAAGTACAAGTCCGAGGCCTTTGATAAATTCAGGGAATATAAGAATAACGTAGAGAACTAGATTGGAACGAGTCTTAAGACTCTTCGATCAGATCGAGAAGGAGATTACTTGAGTATAGAGTTCACTTATTTCCTCAAGGATAATGAAATTCTATCCCAATAGACACCTCCATATATACCTGAGCTCAATGGTGTATCAGAAAGGAAGAATCACACACTGTTAATTATAGTGTGGTCCTACTCATCTCATTCTGGGGATACACCCTAGAGATTGCAACTTACCTTCTAAACAAAGTTTTATCAAAGTCGGTAGTGTGTACATCATTTGAGATATGGAAAAGAAAGAAGTACCATTCCAAAGTTCAAGTCTGTTCAGGTACCTAGCACACAAGTTCCAACTTTACGTAAGTCTAGCAGATTATTTCACCCTCCTGAAATATATGTAGGACATATGAGTGGAGAGGACTCTCAGGATATTAGTCCTCAGATTAACAAGGAGGCTATTATGACTATAGACTCCGAGAAGTGGCAAGAATAATAAATTTTGAGATGGATTTCATATAATCTTAATAAGGTTTAGAACCTTGTGGATATGACTAAGGGCATTATACCCATCGGTTGCAAATGGATCTTCAAGAAGAAGATCAGAGTGGATGTAAAGGTGGAGACCTATAAGGCAAGGCTAGTAGCTAAAAGATATCGTCAAAGGTAAGGAATTGACTATGACAAAACCTTTTCACCTATAGCCATGCTTAAATCCATCAAAATTCTTTTGGCTATTGCAGAACACTATTACTATGAGATCTGACAGATAGATGTGAAAACAACATTCCTCAACTCGAGGAAGAGATGTATATGATACAGTCATAGGGATTCATATCCAGAGAGAGTCCGGATAAGTTGTTAGGACTCTAGTTGAGTCCTAATTTTAATTTAGTTTCATTGAATAGGGTAAATATGTAAATCTTAAGGGTATTCATATAAATCCTATCTAGCCGACCCCTATTAAAGAGGTGAGGAGGCCGACTAGGGTAGGATTAGTTGGGAGGAAGATATTTTGAGGGAAGTATAAGATACATGTCACCCTAATTAGATGTTGCTTCTTAGAGTTGGAGTAGGAGTTGTTAGGAGTAGGAGTCTTAAGTAGGAATCATATTAGGAGTTGGGGTTTAGAAGCCCTATAAACGACCTTGTATTCGCCCCTCTTTCATCAGCAATAGATTATCTTTTAGCTCATGTAGCAGAAAACCGAGGGAGGAACCCTTACAGAGTTCCAAGGAGGCCGATCCCCTATAGAGATCATCCCAAGCTTAGAATCCATAAAGGTTCTAATACTTGGTATCATAGCAGTGTTCTTGGCATCTCACTGCCCTTCCACACCATCCATCAGCCCCCCATAGCCGTTCAAAGTAGTTCCCACAATTGCTTGAAGATCGTCACCAAATTTTGCCATTATCTCCACTATCGTAGATCATCCTTTGATCTCCCCGTGAATTACAATAGGTTCTAATTTTCTAACTTATTGTTGCTGCAATTTAGTTGTCCCTATTCAAAAAATATATAAAATTTGTTCCTATTTGCTGCACAAACTTTGTCACAAAGTTTTCATCTTTACGATGAAAGTTATACCGTAGAATTCCAGTCGCACCTTACTATTTGATTTGCTGCTGTGTTTTTATTAATCAAATTTCTACAAAATTTCTATCATGGCTTTTGTAACCTCCTATCCTTAGATATCCTTTTGGTTTCATCAAAAAATCATCAAGATAACCTACTCGTCTTTTACATGCAAACTACCACAGTTTAGATGTAAAAATATGCTACAGTACCTTCCTGTGATCTTCGATTTTGCCAAACTTTTTGCTACCGTTTTCTTCCACAAATTTTTTGTTGGCATTAACTTTCCCTTACTAGTAGATTCTCTTTGAGTTTTACTTGAATCCTTTTGAATTACTGAAAGAAAAAAAATCTTATCTATACTGCTAAAATCTCAATGAAAAAATTCTACCATAGTGCAAAAGAATTTCGACTATACTGCTAAAATCTTATCTATACTGATAAAAAAATTCTTCTTGTATTCCTTGATCTTGTAGAAACTTTTGCTGTTGATTTCTTCCACAAATTTTTTTATCTTTCCCTTACTAGTGGATTCCCATTAAGTTTTACTTGATTCCTTATTATGAACTACTGCAAAAGAATTTCTACTATATTATTGAAATCTTTCGCTAAAAAAATTCTACAGCAATACCTTCTCGTAATCTTTGATTTTACTGAACATTTTGTTATCATTTCCTTCCATGAAATTTTTTATGATATTTCCTCTCCCTTACAAATAGATTTCCCTTGAGTTTCACTTGAATTTTCATTGAAAATTTTTGAAAAAAATTATGTCTTCACTGCTAGATTTTTTTCGATGAAAAATCTAATATTGCACCTTTGTCTTTCTTCCTTTTATTAACCCACCGAAACCCAACTATCTTACTACCACCACCCAAGACTTCTTTAGGGCATCCCTCTAGCCTTAAGACACAGCTGCCATAACCTTTTTTCATAACCCTAACACCCCCAAAAATCATAGCCCAATACAGAAAATCATTACAACCGAACCCTTCTATCACCAACTGATTGTCCGAGTCTTCCACCACCCATGTCATTGACTCATCAACAAAAAAAAGACAAGGACATATCTAATCTATAGGCATATGCTATGGCTTCCCAAGATCCAATTGATGCCAAGTTTGAAGCATGGGAATCTTGGCTTGAATCGCGGCTTGAATCGCGCTTGGCAGATAAACTGCACGCCTTGTTCGCGGAGTTCAAAATTAGACAACCACCGAGTCCAAGCAAATTTCAGTAAGGAGAGTGTCTAGAGAGGCCTCTAGAGAAGGAGGGACAACCTTGGACTTTCCTCGATAGGAAGAAAGAGACCCAATAGGATGGATTTCACGCGCTGAACGTTACTTCCGTCATCACCAAACACCGGTGGATTCCATGGTGGCCACCGCTATCATCCACCTTGAAGGAGATGCTATATGATGGTATAATTGGCTTGAATATAGCCATGGGACTCCGACATGGATATAATTTACGCACGCACTGTTGAACAACTTTGGGCCGACCAAGAACAAGAATATCAACGAACAACTTGCCAAGATTCGACAAACCTCCATGATCTAAGAGTACCAAACCAGGTTTGAGGAATTATCTTACCGTGCTTGTGATTGGACTGATCGACAACTATTAGAGACATTCATCGAGGGGCTCAAGCTAGATATTAAAGTAGAGATTAAGGCGCGACAATCTCAAACCGTAATGGCTGTAATTTCTTTTGCCCGAGTACAAGAGGAACGGCTCAACCAAGATGCTCGAAGGATGAGAACCACTCCTATACCCATGACATATGAACCTCCTACTTCCAGCTATCTTTTGCTACCAAAAAAATGATAAGAAAAGAACTATGCGATCGATCGACAAAGGGTTTTTATAGGTATTGTAATGAACTATAGAGTTGCAATCATCACTGCAAAAAGGGCTACCTCCTATAGATTGAACCTCTTGAAAACATAGAGGAGGAGGTCCAGAGTAAGAGGTCATGGATGAAGAACAGTAGTCGGTTGATTTTACGATGTATACTCTTTCTGGCTATACGAACCCACAAATAATGAAAGTGGGAGGACCTCTAAAGCAACGACCAATCACTGTTCTTATTGACACCACAAGCACTAAAAACTTTATGAACAACAAGGTTGATGCCTAATTAATGCTCTAAAATGAAGATTGCAGTAGGGTAAATGTTGAGGTCACCGACGTCCAAATTTTGAAATGTGACAAAAGATGTCCACGGGTGAAATTGTTACGATAGGTCCAAGAGATACTTGTTGATTTCTTCCACCTTCCTCTTGATGATTATGAGGTCATGCTCATCATCAAATGGCTAACTATGCTAGGTGATGTTCTTTGAAATTTTTTAAATTTATTATAAAATTTTTTAGCCATGATGAACAGGAGATCCTATGCGGGAAACACGGGAGTGACGTAACGACGACATGCATGTAGCTAACGGAGAATGTTTTGAATAAAGAAAACAACGGCTTCCTAATACAACTTTAGCACTCTATGGGGGAGCCAACAAAATTTGAAGACCAAACATACTTCAATTGTTTGCTAAATTTTTAGATATTTTCGTCGAACCGTGTAGCCTACTTTCTAACCACCAACATGACCATCAAATTTTGATTCTTCCGAGCAAACTCTTAGCCATATCATTATCCTCACATCCAGAAAGATGAAATAGAGATGATTGAATATGAGATGATTGAAACAGGGATCATACAACCAAGTTGTAGCCCCTACTCTTCGCCAATACTAGCTTTATCCAACTTCAACAAAGTGTTTATTGTTGATGCATCAGGAACTAGAAATTATATTATCCACATGCAAAATGATCGACTCTTACCTACATCATTAAAGCCCTCACTCCAAATCACCTGAAGCTACTAATCAACTACGAGGGAATGCTAACCTTTGCTAAATTTGTTGCTTTAAATAATATAGGACAACAGCACGAAGAGGAAATGAAAGTAAATCTAAAAAAATTACAGCTTCTGCTCCTTCCAAACCCAAATCAAGCTCACCTTACCACTGACTTTACTAGAATGCAGCTACAATCATAGAGGAAGGCTTGGCTATCAATAAAGAACAACCACACGCTAGCCCCAATAAGAAAGAAACAACTGCCCGACAAATGCCAGAGTATAATGAAGTTTGTTATCAAAGATCAAGTCTTTCTCCATATTCATCCTTATCAACAAAAATTTATGAAGACTCGAGCCTCACAGAAGTGGTCTCTTAATTTTCTTAAACCCTACAAAATTGGAGATCACATTGGAGCCATAAATTATGGATCAGACTTGCTCACTAATTCAAAATTACAACTCATCCTCCATGATTCTCCCAGCAAATGGAAGTTTAGAGAAGACAAATCAGCCCTGACTTAGCCACCTGATACCCAAGTTGAAAGGAGGCCCAAATTCAGCTGATAATTATTTCGGATCACGAGATCGTGACCTATCATCGTCAAGTCACTATTATTGATACTAGACCTCAATAACAGGATGTGCCTACTATAGGGCCATGAGGGACCCTCGTGAGGAGTTACAGATTATGACCCAGAGACGTGAAGCTCAGCCTTGAGGACAAGACTGATTTGAAGATGATGGGTCTGTTAGGACTCTAGTTAGGAGAGTCCTAATTTAGTTTCATTAAAGTTGGCAAATATATAAATTCTAAGGGCATTCATGTAAATCTTATCTAGTCAACCCCTATTAAAGAGGTGAGGAGGCCGGCTAGGTTAGGATTAGTTGGGAGGAAGATATTTTGAGGGAAGTATAAAATACATGTCACCCTAATTAGCCACCCCTTATCCTAGTTAACGAGGGGTTGGTTGAGGTGGGGTTAAGTTAGAATAGGATTAGGATTAGTTAGGAGGTTGCTCCTTAGAGTTGGAGTTGGAGTTGTTTCTTAGAGTTAGAGTAGGAGTTGTTAGGAGTAGGAGTCTTAAGTAGGAATCCTATTAGGAGTTGGGGTTTATAAGCCCTATAAATAGCCTTTTATTCTCCCCTCTTTCATCATTAATAGATCAATTATTTTTCAGCTCATGTAGCATAAAATCAAGGAGGGAGGAACCCCTATATGTTGAATCTCGGATTTTGATGATGAGATCAATTGATAAGAATTTATCTAATATATGTGTTATAGGAAAAATTACATGTCTAACTATGATATGAGCAATTGAGTTACAACCAAATGATGAGCCAAGATCAAGCTTGGGCATCGGGCCAGGTTGAGACGATGCGGTGGAACCTCACCATGAGTTCGCTAGGAGATTCGCCGAAGGAATCAGGAAGCTAGTTCGGAACGCGTTGGGAGATTACCGGAAGAAGACCATAGGACTCGCTGTAAGAATATCGGAGGCTGCCGGATTAGGTGGGAGATAGGTCTTGTTTAAGCTTATTGGTTATTAAGTGTTGTAATTATTGAGTCGTAGTTAGGGTTTGGGTCCTAATTAAGTTGGATTTGGAAGGAATCTAAATTAACTCAATGAGGCTACCGGGTCCACTATGGTGTTTGATTGAGCTTAGGTTGAGCCCAATCTATTGACAAAAGAGTTGGTCAACATCAGGGATAAGCTAGAATTAGAAAAGTGGAGGGAATCACTTTTCTGGAGATTCTGACGGGTAAACCATTGGTGAGCGACGATTGGACCATGCGTACCCTGGAAATAGGGCGGCGGCCAGTAGATGTCAATGGGTAAACTACCTAGGGCCAATGGGTAAACCGCCCATACCCTAGAAACTGGGCCGGTGTGCCTCAAGAAGGAGGACTTTGGAGTGGACGTAGGTCATTAGTGTTGAACCACTATAAAACTTGTGAGTTCTTTCCTTGCTTTCATTGCTTATTAATTTTGTATTGACGCTTCCGATTGAATTCACTCTTTAAAAGTAAAGTTTTCACGTCAAGCACTTCCTTCAACGTTGCTAATCTTTTGGGTTTGCTTATTAACTTAGCAATTTTCTCACTTGTTTTACTTGAACAAAAAGCTTCAGATTTCCTTTCTTACTTTAAACAAAAAGCTTTTATTTAAATAAAAAAACATACACTTGTACTAATTCCCCTAATAATTGATTCTAACAATTAGTATCAGAGCAAGGTACTTACTCTTTAGATTAACACCCACTTGAGTGAATGACTTATTTTGACATGAATGAAGGACATTTCATCTCATGTCCTTCCATGTTTAATAGGACGGATTATATGTATTGGAAAACAAAGATGCATATTTTTCTTCTCTTTTAACCTTGTTCTATTGAGTATTGTTGAGAATGAATTTGAAAAATCTTTCAAGCCAATGAATGAGCTAAATGATTTGGAAAGGAAGAATTTTTCTTTAAATGCAAAGGCTATTAATGACTTATTTTGTGCTCTTAATAAGAATGAGTTTAATGATGTTTCTGTTTACGAATCGGCCTTTGATATTTGGCACACTCTAGAAATCATAGACGAAGGGACTAGTAGAGTAAAGAATCTAAGATAAATGTTTTAGTTTATAACTATAAGTTGTTTCAAATTAAACTAAGTGAGTCCATTGGAGACATGTACACTCATTTCACGGATGTTGTCAATGGCCTAAAAGCACTTGAAAATTGATTTTCAAGTTTTGAATTAGTTAGTAAAATTTTGAGATCTTTACCTAAAAATTAGGATCCTAAAGTAACTACTATTCAAGAGGCTAAAGACTTAAATAATTTACATCTTGGAGAACTAATTGGCACGCTTATGACATATGAATTGAATTGTAAAGCTCATGATGAGCTTGATGACTCCTTCCAAAGAATAGGAAGGATATAGCACTTCGGACAACAAATGACTCCTCGAGTGAAACCTCGAGCAATGAGAACCATGATATTACTTTATTATCAAGAAAATTTAAAAAAATTATAAAAAGGAACAAAAGCTATAAACCAAAAAAGAACCAAAGAAGGATAATGTCAGATGCTATGAATGTAAAAAATGAGACATTTCAAAAATGAATGTCATCATTTGAAGAAGAAGCCAACACATAAAAAGAAAGCACTTTCGGCTACTTAGGATGATTCAAGCTCTTCGGATGAGGAAGACAACTCCAAAGAAGAAGTGGCTAACTATGCTTTAATGGCGATCCAAGAAGAGGTTAGTGAGCCTTTAAATATTTTATTTTCAAAATTATTAACTATGTTTCATGATTTGTTTAATGAGTTGAGAAAACTTAGCAAGTCTTTTAAATTACTTAAAGTTGATCATGATTTATTATTAAAAAGACTTGACAGAATGCATGATTCATTAGTATCACATAAACCATGTTCTAAATGTAATATGTTAGATAATGTTAAAGAAGAGAATTGCATGCTTAAAACAACACTAGAGAAATTTTAAATAGGGAATAAATCACTATATATGATCCTTACCAATAAAGATCATATTAATAATAGAAATGACATAGGCTTTATTGGCAATGTTCAACAAAAGCAAACTATCTTTATAAAAGGACCTACATTAAATATGCCACCAAAAATGAAATATAATTTTTGTGGTAAATTAGGACATAAAGCAAACAAATGCCTATTTAGAAGATGTAGTCTACATCAACTAGTATGGGTTCCTAAGAAAACTTTATACAATAACAAACAATTAGAAAAGAAAGATAAAACTCTTTATTAAGGACCCAATGTAAAATGGGTACTTAAACTAAAAATATCTTTCTTATAGGTTTGTCTCCAAACTAAAGCTAGGAGTACCAAATGATATCTTGATAGTGGATGCTCAAGGCATATAACCGAAGATCCATCTTATTTTTCTAAGCTCACTAGCTTAAGTGAAAGAGTTGTTACCTTCGGAGACAACAATAAGGGTAAAATTATTAGAAAAGGAACAATAGATAATACATCAAACCTCTTGATTGAAGATATGTTGTTAGTTGATAGCTTGAAACATAACTTGCTTAGTATTAGCCAATTTTGTGATAAGGATATGTGGTTAAATTTCAACCTAATGCCTGTATAATTGAATTACCACACAAAAATGAATCCTTGATTGCTTTAAGAAACAACAATGTATACACCATAGATATTGAAAAATTTTATGATGAAACTTATTTTTCGGTTTTGAATGATAATGCTTGGATTTGACATAAAAGACTGTCATACTAGCATGAAACTTTTAAATCAAATTTCTACTAAGTAACTAGTAAGAGGCTTACATAATCTTAAGTTTATCAAAGATAAAGTATGTGATACTTATCAATTAGGGAAACAAATATAGAGTAGCTTTAAGTTGAAAAATCAAATAAGCACCTCTAGATCACTTCAATTGATCCATATGGATTTATTTGAACCAATTGATATTAAAAGTTTAGATGGTAGCAAATATATATTTGTTTTAGTAGATGACTTTAGTAGATATACTTGGACCTATTTCTTAGCACATAAAAGAGATACATTTAAATATTTTACAAAGTTTTATAAAATTATTCAAAATGAAAAAGGATGCATGATTTCTTAATACGAAGTGATCATGGTGAGGAATTTTTAAATAATAAATTTTAAATTTTTTAGGATTCAAATGGGTATATCTATAATTTCTCTACTCTACGAAATCCACAACAAAATAGAGTAGTAGAAAGAAAAAATATGAGCTTACAAGAAATAGCTAAAAAAAAATATTGAATGAACATAAACTAACTAAATATTTTTGAGACGAAGCCGTTAATACGACATGCTATATTTTAAATAGGATTCTTGTAAGACTATTAATTACTAAAACTCCTTATGAATTATAGAATAGTAAAAAACCTAATATTTTTTATTTTAAAATACATAGTTATAAATATTTTATTTTAAATGAGAAAGATGTTTTAGGAAAATTTGGTATAAAATCCGATGAAGGTATTTTTCTAGGTTACTCTTCTATTTCAAAAGCTTATCGTGTTTTCAATAAAAAAACATTAGTAATAAAATAATCTATTCATATTATTTTTAATGAGTTTTTCAAACTTCAAAAGATTGATTTTGATGATGAAATTGATCTTCATACTGTGAATTTAAATGATAACACTCCTAAAAATAACTTGGATGTATCTACTTCCAATACCTTACCCAAGGAATGGAAGTATATGAATGATCATCTTAAGGAACTTATAATAAGAGAAACATCAAAATGAATTCTAACTCGGCCTTTTTTTAGAGATTTTTGTGCGAATGTCATATTTTTTTCTCAAATCAAGCCAAAATATATTGATGAGACCTTAAGAGATGATTATTGGGTAAAATGCAATGCATGAAGTGCTTAATCAATTTGAGAGAAATGAGGTATGAGAGCTTGTTCCTAGACCTAATTACCATTTAGTGATTGGTACTAAATGGGTATTTAGAAATAAGCAAAATGAAAATGATATTGTGGTTAGAAATAAGGCTAAATTAGTAGCCAAAGGTTTAAACCAAGAAGAAAGAATCAATAATGATGAAACATTCACTCATGTGGCTAGACTTGAAGCTATAAGGATACTCCTTGCCTTTCCATCTTTTAAAAATTTTAAGTTATTTCGAATGGATATTAAAAGTACTTTTCTAAATGATTTCATATCTGAAGAAGTGTATGTTAAATAACTCCCTTGTTTTGAAAATAATCTTCTTACTAATCATGTCTTTAAACTTATAAAAAGCTTTTTATGGATTAAAACAAGCCTCTCGGGCTTGGTATGAAAGACTTAGTTATTTTCTTATTTCAAATAATTTTTCTAAAGGCAAGGTTGATACCATATTATTTTTTAAGTATTTTGAAAATGACATCCGTGAGTTAACATTCTTTTTAGGATTACAAATAAAACAAGTAGATGATGCTATTTTTATTTGTCAAACTAAATACACCCTAAACTTGATAAAACGGGTTAGGATGGAAAATGCTAAAGCATTAAACACTCCTATGAGAACTTCTACAAAGTTGGACTTAGATAATGAAGGAGAAAACTTTGATAAAAAAACTTATAGAGGTACGATAAAAATTTTATTATACTTAACTGCTACTAGACTAGATATCATATTTAGTGTTGTGTGCAAGGTATCAATCTAACTCAAAATCTCTCATTTGAAAGTAGTTAAACGAATCTTTAGATATTTGAAAGGGACATCTAAACTAGGATTATGGTATTCAAAATTAAAGAACTTTGACTTGATTGCCTATTCTGATATTGATTTTGGTGGATTAGAATAGATAGAAAAAATACTACTGGAACATGTCAATTCTTGGGGCATGCACTTATTTTTTAGACTTCCAAGAAATAAAATTCAGTAGCTTTATCTACTACAGAAGTAGAATATATTGCAGCTAATGCATGTTGTACCCAAGTCATTTGGATAAAAAATATACTAGAAGATTATAGAATAAAGTTGAAAAATATTTCCATAAAGTGTGATAATATAAGTGTTATATGTTTGACTAAAAATCATATTCAATATTCAAGAATCAAATATACTAATATTAGATATCATTTAATAAGGGATCATGTAAATTATTAAAATATCTCTTTAAAATTTATTGACACTAAACATCAATTAACAGATATTTTTACAAGACCCTTAAATGAAGAATAATTTGATTTTCTTAGAAGAGAACTTGAACTGCTAAATCATGAAAATATATGAATTGCTTGATTTCATGAGAATGAGCTACTTTTTTAATAATATTTTATTGTTCCCCTGAGATGTTTATCTTATTATTCACAAAAAGGAGAGAAATTTATATAATGTTAATTTTATTATTTTATGGATTTATTTGTTACGTTTGCTTGAAATCACATGAGATAATTTTAAATGCATGAGTTGCTCTTAAATCTCTAAATCTCCTTGAATATCTAAGATTTTTAAACTTATTTTTAAAATTTTACCTCTACAAAATTGAGAGCTATATTTAATGATGATTTACTACTCTCCTCCCTTGTTTTCTTTCCTTCTTTTTCACAAGAGGAAGAAAATTCTTTATGACTCATATCATATTTTAAAAAGGAGGAGTAAAAATTTATATGCCATAAAATCTTTAGCCCCACATTTCATCTTTTTGTTGATGACAATGGAGAGAAATTGATGTTGATGACTTATATAATTAAATGGATGTTATTGACTTATATAATTAAATGGATATTGATGATTATGTAATAACTTAAGGGAAAATATTTGAAATTTATGAAAATACTTGATGTGTTGATACTTTAAAAATAAATTATTATTGACATATACATGTCTAATTGCAATCCTTAAAATATGATTTGCTTGGAATATTGATTGTCTTGGTTCACTTGAATCCAAGAGTGAGTGATTCTCCTGAATTTAAGTCCTATTTATTATGACATGAATTTAGGGGGAATTAGGATTAACTCTCGTCATCAAAGGAGGGAGATTGTCGAATCTTGGATTTTGATTATGAAATCAATTGATGAGTTCTTATCTAACATATATGTTAGAGAAAAAATTACAAGTCTAACTATGACAGGAGCAATAGAGTTACAACCAGATTATGGGCCAAGATTAAACTTGGGCATCGGGCCGGGTTCGGATGATGTGGTTAAACCTCGTTGGGAGTTCGCTAGGAGATTCGCCAAAGGGATCGAGAAGCTCGCTGGGAATATGTCGGGAGATCATCGAAAGAAGACCATAGGACTCATTGCAAAAATGCTGGAGGTTACCAGATTAGGTGGGAGTTAGGTCTTATTTAAGCTTATTGGTCATTAAGTATTATAATCATTGAGTCGTAGTTAGGGTTTGAGTCATAATTGAGTTAGATTTGGAAGGAATCTAAATCAACTTAATGAGGCAACTGAGTCCATTATGGGGTCTGATGAGCTCAAGTTGAGCCCAATCAGTTAACCAAAGAGTTAGTCAACGTCAGGTTTAAGCTGGAATTAGAAAAGTGGAGGAAACTAATTTTTCAGAGATTTTGGTGTGTAAACCATCGGCGAGCGATGATTGGACCGCCTGTACCCTGGAAATAGGGCAGTAGCTAGCAACAATCGATGGGTAAATTACCCATATCCTATAAATTGGGCGACTTAACCGCCCAGGACAAGCGGGTAAACCGCCCGTACCTAGTTTTGGGGTGACTGACGATGGGTAAATCGCTCAGGTCAGCAGGTAAAATGCTCGTACCTGATTTTTTTGGGTAGGATTGATTTTTGGCTCCAAAAATCTAAAGTCACTTAGGGCCTATAAATATCTCAAATTCTCAAATTTTCTTACACTCTATATAACAATTTTGGAGATTACATTCTGTGATAAAATTGTGTGTGATTTGTAAGAAAAAAAAAAGGGAAACAGAGAGAGTTTATAGTTAGAAAATTTTCAAGTCTCCCTTGTAAGCTCAATTGTAAAGGTTTGGTCTTCACCCAAAGAAGATTAGTAGTGGATGCCAGTGTGCCTCAAGAAGGAGGACACGGGAGTGGACATAGGCCATTGGTGTCGAACCACTATAAAACTTGTGGGTTCTTTCCTTGCTTTCATTGCTTACGAATTTTGTATTGACGCTTTCGATTGAATTCACTCTTTGAAAGTAAAATGAAAACTTGCAGTAATTCACCCCACCTCTACCTAACCCCAACACACAACCCCCTCCCGACACAAACCCCCACCTAAACCCACACCCCGCCCCCCCCCCCCCAAGTGCCATTTAATCCTAACACTATAGAGTTCCAAGGAGGTCGATCCCCTACAGAGATCACCCAAGTTTAGAATCCACAAAGGTTCTAACATAAGTATACATATTGCTTAGGTCCATTTATAAATTGAATCAAGCTTCCCGAAGTTGGAACATAAGATTTGATAAGGCGATCAGATCTTATGATAGTGGATGTCGATGTCCCTCGGAGAAGAAGACTCAGGAGTGGACGTAGGCCAGGTTGAGGCCGAACCACTATAAATGTGAGTATTCCTTATTTATTTTACTTACTACTTTCTATTGCTCTCAATTAGTTTATAGTTAGATATGAGTTCCAATCTATCGACTTCTCTTAAATTGGTTTTTAAATCGATACGAACGAAATACATAAAGGAGCTTCCGATTTTCTTTCTTCACTTTTCATTAGCAAGGTTTTCGAATTGAGCACTTCCATTCTTGCACTAATTCAGCCTCCCTCCCCCTTTTAGTGTCAATTGATCCTAACAAAAAGATCGTATAGTATGTTACATGTGCTATCACTCATGTGATGGGTTTGTAGGGCACTTGTAAGAGCACTTTCATTCTTGCACTAATTCAGCCTCCCTCCTCCCTCTTAGTTTCAATTGATCCCAACAAAAAGATCGTGCAGTATGTCACACGTGTCATCACTCACGTGATGAGTTTGTAGGACACTTGTAATAGCACTGCCATTGTTCCTTATTTTGCATCAACCAATTTGAGGATAAAATGTCAATCAATTGAACCTTTTAGTTGAAAGAAAGGCTGTTATCTAAAACTATAAAACGAAAATCAATTCTATATGATTCGATACATGTAGTTAATAACCAATCATCACATAATAAACTTGGCTTTGGTACCACTGTTGGGAAACAATATAGAGCATCACATGTGTAGTGAAAGAATAAAAAATAAAATTAGCTTTCCAAAATAAGAATATTGGATCTTCTTACGATGATTGGGAGCAAAAAAACTCAGGAAACAAAAAACTGTACAAGCGTGTGTGAGATGTTCTTGTTGGGAAACCCAGTAGGAACATCACATGCACAGTAGAAGAAAGATAAACAAAATAGGTTTCCCTTATGCATCAAGTCATCATGCAAAGGTTGGTTTATGAAAAACCCATAAAAATAAAAAACTATGATTTGTGAAAGATTGATTACCTAGGGAGATCGTAGATCCCTGAAAATCTAGTTTCAGATAGAGAGGATGAAGGAGGTCAAATGTCCTCTCTAGTGATATCCACACGATGGATCATTGCAGCAATGCTCCTCCAACTATAACCAAAATCTCACAACTCTTGAGCAGAAGATGAGGGAGTGAGGAGAATAGAAGGGGGCAGCCAAAGTGCAAGCTATCATCTATGTGCCGCCCTTGCCTCCTATTTATAGAGAGCCTCCATAAAACCCTAATGGAACCTGCCTTAGTGGGTATTGGATCTCTATCCAATTACCCATTAATTTTGGATTATATCTTTATCCAATAATCTGAATTGGCCTCTAACTATGCCTCATACAAGGAGCCCATAAATGTTGGGTCTCATCCAATGAGAATATAAGCTAATTGGATAACTCATATTAAATCTTCTACTCATTAAAACATCCATCATATTTATGTGACCTTACACGCTCAACACCATGCTGGCTGTGAGTCCTCCCTGTCAGAACACCTTCTAACTTAGTGAATTTTTATCCTATAACAATTCACTCAACTCATCGACTATGGATATACTAGGCCACTATGGCATAGTCCCTAAATAGTACAAGGGATCTAATCTATTGGATCTATCTGTCCTCATATCTATAGTCCCTCCTCCATCTAGTATCCTAGAGATTGCATATTGGGTATGATTCTATCAAACCACATATGAAATTCGTCCTAGTCTCACTCTAATTGGATTCTCCCATAGAACTCCTCTCTCTATCCGAGCAACTTGATCAAGGATTTGCTTGAGCAAGAGCACAGAATATTCCTCTCATGATACCAAGAGTGGATGATCCTCTATTGACACTCAATAGCCTTCGTAGGGTTGGTTACCAATCCTGATAACCGATTATACCATATTTGAAACTTTCTAGACCTATAAGTCCAGTGTCAATAAAAATAGTACTCAAACAAGACATCCTTAGTGTCTCAAGTTCAAGGACTAAAAACACAATTAGGACTACGGAATCGATATCTAACGTTAGATATCATTAACCATATAGTATTTTATAAGCAAATCAATTAATGAACCCATTCTCTAATAAGCACCTGTACTGTATCCTTATTGTCTCCACACAAGTGGCTATATGACTAACCACCATCCATCAAATGGATGAGTATATAATACACCGGTCTATTTGGTTATCTCGATGTCTCTCTCAAGTAACCTATGACCAAGATTATTTAGGATCTGTATTTAAAAGTGAATCAGTCTTATTATCGTGATCACATCATGATCCAATTTCTATTGCACAGAACTAAGGATATCACAATATATATACTCAATAGATAATATAATGTGAGAATATACCAATAATAATCATAAGCAAAAAGATCGAGCAACATGTCACATGTGCCATCACTCACATGATTGGCTTGCAGGGCACTTGTAATAAATAATCTTCTACTTGACTTAAAGATAATCACCTATGTGTCTGATCCCCATCAGACTCCTTTGACATTTAAAGACAGTCTGAGCCAACAGTTTTGTTAGTGGATCTATAATATTATCTTCGAATGAAACTCTTTCGATTCTATATCTTTACGGGCTATTATCTCTCTAATCAGTTGAAACCTCCTTAGGACAATTCTGATGAAGCCTGGGTTCCCTTGCTAGAGTTATCACCTCGTTGGTGTTGTTATATATAGGAATTGACTCCTCACTGCTCGATACGACTTTCAAATCCTTAATGAACTTCTTCATCCACATTCTTTGCTGCTTCTGTTATAGTAATGTACTCTGCCTTTATAATCGAGTCAGTAGTAGTATCTTGCTTGGAACTTTTTTAGCTTACTACTCCTCTATTTATGGTGAAGACATACCTTGAGTTCGACTTACCATCATCGATGTCAGACTGTAAACTCGAGTCCGTGTAACCCTCAACTTGAAGGCTATCTCCTCCATATACCAGTAAAAGATCCTTAATCCTTTTCAAGTACTTAAGGATACACTTGACTACCTTCTAGTATTCCAAATCTGAATCCGTTTGATACCTACTTGTGATACTTAGAATATGCGCTATATCAAGCTTGATACATAGCATAGCATATATGATAGATCTTATCACATATGGTATCATATCCATATCTGTCCTCTCTTTAGGAGTCTTTAGGGTCATACTCCTAGAAAGTGATATTTCATGTCTCATTGGTATAAGACATCTCTTGAAAATTTTCATGCTAAACCTTTTGACAATAGAGTTGATAGGACTCCAACAGGATTGAGTCCTAATCTCCCTAGAAGTAGTCAATAAAATTCTGCTAGATTATAATAAAGTCACTCTTATCTTATAAAGGAGTATGGCTAGGGTTTAGATCAGTCCTTAGGGCTTAGTAGTCACCACCCCCTTTACTGGGCAAGTCAGCCAGGGTTTCCCCCTGCTTAGGTCAGCTATAAAGCCAACCTAGTCATCCCTTATTCCTATTAAGGTAAGATGGCTATAGGAGAGGTAAAAGGATAATTCCAGTTAGACAAGTGCCCCCTTAAGCTAGGGTTTGCAACCCTATATAATGATGTAGTTGCCCCCTCTTTTTAACCAAGCAATTATCAATTCTATTTCAGCCTTGTGCCGAATCTATGAGGGAGGAATCCCTTCAGCGTTCCAAGGGTTGATCCCCCTCAAGGATCAAAATCTATAGGGCTCCTTCTGGGGTCTTATCATCTGGTATTAGAGCAGTGATCTTACTACCCCTGTAGTCGTTATTCATGCCACCACCTTCCCAAGTAATTCCCACAATTGTTATAACATGTGCCTCCACCTTCTACCCCAGTAGTAGATCAAATTAGTCTATTGCTGCCCCCTATGTTTGATCTGAAATTCTAGTATATTTTTATCATCCATGTCTCTTCAATACTGTAAGATTCCTTACTTTACACATAGAAGATTTTTTTTAATTTTATCCACTACAAATTTTGTTCGTTGCAAACGTTATCATCGTTACAAAGGCAAAATACTATAAAAATTGATTTCATAAAAAAAACTCCTTCTGGAACTGGCTTTTTTGTGCAATCTTTGACCATTATGTAGTTTTGAAATTTTATGATGAAGGAATCTGCCTTTCATCTTTTGCCCTATTTCCATACTGTTATGCTGCCAAAATTTCATCAAACTTTTTGTTGGTATTAACAACATCGGAACCAAGGGTTTTTATATAATTTTCTTGAATTTTTCTCTGGAATTTATGTCGAGAAGTCATTGTTTCTCTGATGTAAAACTGATTCAGTAGGACAGCATATCGTAACACTTCTTTTCACCGAATTCTATCAGATTTGAGTGCTTTTTTTGTAGGATTTCGGACTCTCTTTTCCTCATCACCAAACCCTACCATCCCCACCTAAAAACCTTCTAAATATTATCCTAAACTGAATCCAAATAGCCCCTAAATCAGTCACCTAAATCAGCCTACTTCCTTATCAATCTACTTATCTTTTTATAAACTTTCCTTCCCGAGACACCTACCTTTGTTGCCATCTATCCCAGATCCAAAACCTATTTTCCTAACCTTCATCTATTGCTATCACAGCCCTAGAACCACACTAATTCATAGCCTAAACTCCACAAAATCGTAACCCCAAATATGCCCTAAACCGCAGCCTATTTCCACCCAAACTGAATCCACCTTCCAACCAGCCACTCCTCCAAAATTTCCATGCCACTAACCTGACAACGGAAAAATGATCTCAATATTACAGATCTAGGGACATATATTATGGCATCAGAGGAGGCTATCGATGCAAAGCTTGAAGCCTTTGAAAATCGTATGAAAGAGAAGATGCGATCCCTTTTCACCGAATTCAGCATTGGCCAACTATCGAACCGAGGAAATCACAACACGAAGAAACTTCAGATTAGCGAAACGATCTCAAGAATGTGGCCACATCACCTCTGATCTCAATAATCTATGCATGAAGGTTGACTTCCCTAGATGGGAAGAAGAAGACCCGATCAGGTGGATCTCGCGCACAGAGCGCTATTTTCGGTTCTACCAAACCGCCGACACCACACGGGTAGAGATTGCTGCCATCCACCTCGATGGAGATGTTATTCAATGGTTTAATTAGTTTAAGTACACCCATAGAGGACTCTCTTGGCAGTGATTCAAGGAAGGACCACTACCCTGCTTCAGACCAACTGATTTCAACAACATCGACAGACAATTGGCAAAAATTCGTCAAACCTCTACAATACAAGAATACCAAATAAGGTTTGAGTGTTATCTAACTAAACTAAAAATTAGTCTAAAAAATAACTTTTAGGTACTTTTATCGAGGGCCTAATACCGGAGATCCGAGGAGAAGTAAAGGCGCGACAACCGTACACTCTTATGGAGGAGATTTCTTTCACGTGTATCCAGGAAGAACAATTGAACCACGAGGTACGAAGGACAAGGGTTGCTCCCTGACTAGCCATGTCGAGGCCTACTACCCCCTCTATTGCCATCAAAGCCCCCACACTAAAAAAGTTGACAAGAGATGAGCTTCACAAACAATCGGCCAAAGGATTGTGTTGGCATTGTGACAAACCATGGAGCTGTGAACATCACTGCAAGAAAGGCTGACTCCTCGTGATTGAACCAGCAGATGATGAGGACAATGAAACATCTAAAGAAGCCCTTGAACCTAAAGAAGAAGCCATGGAGGAAGAGTCCCAACTGACCAACTATGTAGTGCACGCATTGGTCGATTATTCTAACCCGCAGATGATGAAAGTTGGAGGACTTCTAAAATAACAACCCATCACCATTCTCATTGACACGGGCAGCACCAATAACTTCCTCAATAGTAAGGTTGCTACACATTTGGTGCTTCAAGTTGAATGTTGCAACAAGTTTGACGTAAAGGTCGTCAACGGTCGAATCTTCAATTACGACCAATAGTGCCCGCGGGTGAAACTACTCCTACAAGACCAAGAAGTGGTAGCTGATATCTTCCTCCTACCCATCGATGATTATAAAGCTGTACTTGGGATCGAATGGCTTGCAACACTAGGTGATATCTCCTAGAATTTTTCTAAATTAATCATGAAATTTTATTGCAAAAGGAGATAAGTCATGTTATGAGGCAAGCGTGAGAGCCAAATTTCCACCATTTCGTCGTAAAAAATGGAGAAAGTTTTATACAAAGCACATGGTGAATTCTTGATGCATATTCAGCAGCCATCTATGTGGGAGAACAAAACTTAGATCCTAAGCTTGCCCTTTGCCTGAATGAATTCGCAGATGTTTTCTTGGAGCCACGTGGGCTGCCCCCTAACCGGTCGCATAATCACCGCATTCCTATTTTGCCAAGCAAACCTCTAGCAAATCTGCGACTATACTACTATCCTCACTTGTAAAAGGACGAGATCGAGAACATTGTTAAAGAGATGCTTGACACCGGGGTGATTCTACCGAGTTGCAGCCCTTACTCCTCGTCGGTGTTGCTAGTGCGTAAGAAAGATAGTACGTAGTGGATGTACGTTGACTACCAGGCTCTAAACGCCATCACTGTCAAGGATAAATATCCTATCCCATTTGTAGATAAACTCTTGGATGAATTAAAAGGAGCCCGAGTCTTCACTAAATTGGATCCCTGATCCAGATAACATCAGATTCGGGTATGCACTGAAGATATTCTGAAAACTATATTTCGCATGCATAACGGCCACTACGAGTTTCTAGTAATGCCTTTCGGACTTATGAATGCTCCTTCTACTTTCCAAAGCTTGATGAATGACATATTCCAGAGTCTTCTACGCAAGTTCGTATTGATATTTTTTGATGATATTCTCATTTATAGCCCTACGCTTGATATACATTTTCAGCACTTAAGAACTGTTCTAACGATTCATCGGGAGAACACTCCTTATGCTAAATAGTCAAAGTATAACTTCTTACAGCGTAAAGTGGAGTATCTTGGATACATTATATTAGAGGATGGAGTGGCGGTGGACCCGACAAAGATCGAGGTAATGCAAGGATGGTCGAGACCTACAAACGTACAATCATTACGCAGTTTCCTTGGACTCATGGGCTACAACCAAAATTTTGTGAAAGTTTATGGCAAGATCAATGCCCTGCTCACATCCCTACTGAAGAAAGACTCCTTCTTGTGGTCAGATAAAGCCTTCGCAGCTTTCGAACGACTCAAGGTAGCCATGATGATAATGTCGGTCCTAGCGTTGCCCGATTTTGGCTGCACTTTAGTCATTGAGGCTAATGCGTCATGAGTTAGAATTGGGGCTAATCTTATGTAAGATGGTTGACTCATAATTTACATCGAGGCTTCCCCCACACTTTATACGAGGTTTTTACAAGATATATTAATTACTACCAAATTTAAAATATGGTTAGATATATGTCCATTGTATGAAAGAGGAGTTAAACTAGAAGAATTGCAAACCATGCTCACGTCAGATTGGGCTCTTATCATCCTGAATCATACCAGAGGGCAGTCACTATTCCAGAAGAAAGATTGGCTGTCACTAAAGACTAACCATGTGGCAGCCCATGTAAGGAAGAAACTTTCTCTTGACAAATGCTGGAGCAAAAGAAAGTTTCCTGAGAAAGATCAAGTCCCCCTTCATCTCCAACTCCACCAGCATGAAATTTAAGCCTCAAGAAAGTGGTCTCCCTATTTCTTTGGGCCTTGCAAAATTGGGGATCATATTGGGGCCCCAACTTGGAGATTAGATCCGTACACCAGATTAAAATTGTAGTTGATCCTCCAAGTATCCCACCTCAAATGGAAATTTAAAGATGGCAACTCAGCTCAAGTTCTTCCAACTGACATCCAAGCTGATGAGGAGCTGAAGACCCGGTTCCCTGAGTTCATAGAACTTTAGCCTTGAGGACAAGACTGATTTTAAGAGGGCAGGTTTGATAGGACTCCAGCAGGATTAAGTCCTAATCTCCCTAGAAGTAGTCAATAAAATCCTGCTAGATTATAATAAAGTCACTCCTATCTTATAAAGGTTTATGGCTAGGGTTTAGATTAGCCCTTAGGGCTTAGTAGTGTCGCCCCTTTTACTGGGCAAGTCGGTCAGGGTTTTCCCCTGCTTAGGTCAGCTATAAAGCCAACCTAGCAGCCCCTTGCTCCTATTAAGGCAGGATGGCTATAGGAGGGGCAAAAGGATAATTTCACTTAGATAAATGCCTCCTTAGGCTAGGGTTTGCAACTCTATATAATGATGTAGCTGCCCCCTCTCTTTAACCAAGTAATTATCAATTCTATTTCAGCCTTGTGCAAAATCTAGGAGGGAGGAACCCCCTACAGCGTTCCAAGGGTTGATCCCCCTCAAGGATCAAAATCTATAGGGCTCTTTCTAGGGTCTTATCAAGAGTCTATGTACCTAGACTGGGATAAGTCAAGCATCCTCTTGGATCTATCTCTATAGATCTGAATCCCTAAAATATAGGATGCTTCTCCTAAGTCTTTCATGAAGAAGTTTCTATATAGCAAATCCTTTACTGTAGAGAGTATTCTTACATCATTCTCAATGATTAGGATGTCATCCACATAAAATACCAAGAAAGTGAAAATGCTTCCACTTACCTTCCTATACAAACAAGGCTCATCTTTATTTTTAATGAAGTCATAAGATCTAATCATCTTATCAAATCTTATGTTCCAACTTCGGGAAGCTTGTTTTAGTCCATAAATAGACCTGAGCAACCACTTTATCTTGACTCTTCCTGGATATGAATTCCTTTGGCTATATCATATATACCTCCTTGTCGAGATTGCCATTGAGGAATGTGGTTTTCACATCCATCTTCCATATCTCATAATCATAGTGTGCTACAATAGCCAAATGAATTCTGATGGACTTTAGTATGACTACAGGTGAAAAGGTTTCATCATAGTCAACTCATTGCCTTTGAATATATCTTTTAGCCACCAGCCTTGCCTTATTGGTCTTTACTTTTCTATCTACTCCAATCTTCTTCTTAAAAATCCACTTGCAACCGATAGGTATAATACCCTTAAGTGCATCCATAAGGTTTCAAATCTTATTTGAGTATATGGAATCCATCTCAGAATTTATGGCTTCTTACCATTTTCGGAGTCTATACTTATAATAGCCTCCTCAAAGTTTTGAGGATCAACATCCTAAGTATCCTCTCCAACGATATGTCTCACATATCTTTTATAATGGTGAGGTATTATGCTAGACTTGCACCAAAGTTATAACTTGTGTAATAGATACCTGAACAAACTTAGATTTTGGACTGGTGCTTGAGCTAGGTTCTCCAACCTCGCTCAACTCTATCACACTCCCACTATTTGCACTAAGAATATGTTCTTTCTCAAAGAACCCAATTCTCTTGGCAACAAAGACCTTATGATTCTCAAGATGATAAAAATAGTACCCCAAAGTTTCCTTGAGGTATTCCATAAACTTGCACTATTTTATACTTGATTCTAACTTGTCAGGGATATGCGTCTTCTAACATAGACAAGGCAACTCCAAATCTTAACCTCCTTAAGCTCAGGTTTCTTTCTTTTCTATATCTTATATGGTGCAGACAATATTGACCTAGATGGAACTCTATTCAGAAGGTAAGTTGCGATCTTTATGGTATATCCCCAGAATGATATGGGTAAGTCAGCGAAACTCATTATGGACCACACCATATCGAACAACATATGATTCCTCCTTTCCAATACACCATTGAGCTAAGGTGTATAAGGAGGTGTCTACTAGGATAGAATCTCATGATCCCTTAAGAAATGGGTGAACCCTGTACTCAACTATTCTCCTCCACGATCTGATTGAAGAGTCTTAATATTATTTTCATTCTGGTTCTCTCCACTTCATTCTTATATTCCCTGAATTTCTCAAAAGCCTTAGACTTGTGCTTCATCAAGTACATGTGTCCATACCTAGAGAAATCGTTAATGACTATAATAAAGTACAATTAACAACCTATAGCCTGAGTTGACATAGGATCACATACATCACTATATATGAGTTCTAATAACCCAATGGCTCTCTCTTCAGTTCCACTAAAAGGAAAGTTGGTCAACACAAAGGTAAGGTTCGCAAGTTGCATATGACTCATAGTCAAATGGATCTAACTATCCATCTTTTAACAATTTTTGAATCCTTCCCTCATGGATATGACCTAGCCTACAGTACCATAAATATGCCTCATTCACCTTATCTCATTTCTCTTGAATGTATTTACATTTATGATATGTGGAGAAGTGTCTAACACAAATAAGCTATTAATCAAGTTCCCTCTTATGATGATCTCATCATCCAAAATTAATGAATAACTATTATTCTCAAAAACTAATTTATATCCATCAATTGTCAAATAAGAAATAAAATAATATTTTTGATGATAGAGGAAACATAATAGCATACATCTAATGCAATAGTAGCTTTACAAAGTAGATGTAGGGTGACCTCTCTAATGGCAACTGTGGCATCTCTTTCTCCATTGCCCATTATGAGGTCTATCTCACCTTTGACTAGTCTCCTAGGCCTTATCAGAACCTGTAGTGAATTATAGATATGATAAGCACTCCTAGTCTCAAATACCCACATGTTATCATACAAATCTGACATGTAGAGGCTGATCATGAATTTACCTAAAGCTTCTCCAAGCTTCTATTTCACCTTCTCAATAAGGTAATCCTTGCAATTCCTCTTCTAGTGCCCATCTTTGCCGCAATGGAAGTACTAGCCTTTATCCTTGATCGGATCTTTCTTAGCAATCTTTGTCTTACTCGGTCTTTCCTTGCCCTTGCCCTTGCCCTTCTTAAGGGTCTTATTAGTCTTTCTTTCTTCTTAGTCTCACCAATATAGAGAACTAACATGTCTTTCTTGATGGCACTCTCAGTCTCCCTAATATATTGAGGAGCTTGGGAAGAGTTGCCTCAAACTTGCTCATGTTGAAGTTCATGATGAAGTGAGAAAAGGAATCTAGCAGGGACTGAAGTATAAGGTCAATACACAGGTTATCCTCTAGGACTATTTCTAGACCTATGAGTCTTTCGATCCACTTAATTATTTTCAAGATATGGTTCTGAACTGATGCTCCTTCTATCATCCTAGCTTAGAAGAGACTCTTAGATATCCTATATCTTTGAGTAATTCCCTATTCTTTAAACAGTTTGTGAAGATGAAGAAGGATAGAATTGGCATCCATACTCTTATGTTATCTCTATAACTCGAGAGTCATTGAAGCCAACAAAGTGGAATCGTCTATATACTTCACATAGTGAGTGATCTTATCTTGCTTGCCCTTTCCTCCGGTATGAGCATAATCGTATCAAGGACATACACGATTTTCTTCATCATGAGAATAATTCTCAAATTATCGAGTCAATCCATGTAATTTGGACTAGTGAGGCGGTTGGCATGTTTTTGAGCCAATATAAGCGACATGTTTCTGACAAACAAGATAACATATATAAATAATATATAGATTTTACAAGAAAAACTAATTAAGATATGAACTTCTATCTTAATGTACTCCCACTATTTTCCTAGTGAATCACGTGACATCCTCGGTATATGAAATGAAAGCCTTCGACAGACTTCTAGTGGGGATCGGGATCCAATTGGCATCTTAGTGCAACGTCAAGTGACTCGACCAATTGAACTAAGCCCAAAAAAGTAGACAACTCTTGCCAATCATAACTCCTTGTGATTCCCATCATGTTCGGCCTCTAAATTATCATGGTCTCGACTGCTCGACCAACCTTAAAGTTCAGTTAAGTTATTACTATTATTATAAGATGAGTCTGATTTGATGATATGCCCTCGAGTAATTTGACTAAGCAAACCACGTTCTCAGGTCATCAATGACATCTTTATGTCGTAGGTAAGATTTCGATCATATAGATAGGTGAGCCTCGAGTAACTCAACCAACTCAACCTATGTCGTGATTCAATTTCTTTTTGTAACAATGGAAGACCACGTGAGTCAATCTTATTGCCTCACATTTACTAACTTAATATTATCTTAGGAGATTTTTTTTTTTGTATCGACACCTAATATGTCACGTCACACATATATATTTATTTAATATATATCTATATGTATGTAAATATATATATTATATATCTAATAGGCATATAATCACATATCACATATGCATATCGCACCGGATGACCATGAGCCATCACCTAATGTGATTAGGCCCAAACCAACAGGCCCAATCACCATGTATCTGTGCATCTTCATTCCCTGTGATCATCCTTCTCATCATCATCGACTCCATCAGATTCTCGATAAATCATTATGCGTCGTGATTGTTCGCCATGGCATCATTGGTCCCGTCGTGCCTCTTCATATAATTACAACATAATCACAGGTACATAGACCCGATAATAAATGAGAAAAATAGAGGCTCATAGGCCCAATAATAATAATAATCACATTTACGCACATCATAACGTATAGCTCATGGTCATTTATCCACATCATACATCACATGTACACATCATTATGTAGCACTACTAGATAAATAATAATTAATTAAACTATTTAACTAATTATTTTTTAGAAATCAGGATATGTTAAGAATTTTTAGAATTATTAAGGGTATTTTCAAAATTCTGGACAAAGAGGACAAATCCAAAAATTTTAAATTTCAATGGGCATATTTATCGTTTTGCCAAAAAGAAGCCCTAGCCCTCTTGCCCCCTTCCAGCGAGCCACCATCATCACCCCTACACAGGCGGTGGTGTTGCGCGTTGCTGCTAGTCGCCTCTGCCCATGAGTGGATAGGCGTTGTGCCACAAGCGACGCCTTCACGAGTGCTGCCCCTGCAGACGGCGACCCCTGCGAGTGACAGTCCTTGCAAATGGCCCTGGTTGTGACCTAGCCACCCCTACATGGGGCTTGGCCATGGGAGACCACCCCTGCAGGCAACCAGCCTGCAGATTACCACCCCTCGCCTGCATGTAGCTTACCGGGCATTACCTTCATTACCAATTGCTGCAATAAATGTGTAGAACAGTTCTACGTGATTCAATCTCATCATACATAGTTAAAAAAAATTAATCTTTTGCACGAGCAACCTGGCTCTAATACCACTATTGGGAAACCTAATGGGAACATCACATGTGCAACAAAAAAAATAAAATAAAATAGGTTTTCAGCATGTATCAAGTCATCGTGTAAAAATTGGTTTACGAAAAACCCATAAAAATGAAAGCCTATTATACGTGAGAGATTGATTACCTAACAAGATCATATATCCTTGAAAATCTAGATCCAGATAAAGAGGATAAAGGAAGTCAAATGTCCTCCTCTCTAGTGGTTTTCACATGATGGATCATTGTAGTAATACTCCTTCAATCATAGCCAAAATCTTATAATTCTTATGTAGAAGATAAAGGAGGTAGGAGAATAAAAGGGGGTGACAAAAGGTACAGCCTATCATCTATGTGTCGCCCCTACCTCTTATTTATAAAGAGCCTCCATAAAACCCTAATAGATCTTGCCTTAGTGTGTATTAGATCTCCATTCAATTGTTCACTAATCTTGAATTATTGGATCTCTACCCAATAATCTCAATTGGCCTCTAACTAGACCTCATCCAATGAGCCCATAAAAGTTGGGTCTTATCCAATAAGAACAAGGACTAATTAGATAACTCATATTTAATCCTCTACTAACTAAAATATTCACCATATGTGTGTAACCCTCTAGGCACAATACGGAGATGGTCATGAGTCCTCCTTATCAGAACTCCTTCTAACTTAGTGAATTTTTATCACATAATAATTCATTCAACTTATCGACTATGGATATACTAGGCCACTATGCCATAGTCCCCAAATAGTATAGGGGATCTAATTCATTAGACCTGTTTATCCTCAAGTACCATATATCTATAGTCCATTATTTATCTAGTATCATAGAGACGGTATATTGGGCATGATTTTGTCAGGCCACATATAAAATCTATCCAAGTTTCGCTTTAATTAGATTCTTCCGCAGAACTCATCTCTTAATCCGAACAAACTAATCAAAGATTTACATGAGCGAGAGCACATAAGTTATTCCTCTTATGATACCGAGAGTGGATGATCCTTTATTGACACTCAATAGTCTTCGTAAGGTTGGCTACTAATCTTAATAATCGATTGTACTAGATTTGGAACTTTCTAGACCTATAAGTCTAACATCAAAGAAAGGAGTACTCAAACAAAGCATCATTGGTGTCTCGAGTCTAAGGACTAGACACACAACTAGGACTACAGAATTATTGTCTGACATTAGGTATCATTAATCATACAGCATTCCGTAAGCGAATTAATCAATGAACTCATTCTCTAATGAGCACCTGTATTGTATCCTTAGTGTCTCCACATAAGTGGCTATGAGTCTAGCCGTCTTCAACAAAATATCGGTATATCTAGTTATCTCGATGTCCCTCTCGAGTAACCTATGACCAGGATTATTCAGGATTTATGTTTAAAAATGAATCAATCTTATTATCATGATCTCATCATGATCTGATTTCTATTATACAAAACCAAGGACATCATAATATATATATATATATATATATATATATATATATATATATATATATATATATATATATATATATATATATATATATTCAATAGATAATATAATTTAATAATATATAAATAATAATTATTAGTAAAAAGATTGTATAACATATCACACGTGTCATCACTCATATGATTGGCTTGCAAGACACCTGTAACTAGTAGTTCTGGCCTAAGGGAGATCGTATATCCCTAAAATTACAGATCTAAGTTTGTAGAAGAAGGAGATCTCGCACTCTCATCTTTAGCGGTGATCTATATGGCAGATGAAGCGACGACACACCTCCTTTTTTAGTGCCTCATTTCCTCATTTTCATGCACTATAAGGCAGTAATAATACTAGGAAAGGCTGGCTCTTCTTACTATTCTCGTGCACCAAATAGGGTTGATGGTAAGAGAGGAAAGGGAGGGAGGAGAATATAAGGTAGATGGCCAAAGGAGTCTAGCCTATGACCCTTTAGCCTCTCTCTTATTTATAGAGAGCTCTCTTAACTTAACCATAATGGATCCTACCTTATTGGGTATTCGATCTCATCCAATTATCATAGCATAATTTGATACTAGATCTCCATTCAATTATCCTATGCTTAATAGAAACTAGATCTCTATCCAAATATTCACTCAAAGCACTTATTAGGTTTTACCTAATGGATCCAATAAAATAGGAGCTTACTAGATATCTCATATCTAATTTTCTATTCGTCGCATCATCCACCATATGTATGAGATCCTCTAGACCTAATACTGAGCTGGTTGTCAGTTGCACTTATCAGAACTCCTTCTGACTCATAACTTCTTCTAACTTAGTAAATTATTATCCCCATAATAATTTACTCTACTCATCGATTATGGATATACTACACCATTATGTCATAGTTCTTATATGGTATAGGGGATCTAATCTATTGGATCTATGTCCTCAATTATTATATATTTATAATCTCTCATTTATCTAATATCCTAGAGACCGTATATCAAGCATGTTGCTATGAGACCCATACGAAACCCATCCGAGTCTTACTCTAATCGAATTTTTTTGGAGAACTCCTTTCACAATCTGAATCACCCTATCCAAGGATTTGCCTAAGTGAGAACACATGGGATATTCCTCTTATGACACCAAGAGTGGATAATCCACTATTAACATTTAATTAACTTCGTAAGATTGGATGTAATTCTCAATAATCGGTTGTATCATATTTGAAACTTTCAAACCCATAATTCTGATACCAAATAATGCAGTACTCAAATAAAGCATCATTTGTGTCTGAAGTCTAAGAACTAGATATATAATTGGGATTATGAAATCATTGTCTGACGATGAGGTATCATTTAACCATACAACATTCCATAAGTAGATCATTCAGTAAAGTCATTCTTCATTGAGTACTTTCACTATATCCCTAGTGTCCCCACACAAACAACTATGAGACCAACTACTTTTATCATATGGATGGGTATATATATAGCACACCACTTTATCCAGTTATCTTGGCATCTTTCTTGAGTAACATATAACTATATTTAGGGTTTGTGTTTAAAGGTAAATTAATCTCATTATCATGATCTCGTCATGATACAATTCCTATTGCATAGATCTAAGGATATCACAATGATTATCATCCAATATAAAATAAAAAATATAATAATAATAATAACAAAAAAAATTATGTGACGTTTCACATATATCATTACTCACGTGATTGACTTGTTGGGCATGTATAATTAATAGGTATAACTAGATATCCAGTCTATATCATGCATATAACATCCGCTACACAATTATTCAAGTCGATATGCCTAAATCACTCGTGCATCTCATGCATCCGATATCCTTTACATGAGTAGAAAGCTGGCATGTCTTATCACTCTTATGTATCTCATGCATTTGAGACACCCGTTAGTATGCCCTGATACTTTCATGTGTCATATGCCTTTGACACTCCTATGTGGGTGACTCAAGTTGGTACACATTGATGCTCTTCCGTATCTTATCGATCCAACAATCCTTATAAAGACATCACAACTCGGTATGCCAGGATGCCCTCCCATGCAGTCTCATACGTCTGACACTCTCTATATAGGTTGTTTAAGTTGGAATGCCACAATACATTCATGTGTCTCATGAATGTGATGCTCTCTACGTGGACAATTGATATTGGCACATCATAGCATCCCGACACTTCTCATGCATCCAACATCAACTATAAAGTAATTTAAGTTGGCACAACCTATACTACCTCATGCAAGTTCGACACTCTTATGCGAGGAATTCAAGTTAGCTTATTTTGGATACCATCTCATCCAAGAAACACTCTTATATAGATTGTTTAAATCAACTTGTCCCAGTATCCTCACGTGTCCCGTACGTCCAATAGCCCTTATGCAGGCATTTACAGTTAGCACACCTCAATATCTTGGTGCCTTTTATTCTTTCAATGTCCCCTATAGAAAGTTGGCATATCCAGATATTCTTACATATTTCATATTTCCAACACTCTTTACATAGATAAATCAAATTACTAATGGATCTTTCATAATTGATGCTAGTTTGGTCTAACGGATTGACTTCTAGTAAATATGCCCCAAGCGTGTTTCTCCCCAGGGTAGCGGCCTACCTCTATTCTTTACTGTCTGAGGTGTTGATCGATCAAGCGCTAAAATCCATGGTGTTGGTAAGCACCTTGGGTCCTTCTGAGTCATTTTTTATATTCTAACTTTTGTTTCGGCTACTCATGCCCGACCCTTGGTTGCAGACTCAACATTACTGCATGGAGTTAGTTAACCATGTTCGCGATGCGGGATGGGTCATCAGTACACGGACAACAAGATCGAGTGCCTGAAGAAGGAGATCGCTAATCTCTGAGCAGGGTCGGAGCCCGAGGTCGTCACAGCGGCTGAGCAAAGAGCTGTCGAGGCCCAAGCCCTCGTCGATCACCTGAAGATCAAACTCGAGGAGGCCAACCAACTCTGGGTGTTGCTCGAGGCAGAGGTAGACAACTATTATGTTGTTCTAGCCGATTCCCGAGAACAACTAAAGGAAGTCAGAGCCAGACATCGGACACTAGAGGACGAATTACTGAAGATGACAAGCGCAATAGAGAAGTTGAAGGTGGAGCTGCCTACAAAATCCATCACTGAATACAAGAAGTTAGTGGGCTTCGAGATGGGCCTGGTGCGCACGGGCCAGTTCTTGTATAGGTATGGTTATCAGGTGGTCTTAGCCCAGTTCAAGGCCCGATATCTTGACTCAGAGATCGAAGAAGATCCCTACGCTACTCTACCAGAGGATAAGACCATGGCGATGGCAGCCGTGCAACCCTTCGACAATTCCCTGTCGCTTCCCAAGGAATAGGGTCTCTACTTTTTGTTGTTGGGATCTTTTAGTGTCGGGTCTGCATGTATTGTTTTGAATCTTGATCCATCCATATACCTGACTTTTGATTAATGAAAATAGTCTTTTTTGCTTAACCAACTATGGTTCATTACACGTAAAACTTTCACAAATTTAATATGTGTCATGCTCTCGGCAATTGCTTTCCTTCCATTGTGGATATGGTGCAAGTTCTCTCTTGGGGTATGCTCGCTACGTAGTAAGGTCCTTCCCAGTTTGGAGCCAGCTTTACCCCGGGACTTGGGTCAGGTCACTTACTTTGGCCCTTCGTAGTACCAGGTCACCTGTCTAGATTCACCGAGGGTGCACCTTTTGATCGAAGAGCCTTGCCATAGCCTTCTTATATGTGAGTGTTCGTTAGTTTGCCTCGGCCCTTTGCTCTTCAAGCAGGTCGAGGTTCTCCTTTAGTTGATCATCCGATGCAGATTCTTTATAGGACTTGACCCAGAGAGTAGGGTAAACCACCTCGGGTGGGAGGACTACCTCTATTTCGAAGGCCAAACTAAATAGGGATTCGCCTAACTAAGTTTTTGGGGTCGTTCGAGAAGCCCACAGGATGCTCGGGAGCACGTCCACCCGGGTTCTGTGAACCCAATGACCCTTCTTTTTAATCCTTTAAGGATAGCTTAACTTGTAACTTCGACGAGTATGTTGGCTTGGGGGTGCGAGACCGAGCTAAACCTCAACTGGATCTTATAACTCTACCAGAATGCTTTAAACTTGGGGTTATTGAATTATGTCTCATTGTCGGTTATGATCACCCTCGAGATGTCGAATATCATGATAATGTTTTTCCAAACAAACGCTTCGACTTGCTTCTCGGTGATAGATGCGAGGGGCTCGGGTTCGACCCATTTGGAAAAATAGTCAACCCCAACTATTAGAAATTTTTGTTGTCCCAAAGCCGAGGGGAAGGGGCCGAGCAGGTCCATTCCCTATTGGGCGAACGGCTAGGCACAATCCGAGGTTGATATTAGGACCACCGGCTAATGCTGGATCCTAGCATGCTTCTGGCATTGCTCAAATCTTTGCACATAGGCTTAGGCATCTCATCGCATGGTCAGCTAGTAATACCCTTGCCTAAGTATCTTGTGGGCTAGGGTTCGAGCACCATAGATTCCTTCATGCACCTCGGCCAGCATGATTTGCGTGTCGATCGAGCGCAAGCATCAAAGTAGTGATTGATTGAACCCTCATCGGTACAGCCAGCCATTGAGCACACAGTACCATAGACCTATTCTTCTTACCCATCGGACTATGTTTCGGTCTTCGGGCAGCGAGCCATTATCCTTAAATTTGAGCATTTCCTCGACCCAGTCGTTCTTCACTTCGGTCATGGCTAACTCTATGAATCTATGGAGGTTTAAGGATCTTGGCATCTAGGCTGGGTATTTATCTAACCCACACATGGAGGCTAGCCTTGCTAGTGCATCGGCTTGCGAGTTGTCTAATCAAGGTATCTTCATGATTATGAAGTGATTAAACTGACTGATGCAATGTCGGACCTCAGCAAGGTACTTAGTTGTCAACTCCTTGATAGGACTCCAGTAAGGTTAAGTCTTAATCACCATAGAAGTAATTAATAAGAATCTTGTGATATTATAATAAAACCTCACCTAGTCAATTCTATCCTATAAAAAAGTATGGCTATGGTTTATTTTGGAGCCTTAGGGCTTCCTAGCTGTCACCCCCCTTATTGGGCTGGTCAGCTAGGGTTTCTAGCAAAGGGGCATAGCTTGTGCAGCCACTTAGGCTGTTGCCCCCTTTATTTAGGCATGACAGCTATAGGAAAGCAAAAGGGGAAATCAACTTATGAAGCACACCCCTAAGGCTAGGGTTTTGAGCCCTGTATAAGCTTATAGCCTCTACCTTTTTTCAGCAAGTAAGATCATCTATATTTCAACCATTGTGCCGAGTTCTAGGAGGAAGGAACCCCTCAAAGGGTTTATCCCCCTTAAACATCAAATTCTATAAAGCATCCTTTTAGGGCTATGTTATCTGGTATGAGAGCTACATTCTTGCTGCCCCTGCTTTTATCTCTACCACCTCCACCCTTCCAAGCAATTTCCACAATTGCTGCAACATGCCCTCCATCTTCCACCTGAAGTCGCTGATCAAATCAATCTGTTGCTATCCCCTGTGTTTAAAATTAGAGATATGGTATATTTTCATCACCCACATCTATTTGATATTACTCATCCTTTTTCGCTGAAACTTTCACAAAAATTTATAGATCATCTTAGCTTTCATCTAAGATTAATCTCTGAAAAAATTCTTTCTAAAACCAGACTTATAGTGTTGTAATTCATCGTCATGCATTGTTGGAATTTTATGACGAAGAATCTGCCTTCCGTCTTTTCATCCACTTTCCTACCTTATGCTGCTGAAATTTTGTCTAACTTATTTGCTGATATTACTCACATCTGAACTGAGGATTTGTGACAAGTTTCTCATATTTTACTTAGGTTTTCCTCCAAAATTTATGTCTAGAATTCAGTGTTTCTCCGACGTAAATTCTATTCGGTAGGATAGCACGTATACAGCCCTTTTTTCATCAAATTCCATCAGAATTGAGTGCTATCTTTTATGGATTTTTTGTCTCTCTTTCTCTCATCCTTAAACCCTACCATCCTCATTAAGAACTCTTTTAAACTGCACTCTAAACCGATCCCAAATAGCCTCTCAAATCAGCCCTAACCATAGCCTTTGGTCCACCAACTTTTCAGCCACCCAACTTCCCTTATCCCTTTAACCACAACATGCATATCTTGCTCCACAATGCTGCCAACAGCAACCTCTCGTAGCCATCCTCCTTAATCACAGCCAATAGTGATCCTCTGTGGCAAAAAAGCTACTAGTAGCGATCTTTCACTATAATCTGTCTACATCGCAGTCCGCAGCAATCTTTCATTGCCAACAACCTTGATCCCAGCCAGCAATGAATTGAACATGACTAGCAGCGGTCTCTTGCTCCATACTACTATTTCCCTCCTCTACAATAGTCATGCACTCTGCTGCCCCGTCTTCCTCCTATTGCAACCGCACCTTTCCTGCAACCAACTCCACCTACAGCCACGAAGTTGCACTATAGCTGACGTAACTGCTGCCCTCTTCTTTCTCCACTGTCACTGCTGCCTTCTGACTTATATCTCTTGGCTGCCATCTTTTAACCGATATCAGCCACCTGAAAAATTGCAGCCTCGATGACCTTACAGCATCACCGCAGAACTGTAGCTAACATTACAATTGTTGTCTTCTTCCTCCACTATTATTGCTACCATTGGCTGTCATCCTCTATCAACGCAGTAGCCACTTAGAGACTTGACCACCACAACCCCAACAATTTTGTAGCAACATCACAGTAGCACTTTCTCATCCTTTTGCTACTATTGCTGCCTTCAACCTAAAGGTTGCAGCGACACTCTTCAATCGGTTTATTTGACAGGTTGGAGATCCTTATGTTATGACATCGATGAGCTTATTCGAAGCCAAATTGGAGGCTTTTGAGATACATATGGATATTAAATTATGCACTCTCTTCGAGAAGTTTAGATTAGGCAGATCATCGAGCCCAATAAGATCACAATATGGGGCAAATTCAGATTGTAAAGGGAACCCATTAGAGATAAGAAGCAAGGATAAGACACGGCAGCCCTATACCTCGATGATATTGATCTCTTTCGCATAACTTTAAGAAGGACACCTCAGTCAAGATACTCAGAGCATGAGAGCCACATCCTAACCAAAAGCATATAAACCTTCAGTACTAATCAATTACTGGAACCTTGATGAAGAACTAGCGATGATCCATCAAACCTTCACTATCCAAGAGTACCAAACCAAGTTTAAAAGATTATCTAATCAAACTTATGATTAGTCTAAAAAATAGATATTGAAGACTTTCATTGAGGGCTTGAAGTTGGAGATTCAAGAAGAAGTTAAAACGTGACAATCATACACACTTAAGGTAGTCATCTCCTTCGTGCGACATCAAGAGAAACGATTGAACCATGAAGCCAGAAGGACTAGGGTCACTCCCCGTCCAGTGACACCAAAGCTTTCACCTCCTCCTACTGTCAGTCGACCCCCTCAACCGAAGAAATCAATAAGAGAAGACCCTCATGACAGATCAGCAAAGGGCCTATGTGGGTATTGTGATAAACTATGGAGCCTAGAACACCAATGTAAAAAGGAGACACCACTGATAATTACGCCCCTGAAGAACCCAAACTTGAAGATATGACTCTCGAGCCTAAGGAGAAGGATACACCATAACCAGCCACTCACACAGTCCCTACCTTAGTCGGCTACACTAACCTGCAAAAATTAAAGATTGAAGGATTTCTCGAGCAGCAATCTGCCATCGTACTCATCAACACTGGGAGTGCACACAACTTCATGAGCAATAAGGTTGTTGCCCACTTAATGCTCTAAAAGGAAGATTACAGTGGGTTCAAAGTCAAGGTAGCTAACGGCAAAATTCTGAAGTGCAACCAGAATTGCTTACTGGTAAAACTGATCTTACAGGAGCAAGACGTAGTTGCTGATTTTTTCCTCCTCCCTCTCGATGATTTTGATATAGTGCTCGGCATTGATTGGTTTTCCATGATTAGATATGTTTTCTAGAATTTTCGAAGCTAACCATGAAACTTTTTAATAAAGAGAAACAGGTGGTCCTACGAGGGAGCCCACAACTACAACCACAACATAACACTTAGAGGGGGAACCAAAAGAAGAATCGAATGGCTTCTCAATCCAAATTCAAGAGTTTCAGAAGATGAAGGCAAAACAGATTGAAGATAAGAACCCTCCCCCATAACTTGCTAAAATTTTGAGACTCTCCACCAAACCGAGCCTACTACCTCTTGTCAAGATGCCTGATTCCCCATGCTCAACTAGCTAAAATTACCACCATCTGATACTCGGCCAGATTGCTACATATAGAAGATCAAAGATATGAGGGTCACCCAAGAGATGATAGAGACATGGATTGTTCAGTCATGCTTATTTCCCGCTATGATATATCCCTATATCCTTTTTACCAGGGATAAGTTACTTCTGAAGTGTTACATCCCGCCGAACTCACCATGGTTGCTAATGTAGCACTTCCAGATCTTAGGTGACTTCCACGACTTTCCCTAGGATCGGACTATGATGCTCAAAAACCTCCTTGATGATGACCACTGATCTACGGCCCAAGACTGCGAAAAAATTGAGCCCCTCCAATGGCAAAATCAGAGAAGGATCATTCGCAAATCTCAATAAAACATCATCCCTCTCACTTTAAAGAAATATATGTTGGTTATAGGTTTCCCAACAATATGTACCACCTTGGCCAAGTGGAACTATAGCCCTCACGACCACGATATTGTCCTCACCAAGTCATGGCCAGATATTTATGATTGGAGCAAACACATCCAGAGTTGGGATCGGTGTCACCCTTATGTAAGATGGTTGACTCCTAATTCATATTGAGGCTTCCCCCACACTCCACACGAGGTTTTTAAAGGGGATACTCATTGTTACCAAATTTAAAATTTGGCTAAATGCAAGTCCATGGCATAAAAGAGGAGTAAGCCCAAAAAAATTACAATTCATGCTCACGCCAGATTGGGCTCTCATTATCCTGAACTATACCAGAGGGCAGTCACCATTCCAGAAGAAAGATTGATTATTACTAAGAATAACCACATAGCAGCACATGCAAAGAAGAAATGGCCTCCCGACAAACTACAAAATAGATAAAAAAAAATTAAAGATCAAGTTTTCCTATACCTCTAGCCCGATCAACAGGAAACTCGAGTCTTAAGGAAGTGGTCTCTTTATTTCTTTAGGTCTTGCAAAATTAGGGATCACATTGAGGCCTTAACTTAAAGATCAGATCCATGCACCAAATCATGATTACAATTGATCCTCTAGGTATCCCACCTCAAATGAAAATTTAAAAAGGATGACTCAGCCCAAATCCTTCCAACTAACACCCAAGCTGATGAGGAGGCCAAAGTTCAATTGATGATAGCATCGGAATCATATGAGGAGCTGAAGACCTGGTTCCTGAGTTTATAGATCATCAGCCTTGAGGACAAGGCTGATTCAAAGAGGGTAGGCTTGATAGGACTCCAGCAAGCTTAAGTCCTAATCAGTCTAGAGAAACTAATAAGAACCCTGTGAGATTGTAATAAAAACTCCAGCAAGGTTGAGTCCTAAACAGAGGGGCATGGCTTGTGCAGTTACTTAGGCCGTCACCCCCTTTATTTAGGCATCACAGTTATAGGAGGGGCAAAGAGGGAATTCACTTATGAAGCACCCCCTAGGGCTAGGGTTTTGAGCCCTATATAAGCTTATAGCCTCCACCTCTTTTTAGCAAGCAAGATTATCTTTATTTTAGCCATTGTGCTGAATTCTAGGAGGGAGAAACTCCTATAGTGTTCCAAGGATTAATCCCCCTCAAAGATCAAATTTCATAGAGCCTCCTCTTGGGGTTCTATCACTCCTCCCGACCCTCAAATTCTTTGTTGACTTGTCGATAATGAGTTGGGAGTTAGTGAAGACTTCAATGTCTTCTGCATGTAACTTGTCGGTGAGCTTCAGATCGAACAGTAGTGCCTCTTACTCTGCTTCATTATTGGTGCCTTTGAATTCAAGTTGAAACGAATGTTCGTAGACTTGGTCAGTATGACCCTTGAGGACGAGCCCTGCTCCCCCACACTCAGTGTTGGTCGACCCATCCACGTACAGCATTCATCTGGGACTCTATCATGGACTCTCTAGGCTTGTTGATTCCAATATAAAATTAGCTAGGGCCTAAGCTTTTATTGTTGTCCTCGGTGTGTATTCGAGGTCAAACTCCCCAAGCTCGACCGACCATCTTAGCATTTAACCTGCAACATTAAACTTTGAAAGTATTTGGTGCAAGGTTTGGTCGATAATCACCTTGATGGGGTGTGCATGGAAATATGGCCTTAACTTCCTTGATGCCAGGACCAGTGCCAACGTAAGTCTCTTGAATGACGAGTATTACTCCTCGAGGCTACTTAGGACGTAGCTACAGTAGTATACTGGCTTTTGCCCATCTTTGTTGAGCCTTACCAGGACCGAGCTAACTGCGACCTCTGACGCCACCAAATAAATCCTGAGGAGCTCCCCGGGAGTGGTCGATGTGAGTCGCGGTGGGCGGGCGAGGTGCATCTTCAATTATTGAAATGACTCTTTACACTAGAGTATCCACTAAAAGTCTTTCCCTTGTTTTAAGGCCTGAAAGAAGTGAAAGATTTTGTCACCGGCTCGGGAAATGAACCGAGATAATGTTGCCAATTTCCCAATGAGTCGTTGACTATTTTTCACTATCCGAGGGGATTGCATATGTAGAATAGCATCCACCTTGTCATGATTCGCATCGATCTCTCTCTCATAGATGATGAATATAAGGAACTTCCCAGACCTAACATCGAAGACACACTTGGTTAGGTTGAGTTGTATCTTGTACTCCCTCAATGTTTGGAACATTTCAGCTAAGTCCAAGAGATGATTATTAGATTTTTGGCTTTTGACTATCATGTTGTCGACGTAGACTTCCATGTTTTCCCCGATCTAGTTTGTAAATAGCTTATTGTCCATCCTCTGGTAAGTTGCCCCCGTATTCTTTAGCTCAAATGGTATGGCCTTATAACAATACATGCCATGGTGAGCGATGAAGGTCATGCTTTCCCAATCTTATGGAGTCATTTGAATTTGATTATAGCCTGATAAGGCATTTATGAATGAGAGTAGCTCATATCCCAAGGTTGTATCGACTAGCTAGTCGATCCTCGAGAGGAGGTAACAATCTTTTGAGTAAGCTCGATTGAGATCAGTATAGTCAATGCACATTCGCCAGCTTCCATTAGGTTTCTTAACGAGTATAATATTGGACAACCACGTCGGATATTTAACTTTTGTGATGAACCCTGCATCCAACAGGTGGGCGACCTCATCTTCGATGGCTCTTTGTCTATCATGAGTGAACTTCCTTGGTTGTTTCACTGGTCAGGCGTCGGGCACTATGTTGAGATGATGTTGGGCTATTTCTGGGCTGAGGTCGGGCATTTCCTTGGGGGACCATGCAAAGATGTTAGCGTTCTTGCTAAGGAATTCTATCGATTGGATTTGTTGTTCTTTCGGGAGCGTCGAGCTGATCTTAATGGTCCTATTAGGGCACTTGGGGCCGAGGGAGGCCTCGACCACTTTCTCTGCTAGTTCGGGCTTCAATCTCATTTTGTCCGCATCCTAGGGGTCGATGGCGAGAGCAGAGGTTTTGACTTTTTTGGGCAGTATTGTCGCTATCAGGTAACACTACCTAGATTCCCAAGGATCGCCTTTTACTTCTCCAATTCCAGCTCTAGTTGGGAACTACTGGTTACAGGTGCTCTACAAGCTAATCACGTGAGTGATAGCACGTGTGACATGTTGTGTGATCCTTTTTGTCTATGATTAATATTGGCATATTCTCACATTATATTATCTATTACATATATATATATATATAGTGATGTCCTTGGTTCTGTACAATATGAATCGGATCATGATGAGATCACGATAATGAGAGTGATTCACCTTTAAACACAGATCCTAAATAATCTCGGTCATATATTACTCGAGAGGGACATCGAGATAACTGGACAGACTGGTGTACTATATACCCATCCATATGATGGAGGCGGCTAGTCTCATAGTCACTTATGTAGAGACACTAAGGATATAGTACAAGTACTCATTGGAGAATGAGTTCACTAATTGATCCGCTTATTGAATGTTGTATGGTTAATAATACCTAATGTCAAACAGTAATTCCATAGTCCCAGTTGTGTATCTAGTTCTTAGACTTGAGACACCAAGGATGCCTTGTATGAGTACTCCTTTCTTTGACGCCATACTTACAGGTTTGAAAAGTTCCAGATCTAGTACAGTTGGTTATCGGGATTAGTAGCCAACCTTACGAAGGCAATTGAGTGTCAATAGAGGATCATCCACTCTTGGTATTATGAGAAGAATATCTCATATGTGCTTACTCAGATAAATCCCTAGCCAGGGTCATTCAAATTGAGAGAGAAAGAGTTCTCCAGGAGAATATGATTAGAGTGAAACTATGACGGATTCTATATGTGACCTGATAGTACCATATCCAATATATAGTCTCTAGGATATTAGTTGGATGAGGGATTATAAATACATAGTAACTGTGGACAGACAGGTCCAATGGATTTGATCCTCCCTATACCGCCTGGGGACTATAGCATAGTGGCCTAGTCCGTCCATAGTCAATGAGTCGAGTGAATTATTATGTGGATAATGATTCACTATATCATAAAGAGTTCTGATGGGAGTGACACACGGCCAGCTCGGTATCGGGCCTAGAGAGTCACACATATATATGGTGGATGCTTCAGCAAATAGAGGATTGGATGAAGATCCAATTAGCTCCTATTCTCATTAGATGAGACCATATGTTGATGAGCTCCTTGATTAAGGCCCAATTAGAGGCCTAAGGAGATTATTGGATAGAGATCCAATAATGTAAGGTTAGTAGGTTATTGGATGGAGATCCAATACCCACTAAGGAAGGAGCCCTAGGGTTTTGTTGGCTCTCTATAAATAGGAGGGGAGACTCATGGTTGATAAGCTGCAATTTTAGCCACCACCTCCTATTCTCCTTCCTCCCTCTATACAAGAGTTGCGAGATTAGATTGGAGGAGTTTCACTGTAGAGATTCATCGTGTGGATACCGCTAGAAAGGAGGACACTTGACCTTCTTTATCTTCACCATCCAGATCTGGAATATAAGGATATACGATCTTCCTAGGTAAAATCAATCTTTTACACATCGCGATTTTATTGATTTTAGTGTTTTTCTCGTGACCCCAATATTTTGCACGATGATTTGATCTACGTAAAAAATCGATATTTTATTTTGATTTTCGCTGCGCATGTGATGCACCCACTGAGGTTTCCCAACAGTGGTATCAGAGCCACGGTTTTCGTGCGAAGGATTGATTTTAAAATGCATATGATGAGATTATATCGCGTAGAATCATTCTACGCATTCTTGCTACGTTTTCGCATTGAAGGCAGCAAGGAGGAGGGGCAGCCAACCATGGCTAGCCCCTATGCAGGGTCGGCCACCACAGGCCAAGGCCGAGGCGGGCTGCGCCCGCTTGGCGATGGCGTGCGGTGGCGCTTGCGGCGAAGAGCCACCAGGCGGCCGCAACTGGCCGGTGCGGCCGGCTCGTGACCTTCGCAGTGCGACCATCCGCGGGCTGGCGCCGCGCCAAAGGGTCGGGGCGCGCTGCCCGTGGCGCCGGCCGGGTTGGCCGCCTTGGCGGTGGTGCCGGCAGGCAGGCGATCGTCGCCACGCAAGGACTGCGGCGATGGCGTAGAGGGGAAAGAGGGGTTAGGGCATCCTTTGGTGAAAAGGATGATCCTACCCCTATGAATTCAAAAAATTTTGAGGACTGTCCTCATGTACATAATTCTCATAATGCCCTCAACAATTCTAAAAATTCTAAGGACTATCCCCTCATCTAGAATACCGAAAACACTCTCAATAATTTTAAAAATTTCGAGGACTGTTCTCTCATCCAGAATTATAAAAATACCCTTAACAATTCTGAAAATTTCGAGCATGTCCTAATTTTTTTTAAAATAATTAATTAAATAGTTTAATTAATTATTATATATCTAGTAATCCTATATATGATGTATGATGTGGATGGATAATTATGAGCCATGTGTTGTGATGTGTATAATTGTGATTATTATTATTACTAGGGCCTGCGAGCCTCCATTTTCTCGTTTATTGTCGAGCCTGCGTGCCTATGATTATTTGTAATTACATAGAGAGGCACAACAGCGTGGAGGTGACAGCAGGACCCACAATGCCATGGTAGGAGATTATGACGTATGGTGATGCAATGATCTGACGGGACCAATGATGACAAGATCAACAATCATAGGGCATGGAGATGCACCGATACACACATAGATCCTATTGTGAGTGATTAGGCCCATTGGCTTGGGCTTAATCATGTCAGGTGACGACTCATGATTATCTGGTATGGCTTGCATGTGTGATGTGTTATACACCTATTATATATATATATATATATATATATGCGATGTAGATATGTATTAAATATGTATATGTGTGACATGATATATTAAGATACCAATAGAAAACAAAAACCCCTCCTACGATAATATTAAGTCGGTAAGTGTGAGGGAATAAGATTGACCCACATGGACTTCCATTGTTATAGGAAGAAATTGAATCCCGACATAGGTTGAGTTGGTTGAGTCACTCGAGGCTCACCTATCTACGTGATCGAGTTCTTACCTATGACATACATATGTCACCGGTGACCTGAGGACATGATATGACTTAGTCGAGCAGTCGAGAGCATATCCATCGAATCAGACTCATCTTCTAACGATAGTGATAGCTTAACTAAACTTCATGGTTGGTCGAGCAGTCAAGACCATATGATTCAGAGGCTGAACATGACGAGAATCACAAGGAGTTGTGATTGATAAGAATTGTCTACCTTTTGGGCTTAGTGTAGTTAGTCGAGTCCCTCGAGATTGCACTAAGATGCTAATTGGATCCCGATCCCCACTAGGAGTTTATCGGAGACTTTCGTCTCACGTGTCGAGGGTGTCGCATGATTTGCTAGGAAAATAGTTGGAGTATATTAAGATATAAGTCTATATCTTAATTAGTATTTTTTGTAAAATTTACATGTTATTTATTTTCGCTATATCTTGTTTGTTGCTTGTAAAACCCCTATGTGCATATTTAATGCCAACCACCTCATTGGTCCAAAGGTTCCATAATTTGAGCATTGTTATTACTAAAGAAAAAATTGTATATGTCCTTAATACGATTGTGCCCACGTTGGAGGAAAGGACAAGCGAGGATGAGATCGCTCACTTTGTGAAGTATAAAGATAGTCACAAAGGATAACCTGTATGTTGATCTTATGCTTCAATCCCTACCAGATTCCTTTTCACAGTTCATTATTAACTTTAATATGAACAAATTTGAGGTGACTCTACCTGAGCTCCTTAATATTTTGAGGGAAGTTGAGAGTACCATCAAGAAAGAGAAGTTAGTTCTCTATATTGATGAGACTAATAGGAAAAGAAATGCTAGTAAGACCTCTAAGAATGGTAAGGGCAAAGAAAGACCGGGTAAGGTAAAAGTTGCTAAGAAATACCTGGCAAAGGATAAAGGACAATGCTTTCACTACGGCCAAGACGAAAATTGGAAGAGGAACTATAAGAACTACCTTGCAGATAAGGTGAAACAAAAGCTTGGAGAAGCTTCAGGTATATTGATAATCAGTCTTCACTTGTCAGATTTTCATGATAACACATGGGTATTAGATATCGGGAGTACTTATCATATCTGTAATTCATTGCAAGTTCTGACAAAACCTAGGAGACTGGATACAAGCGAGATGGACCTTAAAATAGGCAATGGAGCAAGAGTTGCTACAGTTACTATTAGGAGGCATCGTACATCTACCTAGTGGAGCTATTATTGCATTAGATGCATGCTATTTTGTCCCTTCTATTATCAAAAATATTATTTTTATTTTTTATTTGATAATTAGTGGATATAAATTAGTTTTTGAGAATAATAGTTGTTCAATAATTATGGATGATGAGACCGTCACTAAAGGGATCCTTATAAATGGCTTATATATATTAGACACTTCTCTATATATCATGAATATAAATATGTCTAAGAGGAAAAGAGATGATGTGAAAAATGCATACATATGGCATTATAGGCTAGGTCATATACATGAGGGAATGATTTAAAAGTTGCTAAAAGATGGATACTTAGATCTATTTAATTATGAGACATATGCAACTTGTGAATCTTACTTTCGTAAAAAAATGACCAACTCTTCTTTTAATAGAACTGGAGAGAGAGTCACTGAGTTATTGGAACTCATACATAGTGATGTATGTGGTCCCATATTGACTCAGGCTATAGGTGGTTAATCATACTTCATTACATTCACTGATAATTTCTCTAGGTACGGACACATGTACTTGATGAAGTACAAATCTAAGGCCTTTGAGAAATTCGGAGAATATAAGAATGAGGTAAAGAACCAAATTGGAAAGAGTATTAAAACTCTTCGATCAGATCGAGGAGGAGAGTACTTGAGTATAGAATTCACCCATTTCCTCAGGGACAATAGGATTATGTCCTAGTGGACACCTCCTTATACACCTCAGCTCAATGGTGTATCAGAAAGGAGGAATTACATGCTGTTAGACATGGTGCGGTCCATGATAAGTTTCACTGACCTACCCGTCTCATTCTCGGGGTACGCCCTAGAAACTACAACTTACCTTCTAAACAGAGTTCCATTAAAATCGGTAGTGTCTTTACCATATGAGATATGGAAAGGAAAGAAGCCCGATCTTAAGGTGGTTAAGATTTGAGGTTGTCCTGCCTATGTTAGAAGACACAACCCCGACAAGTTGGAATCAAGGATGGAATGGTGCATGTTCGTGGGATACCCTAAGGAGACTTTAGGGTATTATTTCTATCATCCCTAGGACCGAAAGGTCTTTGTTGCCAAGAAAGTTGTGTTCCTTGAGAAGGAACACATTCTTAGTGGAAATAGTGGGAGTGAGATAGAATTGAGCGAGGTTGGAGAACCTAGCTCGAGCACCATTCCAGAGCCTAAGTCTCTTCAGGTACCTAATACACAAATTTTAACTTTTCGTATGTGTAGTAGAGTATCTCACCCTCCTGAAAGATATGTAGGACATATCAGTGGAGATGACTCTCATGATGTTGATCCTCAGACCTACGAGGAGGCTATTATGAGTATAAACTCCGGGAAGTGACAAGAAACCATGAATTCTGAGATGGATTCTATGTACTCTAACAAGGTTTGAAACCTTGTGGATATACCTAAGGGTATTGTACCCATCAGCTATAAATGGATCTTCGAGAGAAAGATCGGAGTGCATGGAAAGGTAGAGACCTATAAAGTAAGGTTGGTAGCTAAAGGATATCATTCAAGATAGTAAGTTGACTATAACGAAATCTTTTCACTTGTAGTCATGCTTAAGTCCATTAGAATTATTTTGGTCATTGCAGCACAGTATGATTATGAGTTCTGGCAAATGGATGTCAAAACAGCATTCCTCAATAGCAACATTGAGGAGGAGGTGTATATGATACAGCTAGAGGGATTCGTATCCAAAGAGAGTCTAGATAAAGTGTGCAGGTTGCTTAGATCCATTTATGGATTGAAGTAAGCTTCCTGAAGTTAGAACATAAGATTTGATGAGGTGATCAGATCTTATGACTTCGTTAAGAATGAAGATGAGCCTTGTATGTACAGGAAGGTAAGTGAGAGTGCTATCACCTTCTTAGTGTTATATGTGGATGACATCCTAATCATTAGAAATGATGTAGGAATGCTCTCCCCAATAAAGTCTTGGCTATTCAGAAACTTCTCCATGAAAGACTTAGAAGAAGCATCATATATTTTGGGGATCTGGATCTATAGGGATAGATCTAAATGGATGCTTGACTTATTTCAGTCTAGATATATAGACTCCATTGTCAAAAGGTTTGGCATGGAGAATTCCAAGAGAGGTCTTATACCAATAAGACATAGAATATCACTTTCTAGGAGTATGTCCCCAAAGACTCCTGAAGAAAGGATAGACATGGATAAGATATCTTATGCCTCAGTGATAGGGTCTATCATGTATGCAATACTATATACCAGGCCTGATATAACATATGCTCTGAGTGTCACGAGCAGGTATCAGGCAGATCCAGGTTTAGAACACTGGAAGGCAGTAAAGTGTATCCTTAAGTACTTAAGAATGACTAAGGATCTTTTACTGTTATATGGAGGAGGTAGCCTCCGGGTTGAGGGCTACACGGACTCGATTTTCAGTCCGACATTGATAATAGCAAGTCAAATTTAGGATATATTTTCACCTTGAATAGAGGAGCAATAAGCTGAAAGAGTTCCAAGCAAGATGCTACTGCTGACTCGACTAGAGAGGCGGAATACATTATTGCAGCAGAAGCAGCAAAGGAAGAGGTGTAGATGAAGAAGTTTATCAAAGATTTGGGAGTCATATCAAGAAGTGTGGAGCTGTCTTCCATATATTATGACAGTGACAGGGTGATAACTCTAGCAAGAGAACTCAGGTCTCATCAGAATTGTTCTGAAGAGATTCCATCTAATTAGAGCACCCATGACCCGTAAAGATATAGCAATGGAAAGAGTTTCATTCGAAGATAACATTGCAGATCTACTAACAAAGTCGCTAGCTCAGATTATATTTGAGTGTCACATGGGTCTGATAGAGATCAGACACATAGGTAATTGGCTTTAAGTCAAGTGGAAGATTACTGGTTACAGATGCCCTGCAACCCAATCATGTGAGTGATGGCACGTGTGACATGCTGTGTGATCTTTTTTTCTTATGATTAATATTTGGCATATTCTCACATTATATTATCTATTGCATATATATATATATATATATATATATATATATATATATATATATATATATATATATATATACACATATATGTATTGTGATGTTATTGGTTCTATGCAATAGGAAACGGATTGTGATGAGATCATGATAATGAGATTGATTCACCCTTAAACACAGATCCTAAATAATTCCGATCATAAGTTACTCAAGAGGGACATCGAGATAACTGGACATACCAGTATACTATATACCCATCTATATGATGGAGGTGGCTAGTCTCATAGTCACTTGTGTGGAGACACTGAGGATATAGTGCAGGTGCTTATTGGAGAATGAGTTCACTAATTGATCCGCTTATGAAATATTGTATGGTTAATGATACATAATGTTAGACAGTTATTCTATGGTCCCAGTTGTATATCTAGTCCTTAGACTTGAGATACCAAGGATGCCTTATATGGGTACTCCTTTCTTTAATGCTAGACTTACAGGTTTAGAAAGTTCTAAATCTGATAAAACTGGTTATCGGGATTGGTAGCCAACCTTACGAAGGCAATTAAATGTCAATAGAGGATCATCCACTCTTGGTATCACGAGAGGAATATCTCATATATGCTTGCTCAAACAAATCCCTGGCCAGGGTCATTTGAATTGAGAGAAAGAGTTCTCCGGGAGAATCCGATTAGAGCGAGACTATGATGGATTCCGTATATGACCTGACAATACCATATCTAATATATGGTCTCTGGGATATTAGTTGGATAAGAGATTATAGATAAAAGTAGGTCGATTAGATTTGATCCCCCCATGGGGACTATATGGCCTAGACGTCTATAGTCAATGAATCGAGTGAATTATTATGGGGATAATAATTCACTATATTAGAAGGAGTTCGATGGGAGTGACTCACGGCCACTCGATGTCGGGATAGAGGGTCACACATATATGGGGGGATGCTTTGAAATAAAGTATTGGATGAAGTTCCAATTCTCATTAGATGAGACCATTGTTGATGGGCTCCTTGATTAAGGTCCAATTAGAGGCCTAAGAAGATTCTTGGATACATATACAATAATATAAGGTTAGTAGGTTATTGGATGGAGATCCAATATCCACTAAGGAAAGAGCCCTAGGGTTTTGTTGGTTCTCTATAAATAGGAGGGGAGACTCATGGTTGATAGGCTGCAACTTTAGCCACTACCTCTTATTCTCCTACCTCCCTTTGTGCAAGAGTTGTGAGATCAAATTGGAGGAGTTTCACTGTAGAGATCCATCGTGTGGATACCGCTAGAAAGGAGGACGCTTGACCTCCTTCATCTTCTCCATCCGGATCTGGAATACAGGGATATACGATCTCCTTAAGTAAAATCAATCTCTCACATATCGCGGTTTTATCGATTTTTGTGTTTTTCTAGTGACCCCAGTCTTTTGCACGATGATTTGATTTACATGGAAAACCGATATTTTGTTTTGATTTTCGCTATACATATGATGCACCCACTGAGGTTTCCCAATAGAAACTTTACGGATCGATGATATGTTGAGACGATCGCCCTGAGTTTATTGAGTGTTAACCGATCGATGTTGGCGTTGTATGCCGACAGGAGCCCAACCACGATAAATGATACCATCAATGTCTTCGACCCTAGCTCCTCTCCGATGGTGACTAGGAGGGTCATCGTCCCAAGAGGGGAGATGGAATCTCTCATGAATCCTATCAATGTTGATGTTCTGGGGAGAAGGTCTTTGTTAGCTAATCCCAGTATTTGAAAAGTATCAAAATATAAAATATCTTCTAAACTCCCCATGTTGATCATGATTCTTTTGACGCAGGTGTTTGTGATATATGTTGAGATCACAAAAGCATCATCATGGTCTAGATACTCCTCATTCCTCAACCCAAAGTGATCTTAGGGTCACGGTCGCGGCTTGGCCTTTTTTCAATGGTGGATCGTGCGTAGGCTTTTTTTGCCAAGGAACTGTTGCCTCCTAAAGCAGGGCTATTGATAATGACGTCAATTTGCTTCTCGATAGGTCCCTTTGGCCGAGGCGAGGATCCTCCTTCCCGATGGTGGTTCTCATTGGAAGGAGTCCACTGGTCTTGGATGTACCAGCGGAGATGCCCTGTCGAATGAGATCCTCGATCTGATTCTTTAAGTCATGGCATTTTTCATGTCGTGATCGTATTCTCGGTGGAAATAGTAATATCTCCATTTGACGTGCCCCTGAGGCTTCATCCTGATTAGATTGAGGGGATTAAGGAGCCCTTTGTCTCGGATTTGGAGGAAGACCTTCATACGCATCGAGTTGAGGGGAGTAGGTGGTCTGGGTGGCGGTGGCTCCGGCTTGTCCGTTCTCCTCTTATAAGATCCCAAAGGATGCCCTCAAAGCTGCTCTACCTCAAGTCACTTTTGTTCGTCCCACTTTCTGACCACTAGTGACTCGGCTACGATATATTGATTTGCTCGCTGTAGCATTTCGGGTATCATCATCGACGGCCATTTGATTAGTGACCAGAAGAACTAGGAGGGGCGGAGCCCCATCAGGAATGCTTGTATTGCCAGCGAAAAGGGTGAATATTGGGCATTCAGGAAAGCTCCGACAAACTAGGCTAGGGTTTCCTCGCCCCCTTGAGTTAGGCCGAGAAGCGACATAACTATCGGTCTCGATAGGAGCTTGCCAGGAAATTGAGTTTGAATTCCCTTGTGAATGAGTCAAAGGAAGAGATCGATGCTAGCTTGAGCTGACTATACCATAGCCGAGCTAGGCCTCTAAGGATGGTCAGGAAGGCTTTGCATGTGAGGGCATCCGAGGTATCATAAAGGGTCATCTGAGCCCAGAAGTCTGCAACATGTTTCGAGGGGTCCGAGCTACCATCGTAAGATTCAAGTGCAGGTAGTCGAAAGTTGGCCGGGACTATCTTCTCCTATATCTCTAGGACAAATAGCGACCCATCCTTAGAGCTTTTGCCAAGATCCCCCTTCGACTTGACGAGTTCTCTCTGGGCTTCATCTAGCCTCTGATTGACTTGGTGTATATATTCGTTAACATAGTTGGTCGAATTCAATGAAATAACATCTAGTTCGGGAACGATGTGCACGACGTCCCAGGAATGGCTCACCAATTGTGCAGTAGGAACGTGGAGGTTTACCGACGTCACCTCGGTCAGGGGCAGTATGGTCCTTGTGTGTTGGGCAGCTTCTCTCTAGGTTGGGGGGATTGGGGTCCTTCTTGTTGGGATGTATGGTGTGGGGCCAGTTGCTAGAACGCTACAGGCTACATAAATTGGGGTAGGTGTGGGATGATAGCTTGCATCATCCCAGCCAATTCCTGGACCTGATGGGTTAGCCCGAGGAAGGCCTCGGTCATGATGACTAGCGGCCAAGATTCGCTATAATCGAAGAGAATCCTAGGTCAGTCAACATCCTCTAATAACGGTTCAGCATGGGCGTCGAGATGGTGGCCTCCTCCCCCGGGAGGAATGAACTTGGTCCTCCTGTCTACGTGGTCGACTAAGGGATGTGGGGGAGGCCAACAGAGTGCTTAGGGTTCGATTTGTTTGATGGGAGCTCTTGTGATATCGGGCCCTCCTTCTAGCACCAAAAATATTGGTGTCTTCGATGTCATGGCTGATGAGTCAGCACAACTCGGTCCCTTTTGTGTGCCCAAGTTCACCCTCATCACCTTAGAGCAAGACGTCCGAATGTGGTTAGTCTGGTGCCTCAAGAATTCCTCCTCGCGTTGGCGGCTCTGATATCCTTCCTTTCATGATCCACCAAGACCAACCTGCAAGAAGGTCGAGTCGAGATGTGGGTGCCCGACGTGACCCCTCCGACATTCAAGTCAGCATCCCGAGTTCTTGAGTAGTTTGTCTTTTTTTCCAAAAGGTCCCTCCTTGGTATTGTCGGGGTAGGACTTTATACTCACCAGCAGGCGGTTGTCCGTACAGTTAGCCTTACCTCTACTGGAATGTCAAGTAAGGTCAACATGTACGGTCGATCGACTGGTGCAAAGGAGTGGCATGGAAGGCATGGCATGCTGCACTACATTAATGGCATGTAGGTAGGGTTATGTCGACGTGTTGTCCAGCTTGCCCGGGTAACACCTCGGCTTATCTCCACCTCGGTTGCCTCCACCTTAGATTATGATGCTGACGTGGCCAACGAGCTGGCGTAGGTCTTGGTGGACTAGATTGGCCCATTTCATACCCTATCAAAAGGATATTTTTCTCTATGTATATATTCATGGAGCTTATAAAAGGATCTTTGTGGGTATCCATTTATGAGATAAAAATATCACTCTCGATATATTGATAGGACTCCAACAGGATTGAGTCCTAATCACCTTAGAAGTAATCAATAAGAATCTTGTTAGATTATAATAAAGTCACGCCTATCTTATAAAGGAGTATGGCTAGAGTTTAGATTAGCCCTTAGGGCTTAGTAGCCGTCACCCCTCTTACTGGATTGGTCGGCTAGGGTTTCCCCCTGCTTAGGTCGGCTATAGAGCCAACTTAGCCGCCCCTTATTCCTATTAAGGTAGGACGGCTATAGGAGAGGCAAAGGGATAATTTTACTTAGACAAGCATCCCCTTAGGCTAGGATTTTGATTCCTATTTAAAGATGTAGTCGCCCCCCTCTTGAATCAAGCGATCAACAATTTTATTTTAGCCTTGTGCCGAGTTTAGGAGGGAGGAACCTTACAGCGTTCCAAGGGTTGATCCCCCTCAAGGGTCAAAATCTATAAAGCTCTATCTGGGGTTCTGTTATCTAGTTTCAGAGTCGCATTCCTGCTATCCTGTAGCCAACTCTACCACTTCTATCTTTTAAGAAATTCTCACAATTGCTTTTGACGTCGCCTCCATCCACCATCCCCCACCAAGCCGTAGATCCATCAATCTATTATCGTCCTTTACGTCAACATCATAGATATGGAGATCTGGTATATTTCTATGACCCATGCCTCTTTAATACTGTAAGATCATTTACCTTACATGTTGAAGAATTTCTCTAAATTTTATTTGCTATAAATTTCGTTTATTGCAAACGAAGGTGAAACGCTGTAGAAATTTTTAGCCGCTTATTTGCCTTTTGAAACCAGGCTATTTCTTCTCCTTTTTGGCTGAAATTTTCACACAATTTTATAGATCAACTCAGCTTTTATTTGAGATTGATTTCTGGAAAAAAATTCCTTTTGGAAATAGTTTTATTGTGCCTTCTTTCATCATCACATAGTGTTGGAATTTTTACAATGAAGAATCTATCCTCCGCCTATTAGCATCTTGAAACTAAACTTTTTTTCATCGTTTTTCATCAAAATTTTTACACAAACTCATAGATCATCTTAGCTTTCATCTAAGAGTAATCTCTAGACAAAATTATTTCTGGATCCAGACTTATAGCACTGCAATCCTTCATCATGCAGTGCTGAAATTTTATGATGAGAATTCTATGATCTTACTTGCAATAATTTTTCTACCATTACACTGCCAAAATTTTCTTGATCTACATTACTATTACTATCACTATCTGAACTGAGATTCTGATATTAAAATTCTCCATAAATTTCTCAGATTTTTACTAGAATTAATATCGAGAAACTGTTGCTTCTTTGATGGGAATTCTATTCGGTAGTGTAGCATATACTGCAATAATCTTTCATCGAAATTTTATTGGATTTCGTTGTCATCTTTTCCAGATTTAAGACTCCCCCCTCATCTACAATTCCTACTATTACTCCCCAAAAAACCTTAACAAAATTATAGCCAAACAGCCATCTCAATCAGCTCTAATCGTAGCCTACTTCCTTATCGATCCACTTACTTTTTCAGCCAACTTTCCTTACCGATACACCTACCTTTGCTGTCATCTATCCCAGATCTAAAATCTATTTTCCTAACCTTCATCTACTACTATCATAGCCCTAAAATCATACCAATTCATAGTCAAAACTCTACAAAACTATAGCCCCAAATCACACCCAAAACAGCCATAAACCATACCCAAAAACCATAGCCTTCGATCCACCAACTTTTCAGCTGCCCAATCTCTCTTATCCCTTCAATTATAGCATGCATCTTTTACTATCTAATGCTACTAATAGCGATCTCTTGCTGCCATCCTCCTTGATTGTAGCCAACAGTGATCCTTGTGGCAAAAAGCTACCAGCAGTGATCTTTCGCTGCAATATGTTTACATCGCAGGGAATAATCGTTAGCTGCCAACTATCTTGATCGCAACCAGTAATAAATTAAACACAACAGTAGTCATCTCTCACTCCATACCACTACTGCCCTCCTCTGTAACAGTCGTGGACATCGCTACCCCATCTTTCTCCTATTGTAGCTGCACCCTTGCTGCAACCGTCGCCACCTGTAGCCATGAAGTCGTACCACAATCGCAGCCGATATTGCTACTGCCCTCTTCTTCGTCCACCATCGCTGCTGCCTTCTGACTTAGATATCTTAGCTACCAAATTCTAATAAATATTAGCAACCTAAAAAATCATAGCCTCGATGACATTATAGCATCAATATTGCAGCATCACCGAAGGACCATAGCCGACATTACTGTTGTCATTTTCTTCCTCCATCGTTGCTGCTACCCTTGGCTGCCATCCTCCACTTGGAGGCTTCACCACCGTAGCCCCGACATCACTACCATTGCTGCCTTCAGCAAAAAGATTGCAACTATACTCTTTAATCTATTAGATTTAACAGGTTGGAGATCTTTACATCATGACATCAGTGGGTTAATTCGAAGCCAAATTGGAGACTCTTGAGACACGTATGGATGTTAAATTATACATTCTCTTTGAGGAGTTTAGATTGGGCCAATCACCAGCCCAATAGGATCACAATGTAGTGCAAATTTGGATTATAAAAAGAACCTTAGCGAAGAACTAGCAATGATCTGTCAAACCTCCACCATCCAAGAGTTTCAAACAAGGTTTGAAAGGTTATCTAATCAAACTTATGATTGGTCTAAAAAATAGATATTGAGGATTTTTATTGAGGGTTTGAAGCCGGAGATTCAACAAGAAGTTAAAGCATGACAGCCGTACATACTTAAGGTAGTCATCTCCTTTGCGTGACATCAAGAGGAGTGATTGAACTATGAAGCTCAGAAGACTAGAGTTGCTCCCTGACCAGCGGCACCAAAGCTTTTACCTCCTCCTACTATCATTCGACCCACCCCCTCAGCCACAGAAATTAACAAGAGAAGACCTTCATGATGGATCGACAAAGGGCTTATATGGGTATTGTGATAAATTATGGAGCCTAGAACACAAAATATAAAAAGGAGACACCACTGATGATTGTACCCACTAAAGAACTCAAACTTGAAGATACGACTCTCGAACCTAAGGAGAAGGATACACCACAATCGACCACCCGCACAGACCCTGCTTTAGCTGGCTACACCAACCTACGAAAATTGAAGATCGAAGGGTTTCTCGAGCAGCAGTCCGTCATCATCTTCACCGATGCTAGGAGCACACACAACTTCATGAGCAGTAAGGTTGCTGCCCACTTAATGCTCTAAAAAGAATATTACAATGGGTTCGAAGTTCAAGTAGCTAATGGCCAAATTCTAAAGTGCAACTAGAAGTGCTCACGAGTAAAACTGATCCTATAGGAGCAAGACGTAGCTGCTAATTTTTTTCTCCTCCCTCTCGATGTTGTTGATATAGTGCTCGGTATTGATTGGTTGTCCACAATTGAAGAAGTTTTCTGAAATTTTTTGAAGCTAACCATTAAATTTTTCAGAAAAGAAAAATAGGTGATCATATGAAAGAGCCCAGCTACGAGAGAGCCCAGCAACTACAACCACAACACAACACTTGGAGGGGATACCAAAAGAAGAATACAGTGGTTTCCTAATTCAAATTCAAGAGTTTCATGAGATTGAAGATAAGAACCCTCCCTCATAGCTTATTAAAATTTTGGGCATCTCTACCAAACTGAACCGATTACCTCCTTTGAATCCGTCCGACCCCCCTATGCTAAACTAGCCAAAACTTCTACCAACTGTTGCTTGGCTAGATTGTTTCATATAACCTCAGAAGGTAGAAGATAAAAGGGTCATCCAAGAGATGACAAAGGCACAGATTGTTCAGCCATAGTTATTTCCCGCTACGACACATTCCTATATCCTTTTCCTCGAAGATAAGCTACTTATAAAGTGTTACATCCCGCTGAACTCACCATGGTTGCTAATGCAGCACTTTTAGATCTTAGGTGACTTCCACGACTTTCCCCAGGATTGGACCATGATGCTTTAAGACTTTTTTGATGATGACCTCAGATATACAGCCCAAGATCGTGAGAAAATGAAGCCCCTCTAGTGGCGAAATTAGAAAAGGGAAAGGATCATTCGTAGGACTCAATGAAGCATGAACATCATCCTCTTATTATAAAGAAAGATGCACCACCTTGGTTGAGTAGAACTATATCCCTCACGACCATAATGTCATCCACACCAAATCGTAGCCAGATGTTTATTATTGGAGTAGACACATCCAGAGTGGGGGTTAGCACCATTCTTATACAAGATAGTCAACAGCATGAAGAAGTGAAAATGGGCCTCAAAAAATCACCACTCCTACCCACCTCAGACTCAGATCAGGCTCACACCACTAGAGATTTTATCAAAGGACAACCCTCACTCCAAAAGAAGGCACGACTACTACAACAAAGCAACCACGTGGCAGCCCATGTAAGGAATAAACTTTCTCTTGTCAAATGCCAAAGCAGAAAAAAGTTTCCTAATTAAGATCAAGTACCCTTTCATCTCCAGCTCCACCAACACGAAATTTAAGCCTCAAGAAAGTGGTCTCTCTATTTCTTTGGACCTTGCAAAATTGGAGATCACATTGGGGTCCTAACATGGAGATCAGATCCGTGCACCAGATCAAGATTACAATTGATCCTCCAGGTGTCCCACCTCAAATGAAAATTTAAAGAAGACAACTTAACCCAAATCCTTCGAACTAACACCCAAGATGATGATGAGGCCAAAGTTCAATTGATGATAGCATAGGAATCATATAAGGAGCTGAAGACCTGATTTCCTGAGTTCATAGAACCTCAGTTTTGAGGACAAGGCTAATTTTAAGAGGACAGGTTTGATATGACTCCAGCAGGATTAAGTCCTAATCACCTTAGAAGTAATCAATAAGAACTCTATTAGATTGTAATAAAGTCATTCCTATCTTATAAAAGAGTATGGCTAGGGTTTAGATTAGCCCTTAGGGTTTGGTAACCGTCGCCACCTTACTGGGTTGGTCGGCTAGGGTTTCCCCCTGCTTAGGTCGGCTATAAAGCCAACTTAGTCACCTCTTATTCCTATTAAGACAGGATGGCTATAGGAGGAGTAAAAGAGTAATTTTACTTAGTCAAGTACCCCTTAGGCTAAGGTTTTGATCCCTATTTAAAGATATAGCCGCCCCCTCCCCCCCTCGAATCAAGCAATCAATAATTTTATTACAGTCTTATGTCAAGTTTAGGAGGGAGTAACCCCTATAATGTTCCAAGGATTGATCCCTCTCAAAGGTCAAAATATCTAAAAGTTGATGTAACATTTTATCGTATATACACATTACACTCTTTGGAGCTAAACACATGTTCTTGAGCTCTTTGAGACTAAGCATCACAAAGACCTCGCAAAATACTCCTATGTAATTTTGTAGCATCTACAACTCGGGATGAGTTATATCAACTTTTTGTTTCGGGAATCGACGGCTACATGATGAGAGCCTATCGTTGTGTAGGTGCATTAAGAATCCTGGGGGAAAAGTGGAGATGTGATCAGAGATGGATGCGCTATCCGAGCTGAGGTTGCTCTTTGCCTGTACTGTGCCAAAGGACACGATGGCTGAGTATAAGAAACCAACCGGGCTCAAGAATGGACTCCCTTCGTGCGGTGATACCTCTAGCATGAGTACAAGTTGGTCATTGCACGCGTGAAGGCCGAGGACGCAGACTCGGAGGTGGAGGAAGGTGCATCGACATGCCAAAAGGGTCAAGCTTGATGACAGACTTCTACTCCTGCTCGCACTTTTTCATGTGTCAGCTGGTGAGAGAGAAGCCACCGTAGCAGCATCAGTATTCATATATTCCTCTTGTTTTTTATATGATCAGCAAGGGATCAAGTTTCCTTATAGTGATTCCCATCTTCTAGTCGTGTATGGCTCACTTATAGTTGAGCGTCTTGAGGTGTGCCTTAGTTGGGACTTGGTCAATGAGATCCAAATTTGATCTCAATGACCAATTTATCTACTAAGATTGAAATGCCAATCCAGTAAAGTTCCTGAGATGTTACATTCTGGTTTTATCAATATAAGAAAGAAAACAACAATGATAGAATCTGAATCCAAAGCTTCGGACTAGTCTACGAACCGCAGCACTGACGTTTACCACCAGGTGATAGGAGCCGAATTTGAGGCCAGCAGTAATGACATTGAGAGTCTTTGACATGTTTAGATACTATCGTGTAACCTAAGAGGTCTTAGAAGACTACACTATAGGAAGTAGATAAGCTACAGCAGTGAATCCAAGAGAGATGTATGCGACTGCAGGAGCCATCCTTCCCTTGTCCTTCCTCAAGAAGAGTGCCTCATAGATAGGAAGATTGAGTGCCACTACCACGGCACAAAGAAGAATTTGGATCAAGGACTTGTCAAGACCTCCAAAATCCCAATCTGCGACCAGCCTCTGCAACCCAACCACCAAACAGAGAAGGTTGAGCAACGCCGTCGTGGCGATCACGACGAACATCGACGACGACGATGACGAGCCGAACTCCATGATCTCCTGCTCGTACCTCTTGGAGGCGTCCGCGTCCGCCACCTTCCCCGTGATCGCGAACGCTACCTTGGAGAACCCCATCACCTTGAGGATGGCGTCAACCGTGCCGTAGAGATACGAGGTGGTCCTCTTCAGCAGCCATAACCTTTGTATGTTCCACCACCCAATTAAGGTATCACCACATGCTAGGGATTCAACCAAGCCATACGCATTCTTGGCTATGGCGACGTAGGCAAAGGGGATGATCCATGGACTGGATACCTAAGTTCGAGGTAAAGAAATCAGCTTAAGTTAGTACTGGTGCATGCAATGGTGGAATTGATGGAGAATCCAATGTGGCCTACCTTTGGGAATAAGGAGATGCCTTTGAGAAGGGACAGGGAAGGGATCGTAACGTAGTAGAGAGTTGGGATGGAATTTGGTGCCCACAAACCATAGATGCAGTAGCCCATCTGCAGTCCTAGCTTCAGCTTCCCATGGCCTTGTAGGAAAGGGCAGTACTTGGAGAGGATGATTTGCAAGTTCCCTTCACTCCATCTCTTGTGCTGCACCAGTGTTTCTGCCAGTGTCGACGGAGAAACACCCAGGAAACCTTTCCTTGGAGGATTGAAGTAGACGGATCTCCAACCTCTGCAATGAATTGCCAATCCTGTGATCACATCCTCTACCGAACATCCATACTGCAATCCCATCTGTCATCCCAGAGTTGAATCTTATTCATCTGAAAACATGAGAGAGAGAGAGAGAGAGAGAGAGAGAGAGAGAGAGAGAGAGAGAGAGAGACCTCTTTGCCCCAAGAAGTGTTGTGCTCATAGGTGCAACTGGCAAGAGACTTGGCTCGCTCTTCCAAGATGAAGGCAGTATCTTCCTTCTTCCTCCTAGTTTCTCTTTTCCAGTCTTCCTTGTAGTCCTTGCTGTACTTTCTCCCACAGAGGACCTCTCTTCTGTGGAAGCATCCAGTGCCGATGTACAAAGGTCCCCCCCAGCTATCCAAGCCGGCAAGCTCCACCTTGTAGCCCATCCACATTACACAAAATTTTAGCTCTTGCCCGACATCTATTTGATGCTATGAAGAGTACGTAGCGTTTCAAACACTCGATCTGCATGAAGTTCTTACCGCATTGATCACCTTAAAGGCATTGGCATAAAGATCATTCTTGGTGATGTTCTCAAAGTTCTGAGGGAACTGCACAAAGCCAATGTCATGACCCTTCTCTTCATCCAGGAAGAAGCACAGTGCGTCTCTGATGGACTCCGCGTAATTGGAGTACATGTCGCAGTCCACGTTGAGGATGACCGGGCTGTTGCTTATCACTGAAGACACCCTTATCTGCACGTTAGGACATGTACTGTAGTTGCTGAGTCTTTGCTTGAGCAGGTTGCAGCGCAAGAAGGTAAAGCTATCAAGGTTTAGGTTACCAAAGCGTTCATGGCGCCAGCTTTGAAGTTGTGATGGTGCTGCGGTCTCTTCTCGCGTGCCATGTACACCAATGTTGGTAACGCAGTGCCATCATCGTCGACCGAACTTTTGTCACTGCTATCTATCAAGATCTACAAGGGAAACCAAAGAATAAGAATGACAAGATGGCAGTAGACTCATCTTGATTGTGCTGCTGACTACAACAGTACCTGAACAATAGGCTGATGATTTCTGGATGTCATCCCAGATTTCCATTCTGAAAAGCCTTTCCGTGCTCTGAGATCTTCATGTACCTTCCCAAGCATGACGACGGCATCTATGCGGCTTTCCATTTCTATGTAAAGCTTCTGCAAGAATTTGTGTCAATCATTAACTGTCATGTCTTCGACCGCTCCTTCACATAGACAATTGCTACCTTCATGTAGGACCGCTCCGTGTCGTTGCAGGTATCGCAAGGGTGGGAACGGGATGAGAAGTAGGCTGCCGGCGACCGTGGCTCGACCTTGTGCCGCCTGCAGAAGGGGAGCCAATGCCTCGCAAACTGTGCTGCCTCCCAGAGAGCGTAGAACGTCAGTTCCGACCCGGCGTCATCGGAGAGGTACACGCTCAGCTTCTCCGGCGGGTAGTCGTACGCCATGACCGACAGCAAGGTGGAGATCACCAGCGCAGGCGGCTCCGCCACGGGGTCGGCAGTGCACACGAAGATGTCCATCCCTGGCAGCTCGGCGTCATCTCTGCATTTAGTGGCAACAAAATGATGACGGCTATTGTTATTATCATGACATACATGGGCCCTTGAAGCCCAATCCATATAAGATATGGGGCTCTATTTATAAAAGTGACCGTATGCTGTATTGAACAATGTTAGGATGAATATATAGGATTCTTAAAAAAAAAAAAAAAATTAGTCTTAAATATAGGTTTAATAAAAAATAAAATGATATAAGAAATATTATATAAAACTATTATTGTATATGATACGAAAAAAATATTAAAACCCATAAATAACAATTAATTTTTTAATTTAATTAAAAATTTTTTACTGAACATAATATAAAATATACATATGGAGAAGAAATTTATCGGTAATGCTTTTCTGATTTGTTTGATCATATGTGAGATAAGCATTTATTACCAATGGGGCTAACTACAAGGAGTTAGACCTTCTTAATATTTTAGTCTCTAACGTTAAAAATTTATATTAAAATCCTTATAATTATGAAATAAAATATTTAGTTTCATTTATTCTAATATCGTCTATATTACCGATGAAAACATGAAAATAAAAGATAAAAAGATAATTTTATTATTTGGTGGATGACATGGACTATATTGATGGTAGCGGACGACACCATCATTAGGGGTTGCGAGTAGTTGTTATAGATGAGAAGAGTAACAGTGAAAAGTGAGGGTCGCTCTACATCTATGTCAGTGATCTTTTCATCGCTTGATAAGTACGTCAATATCTCGAGGTAATGGTTATGGATGAGAAAAACAATAACGAAAAATGAATGCTACTTTACATATCCATAACACAAATATAGTTGTCTAGACTTTTTTTCATAACTTTGCATTTATATCTATCTATATGGAATTTAGAGTAACCGTCTCTATACTCACCCACAACAACTTTTTTAATATGTAACTTTGAGGTAATTGAGATGGACCACGTGAATTTTAATTTCAGAACATACGCGTGTGGTATGTTTTAATTTTAAGGTGAATTTTAATGGATCTCCAACTGACATCAACGTACTTTGTTTCGAGGACAGGTTGTAGTTTGTCGTTCATCTGACGACGAAAGAGGAAGAAAGAGAAACAACGAAAGCGGAAGAGAGAGAAACTGGATTTGTCGTTCATCTGCTCATATCAAAGACTGGAGGATTCTATCGACGAAAAGACCATAAACGAAGAGGAAAAGAACACTCCAAAAATTGCATTGTGTCACCTGAAATCTCATCTTAGTTGACAAAGATGAATGATGCGTCGGGACTCTTCCAAACTTTTATGCCAACTATCAGATCATGTCTCTTTATCATTAATCTTATCCCTATAAGTAGATCGAACCTTGAAGACAACATCAATCTCTGAGACTCTTCTAATATTTCTTGCCCATTAAGGAGATCAGTTGCAGCTTATTTAATTGCCTCAGCCAACTACTCTCGACGGTCATTCGATGCATCACTCACCTACCTTAGTAGGACATATTTTATTCTTCTTGGTGTAATATGTTTTTTTTTCTGTGTGTGTGTGTGTGTTTTTTTTTTGGGTCTGATAAGATCCAGGAAAACAGTAATCCTTAATCAAGAATCTGACCTCACAAGGTTATGGAAATGAATCATCAAGATATGGAAGGATCTGAATAGCTGCTTTCTAAAACATGTGCAGCTGAGTCGAGAGATCGAGATGTCATGAAGGAAGGATTTCATATAGAACAGATATGTTTCATCACTCACCTTGATCACTGCACTTCTTCTGACGAACTGTAGAGAAGAAACAAGGTTGAAAGAGAGCGAAGTGAGAAAGAGCGGACGTGACTTACATCTGAGAGAGTCTCTCCTTGAAGGTGTGGCGATAAATGGGATTCCAACGCACGGACTGAGTGATGATCCAGTAGAAAGTGAACCAGAGCTCTGCTGCAAGCATCCCCAGCCATGCCCACCTCCCTTGTTCCCCTCTTCCGGGGACGTTAGTTGCTCTGTAGAACAGGACCAGGCAAATGCCCACAAGCATGGAGCTGGCAAACAGCTTGTAGGCAGTCCTTCCCTTTGCTCTCTCTGTCTCAAAGAGAGAGAGGAGTCTCCTCTCCGCCATCTCGCTCTCTCTCTCTCTCTCTCTCTCTCTGTCTCAGTTTATTTGTCTTTCTTTGCGTTTATGATTCTAGTGCTATCTAGATTGGTTAAACAAAGAGAATAGTGGCATGAAATCAACGACTAGTCACTCCCCAGCTGTCTCTTTCTTAGCTACTATGGTTCAGAGGTTGATTGGCCTCATATAAAAAGATGAATGGCACAAAATAAACTATGAGTCACTCCAATCGATAACACCAACAATACGATAATATCTCAATTATTTAACGTCAATTACATGAATCTCTCTTTATGATCAGATTTTTAGTTAAGTTTTGCCCTCACTGCCCCAAAGTGAGAGTGTTTTCTTTGCGAGTATGATTCTTGTGTTAGATTCGCCATACAAAGAGATGAGTGACATTAAATTAGCTATAAGTAAGTTGATTCATCAACAACTACACTAATACAACAAGGATAATAAGTTAGTCATCTCCGAATTATTTATTTAGAGTCGGTTGTATGAATCTCTTATTGTGATTGAGTTATGTAAAAATTAAATTATTTATTATGTTAAATTTTTACATATTTAAATATTTATTTTTTATATTATATTATATATATATATATATATCAACATTTAGTAATTAAATTTCATAGTGTATAAAACCTAAAAAAGGTCCAAAGTTTCAAAATGGTATACAATAAATTTTATATCTAAAATATTGATTCTGAGATGATGTACAAAATTTATTTTAATAAAGATTAAAAATTTAAAATCTCATTTGATAAATTTTCACACATAAAATATAGAATAGTAATAGAAGATCATTCATATGATTATATCCCTTTTTAACTTTTGCAAAATAAAAAAGAAAAAAATCATGTTGGCTCCTTCATACAAACTTAGGTACACTTGCTGCATCTAACTTAAGATATATTATAAATATGAATGAATTTTGATTATAGTTATCAATCAATTGAAAGAAAATTTAATTATGATATGATTTATTAAAAAATATGTTTGATGGGAGAAATTTTTCTAATTAATTATTCAGACCCTCTGCTCTCATCTATAAAATGATAATATCTCCTAAGGACTTATAAGGGACGATACATAGATAAACAAATAAAATAATAAACATGTAACATTATTGAGAGACTAGATATCTTTTCTCGTCTTTCTTTAGTCACATGAGCTAGAAAGATAATAATAAACTTAAACTAATCCAACGCAGACTCCAAGTTTGACCCTTTGCGGATGATGACCAGAAGGCACAGGCAATCGGCGAGAGACGTGCAACAAGACGGAAGATAATAATATATGGCAACCTCTTTTCTTGAGAGCAGTAGCAGATACGGCGTCAGTGCAGAAAGAGACGAAGCATTAGAATGTGATTCTGACAGCATAGAAAACACCCTTTTATTTATTTTATGAAATAATATTCTAAGTTAAATCAAGAATCACGGCATTTGTAGGTCTTCTTCGAACATTTGAATGGTCAGAGTTGGAAAGTAAATCCAACTAGTGGTGAGATCATCTGTGACAATAGCACTCATAAAGAGGATTACTATTGCTGACACAAGGAAGAGCACAATCATCATGCTTAATCAAATATCACAAATTCAGAACTTTGAAATCGAAAATGCAACATGTCATTATTAGACTTGTTGTGATGGATATTTTAGATAGCAACAACCATGAAGAAACAAAATAGTCTCATTTGCTGTCATGAAAGAATCTTTAGGACAAATTCCCACCATAGTAGCAGCCAGAAAAGCAACAATCCAGTGGACACTGAACTGCTTATGAATGAAGGATGATATATCCGGATTGATTGGTACAATATTGCATCCTTGATAGGAATTAACCACATGTGAGCATCACATCCACTACTTGAAATGGCTGGTGAAGTCCCGAACAGCTCAATGCAGAGAGCGTTCACAAGAAATTGTTCGAAATCCAGGCTTTGGCAATTATCCATCCTTTTTTTTTTTTTGGAGGAAAAGAAAAAGCACAATTTTCACAGCAGACTTTGGAGGAGGTTCAACTTTCCAAAGCAATCAAGCTGGTCCCCATCTTGTACCATTGCCAGAAAGGAATTAATAAATGATATAACTTGGAGGCAACTGCATCCATATTGGATTTCCAATCTACTTGGTCAAAAGTCTTTGATCTTGTCTGGTAAACAACTAGCTCTCCAGTTTGCAGTTGTGAGGAAGCACAAGCTGCTGAAGTGAGTGCAGTGTGCAGTTGAGTAAATGAGAAATCCTGCAATTGATACAAGACGTGTATCAGGAAATCTGCTGCAAAGAGGCATCAAAGGCATTCCCACCAAATACAAAATCTTAGCCGTCCTTCTGATACTCCTCTTGGAATCAAACATGGAAGTACCCAAAGCTGAATGTCCTAACAAAAAGTCTCTATCTTAATTGTGAGGACCCTCTAGGAAGAATAGGTCTACCAAAAAGTCTGTTGGTCCTATATCCTGAGTGAATTGCTATAAGTTATGTTAGCACTAAAAATGAGGCATTCATGATATAGATACTTAGCATGATGACTTAAGCTATCACTCTAGTATTGCCTGATAAAATGCAATTAATCAGACATAAGGTAATCACTCCAGATTTGTGACGCTGAATGACAATAAAAGATCTACACAGCTGATCCGAAATAGTTGGGTCATTACAACTAGTTGTTGTTATTACTACTGTTATTCTTAAGACCTTCACGGAATCCTTTTATCGCTACTGTCATTACAACTAGTTGTTATTGCTAATGTTGTTCTTAAGGCCTTCTTCATGAGACCCTTTTATCGTCCTCCTAGGTACCTTGCTTGTGAATATTTCATTTATAGATCCCCAACACAGATTCTTTTCAAGAAATGGTTCGTTTCAATTTTACTTGTTATCATGGTTTGGGCCATCCGTTTCCGTATTCCTTTAAAGATTTAACACTGCTCCTAGTCACTGAGTATTACCACTATTACCACCTCATACTTTTTCTCAAAATAAAGTTTAAATTATTTTCTTCTGAAATAATTTTTGCAAGTGCCATTCAGAGTAAAGTTCTTCAAAGAAGAAATAACTAATGTAAAACACATTGCGATAATTGTTAAACCTCTTTATTTGCAAAGCCGAAACCTCAAGAACTTAACCAGTCAATTCAAAGAATTTAAGAGGCATAATTTTCCAAGGAATCTGATATGTCCTCACCATCTCCAATAATATCTTGAAAGGGAAAGCCCACACTACTAACAATAACCAGAATAATAACCAGCGTAAGACTGTCAATGCCACAACAAAATATTCAGGAGTCTAAGCTATTCACAAGCTTTTGAAGAATCAACTTGTCAGAATTTAATGAATTGCTAGGAAGAATCTTGGACACCAATATTGGGAAAAGCAAAAAGATGACAAGGTTATCAGCCCTACGACAGACTTGAAAAGAACATTTATTACTATCCCTTCCCTCTCTTGGACCAGCTAAAATATATTAGGGCAAAAATAATCCACTCATCTGACATAACAACTAGAACACAAGGAACATCTGTAAATTGAGTTGAACATAAACCAAAATAAATGAAAATGACCATATGAAGGAATGATGTCATCATTTCAGGAATAACAAATGCATTAGTTTATTTTTTAGAGTGAAGAGCAGCAAATCTGAGTCAAGACATTACCACATTTCGAGTTTGTTTTGCCTGTGTTTCTTCCAACTACCAATGCATCCATCTTGGCTACTCATGACCATCATATGCATCTGCCTTTATTAAATATCAGTATAATTTTTGTAGTTTAGTTGTACAGACCAGAACCCCTCCAAAGCACATTATGTAGCTCATGGCCAACACTATCAAATTCAGAGAAGACAGGAACATTCTTTTGTAAAAAGAAATACCAGTGACAGCATTAGATAACAGAAATGTATATGCTGATTCTTATGCAAGCTTTTCTTATTCTTGTCTATACCAATGAAACCAATGTAACAAAGAAAATAAGCATATTTGTATTATTATCTAAATCAGTAAGAAATTTGTAGTTTTAAAGACTGTATTACACATACCTCACCAAGAACCCTAAACCCCATTTTCAATAATTTAAACTTTTTAATGATATATTTTCACATACAAATTTCTTATTTCCATGCCTAAGCCATATGACATTATCTATCCTGGCATTCACAATAGCTAATATTGACTTGGTTCACATCTGGAGGGTTGGGAAAAATTCATGATGATCAAACTACACTATCTTTAAACATCTGGCCATCCATGGCCAACTGACTTTTGACACTAGGCACATAATTTTTAGAATACCACCGGTTTCTGAGGAAGCCACCACTGCTAGAAATCATTAGGACAACTGTGATCTGACTTTGGAATTTTCCTTCTAATCCATTGATTGTTGATAACGGCTGATGGATTTGTTTTTTTTTCTTGATCGGTTTACATCCGAAGAGGATTCTTTTGGTATTCTTAAAAAAGGGCCATGATCGATCTGTGGGAAGGTCTTACATCTCATGCCTTGGAAGGCCAATTTTCAACCTATGATGGAAAATATGAACACTGCTCCAGTGTGGATTCCATTTCCTGGACTCCCCTTCGTAAATTGCTGCCATACATCGCAACAGCCTCATACAAATAAGGCCTAGGCGGGAACTTGGCCTAGGCAGGAACTTGTGAAGTTTAGTCTGAGTATATACCTGTGCCCTTGTGCCTGTATGCACAATCAATGAATTTTATTCTACTTGAAAATAGCTTTCAGCCTTTTACAATAGGATTGATTAAATAAGCTTCAGAAAAATGAATTAAACGGGGCAAGTTCTGAACAGAAAACATGATGCTGAAATCTTTTTCATTATCGTAAGGTTTAAGCATCAAGGAAGAGCAAAACATTGCTTGATTCACAAAATATGTTTCTATAGATGGCAAATTCCCAACCAAATGAATCATAAATAAGTGAGAGAAAAAAGAAAACAAACCTATTCACATGTCAAGGTTGGTTTACTATCACAGGATACTCTCAGTCTCAAGACTGTTCTTTGAAGGACATCTGACAGCATCACAAGGATGCTTCATAAGTCTTCCAGTGTAATTCCACCAATAAGTATCCATTCAAGGGAAAGGAACATTTAAAATTTTGCCACAGGAAGTACCATGTAAGAAGCCAATTAAGAAGGATCATTTCTCCAGTATGCTTGTATCCCCCTGACTTAGTTCAGAAGTGTACATGGCCATCAGATCAAGTGTCTGAGGAGTAGGATAGCAATTCAATTCCTTCATGATTGTTAACATCTCAGAACATTCATTCACATAACCTTTTTTAAGTACACCATCAATGAGAACTTTCCATACAACCTCATCAGAGCTGTAACCTTTACCCATTAAGTCACAGAAAAAGAATTTAGCTTGCTCAGAGTTTCTTTCATCACAGAGCCCTGAAAGAAGAACCTGGTAGGATTCCAACCGAGGAAGATAGCCACATTCTGACATGGAGTTCATATAAGTTGATGCCTCCATATACATGTTTAACTTGCAGCAACAAATAATGAGAGAGTTATAGATGTCTCCGTTGGGTAATAAACCTCCTTTTTTCATATGAGACAACATCAAATATGCTTCTTCCAACCGTGCCACGTTGCAGAAGCCTGCTATGAGGGCACCATATGTAACAGGATCAGGAGCACAATCAAACTTTTCAATCTCCCCTAAAAACTCCAAAACTATTGTTACATCTATTTTCTCCCACATTTCTGAACTATTAAGGACAATGTTTTCCTGTTTGCTTTTCAAGAAATACTCGAGCAAAATTGAGTAAGTCCAGTAGTTTGGCTGGCATGCAGAATCGATCATGTTCTTGAGAGCAGAAAATGCACGATCCATGTACCCCATAGTTCCAAATCCATTAATCAATGTGTTATATGTTACCAAATCAGGAAGAATTCCTTCCTTCTTCATCTCTGTTACTGTACTTTCTGCCTCTTCTACCCTTCCCTCACTGCAATAGGCACGGATGAATGCAGTGTAAGTGTGTGCAGTTGGCTTACAACCTGAAGAAAACATTTGGTTCAATATCTTTTTAGCATGATCATAGTCCCCTTTCTTGAGCATCCCATCGATAAGGATTGTAAAAGTTACAGGTGTAGGCTCTACACCTTTTTTGGACATAGTCCCCAGCAGTGACAAGGCTTCTTGCAATTTTCTTTCTTTGCAAAAGCCATCTATTAAGACACTGTAGGTGAAGGTGTCTGGCAAGCAATCATCTAAAATCATTCTCTGAAGCAGGGAATAAGCAAAATCAATCTTTCCTGATTTGCATAGGCCATCTATTAGTGCAGTATACATGACCTTGTTTGGAGTTGCATCTTTTCTGGTACGAGAAGAAAATAAAGCATAAGCTTCCTCAATTCTCCCGTACTTGCAGAGGGCATCTATTAAAATAGTATATGTCTGCTGATCAGCGACCAAGCCTTTTGCCTCCATTGAGTTGAGTAATCTGAAAGCATCATCTATATAACCCTCCTGGCTCTGCCCATTAATTAAGTTGGTGTATGTGATTATGTTTGGAGTTGATCCACCTTCAAGCATCTTGGATAACAAAGTCATCGCCTTGTGCACATTTCTCTCTAGACAAAATCCATAAATCATCTCATTGTAAGTCCAAGCATTTGGTTGACACCCATATGACTCCATCATCTCCACAACCCGTAGTGCATCATCCATCTTCCTTCTCTTACAAAGTCCACCAATCAAAGCAGTATAGGTGACAACACTGGGAATCAAACGTTTATCAAACATCTCACTTAGCATTTTTACAGCATCTTCTAGTCTATTCACCTTACACAGGCCATCAATCATCATTGTATAAGTCCAAGCATCTGGTTTACATCCATTTGATTCCATGAGTTCCATAACTCTCAAACCATCAGCAATCTTCCCATGCTTGCAATATCCATCTAAGAGAGCACTAAATGTAAAGACATTAAGAGCACAACCCTTTGCAATGGCCCCATTCAGCAACGCCTCAGCATCCTCAAGCCTATTCTCCTTACAAAGACTCTGAATGATTATCGAATAAGTCCATGCATCTAGCTTACAACCATTCGATTCCATTAGCTTCATAACCCCATAAGCAGCTTCAATTTTCCCTCTCTTACAGTAGCCATCCAGCAGAGCATTGTAAGTCACATTGCTAGGAACCAAACCTCTATCAAAAATTTCACTCAACAATTTCTCAGCATCGTCAAGCATTCCCACCTTACAAAGACCATCTATCATCACCGTGTATGTGTGGACATTAGGGTGACATGCATCACTTCCCATCTTTAAGAACAAGCTCAAAGCCTCATTTACCTTGGAGTGCTCACAGAGCCCTTGGATGAGGATGGTGTATGAAAATTCGTTTCTCCAGCAACCCATCTGTGGCATCATCAAGAAAATCCAACAAGCCCTGTCTAATTTCTTGCTCCGACAGTGCCCTAAGATCAAAAAATTGTACGTAAATGTATCTGGAGCCAAACCAGATTCCAGTAAGCACCTAAGATACTGTTTTGTATCAGCTAGATTCCCTTCCTTGCAATAGGCCTTGATCATCGTATTGTAGGTAATAAGGTCAGGCAAAACTTGATCCTTGTTAATCTGCCGGTACACATCGTTCATCTCCTCGATCATTCCGAACCTCCCGAGGGAACTCAACAGCGTGGTGTAACACCTAATAGAGGGGTTGAATCTGAGACCACCACCTGCTCTGTTAACCGACTTAAATGTCTCCAATGCTGAGCGCGCTTCCTCGACGGAATAACACGATCTGATCATGAAGGTGACAACTTTCTCAACCTGGAAGCGAGATTTCGATCGGAGGAGTACGTGGACGAGGGAGGCATAGGACTCTACACTGTGCCGGTATCCTGGACGCTGGCCGATCCATTGGAAGAACGCGAGCGCGGACTCGGCATCGAGGGAACCGCCCCGGAGCAGCTCGGCGACCACGCGCGGGGTCACGGAGCTAGCCAATTGTTTCAAAGAACAGCTCTTGCACCAGTGCGGCTGGGAGAGAATGTAGGAGAGGCGGGCGACGAGAAACGAGCCGGTGCTGGGATTCTTAAGCGGCAGGGTCTCGGTGAGGAAGCCTTCGGCGGAGGAGGAGGAGGAATAGCGAGAAGAGAAGGGTCGTATGGAGGAGGAGGGCGAGAGTCGACCCGGGGTGGGCTTTCTGGCGGTGACGGCAACCGCCCGCCACCGTCTTCTCATAGGTTAGGGTTTAAGGGTTCAGTGGTAGGAGAAACGAGGTTAATAGAAGCGGTCCAACGATAGCCCCGGTTGGAATTCCCGGACTCACTGGGACATAATTCGCTCCACCCACAACACATTCGAGTCCGGTTGCCCAAATCCAGCCGAGTCCGAATCACTCACCGTGTGGTCTTCCCTGCTATCACAGCAGAAAGGAGCGTCGAATTCTCTTCCCGCCACTGTCACCCACCCCTAATCATATTATTAATTCTTACTTCTCTAACTTCTGGTATGTTCAACAAGATTAATATAATTTCGACCTCAGGTTGCCCAACACCCGAGGGAACGACCATCTGCGGCCGCCGGGGTCCTGGCGCTGGATCCCTTCGCCCGCCTCGCCCTCTACATCGCCATGGCGCACGCCGGCCTTGCCTTCTCCCTTCTCCTTCTCTACGGCCTATACCGCGTCCTCCACGGCTTCGTCCACCCCCTATAGTGGGCGTTTCTCTGCTCCTTCCCACTTCAGCAAGCTCCCGTGACAGTAGCTATGAGCGGCTTGGCCCCTCTGGTCCTGCCCTCTTCGCCCTTGCCCTCTGCCTCGCTGGCTCAGCCGCCACCTCTGTCGTCAAACAGGCCAGCTTTGCCACGTGGCGGTCATCCATACCCAGAGGCGGCAGGGTCCTCACGGCTGGCGACCTCAAGCGTTTGAACACCATCGTCGCCATCAGCTTGACCGTCGGAATGATCATCGGGGTCATTGTCGCCGGAGTCTTCTTCTCATATAAGATTGGGGTTGAGGGGAAAGATGCCGTGATGTCACTGAAATCTCATGTTCAGAAGAGCAATTACGCTGAGTTTCAACAAGTGATCTACCGGGCCTCGTCGATCAGTATTCGGCCAAGCTTTATGACACTGTTTGGCAGCAGATCGATGGTTTGGCTGTCCAGTATAATCTGACTGACTTTTGCCAATGGCTTCGGGCATTTCTTGTTAAGTCGATCGGCACATCCTTCTGATGAGACTTGGACAGGTTTAACAAGATCGCCGCCACACCCCTACACTGTCAAGCTCCAGGCTCTGAGCATGCGTGTCAAGAACCACGAGTGGGCTGTGGTATACAGAGAATTGGATTCCGTCTTTGGGGAATTGTTGATTAGCAGAGAGGATTTGGATGTGAAAGCTAAAGACCTTGCTTTTCAGGGTATTGAGGTCTAAAAGCTGGTGCTTCTGAGTAGTAAGTACTTCGGTGCTTGGTGGCAATGCTAACTTATTGTTCTCCTTTCGTCTGAAATTTGTCTCAGGCACGGCAGAACTGTTAAATTTTGTCTCGCTGTTGATCGTTTTTCTCTGAGTGTCTTATCTTATCACATTGGAGTCTGGTGGAGCTACGGAACAAGTCGTTGGTATGATTCCCATCTCCAAATCTATGAGGGTTCGATGTGTTGAGGTTATCGACCATGCAATAAGCAGTGTACTTTTGGCCACTGCGAAGATTGCCATCTTCCATGGTTGCCTTACCTGGCTACTATTCAGGTTCTTCTCGGTGCATTTTTTGTACATGTCGACCGTCCTTGCATTCATCAGTGCCTTAGCCCCTATATTCTCACTGTGGCTTTCATCAATTCCTGCTGTGATTCAGCTAATAATAGAAGGAAGATACATTTGGGCTATAGGATTGGCAGCGATACATCCTATACTGATGGACTATGGCCACTTCAGTGGTTCAGGAGGATATACCAGGGCATAGTGCTTATTTAACTCGCCTTAGCATCATTGAAGGCATGACATTGTTTCCTAATGCTCTGGAGGTTTTATCCAATTTTGTGTTCTTCATGTTGTTTGACATGTTAAAATTGCCTCCTAATTATGATGATTCTTTCAAGTTTATATTGACAACAAGATTGACCAAACAAAAGGAATATTGAATGGAACTGTCCTTAGTTGCTTTTTATTTGACACATGATATCTTCTTCGACATTGTTTATTTGTCTCCGATACAAAACACTAAAGTGCTTTTGTTCTCACATTGATTAAAATGCATATATGTCAATATTCTCACGACACTGTATATTATTTGATTTTGAAGGTTCACTATGATGTAATTTTCTATGAGAGATGTTTTAGTGTTTGTTAAAAGCAAGGTTTGTCGTGCCACCCTATATTGAGCGGTACATACTGGTCCGATACGGTACCGTTTCGCAGACCGCCCTGTACCGGGCGGTACAGATTTAATATATAATATAATATATATCAAAAATTAGAAAAAAAAAGAGGTCACGCCTCGCCTTCCTGTGCGGGAGGGCAAGGTGTCGCCTCGTCTTCCCGCGCGGGGATGAGGGCGAGGCGTCGCCTCATCTTTCCATGCGGGGACGAGGGCACTGCCTCGTCTTCCCACGCGGGGATGAGGGTGCTGCCTCGTCTTCCAGCTCGGGGACGAGGCACTGCCTCGTTTCTCCCGGGAAGTGAGGCTATGCCTCGTTTTGTTTTATTTTTCATATATATTATATTATATTTAATATTATATTATATATTATTATATTATAAAAATATATTATATTATATTTTAATGTACTGAGTGGTACACACTGTGCGTCCTGCTCGATACCAGGTACCGTACCATACTGATCAGATACCGGTACATCGGTACGGACCGATACGATGAACCTTGGTTAAAAGGATTTACATATAGATATGTAGAAATCCTCCTCCAAAGATTCTAGCTATATTTGAATAAAACAAACTGTTTATGGTATGAAAAATCAATAGTCATATTCCAATTATTAAAGTAGGTCCTTACATAATATTATGTCACCTACCAAAAAGGGTAGTAGTAGTTAAGTATGTATAAGCCTGTTCTTGGTGTTTCTGTCTTATAAAAACCTTATACAAAATAAATGACTTCATTTTTGCATTTGTATTAATATTTCTTAAAATTTTAAACCATATTTTCTGGTTTCATGTAATATGTTTCTTCTTATATCAATTAGAACTGCTTATTCTTATTAATTTAATTGAATGACATTTTATTGAAGAATCTAATTGGTTTTCTTGTCCTTTACCTGCAGGGAGCCATTATGGGTTCTTTAATAATGACAGTCATTATTGCTTTGAAAAATTTATATGCAGAATTTGTGCTTGCTGAGTCTGAGGACAACAGCAATTAGTTCTTTTAAACATGCAACTTGAATGACCACATGCCTTGGGTATTTTCATGCGGTTAATTTCTACAATAGCAACTCAGGAGCACATCATTTGAAGGGAGCACCTGTTACTTACTGGATTTTTCTCTAGGTATGTTATATTCTTATTAATTTTGCTTTTGTAGAATGGTTAGATGATCTTAATGTGTGGTTATGTAAAATATCAATCATTTTTCACTGAGTTCGAGTGATGAGAAGATGTACATTCTGGATACTAGTATTCCTCATCAGATGCAGTAAACTCCTCTTTTTATTTTTTTATTGTTACTTTTTGGCTGTGCTATTTTATAAGATTATACTCATTTTAAACATTTTTTACTGCAGATTAATTTATTCATTTTTTTAGAAAGTAATTATTTACACAAAGTAATTCTTGATGAAAAATCTTGTATCAGAATTTGGTCCATGATATGATGATGTTATTTTTCAAAGATCCGAAAGCATTATTCTAAAAATAAACTGAAATAGTTGTTTAGACAGCATCCGATTCTGTTTTATTCCACCTGGTTTGGAGAAATAGCATGAGACATAATTTTACACAGTGCGGTCAATCTTTTTAATATGTTGAAGCTCTAAGGCAGATTGGATGTACTATAATGTAACATATGCATGACGTTAATAATTAATAATGGCTACTTTATGGCTGCAGCAGGCTGAAGTTAGATAACTACTGCCTGCTGAACTCTGAAGTTCCAATTGTCCACTTCTTCAGTTAAAATATATAGCTTCATGCATTTGTCAGTCACTGTAATGGGCAACTTTGTTTACATCAACTATGTTTGCACGTTTACAGCAAGAGGAAATCTGGACATCAACATGCATGTACACAAAACCAGTTTGCATGCCATGTACCTGTCTATCTCCAAACAAGCATTGCCTTCAGTGGCCCCCACATGTTATGGAGGCTGCTTTTGCTTATTGGTGCATGTAGATCTACGTTCTCTCAGAGTTGGATGACACAAGGGGTAGAAAACTTCTGAAGTTGGTCTTTTTTTCCCTTATAGCAACATGGGTGATGATCTCATGTGATGTTATGTAGTAGTTGGAATTATGAAGTTATTGTCCTATGTTGACCTTGCTTCTATATAGTTCCAGAGACTCATGGACTGTGCATTTGTTATCTTATATTGCAGGCATGCCAATTTATGGAATAATAATGATTGAACTAAGGTTGAAAATGCTTGTCAGATCAGTACATACCATCCAGAATTGAACAGGCCAGTAACGGTTCATATACTTGGTGACTGCCTTGTATCTGTTTTCATATTATTTGATTTTGTTCTAGTGTTGTTGGGTTGTACATGTTATACTACCAATATATTATTACCAGACTGGTTTGATGGTCTACTGAGCAATTCCATATTATTTTTTCTAGTGTTGTTGGGAAGTACACATTGGAATACCACCAATATACTATTACCATACTGATTTGATGGTGTATTGAACTTGTGTCAGTCCAGTAAGTAATTCCATATTATTTTTTCTAGTGTTGTTGGGTTGTACATGTTGGTATGCCACCAATATGCTATCACCATACTGGTTTCATGGTCTATTGAACTAGTGCCAGTCCAGTAAGTAATTCCTTGCATCGAACATCTCCTATTTATTTATACTACTGAAAACGGTCAGCTGAATGAGTCATTGGGTTTCCTTTCATTAGAAATGCAGTAACCAAGTAGGATCATGGAAAAAAGTTCAGTTTTACTATATTGAGATACCTAATTGCTAGATTGGTAGAGGATCTATCATTTATGCATGGGATTGTTTGTTGAGAAGATTTTTTGTTGCATATTTCATGCATTAGTTGAAACAAATGAATTTGCAGAAAACAACAATGCGTTTGTTCCGAGTAAGATGTGATTTTGATATTTTGAGCTATAGAATATGTTTCTTGTTAAAACCAGTCAACAAATAGATGTGTCGAATGTGATTGTCCACCATAAGTATATCTGATCTGTTAGTACTTTATTTAGTTAGAAGTATTAGCAATTGTTCCGCACTTTACAAGTCTCTTGACCTTTTTAAATATGCCTGCTATGTCTGTCTGATGTTCTAATTTTTGAGTTTATTCCATCAAAGCTACCATTATGGAGTTTAATGATTCCAGAGTTTGATGCTTCCTGCACATGTTTTCCTAGACAACAGTACAGACTGGAACATGAGATGGGAGTATGACAGAAATTGTTCTTAGAAAAAAAAAATATATATATATATATATTTCTTGAACTCATAGAGGTTTTTTACCCTCCTGACTCCTTAAGATTTATCGACAGCCTGTGCTAGTGATGCTGCTGGTAAGGCCTGAATCATCTATACTGTATGGTTTTTGACCCACATAAGATAAGCCACTAAGGATTAACCACCTAAAAATGCGCCAGAATAATATATAGGATTAACTTTACCTTTAGCCGGGAGTTACCATTAATCTATGATGCTTTTGCAGGTGCTTGTTATATGGGGAATAATCTGGAGAATCAACCAGCAAAGGTTTGGCCACATGGAAATGTATAGAATTTAACTTTATACCTTTGAGGGGAGTTACAAGTTACCATCACCCTTTTATGATTCTTTTGCCAGGTGCTAGCTTTGTGAAGGAAATAATCTTCAGAACAGATGCCATTTGGCCTCATCAACCAACCCTTTTCATTTTCAGTTGATGAGATATCATCTACAACCTATAAAACAAAAGCTTAGAAAAGGTCAAAAAACACATCCTGTTTTTCTTCCAACGTATGTTTAGGAAGATAAAAGCAGTGCTGAAATTTTTTTGACATAAAGTTACTTGAGTGACTGTGGGACAGTGCTTGCTTGGATTATCGGTTTTGATGATAGGGAAGTCCATAATTATATGGAATGCATTGGCAAAGCTCCACACTTTGATGACACAGTTTTCCACTGAGATCATTTTATTCCTTGTGTAAACTTGTGTTATTCTTATCTCTTTATTCTTGCATTTTCTTCCTTCCTACCTCTGCATGTGCCCTCTCTTTTTCAATTTATCTTCTTGTAGACTTGCATGACTTCTCAATGAAGGTTAGGTGATGAGTATTCTCCTATATTTCACATAAAAGTGGCATGAGTTATTCTCTTATATTATCCTTTTTGTCTTTTGTATTTGTGGGGATTGATGCACCCATATTTTTTTATGCGCTTGAGAAAAAGAAACAGGTTAGTGTGGCACTGTTCGTCCACTAAATTTTCTGATATTATTTGCTTTCTATGGATCTGTTTGTGAGAATGTAATCAGCGGTTTATCAAGGAACTAAAACAAGCAGATACCTTTCTATGTGAAATAAAAGCTTTACCCTTTCGTAAGTGGATTTGATGCACCATAAATCATTATTCTCAATGTAAAATATCTTTTACAGATAATCATTAAAATGCTTCTTTCATTTTATAGATACATCAAATTACATAGAAATCCATCTGGTCCATATGGATTTAGCATGTCTCTCAATCCTATAACTTTCGTCTTGTTGCGTTTTGATACGTCACATTATCTCAAAGAATCTCGTAAAGAAGCATTATGATGTTGCATCAACCAGAGAAAGATACGCTGTGGAAAAATCAAAGGTTCAGTGTATAAGTTTGGTCTCGATGCACTTTGTTATGTGACACATCTGAGGAAAGAAACATCATATGGAGTCTCGTCATCTAGTGCCATGGCTTCATGTGTCACCTTGGTTTTCATGATGACTCTAATCTCTGCTCATGCAGCTATTATTTGCACTGCTTATAAGACTAACAAATCTTAATTGCTTTGTAAGGCCAAATAAATTCCGACTAAACAATGTGACAAGTGTGATATATATATATATATATATAGGTTATTTATAGATTATCTCCTATAATTAATTACCTTTAACATCTTGTCTTTATATTTTAAAAAGTTATATTCACATTTCTATAAATATGAAAATAAAATATTTAAGTCTATTTATCTTAATGTCATCGATTTTACCAACAAAAATATAGAAATAATGATAGAATGATAATTTTAATATTGTAGTTAGTAGTGGCAGATATCGTTGGTGGTGGATGTAGAGCAGCGACAGAGCACTCTTCGACTTCGTCACTTTGTGACATTTTCGACATGGAGTTACCGGTGCTGGTCACAAAATCATCATGATCCTATAGTTGACTGCCCTGCCTCCTCTCCAGAACCCTTAGTAGTGCCTCCATCTTTCTCTTTCCTCTTGTGCTTACCCTGTTATCACAGTCAATCATAGCCCTCACGATCGCCTCCACATTGTCCACCTTCTTGACATCCCCCAACGCTTTGTCTTTATCACACTTTACTAGGTTTTGCAGTGCAGCCACAACATTTTCCCTTGCTTTCACACTCCCTCCAACCACTAGATCCACTAGGACGTTGATGTCATCCACTCTCTAGAATGTCTCTACACTATCGTCGCATCCTACCACTAGAGCGATTGTCGTCGTCACGTCCTCCACCACCTCTATCCGTCCTTCACTACCAGCGCTAAGAAGGGCAACACGACACCTAGCTTGATGAGAGTAATGTGATTGAACAAGTAGAGAACCAGACCAAAGCGAGCCTTGAGCGCATCCTTGATAGAACTAGTCAGCGTGTCGGGGCGTCGAGGTCTGTGAGGGTGGTGCGAGGAGCTTCTTTGACCCGATGATCGAGTGGTATGCTTCAATGCAAAAGAGACTGTAAAGGGTTGCAATGACATGCTAAGTAGTGGCTGAGGAGAGGAGGTGCAAGGTGATGGTAAAGGCGTCGAGGATACATGAGGTGTACATGAGTGCATTGCAGGCAAAAATGAACAGGTGAAGAAGGGCAACGATAACGTTCTCCTAGGCCTCGATCGTGAACGAGCGGTGATGATAGTGGTTGGGGAGACAAAAGACACGGAGAGGCATGACGCCAACATCAACGAGAGGTACACTATCTTTAGATCGTACTTTGATAGACGATGAATATTCATGATGACTTCGACAACAAACTTTGATTGCATTATGACAGAGTATCCATGCCAAACGCAAAACGACAACAAGACTTCTCGACAATTACATTGACATTGATACCAACAACGTCATCATTCACCACTACCAACACCGTCCGCCCACCACCAATTAAAACGTTAAAATTATCTTTTTATTTTTTAAATATTTTTATTAATAAATTTAACATAACTTAAATATTGTTTATCTAATATAATTTTTTTAAAATATAAGGATCAAAATATTAAAAATAAACTAACTATAATAATCTATAATTAACTAGATATATATACCCTTGGAAGAGATAAATAACAAATATTTATCTCAGAATTTTTTTAAAAAAATTGTTGGTGAGAGAAGTTTTATTGAACAGTATATATATGCTACCGCAATATTTACAAAGAAGCAAAATAAAAAGAAAATACACGGTAATTAAGAGCTAAAACCATGGCAAGGAGGAAGTGGAGGAGACGGCCGGGTCCACGCCCTGGAGGACATGGGTCCTGCACAACGGACACGTGGCGTGACTATGATCCAGCCACGTCTCCAAGCATGCCTTATGGAACAGGTGGCCACAGGGGAGCCGGTTCACCACCGACTCCGGCTCGAATCGGGCAAGGCAGACCCGGCAGTCCACCGCGCCAGGCCGGCGGCACGACATCGCCGAGGCGAAACGGACCGGGCTGGTCCGGCTGCGGAACCGGTCGGTGAGGCTGGGCTCGGGTGGCTCCTCCGGTGTCGTTGTCGGCGGCGGGGCGGCGCGAAGGCCGAGCACGTGGAGGGCGGAGCGGAGGAGCTCCTTCACGATCGACACGGTGAGGGCAGTGTTGACGAGCACGAGGGTGAGAACGCTCTCCGATGGGGTCGGCAGGCTCGAGAGCCCCATGGCTGTCGGATTGCAGGAACGCACGGTCGATCAAAAGGCCCGCTAGTTTAGACCTGTGACACAGAATACAGAGTTGGATTCAATCGAAGGAACATATGCAGAAGTATTCCAAAATCCCACATGAAATTAGTGAAGACAGAACGGAGAATCGGAAAGGATAGGACACAGAAAAAGCCTAAATGACAACAAGAAGATCTTTCTAACAGTTCGAAACTGAGATTTTAGTCCCCGATACCTTCAGAGAGTCTGTAAATGCTGTGGACAAAGCAGAGACCTTGAAATCAACGAACAGCGCAAAGAAATACTAGTAAAAGAAGAGCACCAACACAATCGAAGCCATTAGCCAATCCCAGCTTCGAAGATACCGCAGACTGAATCATTTCGCTTTCTTCTACGACATGGTATTGAAACATCTTAACAGTACAACGAAAAAGATCGGATTTTTCTGCCGAAGCAAAACTTCCAGAAAGACAAAAAATGGGATCTTTGAGCTAAAATCCATCAGATTGGAGGAACTGCAAGCATTAAAATAAGAGAAGAGAAGAGAAGAGATCCGAAGCGCTTACTTCAGCAGACCTGCGACGGCCTTCCCTCTCCTCGATGGGTTTCTACTTGAGATAGAACAGGGGGATAGATAGAGTGAGAGGAAAAGCGCAAAGCGTTGGGTTTATTTATAGATGTAATCTTCGGGAAGAGGCATTGACCGTCTTCGGTAAGCTTACCGCAGTCGCTTTTCTGGAGCCGCCTCCCCTTGTGCAACTTGACTACGTGATGCAGATTATTTCTTAAACTCACCTGCGGTTAGGTTTACATCCTCTCCTTGGCTGCTTCCCTTATTTCTAATCATTAGATTCCTGGCTCTTTTATTTTTTTCTTTCTAATCATACATAAATAAGAATAAAGTTGAACAATCACCCAAAATAGGGTAATCGACAACTTTTTAATCATCCATGAAAAATAAATACTGTCAAGGATAAATATTATTTCTATTTAAAGCTAGATAAGAATCATACTCATTAACTTTTTAATCCAAAATATATAATTTTCAATTTGATGATAATTAATTATCTAATTTTGTGTTTTTACATGTCTACCGTTTGGAAGTATCATATTTCTCCTTCCATTCTAAAATATATATATAATTTACACAAACACATGCATATACAAAAAATTAGCTCATATATATATATATATATATATATATTAATCTGATTTATCTACGTAGGAAATAAAATTTGGGAATCATCCACCATAGAATTAATTCCTTGAGCTACAAGACAAGAAAAGGTATATTCCTTTCGAAGTGATGGAACCATCAGGAGCAGGAGAAATGTCTCCGAGCTCATCATGCTTCGGCTTCTTCCATCCCATGGCGGCCACGTCTCTGCTTGCCTTCTCCACGACACATGTCGATCTGCATCGGCGCCCACCACTTGCTGTCTTCCATCGGCGACATTATGGCGATGGCATCCTTGGCCTGCAAGCGAGGCTTTCCACCTCCTCCCTACGTGGCCGCTGATTGCTCACTGCCCGCAGGGGCTGCCGCCGTCTTGCTCTGCTCGGTCGACACATCGCCTGATGCCACCTCCATCACATCAGACGCAGCAGCGACCGACCATGTCGTTCTGCATCACAGGAAGAAGACGATAAGGTTCAATCATAACCTTTCCTCGACCATCTCGTTCTTGCACCCGCCCGTCCACCGTCCCCCGCCCCCGGCCCCCCCTCGGTGCTGGGAATCGTTTTGACTGACGTTGAGGAGACCTGCATGCAACGAACGCAAACTCGACACGGCTGCTCCCCAACGCCATTCGTCACACTCAAAAACTTGGTGAGCTTCCTGTTTGATCCGAGAACACTACCGTCGCATCCATTCTTTTTTATCTCATTTATGTCAGTTAAAACACTGTTACTACTTCAGCTTCTTCTGACACGATAGTGACGGGGGATGAGACATCGCTTGCGTTTGCTATGCTAATTGAGACTCGCCATCGAAAGATATTGCAGTTAGATAGCACCCAAATATTAGTAAAATAATACACTAATACTTTTATTATCCAACACTAACTGTGTTGCTGTTAGACGAGACCCAAATATTAGTAAAATAAATTAAAAAAATTATTGATAATATTTTTTAAATATTTTAAGAATATATATATTTTTCCTAAGAAGTTAATGCGATCTCACAAAAACGAGATATAGGAGGAAGACAATCAAATTAATTAATGAAAAATATGGTAAAATCATCAGCAATTGGAATTCTTTCCAATACAACAGAAAAGATGTGTTGGGATTCTTTCCACGTAGCACAAAAGTTACACTGGGGATCGATTAACAAAATGATTGTCATGATTCAAGGGATTATTATTTCCTGCTTTGTTGATAGTCCTTGACTGGAATAATTTTTTAATGATCAGAAATTATCAATTCTCTTGTGTATAAAGAAAGAGTTGTATCACATGGTGTTGTTGCAGCAATGCAGTGAATAATAGTGAAAAGAAACTTATCTTCGTTATTCCCACTTCAAACTTCGTCGGTATCAGGGCATTTACCTCCAGCAGCTCCGAGAAGTTTTGCTGTGATGAACCGAAGCTTAAAATTCACGAGTTTGTACCAGTCTTGTTGTCTTTTTTTTTTTATGGAAAGAAAATTCTAGGAGAAGAAACGATAAAGGAGAAAGGCAAAATGCAAAAATGCTTTGACGATGAGGGACTACGAGTGTCATGGCTTCTCGGCATCATGTCCGAAAAAGTTCTTGCAACGATATCAAGTAAAGATGATAAATCAAATCTGGACAAACTTACAAGAGCAATGCTTTGCAATATACTTGTGGGAGCAACTACTTCCCAATACCATTAAAAAAAAAAAAAGAGACACTTCTAAGAGATTCTCTCTTCCTTGTGAAGAAAGGTTACTTATCCACCGATGAATATTTACGAAAATTCAAAACAATTTATGATAATCTTGCTGCAATCAGCAAATCGGTTTCTGAAACCAAGGTCTTCCAGTTAGCTGGAGGGCTTGACACTAGATTTTTAGATAGCAATACTTTCGAAACTTTCCTATCTTTCTTTTGATCAATTTATTCTCGCTCTACAAAGTCACAAGCAGATGCTAGTAGCACAAAATAAAGAGGAGAAAAATATATATATTTTGATCATTCTCAAGCCTTCCTTAATCAAAGAAAGCCGTGGCAGAAACAGTAGAGGTAACTCGAATCCCGCTGAGAGAACCAACAATTTCTCTCAAGGGCTCCAAAGTGTCCAAAACAACAAAGCTGGAGAGGTGCAATGCCAAATTTGCAGAAGAAACAATCACACCTTAATCAAATACTATTATCGATACGATTATACGTATCAAGAAAATGAGACATATGAAATGCGCTTTCTGCTCTTACCATCAACAATGGTGATGATAAAAAAAAAACTTTTATATCGATTCTAAAACGACAACACATGTCACCAATGACCTAGATAAGCTTGCTTTCTCACGTTTTTATAATGAAAATGATTTCATAATTGTTGGCAATGGTAACAAGCTACCTATTACACATATCGGTGATGCTTTCTTAAAAAAAAAAAAAAATTATGATAATTTAAAATTAAACAAATATTCTTGTTATTCCCAAACTAAAGAAAATTTTAATTTCTGTTTGTCAACTTAAAAATGATGATGCATATATCTTTAAATTTTGATACTACCAATTTTGTGATAAAGGATCAAAGTCAAAAGATGCCAGTGAATGGGGTATAGGAAATGACAACTTTATGCTCTCGAAGAGACATAAATAGAGGTTTTATCAGTCATTAAAACTCAAAAAGCCTCTTCAGATTTATGACACCAAATGAATGAGACACCCTCATTCAAAATTTCTACAGGTTCTTCATAAAGAAAAGGTTAACAATATTTTTATTTGGATTAGTCGACGCTCTATTTGTACCAGTTGTTAACTGAGGAAGAAGAGCTGCAAACTTCCTTTTTAAGATTCTAATAAAATTTATCAATTTCCTTTGGAGAAATCTGACTTATGGGGGCTTGCAGTAATCTAATTTTCATAACTATTTCTTAATATTTTAAAAATTAGTAACTAACTCATTTGATAGAAAAATAATGATTTTTCAAATTGATGGTGGAGGAGAATTTTATTCAATGTCTTTTACTATCTTACTCAATGTGGAATAGCTCAACAATTATCATGTCTAGGTGCATCGAAGCAAAATAGATCAAAAAGGAAAAGCATTGACATATTGTAGAAATCTATCTCTCAATAATTTTTCATGCTAATTTACCCTTAAAGATTTGGGTGGATGCTTTCCTTTTTTTTTTTTTTTTTACAAATCCTTTCTATTAAAATAGAATATTATTTTTTAAATTTGTTTACCTTCTTTAAGGCACCAAAGTCAAACTAAATTTTTTAAAAAAGATTTTCTTATGTTTTTCTGGGATGTAGCCCTAGTCATAAGGAATATTGATGTATTGGCCATATTACTAATATTGTATATATATATATATATATATCTAGGCATAATGTGTTTGATGAAATAATTTTTTTTATCTTAACAAGCAAACGTCTAGTAAAGATTTACAGTAATTCACATTAACCACCTTCCTACATTTTAGAAGCTAAATCAAAAGATATATCACGTCAATCAAATAAAGTTATAGAAGTATCACCTCAAAAACCTAATTATTTTCTTGAATAAAAAAAATAATATGAAAATATTGAAAATGCTTCGTTAATAGATCAGCTATCTTCTTCATGATATTGGCATCTAGTTAAAGAAACCTCCACAACTTGACAATATGAATACCTTACATATGACACATAATCCAGTTTTCAGTGTACAATCCAAACATATTGAAGTTGATTACTATTTTTACTGAGAAAAAAAACTACTTTTGTCACTAAATTCATTCTATCTTTCATGTAAATCATAGATTTTTTTTATATTTTTTTATTCGAATAGGAGTTCACTGGGGAGGGCCGAAAAGGAAAATCAACTCAATCTCACAAAATCAACTTAACCATAACAAAGAGCTAAACGAGAAAGATAACTCAAATTAATTAATAAAAAATATGAGATGAAATTCTTGTTATGCAACATAAAAGATACTTTGGGGATCAATTAACAAGATGATTGTCATGATTCAAAGAATTATTTCTCCTTAATCTTTTAACGATTAGAAATTATCAATTCTCTTATCGATAAAGACTTATATAACATCTTTCTGCAGTGCAGCGAATAGAAACGCAAAAAAAAACAAAAAAACTTTTTTCTTTTTCTCTGTTCCCACTTAAACTTAATCACTTATCTTGCAATGGCAAACAATGGAGGGGGTCAGAATGCTAAACGACGTCGACCAGTTTCAAACGACAGGGGCGGAGAGGAGGAGAAAGAGAGTTGACGGAGACGAAAGACGAGGAGGAGGGCGAGACGGAGGGAGAGAAGGGGGAGGAGTTGGAGGTCATGGAATGGGAAGAGAGTGGGGGATGATGATATTGATGAGCTAGGAGAGGAAGAGGCTGAGGGGGAGGTGTGTTGGCTTTTACGTAGAAATTGAAGGAGAGGAGAATAGACTAGTAGAGAGTACTTTAGATTAATTTAAGAATATTTATTTATATTGATTATTGTTAGGATCGAATATACATTAAGAAAGGATAAATTAGTGTTTTTGAAAAACTTTTATCGATTTAAAAAATTCATTCAAAATAATATTTAAACTTAAAATACTCATAGAACTATAATGAACAATTAATTTGCAAAGTGATTAAATAGTAAAAAAAATAAGACACTAATTTTATATTGATTTGTTCGTCATGACATACTCTACTTCTGATTCCTCCTCTGTTGAGGTCACCGGTTTTCACTATTGATCTTTTTCCAATGGATGAGGATCAACTATCCTCTTATAACTCTATTCTTCTTTTCACATATTTAGGAAATAATATTTCCAATTTCATCTTAGCTCTCCTTAAATAGAACTCACACTTATATAAGAGGAGAAAAACTTCTCAAAGAATTACAATAAAGTGTTCACAAGCTTTCATTTAACTTTCCTACTATCCTAAGCAAGAATACCTGAGATATTTATAGATCCTAATTGACTTTAAAATTGGAGCCGAAAATTTAAATACCCTGAGATTTCAAAGTATGGGTGGTACCATCGTCGGCACCAATTGTACCACAATCGAACAGAGCCCGGGATTATAGGCTCAGTGCTACCACCACTCGAAATAAGTGGTACTACCATCGGTAGCCGGTAGTACCACCGCTTAAGAATTCTAAAAAAGTATGTTTGAGTAGTTTACATACCCTGAACTATACCATCTTTTGATCTGACCTTACCTTCTTCCATGTCAACGAAATGAGCCTCCCAATGGGCTCAAATCAACCTTAAATAAGGCTCAATGGTTCCTTAGTTAAGTTAGCATAGTTACACCCAATTAAGATTTAGACTACAATGATCATGACAAAGACGATGATTACAAGGTATAAATCTTAGGTTATCCGGCATGTCATTGGTTCATTCGAACCCTCGACGCATCATGCTCTCTTTCGGTGTTGATCCATCGACATGTTGACTCCTGCAACATTTAATCTTGATGCAATATCCATTTTTTTCAACCCAATGCTCGATCTTTGACTCCAGCACAACATATGATTTTATTGCTTCAATCGTTTTACCTTTTCATGATTGAAAATAGTTATGCATCACTTAAGCTTGAAAACATATTAGATTATAATTTCATCAATTGATTTCATCATTAAAATCTGAGATTTAATAATCTCTTCCTTTTTTATGATGATAACCAATTGATGATGGGGTTTTGACTCAACTCCCCCTATCTATATGTCATATCGAAATAAAATAAATTTGAATTCAAAAGGAATAATAACCTTTGAAATCAAATGAAACAACTTTGATCATAGTGATCATATGAAATATGTCATATCAAAATTTCATATATTGTGTATCATCATAATTTCATATCATCAAAGTATAACATGCACAATTTTAAAACATTTTAACTCGTCATCACTTCATGCATAATATTAATATGGCATATATACATGATATCAAAACATTAGAATTCTCAATCATTTTAGGCATATATACATGATATCAAAACATTAGAATTCTCAATCATTTTAGGCATAATACCATATTAGAATTTGTAATCATTTCGGGCACAATACCATTCATTACTTCATGATACCAAACATTCATCATTTCTCTCCTTTTGTCATCAATAAAAATGAGAAATGTTTAACAAGTATTTGAACTATGTGAGCTAGTATTTTAGCAAGTTTTACATCACTTTTAGAACATGCAAGTAGCAAGATGTAAAGTTAAGCAAAATTTTTACTTCTTGAGATGTGTAAGATAGCAACTTTTGCTTCTTGAAATGGGCAAGCTAGCACTTTTGGTTCTCTTGAGATGTGTAAGCTAGGATTTTAGCTTTTTTTGAGATGCTAGCAAGTTTCATAAAGAAAAGAATCAGTCATAAGTACTGAAAGTCTATGAATCAAAGCTCTATTTTTGTAAATAAAAAGAGGAAGGATTCATAGGAGATAATCTTCACATAAAATATCAAGTATACTAAAAGTCTATGAATCAAATTTCTTCTTTTGTAAATTACAAGGAGGAATGACATAAAACAATCTCTAAAGAAAACTCAATTTACAAAAAACCAAGAAATTCAAAAAAATATATAAGAGGAACTTATGCATTCGGAAGATTTAACATGCCTAATTCTCTTGTAATAAAATTAAACTATTCCTCATTCAATGGCTTTGTAAGAATATCAGCTAATTGATGTTATGTATCAATAAATTCTAAAGATATATCATGGTTATTGACATAATCTCTAATAAAATGATGCATAATATCAATATGTTTATTTTGAGAGTATTGAATGAGATTTTTTTATTAAATATATTGCACTAGTATTATCATATTTTTAGGAATATTTTTAAGTAAATTTCATGACCTTCTTTTCATCTAAATAACTTATGCACAACATGCACCTATTGCTATATAGTCAACTTCCGATGTAGATAGTATGACCAAATTTTATTTTTTAGAAGATCAAGAGACAAGTGCATAGCTTAGGAGTTGGCATGTTTCAGATATGCTTTTTATATCTATTCTACATACAGCAAAGTCCACATTGGCATAGGTAATTAAATCAAAATTTTCAGATTTCGGATATCATAATCCTAGATTTGGAGTTCTTTTTAAGTTTCTAAATATTCTTTTAGCTACCTTGTAATGAGATTATTTATGATTAAACTAAAATTTTGTACATAGGCCAATAATAAAAATAATATTTAGTATAGTTGCAGTTAGATATAACAAACTACCTATCATTCCTCTATAAGTTTTTTGATCAAAGACTTCACCTTCATTGTCCAAATTCAATTTTTGTAGAGGTACTCATAATTGTATTTATAGCCTTAGAACTATTCATATTAAATTGTTTTAACAAATCCAATGTATAGTTAGTTTGACCTATAAAAATACCATCGTTTCAATTGCTTAATTTATAATCCTAAGTAAAAAAGTTAATTCGCCCATTAAGTTCATTTTGAATTCTTAATTCATACTTTTGGAAAAAAATTTAGATAAAGTTTCATTTGAAGAATTGAAAATGATATTATTAACATAAATTTGAACAATGAGAAAGCTATTTTCAACATGTTTAATAAAAATATCATATCAACCTTGCATTTCAAATAATCATTCTTAATAAGAAATGAGCTAAGTCTCTCGTACCAAGCCCTAAGGGCTTGTTTCAATTCATATAGAGCCTTATATAACTTAAACACATGGTTAAGAAAAATAGCATTCTCAAATCAGGACGATTGTTCAACATAAACTTCTTTGGAAATAAAGTCATTTAGAAAAATACTTTAATATCCGTTTGAAATAATTTAAAATTATTATAACAAGCAAAGGCAAGGAGTATCCTTATGGTTTCTAATCTTGCCACAAGAGTGAAGGTTTCTTCATAATTGATACCTTTTTATTGTTTGAAACCTTTGGCAATTAATCTATCCTTGTTTCGAATCACAATACTAAGTTCATCTTGCTTGTTTCTAAAGACCCATTTAGTACCAATTACTAAACGATCACTATCTAGGAACAAGCTTTCATATCTTATTTCTCTCAAACTGATTTAACTTATCTTACATTACAATAACCTATGAATCATCTTTTAGGGCTTCGTTAATGCATTTTGATTCAATTTGACACAGAAAGTTAGTATTAGCACAAAAAATTTTAAATGAAGAGCGAGTTTTAACCTCTTTTGATGTATCTCCAATGATTAGCTCCTTAGAATTGGCATCTACATGCTTCCATTCCTTAGGTAAGGATTCTTTGGAAGAAGATGCATCCAAGTTGCTTATGGAAGGAGGGTTTTCATTCAAATTTAAAGCATCGAAATTATTTTTCTTAAATTCAGAAAACTCATTAAAAATAACATGAATGAATTCCTCAATAACTAAATTTCTTTTTATTAAAGACATAATAAAATTTTGAAATTAAGGAATAACCAAGAAATATCTTCATCAGATTTTGCATCAAACTTTCCTAAGACATCTTTTTCATTCAAAATAAAATATTTACAACAAAAAAATTTTAAATGTGTTATTGGATTTTTAATTTTTTCATAATTCATAAGGAATTTTGAAAAATAATAGTCTTATGAGACCCCTGTTCATGACATAGTATGCCGTGTTAACGGCTTCGACCTAAAAATACTTGGGTATGGTATGTTCGTTTAACGTGGTTCTTACCATCTCTTGTAAGCTCATATTTTTTTTCTTTTAACTACTCCATTTTATTATGAATTTCTTGGAGTAGTAAAATTATGGTTGTACCCATTCAACTCATAAAAATTTTAAAAATCATGATTTTGAAACTCACCACCGTGATTACTACGAGTAGATAAAATCATAAAACCCTTTTCGTTTTGAATAAGTTTATAAAATTTTAAAAAATATTTAAAGCAATCACTTTTGTGTGCCAATAAGTATGCCCAATTGTATCTACTATAATCATAAATAATAATAAAAGTGTATTTACTACCTCCTAGATTTGTTGTATCAATTAGTCCAAATAAATCCATATGGATCAATTGTAGTGGTCTAGAGGTGCTTATTTGATTCATTGACTTGAAACTACTTTTTATTTATTTTCGTAGTTGGCATGCATCACAAACTTTGTCTTTGACAAACTTATGCTATGCATTCCTCTTACTAGTTATCTAGTTAAAATTTGAGAGATTAGTTTCATGCTAGCATGACCTAATCTCCTATGCCAAAGTCATGCATCATCGTTTAAAATCAAAAAATATATTTTATCACAAAATCATCAATATTAATAGTATACATATTATTATTTTTTAAGACAATCATAGATCTATTTTTATTTGATATTTTAATTATACAAGCATTAGATTCAAATTTGATGATATATCCTTTATCACACAATTGACTAATGCTTAGTAGATTATATTCTAAACCATATACTAATAACATATCTTCAATCAAGAGGTTTGACTTATTATCTATAATTATTTTGCTAATAATTTTTTCATTGTTGTTGTCTCCGAAGGTGACATATCCTTTGTCTTGGCTAGTGAGCTTAGAGAAATGTGTTAGATCTCTGATCATATGCCTGGAGCATCGACTATCAAGATATCATTTTTTGCTCCTGGCCTTTAATTGAAGACATACCTACAAGAGAGGTGGTTTTGATTTAGGTACCCATTTAGCCTTGGGTCCCACTTGAAAAACTCTACATAATTTGACTAATGGTATTGAGTTATTTATTGTTCCTTTAGGAACCCAAACTAATTTATGTGCACTATACCTTTTAAATGCATATCTATAGGCACAATGTCGGAACCTACCACAAATATTATATTTATTTTTGAGTGAAAAATATAATGTGGGTCCTTTAGCGAAGATAGTTAGCTTTTGTTGAGTGTTACTCATAGAACCAATTTCTTCCTTTCTATGAACATAACCCTTACTAGCAAGGATCATGTTTAAGGATTTGTTGCTTATTTTAAAATTTTCTAATGTTTCTTATAGTAAAATATTTTCTTTCTTGAGTGAATCTAATTCTTCATACTTAGTGTAAGGAGCTAACATAAAATCATCATACTCATTTTTTATTTTTTATAAATTAACAAGCAAGAGAAGCATTAATAGTTTATACTTTTATTAACTATTTTAAAATTATCAAACAAGTCATTAAAAGCATTGAATAATTTGTCATAAGATAAAGAATATTAGTTTAAGTTACATGCCTTGTTGCCAAATGTCATTAATGTGTAATTTGTAACTTTTTCTTTTGTTGGTTGGCTTCTTGTCTTCGGATGTACTTGAGTCCCCCAAATTGTTTTGAGCACTTTCTTTTTTTTTTTATAGCTTCTTCTTCACTTGGGGATATTCATTTTTGAAATGTCTCAATCTTTTACAATCATAGCATATTATTGAGTCCTTTTTATGTTTACTTTTGTTCTTAGTATCTTATTTTGAAGAACTTATCAAGTCCTTGATGACTTACGAAATGACACCTATGCCTCGGCCTATTACATTTATAGCAAGTTATTATGTTCTTTTTTTATTTTTTTATTCTTATATTCATGTTTTATGGACTTTTTAAATTTCTTGTGAAAAGTTCAAAGTCATCCAGGTCACTTGAGCTTTCACTCAGGTAGTTTTCCTTTGTTCTAAGTGTCAAATCATTCATGTTCTTTGGAAGGTTATTCTTATGTTGATCATATGTTATACATGTCATTTCGTAGGTCATCAAGGACCTGATAAGTTCTTTAAGTAGAACATTATTTAGGTCATTTGCTTCTTGTATTACCATTACTTTAGATCTCAACTTTTAGGAAGGGATCTTAGTATTTTATTTACAAGTTCAAAATTAGAAAAACTTTTTCCAAGTGGTTTTAAACCATTGATGACATTCGTAAAACAAATGTATATGTCTCCAATGCTCTTAGTTGGTTTCATATAAAACAACTCATAGTTATGTACCAAAAGATTAATTTTTGACTCTTTGACTCTACTTATGCTTTCGAGTGTCTGTCAAATCTCATATGCAGTTTCACATACAGAAACTCAATTAAATTTATTTTTATGAAGAGTAAAAAACAAAGCGTTCATCGCTTTAGCATTCAAAAAGAAAGTCTTCTTCTCCAAATCATTTTATTCGTTCATTAGTTTGGAAGATGTTTTAAAACAGCTTTCAATAATATTTCAGAAATCGAAATCCATAGAAAGTAAGAAAATTCTCATTCTAGTTTTTCAATACGTATAGTTTATCCCATTGAACATAGGAAGACGAGTGATAGAAAAACCCTCTTAATTGCTGATAAAAGCTATCTCTCTTGGGGTTTAAACCAAATAAAGAAAAACCTTGCTATGATACCAATTAATAGGATGAAATCAGCAAATGGGGGGTGGGGGTGGTGAATTAGTGCTTTTGAAAAACTTCCATCGATTTGAAGATTTGTTCAAAAAAGCTTGTAACGAAAAAGCATTTAAACTTGAAAATAATTGTAGAACTGTAATGAGCAAGTAAAGTAATTCGCAAAGTGATTAAATAGCAAAGAAAGAAGACACACTAGTTTTATAGTGGTTCGGTCATCGTGACCTACTCCACATCCGATTCCTCCTCCGTTGAGGTCACTGTCTTCCACTATTGATCTTCTTTCGATGAGTAAAGATCAGCCATCCTTTTACAGCTCTATTCTCCTTTTCACAAGTTTAGGATATAACCTTTATAATTTTTTTCAACCGTCCTTAAACATAAATCACACTTAAAGATGAGGAGGGAAACTTCTTGAGGAATTATAACATAGTTTTCATAAGTTTTCATTTAACTTTCTTGTTATCCTAAGCAAGAATAGTTGAGGTATTTATAGACCCCAATTAGCTTCAAAAAATTGGAGCTAAAAATTTAAACACCTTGAGATTTCAGGGTACCGACGGTGCCACTTCTCGAAATATATGATACTACCGCCAATTGGTGGTACTACCATCAAAAGCTAGTGGTACTATCACCCAAGAATCTTGGAAAAGTATGTTTAAGTACGTTTCATATCTTAAGTTATATAATCTTTTGACCTAGCTGTACCTCCTTCCAGGTCAACGAAATGAGCCTCCTAATAGGTTCAAATCAACCTTAATTAAGACTTAATTAAGGCCTAATAATCTCTTAATTAAGTTAATATGGTTATACCCAAAACTAACTTAATTAAGATAGACTACAATGATCATGACAAAGATGATTATAAGGCATAAATCTTGGGTTGTCCTGCACGTCATTGGTTCATATAAATCCTTAATGCATCATACTCTCCTTCAGCGTATTGCTCGATCCATTGATATGTTAATTCCCACGACATCTGATCTTAAGGCAATGTCTAATTTTTCTGGCTCGATGCCCGATCTCTGACTCTGGCACAACATATGATTTTATTGCTTTAATTATTTTACCTTTTTATGATCGAAGATATTCCTGTATAACTTAAGCTTGAAAATAGATTAGATCATACCTTCATCGATTGATTTTATCATCAAAATCTAAGATTCAACATTTAAAAAATAGAGTATAAATATTTTAAATATTAAAAAAATCTATCATATCTCAATAAATCTCATCATCATCTAATCTAAATCTTTATATTTTATTTTATCTAATCTTAACTATTTGAATTAGTATAATATACCCTCTTAATTTAAATAGTTATAATTGAAAATTATATTTGGAATATAAATTCTTTTTCGCCAAAGCTTTTGATAAGCTAATCCATGGTGCTACAATAGTCGTCTTATGCTTCTCCTCATTCATATATTCTTGAGAATCTTTTAGGCCTATTACTTGAACTTTTTCTCTTTATCAGCCATCTTTGAGGATCTGGTGGAAGCTCTATATTTGTAGAGTTGAATTCTTTTGGATGTAGAGGATTCCTCTGTCTTTTATTTCTTTTGGTTTTCTTCATATTCTCATAAACATCTATCATCACTGTATGTGTATCGTCCTTGTTATCCTTAGAGTTTAGGTCTCATCCTTTTTTTGTGTATGTGTCTCATCAACTATAGTTTTCCAATTATTATGACTTGCACTATATAAGATAGCTTATAGAGATCCACAAAAATTTAGATGATCATAACTTTTATGTCATAATATCGATATAAGGAGTAGCATTAGAAAAATCTAAAAATAATGAGGGAAACAATTTATTTTTTATCGTCCTTGCAGTTATTATCAATTTTTTAATTTTTTACATAAATCAAATATTTTTTATTATGAAAAATAACATAATATCCTTTTCTCATTAGTTATCATATACTAATGAGATTTTGTTTTAAACCAAGAATAAACATCACAACATCAATAATTTTTTTACCAGATTTGGTGTTCACAATAATTATTTATTTTCCTTTCACTTGAATCTTGTTGTCATTTCTCATATGCATAGTAGATCTAATCATCAAGTATTTTGATAGAACCTTAGTGAATTCTAAGCTTGGGATAATCTCTATATGGGATCGGCCTCCTTGGAACTCTATAAGGGTTCCACCCTCCAAGTTGCTGCTCAAAGGCTGCTGAAAGGATTCATCTATTCATGAAGAAAATTGGCTGATTACAAGGCTATTTATAGACCTTCGAATCCTAACTCCTAATAGGACTCATATTCCAATATTCCTATTTCTAACAACTCCTACTCCATTTCTAAGAAGTGACTCCTACTCCAACTCTAAGAATTAATTACTAGTCAGCCCAACTATGGGTGGTCGGTGGTTAGGACTACTAATCCTCTTCCAATTTGGCCATAAGCCTCCTCCTCTTTAACCCTAACCCTAGCCGACCCCTTTAACTATAGTAGGGGGTAGCTAGCTAGGGTTAATACAAGCTCAATGCCTACCCAAGACCCTTATATAGCCGACCCCTTTATCCATTAATAGGGGCGGCTAGATAGGGTTCTATATGTGTGTTTTCTTAATAAATTCAAAATTAGAACTCTATTAGCTGGAGTCTTAACAGACCCGTCCTCTTCAAATCAACCCTGTCCTCGAGATTAACGCTCTATGAACTTTGGGAATTTAATTTTCAAGTCATCATAATCCTCCCATGTGGCATCTTCTATAGGTAGATTTACCCACTATACTAGCACCTCAATAGTGGGTCGCTGTTGTTGAGTTATGATTCGTCAATCAATGATGGCACTCGACTAGATCTGGAGTTCTCCTTGGGCTATAATATCTGGCAAGTGGTTCTGGGCTGTCTCATTTTGTCTGAACTGAGGCTTCAAGCACGACATATGGAAGACTAGGTGAATCTGGGAACTAGCGAGTAAGTTAAATTTGTATGCCACTGCTCCGATACACTCTATGCTCTTATAGGGTCTATAGAACCATGTTGAAAGCTCCATGGATGCCCTAGTCTGGACTGATGTTAGCTTGTATGGTTGGAGCTGAAGAAAAACCCGATCTCCTACTACAAATTCTCTCTCACTTTTGTGCTGATCATACTGTTGTTTCATACTTGCCTAGGCTGCAGTGAAATTATCTTTTAGCAACTTCAAAATTGTATCCTTGTCCTTGAGCTCCCTGTCTACATGTTCTACTTTAGATGTGCCCAATATTTTAGGATTACAAGGGGTGGTCAGCCATACATAGTATCATAAGGAGTACATTTTGTCGACGAATGATAAGTCGTATTATACCACCACTCGGCCCAAGGAAGCTACTTTGTCCACTCCTTTGGTCGATCACTGGTGAAGCATCTTAGGTATGTCTCCAAGCACCCATTCACCACTTAAGTTTGGCCGTCGGTTTTTAGACAGTACGTCGTGCTCATCTTCAATTTAGTGCCCTGCAATTTGAATAATACTATACAAATTTGCTGGTGAATACCCTATCACGATCACTTACAATAAATCTTGGTATCTCGTGCAATTTTATAATATTCTCCATAAAGAATTCGAGCAATGCTAGAAGCAGTATAGGGATTGCAGACAACACAAAAGTGGGAATACTTTATAAGGCGAATAACCACAATAAGAATTGCACCTTTTTCTTGTGATGAGGGTAGCCCTTCGATGAAGTCCATAGATATATCGGTCCATATCGAGTCCAGGATGGGTAGAGGTTGCAGCTTTCCGGGGCTTGCCACTGCCTCTTCTTTATGTTGTTGGCATACATTACATTGTGCTATAAATTTAGTAATAATATTTTTCATCCCTACCCAATAAAAATTTTTCTTAATTCTCTTATAGTTCTAAGGAATCTAGAGTGTCTCGCTACTGATGTGGAATGCATCTCTTGAAGGATAGTTTTTATGCAAGTAGAATTCGGTGTAAGTACAATACGTCCCTTATAGCGTAAATTTTTTGAATCCCAACTGTAATGGGACAAGGAGCTCTATTCTTTCTCCAATTTTTTTATGATCATACTAGTTTCCAGATCATCTCACCATTCCTCCTAATATCCTCAAGGAAGTCGCTAGTTGGAAGGGAGACGACCGAGAATTCAGCTTGCTCGGGTAATCACAAAAATGCATCTTTAACAATATTTTCTTTTCCACTTTTGTAAGTTATTCAACAATCATACCTAAGAGGCTTTGTTACACATTTTTTGCTATTTGGGGGAGGATATCTTCTGCTCCAAAAAATATTTTAGGCTCTTGTGGTCGGTCTTGATTTGAAAGCATCGCCCAATCAAGTATGATCTCCATTTTGCTATCGCATGCACAATCATAAGCATCTCCTTGTCATAAATAGTTATCTTTAGATAGGAAGGAGATAATGTCTTACTGGTGTAAGCGAGGGGGCAGCCATCTTGCACTACAATAACACCAATTTCAACTCTGGAAGTGTAAGCTTCAATGACAAAAATTTTGTTGAAGTCGGGTAGCACTAGTACGGGCGTTATTGTCATGGCTGCTTTAAGTTCATTGAAGATGGTAGAGGCTTTGTCCAACTACTAGAAAGTATCTCTTTTTAGTAAGGATTTAAGGGGGATAGTGATCTTTTTATAGTCTTTTACAAACTTGCGGTAGTAGCCCGTTAAACCAAGGAAGCCGCACAGTAATTTTATGTTCTTCGGGGTCGACCAACCTTGCATTACTTCGATTTTGGAAGGGTTCACCACCACACCTTCCTTTGATATGATGTATCCAAGATACTCCACCTTATGTTGAAGAAAGCTACACTTCAATTTTTTAACAAAAAGAATATACTTTCGAAGAATCATCAAAATAAGTCATAAGTGCTCAAAATGACTCTCAAGAGAAGGGCTATAAATAAGGATGTCATAGAAGAAAATCAATATGAACTTACGAAGATAACTCCGAAAAATATCATTCATAAGGCTCTGGAAGGTGGAGGGAATATTAGTGAGACCAAAGGGCATTACCAAAAATTTATAGTGGTCATTATGCGTTTGAAAGGCACTTTTTGGTATGTCTTTTTCGCACACCCATATTTGATGATATCTGGATCGAAGGTTCAGCTTTGTGAAGATTCATGCTCCATTTAATTCATCAAGTAACCTATCCACTACTAGAATATAATATTTGTCTTTGACAGATATGCCATTGAGAGCTCGATAGTCGATGCACATTCGTCATGTTCCATCCTTCTTTTATACGAGGAGCATCGGCGAAGAGTAGGGGTTGCAACTTGGCTGAACGACTCATGTTTCAAGCATCTTCTTTACGATCTTCTCTATTTCATCCTTTTAGAGGTGAGGATAGTGATATGATCGAGTGTTTACTGGTGGTTTGCCCGAAAGAATCAGAATATGATGATCATGCCAGCGGGTAGGAGGTAGGCTACATGGCTCGACGAATACATCTGAAAATTCAGCAAGCAAGTGGAGCAAGTTTAGGTCTTCAAATTTTGTTGGCTCCCCCATAGGTGTAAAAACCTTCTCCATTCATTGCATGCAAATCGTCGTTATGTCACTCCTACATTTCCCACGCAGTATCACCTGTTTCCCTTTGCTGTAAAAGTTCATAATTAATTTTAAAAAATTTCAGGAAACATCACCTAATGTGATCAGCTATTCGATGCCAAGTACGGCTTCATAATCATCTAGAGGAAGGAGGAAGAAATCTACAATTATCTCTTGATCCTGTAGCAATAGTTTCACCTATGGGCACCTGCAATCACACTTCACAATTCATCCGTCGGTGACCTTAACATCAAACCTGCTGCAATCCTCAATAGATAAGACCATCTAAATAGCAACATTACTATTCATAAAATTATTAGTGCTCCCGATGTCGGTGATCGATTGTTGCTTTAGAAGTCCTCCCACTTTCCTCATATGCGGGTTCGCATAGCCGGCAAGAGCATGCATTGTAATATCAACCGGCTGTTGTTCTTCATCTGTGATCTTTTCCTCATGCTCCTAGACCTCCTCCGCCATGTCTTCAAGGGGTTTAATTAGTAGGAGGTGCCCCTTCTTGCAGCGATGATCGCGTCTCCACTGTTTGTTGTAATGCCAATAAAGTCCCTTTGTTGATCTGTCACGTAGTTCTTCTCTCGTCAATTTTTTTGGCAGTGAAGGATGGCTGGGAGCAGGAGGTCTATATGCCTCTAGCCTAGGAGTGGTTCTAATCCTCTGAGTATCTTGGTTGAGTCGTTCTTCTTGTATTTGGGTGAAAGAAATTGTAGCTATTATGGTGCGGGGCTACCGCGCCTTAATCTCTCCTTTAATCTCCAGTTTGAGTCCCTCAATGAATGTTCCTAACAATTATCAGTCAGTCCAATCACAAACAAGGTAGGATAACTTCTCAAACTTGGAGGTTTGTACTCTTAGATCATGGAGGTTTGTCGGATCTTTGTGAGTTGGCCATCGATATTTTCATACTCCATCGGTCCAAAGCGGTTCAGCAGTGCATTCTTAAATTGAATTCACGTTGGGGCCTCATGGTTGTATTTGAGCCAATTGTATCATGAAATAGCATCTTGTTCAAGGTGGATGATAGCAATGTCCACCATAAAATCATCTGATGTTCGATAGTAGTAGAAGTAACATTCGGCACGCGAAATCCACCTCGTCAGGTCTCCTTATTCCCATCGAGGGAAGTCCACCCTTATGCATGGTTGAAGCATGTTTGATGGCTATCCCTCCTTCTCTAGAGGTCTCTCTGAACTCTCTCTTCACTGGAATTTTGTTGGACTTTGTGGTTGTCCAATTTTAAATTCTGTAAACAAAGCGCACAACTTATCCTCCAAGCATGATTCAAGCCAAGATTCTAATGCCTCAAATTTGGCATCAATTGGGTCTTGAGAAGCCATGGCATATGCCTATAGATCAGAGATATCTTTGTCTTTTTTCTCTTGATGAGTCAATGGCATGGGATGGGGGAAGTTTTGGACAATAGATCGATTGTAGAGGGTTGTGGGTCCAAGGGTTTATTATTTTGGGCTGCGGTTTTGGGTGCTGTTAGGATTGTGAAAATAGATTATGATTATTATGTATTAAGGCTAGAGGGGTTCCCTAAAGATTTCTTAGTTAGTGATAGCAAGATGGTTAGGTTTTGGTAGGTTAAGGAGAATAAGAAAGACAAAGGTGCAGTAATAGATTTTTCATCGAAAAGATTCCAACAATAAAGACGTAATTTCTCCCAGCAATTCACAACAAAGATTCAAGTAAAACTTAAGAGGAATCTACTGGTAAGGGAGAGGTAATGTCGTAAAAAATTTCATGAAAGAAAAAGATAATGAAAGATTTAGCAAAATCAAAGATCATGGGTATGAACTGCGATAGAATTTTGTGTCCAAAGTGCAATAGTTTAGATGTAAAAGATCAACAGTTTATATTGATAATTTTTTGACGAAACCAAAAGAAAATTTATTGTTATGAAGTGCCAAAGCCGTCTTTAAAATTTCGTGGAGATTTGGATAGAAAAAATATAGCAGCAAGATCAAATAAGTAGTGTTATATGGTTGAAATTATGCAGTGCAACTTTCGTCATAGAGATAGAAACTTTACGATAAAAAATTTATGCAACAAAATAAGAATAATTTTTTTGGGTATTTAGAATAAGGATAACTAAATTGCAGTAGCAATAAGATTTGCAGTAAGATAGGAAATCAGAACTTGTTGCAATTCACAGGGAGATCAAAGGATGATCCGAGATGGTGGAGATGACGGTGGAATTCGACGATGATCTTTAAGCAATTGTAGGAATTGTTTTGGGTGGCTGTGGAAAGATGATGGATGGATGTGGAAGGGCAGCGAGATGCCAAGAACACTACTGTAATATCAAGTGATAGAACCCTGGTAGATTCTAAGCTTGGGGTGATCTCTATAAGGGATCAACCTCCTTGGAACTCTATAGGGGTTCCACCCTCCAAGTTGCTGCTCAAAGGCTACTGAAAGGATTCATCTATTCATGAGAAAAAGTGACTTATTAGAAGATTATTTATAGGCTTTCTAACTCTAACTCCTAATAGAACTCCTACTCCAAGACTCCTATTTCTAACAACTCATACTTCAGTTTTAAGAAGCAACTCCTACTCCAGCTCTAAGAATTAATTATTAGCCGGCCCAACTAGAGTTAGCTGGTAGTTAGGACTTGTAATCCTCCTCTAATTTGGCCTTAAGCCTCCTCCTCTTTAACCTTAACCTTAGCTGACCCCTTTAACTATAGTAGGAGGTGGCTAGCTAGGGTTTATACAAGCTCAACGCCTAACCCAAGACCCTTACTTAGCCGACCCCTTCATCTATTAATAGGGGCTAGATAGGGTTCTACATGTGTGTTCCCTTAATAAATTTAAAATTAGAACTCTATTAGCTAGAGTCCTAACACCTTTAGAACAAACTTGTATCCCATGTCATATAATTACTACATCTACTATTCAAAAATCAAACAGATCTAGAATATTCTTCATCAAATGCTATAAAGAAAATATTTTCTTCATCTCTTTTGTCATCATTATTTTTCTCATGATATGTTTAATTTTTGTTCCAATAGTCTTTTTCAAGATAACCATATTTTTTATAATAAGAACAGAAAGGAACATTTAGATTTTTATTTTTGTACTAGTAATTTTTTTCGATACATCAATTTTTTTACAATAAAAACATCTACGAGTTGATCGATCATGATTTCTATTATTTTGATCTTCCCTTGAGATTTAATTTCTAAGTTTTTCTTTTATTTATTTTTCTAATCTATCTTAATTTGAAAAGCATATTCCCTCATATGAACACCTATTCACTTTTGTTTATGAACTAAAAGATAATATATTAATTTATTAATAGACAATATACTTGTATCTTTAGCTTCTTCTATAGAAATTATATCAAATTTTGAAAATAAACTTCATAAAACTTTTTTAACTATAGTTTAATCTTTTAGATTTTCATCATAAGATTTCATTTGGTTCACAATAGAAGAGACTTTTAATAAGAATCAATGATAAATTCAAAATATTTCATTATAAGAGTTTCAAATTCACGTCGAAGAATTTTAAGATTTGAAATTTTTTATCATTTTTGTGACTCTAAATACAATTTTTAATATCTTCCAAGCTTCATGATTATGTGAAATAGGAAATGATCTATTACTTTTTATAGTATGTAAAAGGTTTTTACATCTTTCTACATATTTTTATTCATCTGATCTATTTGATATTTAGTAATTTTAGGTTCATGTAGATGAACAAAACCATTCTCTACCAAATTTCATAATCCATAATAAATAGAGTTTTTATCTTAATAGTCCAAAATTGATAATTATCACCTTTTAAGATAGAAAGAAGTTGGTAATGAACACTTACTTCAATGTCTGCCATCTTTTATTGTTTTATTTTTCTAGATCTACTAGTCTTCCCTTCTTTTTAATTGATGTATGTTGAATCTCGAACTTTGATGATGAAACCAATTGATAAAGTTATATTCCTATATGCGTTTGAGTAATGCAAGACTAGCTTCGATCAACGAGAGGTAAATCGATTAAAGCAGTAGAATTAGATGTTGGGTCAGAATTGAACATGTTAGAAGATTGGATGTAGGGTTAGAGGAATGGTTGACGTACTAGCAAAAGGATGTTGTGCCATGAGTTCAGGCATCAGGCCAGAAGGATCGGACATTGCACCAAGGAGATTAGATATTGCGGAGGACAACATGTCGATTAGATAACACACTACAAAAGAAGACAATGTGTCGAAGGTTTGGACGAAGCGTTAGATGAATCAATGACATATCATACAACTTAGTATTCTTATTTGTAATTGATTATTTGGATTGAAGTAGTTATGATTGTAATTGAGTTGGTTTTGGGTGTAACCATCCCAACTCAATTAAGGGCCCATTGAGCCTTGATTAAATCTTAATTAAGATTAATTTAAGATTATTAGGAGACTCATTTCATTGACCTAGAATGAGGTACAACCAGGTTAAGAGATGATATAGCTTAGGTATGAAAATTACTGAAAAATATTTTATCGATAATTCTAGGCGGTAGCATCGTTGTACTCTAGATAAAAATGAATTTAATCGGGTTTCAATATACGAAATTATGTATAATATTTAGCACACACTTGAAATCACACACGAAGGCACAAGTAGAGTCAAAAATTCTAAAATTAATCTTTTGATACATAGTTTTGAATTGTTTCGAATGGAACCAAGTGAAACCATTGGAGACATATGCAATCGATTTATGAATGTAGTCAATGGTTTGAAAGCACTTGGTAAAAAGTTTTGAATCTTGAACTTGTTAATTAAATACTAAGATCCATTCCAAAAAGTTAGGATCCTAAAGTAACAGTAATACAAGAATCAAATGACCTAAATAATTTTTTACTTGAAGAACTTATCAAGTTTTGATGACCTATGACATAACATGTATAGCACATGATGGACATAAGAATAACCTTTCAAAGAATAGGAATAACTCAACATTTAGAACAAAGGAAAACTACTCGAGCGAAAGCTCAAGTGACCTGGATGACTTTGAACTTCTCACAAGAAATTTTAGAAAGTTCATAAAACATGAATGTCAGAATAAAAATAAATAAAACAGAACATAATAACTTGCTATAAATTCAATCGTCGGGGTACTTTAAAAGTGAATGTCTCCAATTGAAGAAGAAACTGTAAAAGAAGAAGAAAGCGATAAAGGCAACTTTAGACCAATCAAGTGCATTCGAAAACGAGGAGCAAACAAGTAAAGATAAGGCTCACAACAACGAGATAAGTAACTCAAGCAAATCTTCTTTACCTTACAATAAATTACTTAATAATTTTCTTAAATTGATTGATGAAAAATATTAGTAAGAAATAAAAATTATTTTTTAAAATATATATGTAAGAACTTGATGGTTTTTATTTTTATAATAAATCTTTTAATTAAGGATAGTTTATGCTTAAATGTTTATGAATTTTTATGATAAAACTTATCTTTAGTTTTTAAACAATAATGGTATAAAAGTCTTGGGCATGTTATTGATTCTATTATTTCTAGTGATTTTGATGATTTGACAAGATAAATTTGAGTGATATCTTTAAAATTAGTCATGAACTTTCCATTGGTTTCTTGACTTGAGATTTTGAGATCTTTTATTTGTAATTCTATATTTTTATCTTAATCATGATATTGACTTCTTGATAATAACTTAATTTTTTTATGAATCAAGATCTATTATTACTTGTTCTCATATAATTCTCTTATCTTATTAAAGAGAATATTTGTCCAAATGCATCATAATGTTTCCCTTTTTTTTTTCAATACTCATAACTTGAGATGACATGCTTTGATATTTGGAACATTGTATACGTAACTTGATTTTTTCTATGTTTTGATACTCCCTTATATTTATGATTGTATGCCTTATGTTATGATTAGAGAATTAGTGTAAAAAAAATTTATACCATTGTGTTATTCTCTTATTTTTGACAATGATAAAGGGGGAAGTATTACTAGCTTACTCATCATAAAGAAAATCAAAACTTGCTAGCTTACACATTGTAAAGAAAGCACATCTTACTAGCTTGTCCATCGCGAAGAAAAGCAACTTGCAAAATGTTGTTATCTTAAGAGAATAAAAAATTTTACTTAACTTTACATTCTCAAAACTTGCTAGCTTATATGTTCTAAAGTGAAAAAAAATTACTATATTGCTAGTTGCACTTCTCCTTTTTGTTTATGACAAAGGGGAGAATGTATGATGATGATCATGCACGATGAAATTTTATTTTCCTTGGAATTAGCATGATTTTATGATGCATGCAATGATGTGATCAATTAATTCTTTCAATACTCATGATGCATGCAATGATGTGATCAATTGATTCTTTTAATACTCATGATGCATGCAATGATGAAATAGTCATGATTTTCTGAATTCTAAGTTTCTATCAAAATGACATATTGATAGGGGGAGTTTAGTTAAACTTCATCATCAATTAGTTATCATTATAAAAAAAATGGATTGTCAGATTTTAATGATGAAACAAATTGATAAAGTCATGATCTAATATGCATTTGATTGATGCAGGACTAACTTCGATCAAAGAGAGATAAATCGATCAAAGTAGAGCAATCAGATGTTGGGCCGGAATTGAACATGTCAGAAGATTGGACGTTGGGCCGGAGGAATGATTGATATATCGATAGAAGTACTTCGTGCCATGAGTTTGGGTATCAGGCCAGAAGGATCAAACATTACACCAAGAAGATCAGATATTGCAGAGGTAAATATGTCAATTGGGTAATACACCGTAAGAGAGGACAATGCATCGAAGGTTTAGATGAAATTTCAAATGAACTAAAGACTCTCATACCACTATTGGCTTTTATGTAGAACTTGAAAGAGAATGAGAAGTAAAAGAAACTAGGAGTCAATACTTTGGAGCAATCCAAGAGCATAGAGTATAAATATTTTAGAATACTAAAAAATCTATCATATCCTAATAAATCTCATCCTCATCTAACCTAAATTTAAATCTAAATATTTTATTTTTTATTTTTTAATTTTAATTATTTTAATGGAGAAGAAAGAAATGGGAGGCGGAGGAGGAGCAGGGGAGCCAAAGCAGGAACAGGGAGGCGGAGGCCGACGTTGGGGAGGACAAAGAAGAGTTAATATTAATAACTAAGGGACAGTCAATAATTACTGATAGTGAAAAAAGACTGCTAAAATCACTTTGTTCTTTGGATACCATTTCTGAGGGGAGATAGCTCGTGGAAGCAAAAATTGCAAAGGAACAGCAAGAGAGGGAAGAAGATCCAAAGCCTTTCTCTCCTAGTTTCTCTGCGGTTGATCCAAGAGTAAAAGTTCATATATACAACGATGCATGTAATATTTTGAGTTGTTCTTGGAAGATTTCATGTGCAACAATTCAGGATGGTTCGATAGCATGAGCTGCTGGCTGCAAGCTACAAGCTCATCGTGGAGAAGGCAAAGAGACTTAAGTTGCAGCAGTAAGCAGATGGTGATCCAATTGGTAAGCTTTGGTGAAGAACACAGGCAAGCACAGGTAGGTGGACAGGATGCTGCTCATCACACAAGCCCCAACAAGCATGTTGGTGATGACTATCTGCAGCTGGATTGCCTCCATTGGAGACGCGCCGCCCATTATGAGGCCGGTCATGGTCCCTGGCAGGGTGATGAGGCCGACGGTCTTGACGCTGTCAAGGTCCGGCGACAGCGCCACCACCAGCGACCTCGTCGCCTGCTGCATCGTCGCTTGACGAGGAGTTGCGCCGAGGGCCAACGCCGTTTCCACCTGTTCACAAAGAGTTGTCTCATTCATCACTCTAGCACAGAGGCAATGGAGATTCAGCGTCCTGTGTGGGTCATCGATTGAGCTGAGACCAACCAGGTTCCTCTGGGCCTTGATGTCTTCATGGAGCTGCTTCATCGTGACTCCGGTGACGGCCATTGCGTGACCAACCATCATCCCGGAAACAGGGATGAAGAACTGGGGAGTGAAAGGTAGAACATCCAATGCGATGGGCAAGAACATGGTCGCCGTTGTTCCAATCAAGATGGACGCTCCGGCAATCCACTTCCCGCGAGGTACGTGTGCCGCCCGCCTTCCTGCGGTGTAGCCAGCAACCGATACCTGTACAGAGCCACCAAGAACCATTGTTTGCAGAAGCCATGAAGGGAAGGGAAGTACATTTTTTTCTCATTTGTTCTTCTCTCGTGGATCAAACACATTAGGAAAAGATGAATCATACTGTATAATTCTTCAAACGTTTCTCCTATTTGTTTGATCTGTAAACCCTCATCACACTGATGTGAGATTCAACCCACAGGAGGGTGCTCCTGTCTATCATCTCATATCTTGGGTATACATGCAGTCTAAGATTGTTCCATCCCACAGAGCATATATTTTGTACTTTTATCAGTGGTTTGGGAGCAAAGCCCCAAATTGTGTTTTTCCATTGGAGCTAAAACACACAGAGAGAGAGAGAGAGAGAGAGAGAGAGAGAGAGAGAGAGAGAGAGAGAGAGGAGGGGGCAGACCATGAACAAGTAGGCAAGCAAAACCCATCCGGCATTCTTCTGGGCGAATATGAACTGAAGCACAAAACCAACAACAGAGAGCTGGAGGAAGGATCTCACAGTGGCATGAACCATCTCCCCTACAAGTCCAAGCTTTTGAGAGAAGGACAGGATCACTGCCATCACCACCACAGCCGTCGAGACCACAGGCTTGATCATCCCTCCGAGGAAGTCCATCCAAGAAGAAGACTGGCCGTAGAGATCCATGAATCGGAGCTAATCAAGGATGGAACGTGGAGAAGCAATAGGGGAGCGCCGAACTCTTCTCAACTCAGATCGCAAGTAAATAATTGAACAGTGATAAGAATCATAAACAACAAGAACAGCATGAAGTGGGATGGGGGCAGGTAAAGAGGCGACTGTTGTTCATGGTTTAGGATAATGTTTGTGGTTCATGGCAGAGATACTTGATCAAGAACAGTGATGACCATTCATCTACGATCAAATGGTTCACATACATTAAATCAACTTCATATGGAATGGCTTGATGTTTTGGTAGATTAGCTTTTTTGATAAGAAGCTGAAGCTGTCTTGTTGCTCTGCAGCCTATGTGCAATCCTCATGGAGATAATTATGTGGTTGAGATGATATTACATTCTGTAGAGTTGATTTATTGACATCATGGAGTGTTGGTTTCTACTGCTACAATATTTAATCCGTTCCTTATAATATATACTTGAGAATGACGCCATGACAGCAGCCAATGACATGAGTAAGACCTTCTACTTGCACTGCTACCCGATGACGAGGGCAAAAGAAGCCGTCGTCTCTAATCTGACACAGTCAAAGGTGTTCTTTTTTTTAGCATTGAAGTGTTGTTGCATCTTGGCCAAGTCTTCTCCTTCACCTGAACACATTAATGACACTGTGTATATACAGGCACCATAGTCTTCTCATTGAAGCCAAGACATCAGTTTCTTCTCCATCCATCGAGAGCAAGGAACATGAAGGGGGGCATGCCCCATGTCTACGACTGCCCATTCTCTTTTTATAGCTTAGTGCGGGTACTGCTTGTGCTGAGATTCTTATTGTTATATACTGTTGAAGGGGGTCCAAAAAACCTCTTAAAAATTAATTAGGATGATATTGCTTCAAAAGCACATCAGAATTATGCTGTGTTGATTACTTATCGCGTGCACCATTTCCTCTGTTTCTTTCTGAGAAGAAGCAGTATGTTGCACAGTTAGATTCAACGATCTGCTAACAAGCAACCATACGCATTCATCTATCTTTGCAGCAGAAGATAGTGATCGAAGTGCAGATAAAGTGCAACAAATGCCGCTCCAGACCCATGAAGCTCGTCGCTGCAACAGGTGAGCTGCTGAACATGGCGGAGAATGATAAAATTCATTCATCATATCATTTCATATATATTACCGGAAGTTTCCGCGATGTTGCCGCAGAAGGGGTTGGTTCTGGTGGTCGTCGGCCACGGCGTCGATCCTGCAAACTTAACATGCATCCTGAGGAAGAAAGTTGGCCATGCAAAAATACTCAAGGTGGAGAAAGCGAAGGAGCACAAGTTTGAGAGAGTGGTGCAATGGTATCCCAATGACCCACAGTGTTCTCAGGTGGTGTTGTATGATTGTGAAAGCTGCAGCTCCAACACAAATGCATGTTCCATCATGTAAACAATGTGTCATTAAGATCCCAGCATGTCCGCTTTGCTGGTTTGTTTTATGTAAGTGTCTGCTGAGGACATGATGTTGTTTGAAAGAAGTTGCGGAGGAGCTCCCTTACCTGCCTTTGAACTCATCTATTCGAGAGGAATGGTTGACGCTTTGAGTTACTCTACTATCTTTCTTACTAAAGCATTTAATGAACCTCTACTTTCTTTCTTACTAAAGCATTGAATAAACCTCGAAGATACCATACTTCTTTGCTTCGAAAACAGTACTTACTTTATACATTATATATTCTATTCTAAGTGAAGTGAGTTATGGCGGAATGCTTCTTTTGCGATCTATGGATAGTCCCATCAGTCATGAGAAAAGAAAGTACTACGGACCCTTCGATGGAGCGGAATCTTTACTTACATTCGAGGTCGGGAAGGTTAGCTTCCTACGAGAAATGATTATTAAGATTTCTTTACAGGATTAGGATTAAGAAGATGATTTCATAAGATTAAAATTCAAGAAAGAGATTTTGTTGTAGTAACGGGAGCAAATATTTTATTTTCATAAGCACAAGAATCTCAATATAATTTTTGAAACTATAAAAATTGAAATATTAAAGGTACCTAATTATAAGAGTAAACTATAATTAATCCACTATATATATATATATATACATATATACATATATATATATTTATATAAGAAGTTCAACTTAATTTTCACCATGGTTGAATATATAATATACAAAAGGTATTAGCAGAATGACATATATGATCAAATATTGGTTGTCTAGGGGATCTATATTATTTTTTACATTGTTTTCAGCAATATGAATATAAAGGCTCATTAAAATGTGTCATATGGTCTTATCAAATTCGTGCATCATATGTAAATTACTGTTTTATGGTGCTGTTGTGTTTCTTTCAAGAAACAAGAGGAAATAAAGGCTAGTTTTAGTGGCCTCATTAAATGTTGTCATTGTTATATAAGTATAGGTTGTCTTATAAAAGTATAGTAGCATAATTATAATTTTTATATCTACATTATTTTTATATTATCTATCAAATATATTAATAACATTATTATAATTTTTATACTTACATTGTCTACTATGATGCTTGTCAAATATTCTAAGAAGATAGAAGAAAAAAAATTTAATCAATTAGAATCTTTCGTTGTTGTGCCATATGTAAAATTCGCTACCAAAGGAAAAAAAAAAGTTAACTTTAAGTTCAACTTGATTGATGTACTACTACCAAGAGTCGATGATTTGAACTCGATAAAATCAATTCAAATGAATTAGTTATTATATCGATTCATATTATAATAAATGATATTTGGAGATCTGAATAGGAAAATATTATCTTGGACCTTCTATGGATGATTGAGCTATAAATAAATAGGAAAATATTTCCAGTACATATTCACCTGCAAGATGTAGTTTGAAAAAGGATAAGGAATATTTTCAAATAAAGTTTGAAAAATCTTGTGTATATGCTTTTGGGTTGAAATGATAAAATTTTATATGATCTTTATGTATCAATCCTTAATCCAATGGTAGCCACACTTCAATCTTCTATGTCTATGCAATTATGTAAGTATATAAAATGTAGTCCAAAATTTTTATTAATCCCTCATATTATGTCTTAAAATTAAAATCATCCCTCGTACTTTAAAACACATCTAAGTGATCTCGTACTATGCCTCAAAATCAAAATCATCCCCCGTATTTTACTCATCTAAGTGACACCCCGTACTATGTCTCAAAATCAAAGTTATCCCTCGTACTTTAAAACTCATCTAAGTAACCCACGTACTATGATTTCGCATCAAGGTAACCTCTTCTATTAGAAATAAGGTTCCGTCATTAGGTAAAATAATTTAGGTGATTATTTGTTAATAAAATAATTTAAAACTCAAAAAATATATATTTTTATCTTAAAATAATTTAAGGTTATATTTTTATTTATCAACAAAATTATAGAAATTACAAATCTCGAGCAAAGAAAAAAATTAAAAAGTAGAAATACAGTGTAAAGATGAAAAATTGAGGGCGATAAAGATTGATGAAGAAATACAAAGATTTGAGTTGCAAAAAAGAACGCCGATAAAGGTTGGAGAAGAAAGAAAGAGAGGAGAAAATTGATTAGGGCTTCGAGACTATTTAGTTATCATCCTCAAATAAAAATAATCTTATAAATTATTTTACCTAATAGTGTAATCTTATTTCTAACAAAAAAGATCATTTTGATATGAAATCATAGTACATCGGGTCACTTAAATGAGTTTTAAAGTATGGAGAATAAATTTTATTTTAAGACATAGTATAGGGTCACTTAGACAAGTTTTAAAGTATGAGGGGAGACTTTGATTTTGAGACATAGTACGGAGGGTCAATTAAATGAGTTTTAAAGTACAGGGGGTGATTTTGATATGAAATCGTAGTACGAAGTATCACTTAGACGAGTTTTAAAGTACGGGAATGACTTTAATTTTAAGGCATAGTAAATGGGGTCAATAAAAATTTCGACCTAAAATGTATCTTCTATTTCGGTCCTGAAAAAATAATTTGATAAGTTTTCTTAATCAATTAAAAATTAATGATTAGAGTATCTAATCTCATATTAATAAATTCTTGGATCCAAACATTTTAAATTTATTTTTAAAATCTTTTTTTTCAACTTGTCTAGAAACTAGATGGGCCAACCAAACCAGATCTTGATGGTAACAAAACGAAAGGAATTATTTTCTTCCTTTTTTTAAAAAATAAAGGCATTTGCTTAGCTAGCGTTTTTGTATATCATAGTTATATGTAAGAAATCAAAACATCATATGGCGTATTTTTTTGGTACCTAAGTTACTTTTACAGCTTACTAAATACTAATTTTCCTCTAGTATTATGCAAGATGAGTGCTCCATTCGATAATTATAAGGTATCAAACATGATATCATCTTTGTGTACACTTTTCCTTGGCTTAGAATATACACTAAAATCACTCTTTTAGATAATTAAGTGACACTGCGTTTATGTTTGGGCACATATAATTTCAGTATATAAAATATATATTCTGTGCCAATTTTGAACAAATAATTTATTAATTTCCATTAATCAATAAAAAAAGTGATTAGAGTGTCTAATCTTCTGTAGTAGATTCTTGGATCCAAATACTTTAGAATTATTTTTAAAATATTTTCTTTTTATAATTTTGAGCACACTTATTTTGATCTTTAATGACATAATTAAGACTAGAGTTGGACAAGAGACTACGTCTTAATGGTAAGGTCAAATCCTTTTTCTCAAAGTCTTTACGAACTAAATTAGTCATGTCAAATCTTCATGGGAACAAAACTAAAGGCAATTCTTTTCTTACTTCTCTCTATCTCTCTTTTACTTTTATAGTGGCATATATTCAAAACCTTATATAACATATTTTTTAATTTATAAAATATTATTTTTGCCCTTTAGTATCATTGAAGCTGAGATCTCCATTAGATAATTGTAATCAATATGTCTCTCTTTATTTTGCCTAGAGTTTAAACAACACTTATACACTATCCTTTTTTTTTGAAAATTAATTTAAATCATGCACTTGAGCTTTAATTACATGTCTTTGAAATCATTTGATCAGCTAATCACAATAATTATCATCACTCACTTCGATGATGTCATAGCATTTCCACTATACTGCTTTGTCGAAGAGAAAGCAGACTCTTCAAAGCTCCCATCTCCCTCTCACTTTATTCAAATGCCAAGCTCCCTTTGTGAGTCACCAACCACACCATGGCCCATTCCCTCCTTCAAAAGCTTCTTTCCTCTTTGCCTTCCATAGTCCTTAAGAAACCATCTCACCTCATTACTTCGTCCCAAGGTGTTTCTCCCCCACACTCCTCCGCAGATGCCGCCTCATCTCAGCTTCCCTTACGGCCACCGACCTCCGAAGTCGGCCGCTGCACCCATGAAACCAGGGTCATCGGCGCTGCAGGCGCCACCGGTGTCGGAGTTCTATGACTCGCGAACGAGGATGCAACGCCTCCTCCAACCCCACCACAAAACGAGCCCCTTCATATGGTGTGGTGCAGTCGTGTGCGTCGTCTTCAGTCTTCTCCTCATCCTCGCGGGGGTCATCACGCTCATCATCTTCCTCGTCGTCAAGCCGAGGAACCCATCGCTGGATCTGAGCGCCGCAAGCCTCAACACCATCTACATCGACTCCTCCACGTACCTAAATAGCGACTTCACCTTCCTCGCCAACTTCTCCAATCCAAACTACAAGATAGACTTCAGGTTCGAGTACTTGGGCGTGGAGCTGTACTTCCGCGACCGGCTCATCGCGGTCCAGGCGGTGCAGCCTTTCACTCAGCGGACAGGCGAGTCGAGGCTGGAGTCGGTGCACATGGTTTCCAGCGAGGTGCCTCTTCCACTTGGCCTTGCCTTCGAGCTGCTGCAGCAGGTGACAAGCAACAGTGTCGTGTACAGTATTAGGGGGACCTTCAAGGTGAAGGCAATTCTGGGCCCAGGCCACTTCTCTTACTGGATCTACCCTCGCTGCGACGTTGAGCTGAGTGCTCCTCCAAATGGCGTGTTGGTGGCAAAACGTTGCAGAACAAAGTCTTGAAGATTATACATGCATAGTTCCGTCTTCTTCTCCTGCTCTTTCATGCATTGGTTTTGATCAAACATACGCACACTTGATGATGATTGTACTGATGTCAGGTATCTTTTTTCCTTGACCTGAATGATGCAGTCAGAGCATGAACATTCATTTCTTGTTCATAATAGTTTTGTCATTGAAGACCAAATCCTTTTGTTTATCTTACAGCAATAGGAAAGAACAACTTGTGCTTTGTGTTCATCTAAATCTTGGAACAGCTCCACTGAAAGTTCAGATTGGGAAAGTTCTGCTGTGTTTATTAGTCCAAGCAACTTTATCAAAGGTACCCTTAGAGTACGATCGATGTTAGACACAAGGTGTGTTCCAAATGAACCTTGAGCTCTCGACTGATGCCACCAACATGACTTGGTGGGATGTCTTTCCCAAAAAACATTGCTTAGTGGATGGCACACAGCCAAAGAAGTTTAAAGAATTCAACTGTATTTGGAATTGTTACTTAGCTGAAGGGGTTAGAAATATGGCTTATGGTATGTAATTAGTTTATTTTTATTATTTATATTTTAAAAATTATATTAGGATTTGTATACTTATAAAAGTAAAATACTTAACCCTATTTTTTATCATATCATCGATTTTACTAACGAAAATACTATATGTATTTAGTGATAAACTAAATTAAAGCTGAGTCAGTGCTAGTTGTAGGTGCTACAATCACGTGAGTAATATGACACTTGTGATATGTTGTGATAATCTTTTTACTTATCATTATTGATATTTTTTTATATTATATATTATGTCGATGTATATTGTGATGTTCTTAGATCTGTGTAATGAGAATCAAATCGTGATGAGATCATATAATGAGACTAATTCATGTTTAAATATAGATCCTAAATTATCTCGATTATAGGTTACACAAGAGGGATATCGAGATAGCTGGACAAATCGGTGTGTTATATACTCGTTTATATGATGGAGGTAGTTGGTCTCATAGCTGCTCGTGTGGGGACACTAGAGGTACAATGCATATACTCATTAGAGAATGAGTTTAGTTATTGATCCCCTCAAGCGTAGCCCCTATATTATTAATTCTTATGGATAAGATCAAATAAGAGCCAATAATTAATTATTTGATAGAGTTTCACTAATCTAAATGACTTAGGTAATTGGATAGAGATCTAATACATAGTAGGGCAGGATCCATTATAGTTAAGCTGCATGCACCTCTATAAATAGGAGGAACTTCAGGGTTCACTCCTAGTGGTCGCCCCTCCTATTATTATCCTCAGCCTCCTCTCCTCCTCCTTGGCCCGACAACCTTGTAGTGTGCGTGAAGAGGTAGCTCCCATAGCAATCTTAGGAGCATCGTCACCTCGTCTGTCGTGTGGATCACTACTAGAGAGGAGCACATGAATTCTCTTTCATCCTCTTCATCGAACTTAAAACTTTCAAGGATGTACGATCTCCCTAGTTAACACATCTCACATGATATGTGTGGTTTTTGATTTTGTATTTTGTCGCGCACCAATCATCGCACAACGACTAAGAACTTGACTTTGAAAATTTTGGTTTTGTTTTTTTTTTTTCGTTTTTCGCTATGTATGAGATATCGATTGAAGATTTCCCAATAGTGGTATCAAAGCCAAGTTCATCGTACAATGATTGGCTTATAAACTATATGTGATGTGTTCAATCACATATAATTGTTTTACATATTCTTGCTACGTTTTTGATATAGTTTTTAGATCCAGAAAGTGCCTTATCTTTCTAGTTGAAAGGTGCTTTAGAGTGATTTTTCAACATTAAAGTTGTTGACGCGAAAGGGGCAGCAACTGTTACTGCCCGACAAATTGGCCAAAGGTTGCTACAGAGAGTTAGCACGAGTGCAAAGGTTATGGAGGAGCCACTTGCTCATAAAGGTAGTGCCCACGGGTAGGGGTGATGTCAGCGGCAGTCGTTTGCCTGTAGGGCACCCGCAAAGGCAATGCTTGCGAGCACAGTGCCTACAAAGGCAATGCCTACGAGTACGGCACCCACTGGCAAGCCACCTGTGAGCAAAGGTGGTGATCGCCTGTAGCATGGGCGGCCACCTCTGCGTGCAATAGAGGCAGCGCCCGCACAAGCAGTGCCGCACGCAAATGTGATGTCGCACTGGTGACCACTTGTATGCGACGCGATGGCTACTTAGAAGAAGGGGTGGCTGCAACTCAACAAAGGGGATTATGGCTTTTTGGATGAAAAATGATGATTCTGCCCTTGAATTGTAGAAATTTTGAGGTATATCCTCTTATCCAAATTTTAAAAATAACCTTCATAATCAAAATTTTTCTTGTATCTCAAAATTCAAAAATTATTAGTTAATTCACACATCTCAAATGATACTTATGATTTTTTATTTTACAATTTTCTCACGCATCAATCATCGTACAACGACCAAGTACTTGACTTTAGAAATTTTGGTTTTGTTTTTGTTTTCCACTATGTCTGAGATGTCGATTGAAGATTTCCTGGTAGTGGTATCAGAGCCAAGTTCATTGTATGATGATTGGTTTATAAACTATATGTTATGTGTTCAATCACATATAATTATTTTACGCATTTTTGCTATGTTTTTATATAGTTTTTAGATCCAGAAAGCACCTTATCTTTCTAGTTGAAAGATGCTTTAGAGTGGTTTTTCGACGTCAAAGTTGTTAATGCGAAAGGGGCAACAACTGTTGCTACCCGACAAATTGGGCAAAGGTTGCTTGTGGCCTTGGCTTAGAGCCTATTTAAAGCTCTTGGTTTGTGAAAATCAACATGGTCGAGAGCACACCTCGCTGCTCTCAACCATGGCCGGAAGAGGTCACGCTTATGACAATCGCCTACATAGAGTCAACACCTGCAAAGGTTGTGGAGAGCCACTTGCTCACAAAGGCAGTGCTTGCGAGCAGAGGTGGTGTCAATGACAGTCCTTTTCTTGCAAGGCACTCGCAAAGGCAATGCCTACGAGCAAAGGCGATGATCGCCTGCAGAGTGGACGATCACCTCTATGTGCAACAGAGGCGTGCCTACACAAGCGGTGCCGCTCACAAATACGACGCCACACTAGTGACCGCCTATACATGAGGCAGCAACCGCTTGTGGGAAGGTGGTGGCTGCAACTCCACAAAGGGGATTAGGGCTTTTTGGATGAAAAAAGATAATTTTGCCCTTCTAAATTATAGAAATTTTGAGATCTATCCTCTTATCCAAATTTCAAAAATACACTTCATAATCCAAATTTTTCTTATACATCCCAAAATTTAAAAAATATTATTTAATTAAAAATTTTAATTAACTATTATTATTTATTTAGTACTCCTACATGAGAATGTATATGTGATGTATGATATGAGAGGATGATCATAGGTCATGTGATGTGTGTATGTGATTATTATTATTGGGGCCTGCGAGCCTTCATTTTTTTCGTTTATTATTGAGCTTATGTGCTTGCAATTATGTCGTAATTACATGAAAAGGCATGACGAAAGCCTGGAAGTGGTAGTGGGACTCTAGAGGCTGATTCGAACGATCATGACACATGGAAATGTGCTGATGTGCTAACAGATCCCATGATGACGAGATGGACGATCATCGCATAAAAATGTGTTGATACACACATAGATCAAGATGTAAGTGATTGCGCTTACTAGCTCAGGCATAATCACATTAAGTTCTGGTCTATGATCATATGGTGTGCTTGTGCATATGATTGTTATATGCCTACTAGATAAGTATCTATATTTGCATGTAATGTATATATATATATATATATATATATATATATATATATATATATATATATATATATATAACATCATATTAGGAGATCGAATCAAAATCCCCTCCTATGATAATATTAAGTTGGTAAGCATGAGACAATTAGATTAACCCATGTGGCCTTCCATTTTTATAGGAAGAAATTGAATCTCGACATAGATTGAGTTGGTCAAGTCCCTCGAGGCTCACCTATATCACAATTTGAAATATTACTTATAACATAGAGATATTATTGATGATCTGAGAAAATTATATACTTGGTTGAGTCCCTCGAGGGCATATCATTAAATTAGACTCATCATATAACGATGGTGATGATTTAACTGAATATCATGGTTGGTCGAGTCCCTCAAGACCATGATGGTTTGAAGGTCGAAAAGGATGAAAATCATAAGGAGTTCCTACCTTTTTGGGCTTAGTGTGATTGGTCGAGTCCCTCGATGTTATACGAAGATGTCAATTAGATCCTAATCCCCACTAGAAGTTCACCGAAGATTTTAGTTTCATGTGCTGAGGGTGTCATATGACTTGCTAGAAAAAAGTAGGAATAAGTTAAGATAGAAGTTCATATCTTAATTGTTTATTTCTTTATAAAATATGTACTTTATTTATTTATGTTATATATCTTATTTGTCAAAAACATGTCGCCTTCAAACCCTCTAAATGACATACTTGATGCCAATCATCTCACTAATCCAAACTATGCATATTAGCTCTATAACTTGAGAACAGTTCTCATAGCGGAGAAAATGAAGCACCTCAAGTAGGAGCACCTTAAGAAGAATTTGCCCGATATGTGAAGTATATTGATGATTCTACTCTCGTTCAATGTTATATGTTAGCCTCTATGACTCTCGAGTTACAAAGATAATATGAAAACATGGATGTTAGATCTATACTCCTACATCTCTATAAATTATTTAAGGAACATGGAAGCACTCAATACTATGAGATATCTAAAAGTCTCCTCCATATCAAGATGACAAGGGGACATTGATTCAGAATCATGTCCAAAAGAAGAGTGGATTGAGAAAATTACAGGTCTATGAATGATCCTAAATGATAACCCATGTGTTGATCTTATATTTTAGTCCCTATAAGATTTTTTTCTTAATTTATTTATGAATTTTAATATGAATAAACATAAAGTGACTCTACATGAGTTCCTCAATATATTGAGAGATGTAACCATTAAAAAAGAGAAATCAGTTCTCTATATTGGTAAGACCAAAATGAAAAAGAAAGCTAGGAAGTCCCTTAAAAAAGCAAAGGGTAAGAGCAAACAGGGTAAGACAAAGCTTACCTGAAATACCCAACAAAAGATAAAGGCCTATGCTTCCAAAAAGGATAATGAGTACCTTACAAAAAAGGCAAAGCAGAAGGTTGAAGAAGCTTTAAGTATGCCCAAGAGGAAACAAGATGAGGTGAACAGTGCATACCTGTGACATAGTAGTCTATGTCATATTTATGGGGAAAGAATATAAAAGTTATTAAAGGATGGATACCTAGATTCATTTGAGTATGAGTCATATACAACTTGTAAGCCTTGTCTTTATTGAAAATTGATTAACTCTTCATTTAGTGGAACTGGAGAGAGAGCCACTGAGTTATTGGAACTCATACTAGGGATGTGTGTGGTCCAATGTCTACTCGGGCTATAGGTAGTTACTCATACTTAATTACTTTCACTGATGATTTCTCTAGATATGGATATGTGTACTTGATAAAGTACAAGTCTGAAACCTTCGAGAAATTATACTCTTCAATCGGATCGAGGATGAGAGCCACTGAGTTACTAGAACTCATACATACGGATATGTGTAGTCCATGTCTACTCGGGCTATAGGTAATTACTCATACTTAATTACTTTCACTTATGATTTTTTTAAATATGGACATGTGTACTTGATAAAGTACAAGTCTGAAACCTTCAAGAAATTTAGAGAATATAAGAATGAAATAGAGAATTATACTAGAAAGAGTATTAAAACTCTTCGATCAGATCGAGGATAATAGTAATTGAGTACAAAGTTTATTTATTTTTTCAAGGACCAGGATTCCTTATGCACCTCATCTCAATAGTATATAAAAAAAAGTATTAGACATAGTGCAGTTCATAAAATCTCATTGATCTACCTGTCTTATTCTAGGGATATGCCATGAAGACCACAACTTACCTTCTAAATAGAGTTCTATCTAGGTCGGTGGTGTTTATATTATATGAGATATGAAAAGGAAAGAAGCTTGATCTTAATGTTATTAAGATTTAGGACTATCGTGCCCACGTTAGAAGACACAACCCCAATAAGTTAGAATCACGGATAGTATGATGCTGGTTCATGGGAAAGAAACTTATGGGTATTGCTTCTATCACCTCGAGGATCAAAAGGTCTTTGTTGCCAAGAGAGAGATGTTCCTTGAAAATGTTCATATTCTTTGTAGGTACAATGGGAGAATGATAGAGTTGAGTAAGGTTAGAGAACTTAGCTTAAGCACCATTCTGGGGACTGAATCTATTCATATGCCTAACACTCAGGTTTCAACTCTACATGGGTTTGATAGAGTATTACACCCTCCTAAGAAATATCTAGGACATATTAGTGGAGATGACACTTAGTATACTAATTTTTTAGACCTACAAGGAGGCTATTATGAGTATAGACTATGAGAAATGACAAGAAGCTATAAATTCTAAAATGGATTCTATATATTCTAATAAGGTTTGAAACCTTGTTGATGCACTTGAGGTTATCATACCCATCGGTTGCAAATGTATCTTCAAAAAGAATATTAGATTAGATGAAAAGGTGGAGACCTAAAAGACAAAGCTGGTGGCCAAAGGGTATTATCAAACATAAGAAGTTGACTGTAACGAAACATTCTCACCTACAGCTATGCTGAAATCTATAGAATTCTTTTGAAAATTACAGCATGCTATGACTATGAGATCTGGCATATATAGATGTGAAAATCGTATTCGTTAATGGGAACCTCGAGGAAGAGATTATATAATACAACCTGAGGGATTTGTGTCCAAGAAAAGTCTAGATAACATGTGCAGGTTTCTCAGGTCCATTTACGGACTTAAGCAAGTTTCCCGAAGATGGAACATAAGATTTGATGAGACGATAAGATCTTCTGACTTTGTTAAGAACGAAAATTAGCCTTGTGTATACAAGAAGGTAAGTGAGAGTGCTATCACCTTCTTAGTATTATATGTGAATAATATTTTGATTATTAGGATAATGTAGGAATGCTCTTCACAGTTAAGGCTTGGGTATCTAGAAACTTTACTATGAAGGGCTTAGGGGAAGTATTCTACATTTTGGGGATTGAAATATATAGAAATAAATCAAATAGGATACTTGGCTTGTCCCAGTCCAAGTATATAGACTCCATTATCAAAATGCTTGGTATGAAAAATTTCAAGAGATGTCTCGTACTGATGAGATATGGAATATCACTTTCTAAGAGTATGTCATCAAAGACTTCTAAAAAAAGGGCAAACATAGATAAGATGTCATATGCCTTTATGATAGGGCCTATCATATATGATATGCTATGTACCAGGTCTGATATAGTACATACTCTGAGTATCATGAGCAAGTATCAGGCGGGTCTAGGCTTGGAGCACTAAAAAGCAATAAAGTCTATCTTGAAGTACTTTAGAAGGACTAAGGATCTTTTATTGGTATACGAAGGAGATAGTCTCTAGGTTGAGGGCTACATTGACTCGAGTTTCCAATCTGATGTCGATGATAGTAAGTCAAACTCATGGTATGTATTCTCCTGAATAGAGCAACAGTAAGTTAGAAGAGTTCCAAGCAAGATACCATTACTAACTGGACCATCGAGGCGAAGTACATTGGTGCAACAAAAGTAGCAAAGAAGGGAGTCTATATGAAGAAGTTCATAATGGAGTACCAACCAGTGCAGAATCATTTCTGATATATTGTGATAACAATATGATGATCGCTCAAGTAGGGGAACCTATGTTCTAAGCACGTTCTAAGGAGCTTCCACCAGATCAAAGAGATCATGGCCCATAGAGATACAGCAATGGGAAGAGTTATTCGAAGAGAACATTACAAATCTACTGACTAAGTCATTGTCTTAGTTGTATTTGAGGGTCACATGGGTCTGATGGGGATCATACACATAGGTGATTAGTTTTAGGTCAAGTAGGAGATTGCTAGTTATAGGTGTTCTACAAATCAATCACGTGAGTAATAACACTTGTGACATGCTATGATAATATCTTTGGTTATTATTACTGATATTTTTTATATTATATATTATCTAGATGGATATTATGATGTCCTTGAATCTGCGCAATGAGAATTAGATCGTGATGAGATCATGATAATGAGATCGATTCACCTTTAAACATACGTTATAAATCATCCTGATTATAGGTTATTCGAGAGGGACATCGAGATAATCAGATAAACCAATGTATTGTATACTCATTCATATGATGGAGGTAAGTGATCTTATAGCCGCTCGTGTGGGGACACTTGAGGTATTATGCTGGTGCTCATTGGACAATAAGTTCATTTATTGATCCACTTATAGACTGCTTGATGGTTAATAAAATACCTGACGTAAGATAATAATTTCATAGTCTCAATTGTGTGTTAGTCCTTAGACTTGAGACACCAAGGATGTCTTGTATGAGTACTACATTCTTTTATGTCAGGCTTACAAGTTTGGAGGTTTCAAATCTAGTACAATAAGATATTAGGAATGACAACGAATCTTATGAAGACAATTGAGTATCAACAGAGGATCATATGAATATCTCGTGTATTCTCACTCAAACAAATCTTTAACCAGGCTCATTCGGATTGAGAGAGAATGAGTTCTTATAGAGAATCTGATTAGAGAGAGACTCGAATAGGATTCTGTATAAGGCCTAACAATACTATGCTCGATATACGTTCTCTAAGATATTAGATAGATAAGAAACTATATATACACAATAATTGTAGACAGATAGGTCTGATGTATAGATCCTTATGTATTGTTTGGGACTATTGCATAGTAGTCTAGTACATCCATAGTTGATGAGTTGAGTGAATTATTATAGAGATAATAGTTCAATATATTATAATGAGTTCTGATAGGATCGACTTACGGTCAGCTTGATATTGGGCCTAAAGGGTCACACACATATGATAGATGTTGCAATAAGGAGATATGCAGATATTAGATATCCACGAAGCCCTATTTTATTGGATATCTAATAAGACTCTATATTATTGGATCATATAGATAAGATCTAATAAGAGCCAATAAAAGATTATTAGATAGAGATTCACTAGTCTAAATGACTCGGGTAATTGGATAGAGATCTGATACTCAATAGGGTAGGAACCATTAGGGTTAAGTTGCATACACCTTTATAAATAGGAGAAACTTCAAGACTCACTCCTGGTGGCTGCCCCTCCTATTCTTCGTCATTGGCCCGACAGCCTTGTGGTGTGCATGGAGAGGCAGATCCCATAACGATCTGAGGAGCATCATCGCCACATCTACTGTATGGATCACCACTAGAGAGGAGCACGTGAGTTTTCCTTCATCCTCTCCAACTTTAAAAATTTTATGGATATATGATCTCTCTAGGTAACACATCTCACATGATATATGCGGTTTTTGGTTTTGAAATTTTCTCGTGCAATATCGCATAACTATCGAGTACTTGACTATGAAAATTTTGATTTTATTTTGATTTTTATTTTATGTTATACATTAGATACCAATGGAAGATTTTTCAATAGGGACATGAGAAATAACGAGTTTATGTTTTATTTTTATAAATATAAAAATTCTAAAAAATATAAAAAATAAAGATTGATAACTAATTACAAGGTAACATAGACGTAATATGTAAAAAGCCTTACGTCTGTGCATATACCAATTGAAACCTCTTACCGCCTCATATTTGTTAATTTTAAGCTTATATATATCCATGTGGAGTGAAACCACTATTTTTAGCTTGTAAAGTACAACTAAAATGATGACTATAATTCTTACGGTTAAACTACATTAGTTTAACCGATGGTCGAAACCAAGCCATAATGAGTTATGGCTAAAACTCATTAATCACAAGTCAAAAGTCACATGTCACACGGTTGCCAAGGCCTTTAATTTGATCCGCAATAAAACTACTAGTGTATTCTTGGTGATCTATAGGCAAGTTGGGGTAACGCTGATAGTACAACTTAACAATGCATTAGTGTTTATTTCATGAGTTATCATCATCCATCTATTGCTAGATGATAAAGTGAACTTTTCTAGAAGCTAGACATGAACATCTCCGCCTCAATAACATTTCCATCACATAATTGCCCTTATTTCATAGATAAATATGTAAATAGAATGTTTGATAAAATATTTATACATATTTGTATTTTTTTTATTTTGTTCATGTTTTACACAACATATAAAGAGTTTATATTAGGCTCAGTAGTCTCATTTTAACTGGTTTTTATAGTTATTTTAATCTCGTAAATATTAGTTATGTGTAGTCCATGCTTAAAGATAATTTTTTTTAGAAATTAACTAGTCAAACAATCATTTTACAAGTTTTTTAATTTTGTAGAATAATACAAAATATCAGTCAACATAATAATAATCAAGAGTTATTCGGATGACACGTAGCTAGATGGATAGGACTGGTTTTTTGTCTTATTCTATAGGTAGTATTTATTATATAAACGCTTGTAAACATTTTTTATGATGACGTGAATCTTTTATTGTATGACTGTTAAAAGGTTATAGAATTTATGTTTATAGTTGTCTTCTTTTTTTTTAGTATACTTGACTTCGTTTTGATCAATTCAGAAGATAAGGATAAAATTATTCAACATGGTGATAAATTTAATAAAATAGTAAACAAAACAAACTTCAAAGACATTAATAATATCTAAACATATTACTCGAACTTTAATGAGGAAACAAACAAATTAGATGACGCAGAGCAAGGATGAACACGTTTTAGTCTTAGTCAAGTAAACGTCTCTTAAATCATATGAGAAAGGGCAAAGCCCCACATCACTCACAGGTTGTCACACATTGTCAAGAAAATAAAAAAGGAAAAAGCTTTCATGAAAATTCACATGACATGACAGCCACACCACAAAATCCTCTCCCAAACAACATCATGTCCTTGGCATTTCCTAGCATGAAATGAAAGCAGCAAAGCAGGTATGTTTTTGGACCTCGATGATCCATTGTTTACATGATGGAACAAGAGCTGCTGCTGCTTTCATAATCATACCACACCGTCTGAGGACATGGAGGGTAATTGGGATACCATTGCACCATAGTCTCAATCTTCTGCACCGTGGTTTTTGATTCCTTCTCTGCATCCTTCTTCACTTCCTCCACCTTTACTATGGTTGCGCGGCCTACTTTCTTCCTCAGAAGTATTGTTACGTTGGCGGGATCGACGCCGTCGCCGACGACCACCAGTTGATCCTTGTGCTCCCCTTCTATCGCAACTGAATCAACCCCGTCTGCAACAATCACGAAAGGTTTTGACGTGAGATGGTGTGATGTATAACAGTATCCTCCTCTGTGTTCAGCAGCGCACCTGCTTCAGCAACGAGCTGCATGGCTTTGGATCGGCATTTGTCGCACTTTATCTGCACTCTGATCGCTATCTTCTGCTGCAAAGATAGATGGATGCATATTATTGAATCTAACAATACAATATACTGCTTTCTCTCAGAATGAAAAAGAAGAAACAGTACATGGAATAAGTAATCAATTCACAGCACGATAGACTGTAATAGACATGTGGCATGCATACCTTCATGTTCCCTGTTCTTGATGGATGGAGAAGAAACTGATGTCCTGGCTTCAGTGAGAAGAAACTGATGTCTTGGGTTCATCGATCGAGAAGATTGTGGTGCCTTATATACACACGGTGTCATTAATGTGACGATGTGGCGGAGAAGACTTGGAGAAGAAGATAGAGAAACCAAGTCAACATGCAATACTTGAGTGTTCAGACAGCCAGAAGCGTATGGAATTGGTCCGGTTGCGGCCAATGGTTTCTGTTGACTTCGTCATCGGGTAACAGTGGACGCAGGTCTTGTTCCATGTCCGGATACCGGAAGTAGACTACTTGTTTAGGTGGTGTGCTCATGAATGATTCGATCTCAGATCTAAACTCTTAACTTAGATCTAACACAAGAACAATTCTTAAAAGAAAAAAAGAAAAGAAGAATATAAAATATAAAGAAAGGAACAGTTCTCGGGAGGAGAGATATTTGACTGTTTAAAATTGCATGGTTAATTTTTTCGAGAACATTAGCTAACTTAGCTAATAAAGACTTTGACTAGTTGAGATGATGGCCAAACTTTTATGATTAAAGCTTGTTTTATTTTTGTAATATTTTTAGGAGACTTCCAATGTATATACAACAACACAAAAGTAGTTTCGCTTTTAAGGTTTCCTTTAATGAGGGTATTCTTTCCTCAAATACTAACAAGCAGCTTCGTAATATACCTTTTAAAAAAAAAAATCATATTTCCTTGCCAAGTAAATGTTAGATAAAACATGTTCTGAGAAAGTATTAATGAGAGAAAATTATCTAAATATTCTTTGCTTCTTTATCATCTCTCCACCTCCTTGTTCTCATCCCCTTTCTTCTCTGCCATCAATAGTAGGCAGTCTTGAAGGACCAAATGGGGCCAACGTTAATTATCAAAAGTTGCTTTGGAATTTGGCTTCACAGTCAAAGTTGTGTTGATTGAGAGGCATATATCAGAGACAATGAGTTTGATAAATGAATCTGATTTTTTAATAGTTCTACCTACAGGGACAATAATAGGTTGAATTGATAGTATAACACTTCGATTATAACACCAGAAATTAAGCCTTAAAACTAAGAGATTATGTATGATATGCAATTCTCTCTACTCAATTCCATCATAATCAGCCACACAAGTAATTTCCATTATAGCATTCTTGGAAGGGAGGCATCACTAATTTGAGAGATTTGATGAAGTCAAGTTGACTTCACAATATTTAAATAGCAACGTGGCCTTGTCTCTCCCACGAATTATTCCGACATACAAAAGGTATAATTTTTTCCTTTTTGACTTCAGTTGGACTTGGCACTGCAACTGTCTTTATGATTTTTTTTTTTTTTGATATAACAAGAATCTCTCAGTAGACAATTAATAGAAACTTCATAATAATAATATTTTTAAATAGAAAAAAATTTCATTACATTAAATAACAAAAGACAACATGATTGATCTATACAGACTAATTGAGAGAGTTTGATGTCTCAAGAGTAAGTACATGCTTAGACAATTTCTGTCAAAGAACGGAACATAAAATTTTGATTGATGCCAATTTTAGGTTGCAGGGCTTTCAGATGTATGTGAAGAATCTTAATAATTGAAGGATATATATGGCATTATATACACGCTATATCAAAATTTTTGGGGGCGGATATGGTGTTTCAAATACTTAAAGGATAAATAATTCTTATTTCTCATCTCACTTCCAGTCCCAAAATTTCCCTCCAAGAACAGGAAAGGAGAAGCTGCTCATGTCATGGGAAAAGAAGAAGAGCTTTGGTAGCAGCTTTTTGGCCCATTGTGGGAACTGCGGGAGGACGACTCTTTAGTTTCTGTCAACGACAAGACAGCACCAGTGACTTGGTAATGCAAAATGCACAAAAAATTCATCACTGTACTAGCAATCAATCATCTGTTTGGAACATAACATGTTCTTCAAATGTGGTACACATGGATCATACTACAATTTTGAGAATGACTACTTGGTTCCAAGTTGAGGGATGGAAAACAAAGACACCATGCGTCTCCAATTAGGGTTTTTAATCATTCAGCAGAGTTGGCCTCCAAGTGCCCATTAGATAAATACATGAAAAGTAGCACATCAAAGTTCTTATTCATGCAACGTTGGGCGTGACTCTGAGCTCAAACAGAACAAAGTTCGCTGAAGAATCTTTTCCGAGCCCCAATTCCTTCCCAAGTGAATCCCCTATTCCATAGCATATGCCGCATGGTTTCTGCACCACATCCTGGCCATCTAAAAACATTGAAAAATGGACTCCAAGACAGCTAACTATCAAGAAATTGTTGTGTTGAGTTTTATGATGGAGGGGAAGAGAATAGTATTTTGGATAGAATATAATTTTTTTTTAAATACTGAAAAATCTATCACATCTTAATAAATTCAACCTTCATCTATATTAATTTTATCCTTATCTAAACTATATTTTTATCTTTATTTTATCTAATCATAACTATTTAACTATTTAAATTATTTCCAACACACCCTCTTAATTCAATTAAAGTAGTTATAATTTAAAATTATTTTTAGAAAAATATTTTTTTCGATAAATTTTTTATGAAGATGTCGAGGAACTGATCTTTGGTGTTACTATGGTTGTATTATGCTTCTAGTTAGATTTATAACTTAATTATTTTCTTTTTGGCATCGATCTCTAATGGTCTGATAGAGGTTCTGTATTTATGGGATCAAATCTCATTAGATGCGGAGGTTTCCTCTTTCTTTTTTTCCTCTTAACTTTCCTCATATCATCAGAAATTTTTATCATCCCTATATGTGTACCTTCATTGTTATCCTTGGAGTTTAAGGTCTCATCCTTTCCTGTAGATATACTTTATCAACTGTAGTTTTCAAATTATAATGACCTACATCATTTGAGATAGTTTGCATAGACCCACATAAATTTAGATCATCATAATTTTTATGTCATAATATTGATTCATCAGTAAGAATAACAAAATCTAAAAATAATAAGGGAAATACTTTATTTTTTATCTTCCTTACGGTTGTTATCAATTTTTTAATTTTCTTATCATAAATCAGATTTTTTTTATTATAAAAATAAACATAATATCTTTTTCTCATTACTTGTCATATACTAATAAGATTTTATTTTAAATAATAATAAATAATACATCATCAATAACTTTTTTATTAAATTTGATCTTCACAACAACTAGTCATATGATTACTGTATCCACTATCCAAAAACCAAACAGATCTAGAATATTCTTCATCGGATGCTATAAAGAAAATATTCTCTTCATCTCTTTTGTCATCATTATTTTTCTTATGATAGTTTGTTTGATTTTTTATTCCAATAGTCTTTTTCAATATGACTATATATTTTTACAATAAAAATAAAAAGAAATATTTAGATTTTTATTTTTTATCAACAATCTTTTTTAATATGTCCAATTTTTTTGCAACAAAAAGGTCGACGAGTTTCTTTATTATCTTCGTTTGTGTTTCTCTTACTTTTAGTTGATCGATCATAGCCTATGTCATTTTGATCTCTCCCTTAAGCTTTGAATTCTAAATTCTTCTAATATTTCTTTTGATCTATTTTTATTTAGAGAACATATTCCAAAGTTTCATCTAAAGATCTATTTAACTTTTGTTCATTAATTAAAAGAGAGACAATTATTTATCAATAGATAATGTACTTGTATTCTTAGCTTCTTCTATAACAGTCATATCAAATTTTAGAGATAAACTTTATAGAACTTTTTCTACTACAGTTTGATCTTTTAGATTTTTTACCATAAGATCTCATTTGATTCACAATAAAAGAAACTTTATAGATTCAAAAATTTTCATCATAAGAGTTTCGAATTCACGTTAAAGAATTTGAAGCTATTGAAATTTGTATCTTTTATGTGTCTCAAAACACACTTGTTAGTATTTTTTAAGCTTATGTCGATATTGAATCTATCATGATTCTGAAAAATAGAGAATCATCTCTTTCTCGTTGTAGGATGTAAAGAGCTTTTGCATTTTTCTGTATAATCTTTTATTTGATTTTTTTTGATCTTTTGTAATTCTAGGATCCTACAAATCATACTGAACAAAATCATCTTTAGTTTTCATCTTACTCTAAGATTTGTCATTTTTTATTTTTTTAGATCTACTAGTCCTTTTTTTTTAATTGATGTACTCATTTTGATTTTGTTTGAATCAGGTTGATGCAAATGTTAGTTTTTCTTATAGAATTTTAGGAAGAAAGAGAAAAAAAACACATATTTATATTAACTAAAAGATAGAATATATTATTTTAAAAATATTAAAAAATCTATTACATCCTAATAAATCTTATCATCATCTAAACTAATATCATTCTCATGATTTTTATCCTTATTTTATCTAATATTAAGTATAATTTTCACACTGAAAAAATAGCGTTTTAGGTGACAATCATCTGGCTGGAGGCAGATAGATTGATCTGGAAATCTTTGGGACAGTAAAAGAGTCAAATTTTGCCTTTGCATCCACCTTTCCCAATACCACCACATCAGGGAACCTCCGCCGATGGTGTTGCCTCCATCGAGTCCCACAGAACTTTCTAGATCGTGCTAGAAAGTTCAAAATCTAAAAAGTATTGAGCTACTACTACATTCAAGGAAAAAAAGACTTGCCCTATACATTCCATTTTCGTTAAAGATCAAAACTTTAAAAAATATACGGACCGAATCGAATCCCCCGTCTCCGTCGTGCAGCTAACTCTCGCGAACCCGAGAAGAGGGGCGACGCCTGTCGACGAATCAAGACCCGAACCCAATCCGATGTGAGCCTGACCAGAATTCGACTCGGACTCTGCAGATCCAAATAAATGCAGATCCGATTCCCGAAAATGGTGGAGGATCTCATCTCGACCTTCTATGCCTCGGATCTCACCCGTATCCCATACCATTTATCGCATGAGACGAGACGCGCAGGGACCCACCACATCAGCAAACGGGACTCGGATCAATAGACGGCTGTGATGAGGGCACAATTGAGATGGAAGGCTGTTGATACGAAAGAATCGAAGTTACTGGACGAGTCATTACTGGATTGCTTGTGGGGTTGGGCTTCTGTTACCTTCGGCCGATGGGGAGTAGGCGACAGCCTAATAACAACCTTCAAATACGAACAAAGAGATGCTGGCCGACGCGTCGACCCCTCTCTCTCTCTCTACGCAAACCCGACGTGTTACGCCTCAATCGATTCGATCTCTCTTCCTCTCCTCTCCTCCTCTGGATCTTTCTTCCAGTCGAAGCTCGTGCTTCGATCTCTCATCTCTGCTTTTGGCCTCGTTTGGTCGATTCTAGGAGGGCAGATTTCGGGGGGAACTGGGATCCCGTCGCGATGTCTTACGCGTACCTCTTCAAATACATCATCATCGGCGACACAGGTTCTTTCCTCTCGATTTCGGCTTTGGTGACAGCCAAAAACATACGGCGATCAGTTTGTTTTCTGGTTTTTTATATGAAGGATACATCTACGCGTTGGGTGCTTTTATATGCTTGTTTGTTTGGATGGTAAAATCTAATATTTCTATCGGTGATCTGTGAAAGTGGAGCGATTTCTTTTGATTTTTCCGATTTCTTCTTTTCATCATAGGTGAGTTTTTGTGGTTTCTGTCGGTCGGTAATGATCTGTCTCGATGCTGCGATTTACCCTTTTGGTTGCATTCCTAGTTACCCCTTTACCACTGTGGGCTTTTCCTTTGATATGTTCCTCGGAGTTCTTCTCTCATGTCTAGATCTATGAGATAAGATCTTGAGATCATGCTTTTTGTCAAGATTGTATTGCACCATATCAAATTACAATGTAAGAATTCTATGAAGTAGTCTATTCTTTTCCCCCTTTTGCGTGTTGCTGCTTCATATCAAATTCGATAAATTCACCTTAAGAGAATTCTGTTTAACATTTATTTGCCGATGCTCCAATTTTTAACCTTGGTAGGAGTGGGGAAATCATGTCTTCTTCTGCAATTTACGGACAAGCGTTTCCAACCAGTACATGACTTGACAATTGGTGTTGAATTTGGAGCCAGAATGATAACCATTGACAACAAGCCCATCAAGTTGCAGATCTGGGACACGGTTAGTATCATCATATTCTCTTATTTTTCACATTTGTTTCTTTTGACTTAATGTTGTCTCTCAGATCAATTATTTTGGATTGTTAGAGGGGTTTGAAGATGGTATAAAGACACTTATGTAAATTACACAAGAAAGGCCTCATGGTTCCCATGTTCCCCAACAATCTTGTTCACCTTCTTCCCATCCAACATCTATTTGTTACAAGATTTGCTCACGTGGCCAGTGTTCCCCTGGAATTTATGTACATTCCTAGAAACTCTATGATACTTTCATCTTTAACCGTGATGCAGCACTGTAATAAACAATATGCTACATTTACCATCAATAGTTGCTTGATACAGAAATTATATAATGAGTTTTCTGATGTATTCCTATTAGATGGTCTTGATTGTTCGGGGATCTGATAGAATCAAATGCTCAGTGAAACTCTTAGTGGAGTTTTACTTAAATTAAAGTGTCTGACTGCTATGATTGATTTGTGACTAAATTAATGTGTCTTAACAAATTTATAGTCAATTTTATTGTTTTGTATGTGTAGTTTTTGCATCAGTCAATCATGAAATTGGTATTGATCGTAACTATGATCATTGCTTTTACTGATATAGGTCTTACTGTGATTATAACTGTTCTTTTCAGAAACTTAAGTTGCCCCTTGTCAACTGCCATGACATTTTATTTTATGCAAATTTTATGGAAATTTCATGCTGGCGTCAGCCGCAATGACATTAAAAAATTAGGCAGTTTTGTTGCTTGATAGGGATACCCTTTTGCATCCGCCAATCAAGAAATTGACATTGCTTGTAACCTTGATCACTATTGCAGATATAGGACAGTGTGGTTTTGGTTGTTCTTTTCATCAATTCAGGATGTGCCTCGTCAACTGGAATAATAATTCACCTGATTCAAAGTTTTTGAAAATTTCAGGCAGGTCAGGAATCTTTTAGGTCAATTACCAGATCCTATTATAGAGGTGCAGCTGGTGCACTGCTTGTCTACGACATCACTAGGTAATAAGTGATTTGGATTGCGGTGTTATAAGACTGTGCTAATGTGAATTTGTTCATTCCTGATTTATTGTCAGGAGGGAGACATTCAATCATCTTGCAAGCTGGCTGGAAGAAGCAAGGCAACATGCCAATTCTAATATGACAATCATGCTAATTGGTAACAAATGTGACCTTGCTCACAGGAGAGCTGTCAGCACTGAGGAAGGAGAACAATTTGCCAAAGAGCATGGATTAATCTTCATGGAGGCCTCAGCAAAAACTGCACAGAATGTTGAGGAGGTGATAGAGCCTTGTTGCTCTGATAATACTTTTATCGTCCAATTAATTCTATACTTGTTCTAATATCTGTCATCGTCACAGGCATTTATTAGCACTGCAGCAACAATATACAAAAAAATCCAGGATGGCGTGTTTGATGTATCAAATGAGGTAAATTTGATAATGTTGGACCCGAACTTTGAAGTGACAAAGTTAATGCTAATAATACTCTATCAGATATAAGCCAGTAGGCTTCATATATTTGCATTCAGTTGATGAATACAGGTTTTTTTATCAATTTATATCTCCTATCCCCGTAAATGCACATATTAAACCTGAGAATTGTTGATCCTAGTAGGCACAAATCGGGTCACTTGTTTTCTTGTCTTGAAAAAGCTAAAAAAGTGGTAAACATATGTAGTCTAGATTGTGCAGTCTAACATCTGTGATGGAGCATCATAGCATTGTGAAAGTGGAGCATTCGATGGCAATGATGTGGATTTCAGACCTTGGAACCTGTTTATCTTATTTCATTGTTCACCATGGCGAATCGGTGATTGACATAATGACATTGGGTACTGTTCCTAGACATATTTTGAATGTAATCAAAGACATTGTCAATCGTGCAGAATTTTGATCCTTCCTATTAGGCATGTGTGTTGGGGAAAGTAATAGAGTGGCTAATTGGTTGGCCAATCATGCCAGATCTACTAAATATAATCAGTTTTTTGCAAGACTAGCCCTCTGCCTTTTTTTTTTGTAGTGATGATCTCTGTATGAGGGGAGATTGTTGTTTTGTTTCTGCAAGTTATTAAAATTTGTCCTTTTAGAAAGAAAAAAAAAACAGGATGCCATTCTAGTGTCATCAGCAGTGTCACATTTATGCCCACAAACATTACTTTCATGTTAAGATAAACTTGTGTGGAAATAATTAAGATTCCACCACCTCTTTTAATCAGTATATATTCTTGCTGCAGTCCCATGGAATCAAAGTAGGATATGGAGGAACTGCAGCTCCATCAGGGGGAAGGGATGGGTCCTCAGCTCAAGCTGGTGGTTGCTGCAGTTGAGCTCCTGCATCAGAAAAAGAAGTCCTGCGTCAGCTGATACTATTCCTTATTCGTTATCGGTATCCTCCTAATTGATATACTGTGTTGCTGGTTGTTGGTTCCATTTAGATGCTGGAGTGTTGAATGTGCAGCATGGTAGACGTTATATCATCCCCATGTACGTCTATCATGACGATCCACCAGTTAATGCCCACTTTTTTTTTTTTCCTAATGTGCCTGAAACAATTTCCAAATTTGATTGACAGTGTTCGATTATCAATCATCTACATCTTAAAAACTTTGATGTTTTCATGAATTTTTTGGGTTGATCTGAATCAGCAGTTGAAGTTTTTGGGGTTGCAATTGGTTTTCTCAGTTGTTTTACTGACGGGTGGTGAAACTGGAGATTGGCAATGTTGCTAATCTGAAGAGGGAAATCCAAATTTTCCCCTCCGCACATTCTTTATTATTGTAAATCCATCAGCCACATTACCATTTCATCAATTTGTATGATGGTGCATTCCTTCAATCATTTTAATTATTAGTAGCTGAATATTTGTAGCTCGCAAGGATCTATATAAATAGATCCAAATCACCTCTTTGATGTAGATTTTCTTCATCCACTCATTTTTTATTTTAGTTTCGATGCTCAATTGTTAAAAATAATATTTTACTTATCGATCCGCATGGATTTATCGACATGTTATCAATATTGGTATGGTACCGGTATCATGGCAATACGCATAATGCATATCGTTCTATATTATTAAATTATTATAATATTATATAATAAAATATTAAAAATTATTTAAAAAATAAGTGGACCACATCGCTTCGATCTCTCTTCCGGCGCGGGAGAAGTTTAGTCAACGATCGATTTTAACGGTAGCGACGGCACCGATCAGTTGTCGGACCGATATGTATCGGATAGTAAAAAACCTTATAATTGGGTAAGGAGAATCTTGGTTAAAAGATAATTTCTCAAGTCTCCTCACCTTCGACAGAAAAAAAAAAAAAAAAAAAAACTGGCACATGAGAATCTCGACAAAAATCTGCACAGGCGTGAGAATATTGACAATAATTCAGATTAAATATTCTGGTACATAATTGTTCTTACGGGTAACATGCCCGCCGAATTGTGGATGGAAATGAGGCTCTCCGGTGGTTAAATATTATTTTTGTGCACAATTGTTCCAAAAGGTAGTACGCCCGCCGAACTGTGGATGGTAATGAATGAGAGGCTCTCCGGTGGTTCAAACTCGCAAGTTATACTTACACGTCATCCGCTTACCAACGTCAAACGTCCCAGAAAACTCATTTTGCTCGACGGGAGAGGCAAAAAGCTGCTCTTTCTTTCTTACAGGTACGTCAGTCTCTCTCTCTCTCTCTTTTGATTTTTCCCGTTCACCTTTTCATGTTGTCTTCAAATGCGGAATCAACCCACCCCACATACCTACTACATCTGCTACGAGCACTGTGGCAGCAGCAATGTAACCCTCGTTCGATAAACAATGGCAAAAAGGACAAAAGGACGTGCTCATCATTTTCTCGTGTTTCAAATCCGTGAATCATAGAAATTTGAAAAAGATGATGTGGCCTGAACAAGATGAAATGCATAATTAAATCTTGCTCATCATCTAAAGTAACTAAAGACGTCAAGTAACGGACGGCTATCTGACTTTTATGCCTTCATTTGCAAGGGAAAATGACTCTTTTATATCACACAAGTTGGATAAGATGATAATACTACTCCTCAGCAGCAGCAGCTGCATTCTCCCAGTGCATGTCCACGAATCCGACCATAAAACCATTTAATTTGAAGATCCAAGTAGAAGATTTTTTTTTTTTTTTTTGTTGGATGGATGTAGATCCAAATACAAAATTAAGCATACATAAGGGATCGGATCAGAGTCATTGGAAAGAGGGGGAAAAAGCGTCTCAAAGCCAATGATATACCAAGTCACAATAAACACACAAAAAAATGGTAAGAATGCAGAGAGGTCTAATAAGCTACGACGAAGAAGGAAGAGAAGAAGAATGTCGTTCAGAATGGAGGGGGGGCGACGGCACCGGTGAAGAAGGGCCGGCCGTGGGGGACGGCGCTCTCTGCTTCCAGGTGCAGGGAGTCCTTGATCTTGTGGAATCCGTGGGCGAAAACGCCGAAGCCGAAGACGAACCCGATGAGGAGGATCACCAGCACCAGCAAGAAGCAGAGGCAGCAGGTCTTGCTCGGGCAGCACATGATGATTGATCCAATCGATCGAATCCCTCGGCTTGCTATTGATCTCGATCAGAGCAAATGCGCAAAAGGAGTTTTTGGGGAGGGCGAAGAAAGAAGAAAGAGGAGATGGATGAAGAGACGGCACAGAGAAGGGGATCATGTCGAGATTAAACAGAGAGAGAGAGAGAGAGAGAGAGAGAGATATGAGGAGTGACAAGTTACTCGGTCATCCCTACCCGCTTATTTACCTACCTAATGGTTGGATCATAGGGGCGGTGGGGCCGCATATTGAACCCATCGTGTAAGGCACGCTAATTATATGACTTGATGATTAAGTAATTTATAAAAAGTGAAGGTATTTAAAAGGTTATGGCTCGAAATCCAATTTAACATATTTTTATGATAGTTAAAGTATTGATTTAGTGATATATTTTAACTTAAATTATTATTATTATTATTTTTGATATGGTAGAATTGACACGATCTTCGTGTTCTCTTCACAAGTAAATATACTAATCTCATTCAATCGATATATTAATAATATATGGTTGATCAACCAAGCATAATAGTCGTCACTTATTATTGTGACGAAAAAAACATGCAATTTCGGATACCGAGTTAGTCAATAGTCTCCTATCATTCGCACCCAAAATAATCGATCAATTAATAAGTTCAGTTGATTGTCCGTATGAATGTCATATGGAGATAATTGTTTAATCTAGAATTCGAGACTAGATGGTAATGGTCTTAGTGAATTCCATGTCCTCTATTATCATATTAAATGTATAATAAATGGTATAACTGTTGCAAGGGACCATCGGATAAAGGAGTCTCCAAGTTTGTATATAGACATACTAAGTTCAACTAGTTCGACCTATTTAACTAGCTATTGATTAAACTTTTGGAGGGACATTTGTCGAGAGTGCTCCTAATGTAGTCTTGCAGGATTCAATGCTCATCCAACAAGGTAAAGTTTCATGAGGTTGACTTGAAGAAGAAACAAGTTGGATCCAACTCAACTCCAAGTCAGATAATCATAATATGCTTTGATAGTTTAGCATTAGAAGGAGGGTCAATTATATCTTTGGAAAACTTTATAGGCCTTACTCATCCAAATCTCAACGAGTCGAATCCTCAAAATGGACCTAGTATGAAGACTCTAAATGCTCTTATGTCAAACCCTCCAATCTCAATGATCCCAAACTAACTCAAGCTGTCGATCGACTTAAACATATCACCATAAATATTTGAGCTAAATCTTCCATCGATTGTTTCAGGACTCAACTTTCCTCCAACCCCCTCCTCTACATCCATAGCCAACTCAACCTACAATGATTGTGTCAATCGAAGTTTTGAACAATATGGTTTAACAAGTATAAATGCTAATTGAAATAGTTCAACATCATTAGCTTTCCCAACTTGCTCAATAAGTACCACTTGCCCCATTTATTTCATTTCCTATACCCGTTCAACCTCATATCCCTATCCCAAGCCAGGTAATTGAGTCCTACAGAGCCCAAGCTCTAGTGCTATAAGAAATATAGTCCCCTTCAATAGCATAGGGACCTATGCTAGATATTCTCGATTCCTCAATCAATCAAGGTCCCAACTAAAGTCTGAAATTAACTTAATAAAACATATCGACAATTTGAAGATGCTTGGAAGGAGATCAAGCAAGGTAAACAACTAGAAGTAGAATCATACTTAATATCTCTTTTTACCAAAAACATAAGAGTCAATCCCTAAGGCTTTCGACTCCCATCACTTATCCTCCGAAAATACATCATATCTTTCATATCCTAAATAATGTTATTTGAAGCCACTAATTCACTCGTGCTATAATTTTTCAAGGGCCTTACGGATAGCCACACATGAGTAGTTTACTAACCTCTCTCCCAAGTCAATTTTCTCCTTGGGTAGTTGGTTAAGGAGTTTGAGCTTAACTTCATCAATTCCTAGCTCTCTCTCTAAGAAACCAACCACCTCCCACTTAGCTATTAGTCAAGAGGAGAAGACATCCTTAGAGAATTATACAAGAAGATTTAGTGATGAGTTCCACATAGGTGATGGCCTAACATCATCCATCCGCCCTCGTCAACACGTCATACATTAGTGGGTTTTAACCGTGATGGCTTTTCTACAAAGTCATTACTCAATCTATTACCATATTCTCGGAACTCTTACAATATATATATATATATATATATATATATATATATATAGTCTTTGAATCTGCAATTGTTAGAATGAGAAAGGTTGAACCAAAAAGGAGGGGAAAGGAAGAAACTTATCAGCAACAAATCCCCAGGCCACAAATCTAATATTATATAGTACTTTATTAATTGAATAAGATATATTATAGATTATTTAGATTCGGATAATCTAATTGAATAAGATTTATTAATTGTATAGGCGGTGGCCGCATGCGGAGGCAGCTGCATGCAGAAAGAGGCTGCGCAAGCGATAGCTTTACGTACCAACGGTTGGCGGCCACACAGGCGACGGCGATGACGACAGAAGGGAAGATTAGGGTTTTTCCTTAAAAAATTACAGTTTTACCATTGAATAAAAAATTATATTTTTGCCATTAAGTGAAAAATTATAGTTTTGCCATTAAGCTTAAATTACAATTTTGTCATTCATTGAAATTATAGTTTTACCCTTGGGTTAAATAGAATTATTTATAGTTTTACCCTTAAAAAATTCTATAATTCTTTTATATTTTTTTAGAATTACAGTTATGTCATTATTAAATTAAAAATTTTTGGTTATTTTCTCAATTATAAAATTGATCGATATATAATCTAATAAAATTTAATTATGATTATATTTTTGATTATTCATTGATTATATTTTATTTTAATCAATTTATTTAATTGGACTTATGAGTTTCTCCAATTAAATAAAATTAATTAATTTAATTAAAAATATAAATTATTATTTCTTTATAGTTTTGTCATATGAATTATTGATTGCATGTGTTAAATCCAAAGTTTTTGGATATTTATTCAGTTATTTACATGCATATGTTAGGAATTGTGAAATAATATTTGTCACATAAATGTATGATTTATGTACTATCATAATTACAGTTATCATATGAGTTTTTTTTTTCATGCTGATTAAGTGTTCAATAATTATTATGGTTGTTATCCTATTATTAAACTATTTCAGCATAAATTAGTTCAAATAAACTTAATGAATAATATTTGTAATTCATCTCCTTAGGTTATACCTGACTGGTAGCTACCAAAGTAGCCTGGGATGGCAGGCTTATAGGATATGAAATACAATTAAAGTCTTGTCATTCATAGAATAATTTAATTTATATTTTATATTACTGCATTGGTCTTGTAGTCACCAAAGTGGCCTAGATCAATAATTTATAAGATTACATTAAGGAACATGTCCTCTATGACATTAAAGAAATAATATTTAAAAATTATATACATAATTAGGAGATTTAGATAATCCCAAAGGATAATCTATTTTAAATAATTATGTGATGGGGTATGATGATATTGTTTTGGATATCCTTGTAGTTTAGAATTGTATATCCAAAGGTAACAAAACTATTCCACAAGGATGGTATCAGTCCTCCATAAATGATCTTCTGTGAACACTAGATATGTCAATATTTTTACCCAAAAGTTAAATATTAATGATATCAATAGTTCATTATATTTTAATAAAATTTAAAGTATTAATGTTATTTTATATTCTGCAGTGATATTCCCGTCCATACATTCTAATGCTTCTAATATCCTTGTACTTTCTGGATCAAATTATTTAGAATGGTTAGAGCACGTGCAATTTATATTGGGCGTACTAGATCTTGATTTGACATTGCTTATTAAAAAGCCCACAGAATTAATTGACAAAAGTACTATGGAACAAGTCAATGAAATGAAAGCTTTGAAAAGATTTGATAGGCTTAGTTTAATATTCATAAGGATGACAATTGCAAATAATATAAAGACTTCATTGCCAGTTGCATCTAGCGCACGTGAATATCTAAAGGTTATTGAAGACAGATTTAAATCTGATGATAAGTTATTGGCTAGCACATTAATGAAAGAACTGACTACAGCTCAGTATGATGGTACTCGAGGAATTTAGGATCACATCCTCAATATGGCTGACAAAGCTACAAAACTTAAGGGGTTGGGAATGGATCATATCAGTTCATTCTTGATGAATCTTTCCTTCTCAGTTTGGCCCATTCAGGATTCACTATAATACAAATAAGGATAAGTGGGACTTGAATAAGTTAACTAGTATGTGTGTTCAAGAAGAATTAAGATTAAAGCAGGAAAGTTCATATAATATACTGACAACTACTCAAGGAGTTGGTAATAAGAAAAAAAAATCGAAGCATCATCAATCGAAGAAATTTACCGGGTCTGAAAGTATTAGACAGACTATTGAAAAGAAAGTTATTACAGTAAAGTGATTCTTTTGTGGTAAGAAAGGACACGTAAAGAAGGATTGCATTAAACATAGGACTTGGTTTGAAAAGAAAGGTATAAACTCAACCTTTGTATGTTTTGAATCAAACATTGCAGAAGTTCCTTCTAATACATGATGGATTGATTCTGGCGCTTCAACTCATATTACTAATAATATGCAGGGATTCCTTTCAATCTAAAAACCAAAAGAATATGCAAGATTCATAATTATGGGAAATCGTCTCAAAGCAAAAGTGGTATCAGTAAGAACTTATCGCTTATGCCTAGAGACGGGTCATCTGATGGATCTAAAAGACACAGGTTTTGTCCCTACAATTTCTAAAAATTTAATTTCTATGTCTAGAATTGATAAGTTAGGATACTATGTTTCTTTTGGTAATGGTAAACTTAGTATATTTTATGATTCAATAAAAGTTAGTTCTGGAATTCTATATGATGGTTTGTACAGAATTAATTTAAGTCTTGAGTTTGTAAATACATTATTAACCTTGCAATCAAGTATTGGAATGAAATGCAATTCCAATAATGAAATATCTTCTATATTATAACATAGACGTTTGTGGCATATCTCCAAGGAAAGAATTGAAAGATTAATGAAGAATAATATTTTAAAAAATTAGATTTCACTGATTTTGATGTTTGCATAGATTGTATTAAAGGAAAGCAAACTAAGTATACAAAGAAAAATATTACAAGAAGTAAAGAACTTCTTGAAATTATTCATACTTATATCTACGGACCACTCCATATTCCTTGTTTTAGTGGAGAAAGGTATTTCATCACATTTATAGATGATCTGTTCAGATATGACTATGTTTATCTAATATATTAAAAGTCTCAGGCTGTTGACATTCTTGAAGTGTACATAAATGAGGTCGAGAGACAATTAGATAGAAAAGTTAAAATTATCAAATCTGACACAAGTGGTAAATTTTATGGCAGATATAATGAATCTGTTCAGAATATTGGTGTTTTTGCTAGATTCCTAGAACAATGGGATATTTGTGCTCAGTATGCATTACCAGGTGTGTCACAGCAGAATGATGTTGTTGAAAGGTGAAATCGTACTCTTATGGATATGGTTAGAAGCATGATAAGTTATTCCGCTGTACCTGAGTCAATGTGGGGTGATGCTCTTAGGACAACTATGTATATCATGAACAGGGTTCCTATTAAGTCAGTTCCACTAACTTCATTTGAGTTATGGATTAGTAGGAAACCCAGTTTGAGACATTTACATATTTGGGGGTGTCCTGTAGAGATTAGAGTATTCAATCCACATGAAAAGAAATTAGATCCAAGAATAATTTTTGGATATTTTATTGATTACCTAAAAAGATCCAAGGGATACAAATTTTATTACCCTAATCATAATATGAGGATAGTAAAATATGGTAATGTAAAATTCCTAAAAAATGATGAAATCAGTGGAAGTTAAAAGTCTCGAAGGATTAATTTTGATATTGAGGAGATTCAGGCTTCTTCTCTTGTATTATCCCCTATTCGAGAAATTGTTGTTCCGCAAATCAATGAGAGAATTGATGAGGGTGAATAATAAAATAATATTAATGAATTCTCACAAGATGTTGATGTCACCACTGATAGCCTTGTAGAATAATCACAATTGACAGATTTGAGAAGATCTCAAAGAAAAAAGAAACATGTCATTTCTGATGATTATGTGGTATATCTACAATACTCAGATTTTGATATAAGAATGAAAAGTGACCCTTTATCATTTTCACAAGCCATAGAAAGTAATGATTCTGAAAAATAGTATGATGCAATGAAAGATGAGCTAAAATCAACGAACCAGAATGGTATTTGGAAACTCGTTGAATTGCCCAATAACTGTAAAAGAGTCGATTGTAAATGGGTCTTTAAGACTAAACGTGACTCGGTGGGCAATATTGAACAATATAAATCCAGACTTGTGGCTAAAAGCTTTTCTCGAAAAGAAGGCATTGATTACCATGAGACATTTTATCTAGTTTCTCGTAAGGACTCATTGAGAATCATCATAGCATTAGTAGCTCATTATGATCTTGAGTTACATCAGATGGATGTGAAAACAACATTTCTGAATGGGAATCTAAATGTGGAAATCTATATGGAACAACCTGAATGATTCATAGAAAAGGAAAAGGAAAGTTGGGCTTATAAACTTAAAAAATCCATTTATTACCTTAAACAAGCTTTCAGACAATGGTATATAAAGTTTCATGATACCATTAATTTCTTTGGATTTAAGGAAAATACTGTTGATCAGTGTATATATCGGAAGGTTAGTAGGAGTAAGTTTATTATATTGGTCTTATATGGGGATGATATATTGCTTGCTAGTAGTGATCTTGGTTTATTGCACGAAACCAAGATATTTTTCAACAAGAACTTTAAGATGGTTGATATGAATGAGGCATCCTATGTTATTGGTATTGAGATATTCAGGGATAGATCCCAAGGTTTGTTAGGACTGTCTCAGAAAGATTATATTAATTGTATCTTGGAAAGGTTTAATATGCAGCTTTGTAAAGCCAATGATACACCTATTACTAGAGGTGAAAAATTCCGCTAAAACTAGTACCCGAAGAATGATTAGAAAGGGATCAAATGAAGAATATTCCTTATGGGTGGGTAATTGGAAGTCTATTATATGCTCAAACCTGTACAAGGTCAGATATCAGTTTTACAGTTGCAATACTGGTAGATACGTAACCCAGGAATGAAACATTGGAAAGCTGTAAAGAAAGTAATGAGATATCTGCAAGAGATAAAAGATTATATGCTCATATATAGGAAATCAGATCAACTTGAAGTAACGGGATATTCAGATGTTGATTTTGCAAATTGCCTCGATAGTAGGAAATCCACTTTAGGATTTATGTTCATGCTGGCTGGTGGGACAATTTCTTAGAAAAGTGTAAAACAATCACTTATTGTATCATCTATGATAGAAGATGAATTTATGGCATGCTTTGAGGTCACAAATCAAGCTTTATGGCTGTAGAATTTTATCTTACGATAACAAAGAACCAAGTTGATATTTCAAGTTACCTTTACAAAGAGAATTATTTTTAATTTTTATTAAATCTTAATTCTTTAATTCTTCATCTAGGTTATACATAACACACACATACACACACACACACACACACACATATATATATATATATATATATATATATATATTAGAGAAAAATATCATTGATATCTTAATCAATTGATGTGGTTTAGACCCCTGTGCATAGGATTATCCAAAGTGTCTCTAAGGTGGATTCGAGGTGGCTCCAAGATAGCTCCAAGGTGGCTCCGAGGTGAAAGTGTTGCACTCCCAAGGTGGAATTATTGTACTCCTGAGATGGAACCCACATGAAGACTAGGGTCGGGGAAGATTTCTTGATCCAGTCCCTTCGATGCTTAAGTTAGTATTGCGAGGTCCCTAAATGTGTGCTCAAGTAATTCGAGAAATGAGGGAGTCCTCTCATATTTTCTTATTTAGGATGTGTTTTTTATATCTTGAAGGAGGGAGAGTAAGTTTGTGATGTCCATCGATAAAGGAAAAGAAGGAAATTTAGGAAAACATTCCTTGTCATAAAGGTAGATAAGAAAGTTTCGGATTATATTCTTTGTAATAAAGGGAGATAAGAAAGTTTGTGATTATGTTCCTTACTATAATGAATGAGAAGTAAGCTTGTGTTTATCTACTTTAAATTTTTGTACATGTAGGCAGATGACTTGGATGATATGTGGTGACTGCATGTCAAATGTTGGTAAATTCTCTATTATTTGTGCCCCCCCCCCCAAGGCATGCTTGTCATTTGATTTTTTCCATCATGGGAATGTTGAAGGATCTCATTCTGTGAGTTGGATTTTCTTGATTTAGGTGTCTTAGGATCATTAAGCTTGTACTTTCATCATATCAATTTTTGGTTAGCAATGATCGGGTTTCTCAACTTGTGCACCTCGGATACATTTGGCCTATGTCTCTATCATGATGGACTAATTGGGTTCTTAATTCACATGTCTCGGGTGCATTCAACCTTATGCCTATGTTATAATGGATTTATTTTGGTGTTGATCAAGTTTTACTGACTTACGCGTCTCAAGTGTATTTGTCCTTCCACCTCCTTTGTAATGGATTTATTTTAGCATCAATTTGGTATTCTCAACTAATACATCTCGAGCACATTTAGCTTTTCACCTCCGTCGTAATAGATTTATCTAGACATTGATCAGGTTTTTGCTATTCATACATCTCCAGGCATATTCGGCCTTTCATCTCTACCGTAGCATATTAATTTCAGTGTTGATTTGGTCTTCTCGACTCACATGTCTCAAGTGTATTCATCTTTGTACTTCCATCATATAAATTTATTTTAGTACTGATCAAGTTTTCCTAATCTATGCATCTCAAGCGCATTTGGCCTTGTATGTCCATCGTAGTGGATTTATTTCTGTGTCAATCGGGTTTTTCTGACTTACACATCTCAGGCGTATTCGACCATGCACCTTCATTATAGCGGATTTATCTTTGCACAAGTTGGTTTCCCATCATGGCAGGCTTCAAATTTTTCTTTCACCATGGTAGACTTTATACATTTTCTCCACCATAGCATATCTTAGGTCTTTCAGCAATGGTGGGCTTCAATTTTTTTTTTAACATGGTGGATTTTATGTCCCTTCTCTACCATAATGGATCTCAGGACTTCATATCATGGGGGGCTTCAAATCTTCTTTCTACCATAGTATATTTCATGTCTCTTCTTTGTTGTAGTGGATCTTGGGTCTTCCCATGATGATGGGCTTCAAATCTTCTTCCCATCATGGAAAATTTCATATCCTTCTCCATCGTAATGAATCTTGGGTCTTTTTACCATGGTGGGTTTCAAATCTTTTTTTCACCATGGTCGATTTCATATTCCTTTTCTGCTGTAGTGGATCTTGGGTCTTCCTGTCATGATAGTCTCCAAATCTTCTTTTTGTCATAGCATATTTTATATCTCTTCTCCACTATAGTGGATCTCGGGTCTTTCCACTATGACAAACTTAAAATCTATGTTCCACCATGGTAGATTTTATATCTCTTCTCCACTGTAGCGGATCTCGAGTCTTCTCGTCGTGATGGGCTTTAAATCTTCTTTTCACCATGATGGATTTTATGTTCTTTCTCCACTATAGCAAATCTCGAGTTTTGGCATCATGGCAAACATATCCACATTTAGAAATTATGATAGTTGTGCCACTGATTAAAAGTACTAAGTTGAAAATGAGGCTTCCTCGTTGGAACGTTCGTTGAGAGGGTTGGTAAGCAGACATTCCTACAACATCAAATCCTCCTTCTAACACCAAACTGTTAAGTAAATATTATTGGCATAAAAACTATAATCATGCAAACTATTATGCAGAAAACTATTATGTCAGGATTGAAATCAAACAATACGAGATCTGTTTACGATGCATACATTTAGATGTCATTTGATTGAGATCTAATTAGATCTTCAAGAGCAATGCTTGTCAGATCTAAATGACGTCAAATATCGATCTACAAGGAGAACTAGAATAGATCTAGACCCCTTCTCATCTCTTTCTATCCTTTCACAGGATCACTATAATTGATGGTTTTGGGGAGATCGAGAAAATAACCGTAATCTCTCTAACTATATTCTCTATTGTCGTTCTGTGCTTTTTTCGTACTTTTAGGTTTATAGTAGGTCCTGTCTATTTATAGGTGAGAGTAGAGGGACTAGAGTAAGTTATTAGGAGAGTTCCTTCTATCAAGGGCATCCCCTAAGATATCTCAATATAATATAGATTTTATTTAATATTGGCTAATATCTTTTATCAGAATCTAATTAATCTATAATATATCTTATTTAATTAATAAAGAGTCACATAATCTTACATTCTCCCACTTGGCCCATTAATTGATAAGATATAAAAGATATCCAAAATCTGAATAAATAAAATAAATTTTATTTAAAAATAATTTTATAGGCAATAGTATTTTTCTTAAATCTGAAGGAAGTAATAGTATCATGAAACTTTATATACCATTGTTTGAAAGCTTGTTTAAGGCCATAAATGGATTTCTTAAGTTTTCATGCCCAACTTTCCTTTCCCTTTTCTATGAATCCTTCAGGTTGTTCCATATAGATTTTCTCATCTAGATCCCCATTCATGCCCAACAAAACATGTATTTTTCAGATCCATCAGATGACTCGTCTCTAGGAGTAAGCGATAAGTCTCTACTGATACCACTTTTGCTTTGAGACGATTTCCCATAATTATGAATCTTTTATGTTCTTTTGGTTTTCAGATTGAAAGGAATCCCTGCATATTATTAGTAACATGAGTTAAAGTGCCAGAATAAATCCACCATGTATTAGAAGGAACTTCTATAATGTTTGATTCAAAACATACAAAGGTTGAGTTTGTACCTTTATTTTCAAACTAAGTCCTATGTTTAATGCAGTGCTTCTTTACATATCCTTTCTTGCCACAAAAGAAGCACTTTAATGTAATAGCTTTCTTTTCAATAATCTATCTAACACTTCCAGACCTGGTAAATTTCTTTGATGGATGATGCTTTGATTTTCTTTTCTTGTTACTAACTCCTTGAGTAGTAGTCAGTACATTATATGAACCTTCCTTCCTTAATCTTAATTCTTCTTGAACACACATACTAGTTAACTCATTCAAGTCACATACTAGTTAACTCATTCAAGTCTCACTTCTCGTTATTTGTATTGTAGTGAATCTTAAATGGGCCAAACTGAGAAGGAAGAGAATCAAGAATGAACTGCACAAGGAAAGATTCATCAATATTCATTCCCAACGTCTTAAGTTTTACAGCTTTATCGGCCATATTGAGGATGTAATCCTGAATTCCTCGAGTACCATTATACTGAGCTGTAATCAGTTTTTTCATTAATGTGTCAACTAATGACTTAGCAGCAGATTTAAATCTGTCTTCAATAACTTTTAAATATTCACGTGCACTAGATGCAATCGGTAATAAAGTCTTTATATTATTTGGAATTGTCATCCTTATAAATATTAAACTAAGCCTATCAGATCTTTTCCAAGTCTTCATTTCATTGACTTGTTCCACATTACTTTTGTCAGTTAATTATGTGAGCTTTTTAACAAGCAATACCAAATCAAGATCTAATGCGCCCAATGTAAATTACACATACTCTAACCATTCTGAATAATTTGATCCAGAGAGTATAGGGACACTAGAAGCATGAGAATATATAAATGAGAGTACCACTGCAGAATATACAATAATATTAATGCTTTGAGTTTTACCAAAATATGATGAACTATTGATATCATCAATATTTAACCTTTAGGTAAAAATATTGACATATCTAGTGTTCACTCAAGATCATTTATGAAGGACTGATATCATCCTTGTGGAATAGTTTTGCTATCTTTGGTTATACAATTCTAAACTATAAGGATATCCAAAATAGTATCATCTTACCCCATCACATAATTATTTAAATAGATTATCCTTTGTGGTTATCTAAATCTCCTAATTATGCATGTAATTTTTGAATATTATTTTCTTAATGTCATTGAGGATTTGTTCCTTAATGTAATCTTATAAATCATTTATCTAGGCTACTTTGGTGACTACAAGACCAATGCAGTAATATAAAATATAAATTAAATTATCATATAAATGACGAGACCTTAATTATATTTCATATCCTATAAGCCTACCATCCCAAGCTACTTTGATAACTACCGGTCAGGTATAACTTAAGGAGATGAACTACAAATAATATTCATCAAGTTCATTTGAATTAATTTATGCTAAAACAGTTCACTAATAGGATAACAACTATAATAATTATTGAACACTTAATCAGCATGAAAAAACTCATATGATAACTATAATCATGATAGCCATAAATCATGCATTCATGTGAAAAATAAATATTATTTCATAATTATTAACATTTACATGTTAATAACTAAATAAATATCCAAAAAACAATAATTGAATTTAACACATACAATTAATAATTCATATGAGAACATTTATAAAAAAATAATAACTTATAATTTTTTAAGGGTAAAAATATTATAGGATTAATAAAACATCGAAACGATAAAACTGTAAATAATCCTATCCAACCGAAGGATAAAATTATAATTCAGTGAATGACAAAACTATAATTTAAGCCTAATGGTAAAATTGTAATTTTTCACTTAATGACAAAACTGTAATTTTTCACTTAATGGCAAAACTTTAATTTTTCATTTAATAGTAAAACTATAATTTTCTACTTAATGGCAAAACTGTAATTTTTTTTCAAAAAAAAACCTTAACTTTTCCCTTTTCTGTAAACGTTGCGCGCGGTGACTACGACGACCGGCTGCGACCTATGCGACGATCTGGCGTTATGCCGACCGGGTTATACGAGGCCGCGTGGCTTGTCGACGCAGCTGTTTCCGCGTGTGGCCACCACTTGATGTGGGCCGCCACGCCGACCGGGCGTGGCGTGATCACGCTCTCGCCTGTCGCATGCTAAGTGCGTTGTCGTAGCGATTCGATAAAAAAAAACATAACAAGATTGCTGCGTCTTTTTTATGATGCACAATAACCATCAAGAATCGTTTGCAAGTAAATGATTAAAATTAACAGAGAGGAAAATAGATCAATAAGATATTCAGATCAATGCACCGTAAACAAAAATAATATATCTAATATTTTTGATCTCCAAACTTAGGCTCTGATACGAATTATTAGCATAAAAACTATAATCCTGCAAACTATTATGCGAAAAACTATTATGTCAAGATTGAAATCAAACAATAAGAGATCTGTTTACGATGCATACCTTTAGATGTCACTTAATTGAGATCCAATTAGATCTTCAAGAGTATTACCTATCGGATCTGAATAACGTCGAATATCGATCTGCAAGGAGAACTAGGATAGATCTATACCCCTTCTCCTCTCTTCCTATCCTTTCACAGGACCATTGTAATTGATGATTTTGGGGAGATCGAGAGAATAACTGTAATCTCTCTAACTCTATTCCCTATTGTCGTTCTGTGCTTTTTCTATGCTTTTAGGTTTATAATAGGTCATGTCTATTTATAGGCGAGAGCAGAGGGTCTAGGGTAAGTTATTATGAGAGTTCCTTCCATCAAGAGCATCCCCTAAGATATCCCAATATAATATGAACTTTATTTAATATTGGTTAATATCTTTTATCAGAATCCAATTAATCCATAATATATTTTATTTAATTAATAAAAAGTCACATAATCTTACAAATATATCATTGATGTCTTGGTTAGCTTGATGTGGTCTAAACCCGTGTGCACAGGATTGTCCAAAGGGGCTCTACGGTAGCTCCATGATAGCTCTGAGGTGAAAGTATTACACTTCCTAGGTGAAAATTATTATGCTCCGAGGTGGTACCTACATGAAGACCAGGATTGGTGGAAGTTTCTCGACCTTATCCCTCGTATACTCAAGTTAGTATTCCGAGATCCTTAAATATATGCTATCAAGAAAAGATAGATTGTGATGTTATTTATTATCATAAAGGAAGAGAAAAAAAATTTAAGATTATTTTATTGTCATAAAAGAATGAAGCTTTAGATTACCTTCCTTGTCATAAAGAGAGAAAAAAATTATAATTATTTTTTTAATAGAAGGAAGCTTATATATATATATATATATATATATATATATATATATATATATATATATAAGTTGGGTTTGGGATTGGAATCATGGTGGGGTTGGTTGCCATGTCTACTTCATGAAGCGATTAGGTACAACGGTATGACCAGGACCCAACATACAAGAGCTCGGTGCACATATTAGAAGTGGCAGGCGTCAATGTGATATCATGCACGAACCTTGAGGCATAAATGACAATTAGTGAGCTCCAAGGAGAGCTACGATGCTACAGCAAGTATGTCCATTTGCTTCCTAAATAATATGATTAAGATTGCACCTTGCTATCCGAAATTGACATATGTCACGATTATATAGTTGGTCATCCATCGAAATTTGATTTAGATTGTGATACTTATTGTCTCAGGAAAAATATATTGCAAATATAGATGGAAGGGCATAAAGAGAGGAATATAAATTACCTTTCAAGAAATGATTTTAATAATTGTTAATGAATATGGATTCCAATAAGATGCTGATTAACTAGGGAAGGAGATATTGATCATTTAAAGAAGAAAAATGGAAAATAGTATGAAAAGAGGATGATAAAACATCATTACTTATATTGGATAGACACCACCACAATATTAAAGCTTAAGATATTAAAATATTGGGATAGATTCTGCTACTATTGTTACTAGTACCGATGATAATTAAACTTGTAATGTAGAATATTAATACTAAAGATATTGGAGTTGACAAAAATCTCCATTGCCAAACTAGTCGATAGAAAAATTATTTTACGATAGTGATGATAATGATAGCAGTTAGACGATATTCATATCTTAAATAATAATATAAAAACACTAAAGTGGGCTTCATTTTGTTCCGGAAAAACATATAGACTAGTCATCAATCAGTAAGATTAATCATTGCAATAAAAAAATTATTATAAAATTTGGCATTTCTATCTAAAATTTATTTATAAAAAATTCACTATCAAGAGGGCTAATTATAGATTACTCCTATGTAATTAACTATCATTATCATCCCGATCCATATAATTTCAAAAATTATATTAAGATTTTTATATTTAAAAAAATAAAAAAACAAATCATATTTTTTGTTATGTTGTCAACTCTGTTGATAGAAATAGCATATGTTCTCGATAGTAAATCAAAATAAAACATAATCAGCACATGTTTAGTGGTAAACTCTATGATATCTTTGTCCATATAATCGACGATATAATGAAAAATATAGTTAAATGTTTTATTTTCGTAACTATATAAATCTCAATATAATTTTTGAAAGTATAAAAGTAAAAATATTTAAGATAACTAATTAAATATTATAATAAATTAATAAACTCAAATTTAATATACCAAATAATAGATCATGCATATAAAGGAATATTAAAATTATCGTGGAAGCCGATGTGCAGAACCACTTACCAATATATAGATGAATAAGAGGGTTCTGATTTATGCTGAATAGTTTGACCCAATGATGCCCAATAGTTTGACCAAATGAGTATAGATTTTAGTTTCTAGTGAGGGGAGGTGAGGGAAACACCAGCAGCGACAACAAGATGTCAATGTCACTCACCTTCGAGGCCATGCCACCCTCCTCATCTACTCCATTAATGAATGCATTGGGTAGAAATCTAGCTTCAGCTGCCACCCACTGCTGCTATCAAAGTCTTCACCTCAAAGAGTTGTAGGTCCCTTTGGTCTAAAACACAAAAAGGTTGCAGCAATTCCTTCGTGAGGTGTTCAGAAAACAACACACACAGTGTTTTAGAGTCTTTTGAAAAGGGTGGGAACCCAAGTCTGTTCCAGACATCATCAATAGTCAATATAAAATTTATATAGTTCGGTATTCCTTTTGCATCTTCACAAGAAAAACTAGACACTTCATTATATGAGGATAATCAAGTGAAAAAATAACACTCTCTCTTGAATGAATCTAAATCTCTGTCTTGAACTCCTCCTATACCTTCTCACACTTTTTCTTTCAACTTCACAATCTACAAAAAAGAATCCTATAAACTATTTTTTTTTTTAAACCATTTGTATCATCAATACATTTATGATATAATAAGTTATTTATAGAATAATTAAATCTTAATTTTTAGATTTTTTTCATGCTTGAATTTTTTTCCCTTTAAATTATTTTTTACGTAAATAATTTTATTCTTATTGAGACTTTAAAAATATTTATCGATCCTTATATAAGAAATATTTCATATCAATCATATGACTGGACTATACATGAACTTGATAACACCCAATAACACAGTCATCATTTCAGCATTAAAATTTGAAAATATTTTCCTACCATACGTCTTGCTTAAAAATAGAATTGGGTCAGTTCAAGCTCGCTATTTGGAGTTGATTATTAAAAAAATAGGGTTCCTTACAGATTATCTTATGAAATTAGTTTTATTTAATGTTTCGAATTTTATATTTTAAAAATTTTATTAAGATTTTTATATTTATAAAAATAAAATATTTGCTCCAATAAAAATTGTTTCTCTTATATAGTTTTTAAAAATATAAATATTAAAATATGAAAAAAAACTAATTATATAAGATAATATATAATTAGTTTTAGAAAAATGTCATCATCATCGATCTCTGTGTGCGCATGAGCACTATTTTCTACTTCGGTGAGGTGAGGCGAGGCGGAGGCGGAGGCGGAGACGGTGGCGGTGGCATTGATCTGCGGGGTGGAGCCATCCAACACATGTCTTTGTGGGTGTTCAATGAGTCTGCAATCGAGTGTTACCTCCATGAAATGGACTTGAGACTGTAGCTTCACAGGAACTCTTTTCACCCACCATCAAGAAGATAAGAGCTTGATGATGAGGTCAAAGTGTCCATTAACAATCCTGATTACCACTTGGAAATCCATCACCTCCCTTAACTCTTAAGCAAACGCTTCCTTTGGCCCCATCCGACACGCCACGCTCGGTCAATTCGCTGACAGGCTGAGCGTACGAGCGACGGCAAGAGTCGGCACTCCCCCAAACCCCAACCCCACCTCCTATAAAGACACCCTCTCGCCCAAGGGAAAGCTTGGCAGCTAAGCAGATAGAGAGAGGGAGATGGGTCTCGACGCTATGGGGACGGAAGGCTTGGGAGGAGAAGCCTTGTACTGCGTGATCATCGTATGGCTCTCCATCATCTCTTGGATCATATTCACCTGCGTCGACGACGCCGACGGGCCCAAGAAGCGCCGACGGAGCGGCCGTGGGAACCCGGTCTTCATCGGGACCGCCGGCTTCTGTGACGGCACCGGAAGCGACTGCGATGGGGGCTATGGAGTCTGCAGCACATGTTCTTGAGGACTGTGATGCCATGAGGGAAGTCCAAAGAAGCTGCATCCTTTTATACTAATGTTTTCTGCTTTTCTCTTCTTCTTCTTCTTCTTCTTCTTCTTCTTCTTCTTCTTCTTCTTCTTCTTCTTCTTCCCCTTTCCACAATGTTTGAGCTCTGCTGTAAGATCTCTTTGCGTGGTAACCTCTGTTTCCCTCACCAACTCTGTAAGGAATAATAAGAGGGAATGACAAAAATATACATACATACATATGTACAGCAAACTCTGTTCTCTTCATCAATTCTGTAATGAATTCTGCAATCAGCTGAGAATTGAGAATTCTTCTTCTGAGTTATTGATGGGTGTGAAATAACAACACAGTAAAAGAAAGATGTATGTGTACGTCTTTGATCTCGGATTGACGCTAAATATTGTGATGCTTAGAAATTGGAGTCAGCCCCATCCATGATTGATTGATGGACACCAGCTGCAGAATTTTAATTACGCAACGCAATTGCAGATTTGTAATGGCTGTGCCCTATTGCTTGAGCCACCAATGGAATGAGATGCATCCATTTGGTGAGCCTTACCATTTCATATGATCAAAGCTTTGCCATGGCAAATTTTCCTGTAGAAATATGTGTTGGATTTGTTTGACATTATGGTGGGAATTTATGATTCTTTGGGAGCATCCAGTTGCAGATGACACGCCACTTTCTATCAGTATTATTCCATGTAAAAAAACCAAGAATATTTCATCTGCTACTATCTTAATTCTCGATTACTGTCATTCCATCTACAAGTTAGGCAGGATTTTATTGATTGATATTTTTAAGCTTCATCAATGACCAGCTTGCAATTTAAACAGGTGAGATATGAGAATATCTTGACAAGAGCAATTGACAGCAGGAGTTGGTGGAGGAATTGATTGAAACCTACAAAGCAATAAGAAGTAGCAAAACAGATAAAGTACAAGAGTATGATTAAAAATAACTAATTACATTAATTAGTCCCTATAATTAATTATTTTTAATATATTAATTATTATATTATATATTTAAATTATATTAGGATCTTTATACTTAAAAATAAAATATTTAATCTCGTCTCTCCTCATACTATCAACTATGTTAATATTGCTATTTTTGTCAATAAATAAGAGAAATTATAATTAGCTTGATTAAAAAAAAAAGATAGAACCAGAGTTTAGAATATAAAACTATTTTTTGAATGATTTGATGAACATGAGTTTTGAAGACTATGTTTTACATGATACATGTTTTACTATTTTAGATTAGCTAACACTTCAAAAAAAAATTATAAACTACAGAATCATCAAATCAATATTTTACAATAAAAATAAACAAATAGATGGCCTCCAGACTAATATTTAAAGTCACTATTTTAAATTTAAATGGGGATTAACGAATGCAAGTTTTGAAATTTCCATTGAAAATTATTGAATTATAGGACAATCCGAGTCATGAAAATAATATTTTTATATTCAAAAATAAAAATGAAAATTTACATTTATAGAGTTATATAAAATAATACTATATTATAAGTAACGAACCCATCCATTCTTCAAACGCATACTTCAAAGTTATATAGAATAGAGAACAAATCCTCCTCAACGGCAGTAACAAATGGACCATATTGTTGCCATCCTTCGTAATTGACCCAAAGTCCCTTGTCAAATGCTATGTGCGCATTATAAGATGAACATTGAATTCGCATTGTTGCTATAGAATTCGCTGTCACACTACCTAAAAGCCAGCTAAATTAATATGTTCATGTCACCTTATGTAGGCAGATGCGCCAAGAAACAACCTCCTTAAATTAAACTGCCCGCTTTATAGAACACTGCACTCCTACACCAACCCGGCATCTCGACCCGGTTGGGTCCACAACTCGTTCGCAATTAACCTTGTCATCCTTGTGTTCACCCTAAAAAAATTAAAGTGTATCCAATAATATCTTCTAATAAATATTACATGAATTTTAAAATTTCTGTTAAATTTCCTGCTTTATGATCATAATTCTTCCTAATTCTAGTAATTGGGTTAGCCCGGTGCGATTCAATTTATCTATTTCTTCGAGAAACGGTTCGGGCGGTCAATTTTAACATGACTTGAACCAGGCCGGTCTGGTTTATACACGGTGGATTCGGTGGTCATTTCCCATCATTGAGAAGTATTCTAGAGACACGGAGTTCAAACCATCCACGTCCCGTGTGCTCGATTCTGGAAGACAACGCTTTCGATCAAATCACGATGTAGATTGTCCGGTAAGATCGATCTGCGTTCTATCTGCTGCTCAGTCTCCTTCGTTTCGGAGTAAACACGGCTCGTTTCTCGTCTTCTTCGGTAAGACCCGGCGGCCTGTGTTTAATCCTTTGTATCTTAAAGATCTGATCCTTGTTCTGAACTTTGGACTGAAGGGACTTGGCTTTTGATGTCTAAACCTTTTCTGTCGAGGCCATTTACTGAATTTTGATCGCTTCTGTCGGGGAAGAGATTGAAATTTTATGGTTTTTACTCTTTTAGTGCCTCATTGGAAGTTGATCATGATATATAAGAGAGTTGAACTCGAGCAATAGGTGGTTCTTTAGCAATAATGATTCTATGTTGAAGGTGATATGTCTTTCGAGGAAGAAGTGGTGGTTGAGTCCTACATTTATGCCTTTAGTTGATGTAAATCTCATGATTGGATCAGAAACGCCTTTTGGGGCCATTAATCATGATAATCTATTTAGGTTTAGCAAAACTCCAGTTGATCTGTATTTTTCATATAATTTTGTAATGTAGATTTGTGTGAATCCCAACATTATGAAGACTCCTATTAGTTGATTCTTCTTTTCTTTTTTGCATTGTTTCCTCATAACTAGCAGGTATGTTCACCAGGAAACTTGTGTAGTGCCAATACAATTCACTGTTATGTAATTAAATGTAAAATATTTCTTAGTTTGATCCACAATTTTATGAAGATTCTGATTAGTTGTTTTTTCTTTTTCTTTTCTGAAATGTTTATGTTTTCTCATAAATAGCATGTATGTTCACCAGGAAACTTTTGTAGTGACAATACAATTCAACTATGTGCTGTGTTGTTTTGTTGTTAACTTATGTTACTAACCTCAAAATGTTATGTTGACTATTCCTGAAATTAGTTAGTCAGTACTATTTTCTATTTTATTTTTCATGTTGCAGATAAAGTTCTCTGTTGCGGAATATCAAGTTTCTCAAGCTGAAGATATGAGTAATCGCTATTACAGGCCTGAGAAGCCTGTCTCAGGTGCACATTAGAAGATGCTTTATGTCGTATGCTTGTCTTTGACTAGTAGTAGTTTACACACTAGAGTGTGTTCCTTAAGGCTAAATTTAAATAGAGAAACCTACAAGGATAGTCATATTTGTTATATAAATCTGATATTCTTCATCCAGAGTAGGTTTTATTTTGTAATTATTTGTTTTTCTGCTTATTTTTGGATCTGAACCAAGTTTCATCCTAATTCAATTTATTCCATTATGCTGAAATCAGATGTTACTGCACATGTGCCAAATCCTAGTGCCAGCTTATTCTCAGAAACTATTGTGGAAGGACCTGACATCTTAGCAACTTATTTGTATCTGAGATCAAGGTCTCAATCACCTTGTTTTTTGCTAGATCAAGAGAATTTGGATGAAGATTTACATATTAGTGAGAAGATGACAAAGGAGAAGAAATAAGCTATACCTATGATTACTGGTAGTAACCAGTAGCATTGGTTTGTGCAAATGGTAGTACTAAGAAGACCACGGGATTTCTATTATAGGGCCTATTGATCAACATTTCTTTGTATTTGTAAGAGAAGATCAAGGTCCTTATGTTTATAGCTTGATGTAACATTTATATACTCCAATCTTTCTCATGGAGAACCTAACTGAAAGGGCCCGCCACTTAATCATTGTTATTCCAGATCTGACTTTGGACTGGTGAGCCTGTTTTTAATTTAAGTAGCTAACAACGTAACACTCCGATTTAGTCCTACATCGGCTTAGATTAGGTTTAAAATTGATTTATATGGATTATAAGATAAGTATTCTATTGTTAACTTAGGCTCAAGTATTTTGGGTTAATGGTTTATGCTCAATGACCTTAAAAGGTCATCTATTCGAGTCTACTTAGTATTAGAGCATGGTGAGAGTGTAAAATATGAAAGGTAGTTACACTGTAATGCTTGGTATAACAGTCGATCTATATTGAGGGGTTCAAGTAGGAAAGGCATGAGCGAGGCCTAAAACGTTTAAGCAAGAAAGGGATAGATGAGTCCAAAGAATGTCATGGCTAATGCAGCTTTGTCATTACCCGGATTACTTCTGTATAAATTCCTGCATCGCATTTCTGTATTATGTTCATTACTATGTTCATTTTGTCTCATTAACATAATTTGAAAACTATGTGAAGTTTTTGTATTTGTCTCAGAAACCAGCTAAGTTTTATGCTTCCTTATTCTAATAACAGGTAAAATGAGGAAACTGAAGGAGCTTATGCTCAAAAGTGATAATCGAATTTGTGCAGATTGTAGTGCTCCAGATCCAAAATGGGTGTAAGTATTAGTATCCTGTCATATTTAAGATGTCTATGTTGTTATAGAATGTTCAGAAACATCTGTCTCATGTACAGTTGCAGAAATGACCAGATATTATGTTTTGAACGTATCTCACGTATAATTGCAAGGATCTTGATGATTGAAAATGTCCTTTTTATACTAAACAAGAATTAAACACTTGATCGGGTAAATTATTAAGAGCCAAGATTCATAGTATCGTGACATACCGCTCGGTATAGGCAGTATGTACCGGTCCAATAGGGGCGGTACATCAGTACACCTTCATGTATCATATGTCGGTATACTTGATATGACTTGGTATAATTTGGTACATACCGTACTGACAGCTATCGGTATACCAATACGGATCGGTAAGACAAACCATGATTAAGGCTATGATATCCATTGGACCTTAGTTGGGCATAAGGCTGACATTTCATTTGCATAATATTAATGTAGCTGATGTGCAATATGTTCATAGTCTGACCTGAATAATTTGTTTGTGCAGGTCAGCTAACATTGGGGTTTTTATATGCTTGAAATGTAGTGATGTTCATAGGAGTCTCAATGCAGACATATCAAAGGTATTATTAGTGATGCCTAATGTGATGTTTCCTAAGGTGCTGCATATTTTTTAGTGATTGCAACTGTGGAGATTTTAAAATTATTTTTCCTTCCCAGCAGAATTCAATATTCTGTGTTCAAATGCACTTTGATTTAGCAAGTAGCATCATGCATCAGGTTTTAATATGTAGGAACTTATATTAGTTATTTTCATCCTTAATTCCATCTCATTTCTTTGTTGATGCAAGTAATTGGTAGGATACCAGTTTCTAGCGTAATTTTGACTGACTCAGGATGTATATGTTCTGTACATGAATCATGGAACTTGGAAGCATGATGTACAAGATGTGCACGTTCTTATGCCTGTACATTGAACTTACAAATATGAGTTAGTCCAAGGTAAAAGCCAAATAGTCTATAGGTGGGGGTTTAACTTGATAGATGGTTATGCTCCAGTCTGTGTCTGCTGATTGTTGTTTGACTTGGCTGTATTCATAGTTGAACCTTGGTCAGATTCATGTTTGTGGATTTTTTTCCGGTAGTGATATGAACTTTCCTGATGTTGCTTTCGTTTCATTTGTTATTGTTGACATTCAGGTGCTGCCTTTAACATCAGATGAATGGACTGAAAGTGACATTGATTCCATCATCGAAGTTGGTGGGAACTCTTATGCTAACTCAATTTATGAGGCCTTTCTTCCTAAAAGTTATCCAAAGCCTAAACCAGACTCGAATAATGAAGAACGGAGCCAATTTATAAGGTAAACTATATTAGACAGTGGATTTTGCCTAGAAATTGTTGGGTGACTGCTCATTCAAGATAACTTTTCTTCCGCAGGTCTAAGTATGAGTTGCAAGAATTCTTGAAACCAAGTTTGCGTATTGTGTCTTCAAAGATGTCCTTCAGAACATTTGAATCTAAAAAGAATTTGGACCACAGCTACATGTCCAACAACTCAAAGAAGGCAGTAAGCCATTCTTGTACTCTTTGTTTGGAGTCAAAGAAATTGTCAACAAAAATATGTTCTCACTCTCAACTATGCATCTGATATAACCAACCTGCCACTCTGCTAAATGTACTCTATCAATCAAACAGCAAATCTAATAGTAACTAAAATAATGAGGTTTTGATTATTATCACAGGCGGACATGAGGAAATTTATTGGAGAGTTGAAGGTCAAAGTAGTCAGAGGATCAAACTTAGCTATTAGAGATATGCTAACTAGTGATCCATATGTTATTTTGAGCCTTGGGCAGCAGGTTTGCTATTGATCTCTAGCATATAAACTATTTTGATTATTACAACATTGTTACATGGAGTTTATGTTGTTTTTTTTGTCTTATCTTCCAATTTTCATTGCACATCTGATTGTTACAGAGGGCCCAAACTACAGTTAAAAAGAGCAACTTAAATCCAGTATGGAATGAAGAGCTCAAATTTCCAGTTCCCCAATGTTATGGAGCTTTGAAACTGGTAAATTCAAATGTGTTTAACCTATTGTGTCTATTTTTACTATTCTTGGAAAACTTTTCCTGCTTGTGTTATCCTTCTTATGATACTTTCCTTGAGTAATTAAGACATGCTTCTATGGGTAGGTTCATATCCTGAATATTTTACAAGAATTAGGAGTAACAGAGTACCAATATATAATATAAAATTAGTACCGATATATAATTAGTACCAATATATAATATAAAATTCATTAGTAATGCTAGCGAGTCAAGTGGGATTCAAAGTTCCATGAGAGATAAAAGAAAGGCCAAACAAGGTTTGAACAATATGGCAAAGGACATGATGATCCTTGATTCATCCAAAAACACTTCCCTTAATAGACTAATGGCCATAGAAATCCAAATAAATGACTGTAAATGTAATTGTTTGTTGTTGTTTTTATTGTTGTTGGTCTTTGGTATAGGATGAGGAAAGTTCTTTCGTTTTCCTCAAATGTGTTAGTGTTATAATAGATTCAATGAAGTCAGATTTTCAGATTTTCTTTATTCATTATATTAAGGAAGGCCTGTATTATGAAGCATAGCTTTAAGTTCAGTTACAAGTCCATGTGTGTTCCTTATTATATGATGTATATTTATATAATATTAGGGTTCAACGTGCCTTCATTTGCCTCTCTCCAACAAAATATGTATTTCCATTATGTGAACCTTTCCAGTTAAAAAACCAAAGTATTTGTCATTTTATTTTTTTTCTCCTTTTTGTATCAAATATTTGTCATCTCATAGGCAGCACGTGACTTACAGAACCAAAAACTGGAAAATAACATTGCAATTACAGTCAAATTTTGATTTTTCCAGAGTAAAAGCTCTGAAACTCTGCATATATGTCTCCTTTTGTAAGAATGTTTATTCATCTTGTCATTGTTCTTACACCAGTGTCCACTGTTTGAAGTATAAGTTGGCTTTCCTGATAAGGAAGTTTGAGCGGATTACCTTTATAAAGGACATCTTTGCCTTTTATTATTGTTTTGTTTCTAAATAAGTTGTATTTGTCTTAAGTTTCATATGACTTGCACTTTGCATCTTTTCAATACTCAGATCTATGAGTTCTAATTGAAACTTAGAACTATCGTAGTCTTAGTAGGTCTTGTGTCTGTCTTAAAATGAACCTGTTTTATTCTGCTTCTCAAACAGCAAGTATACGACCACGACATGTTTTCTGCTGATGACATAATGGGAGAGGCTGAGATTGATCTCCAACCTATGATCACAGCTGCAATGGCTTTTGGGGATGCTGAGCTTCTTGAGAACATGCAGATTGGCAGGTGGTTCAAAACAAGCGACAATGCACTCATCAAGGACAGCACTGTCAACATTGTTGATGGGAAGATAAGACAAGAGGTGTTCCTAAAGCTACAGAATGTGGAATGTGGAGAGATCCAACTAGTACTAGAATGGGTTCCTCTTGATGAATAAGGCCTTTCACAAACTCGGTTTACATTTTTTTGGCTCTGTACTCGCATCAATTGCTATTTTGTTCAGTCCAATCTTCTCATCCACATTTGTAAGCTGTGTAAAAAGTGTAGGTGTGATCAGTTTGTAAGATATATTAATTCGAAGATGGATCCTTAATGTTCTGTTTACTGTGTATTAAGATCCATATCACTATTCCTTTTGGACATCCCTAAATAACAAGCTGTCTGCATCAGTTTAGGCAGAAGTATGATTTGTGCTTGTCTTTCTAGAAAATTCCTTCCTCCCTTTTTGGAAGAGAACCTTCAACTACACGCTTCAGTTTTCTTATAAAGTTGTAAAAGACAAAATAAATTGTGAGATTTGAAATTGCAGGCGATTATTTTAGCTCTTTTCATACATTCTAGATGTCTGGTTTATGATTTTTACAAGCACAGAAATGGTTTTGATGCAATATTGTATGTATAAACACATTAATCGTTCTCACCATGCCATGAATTGATCAATTAGAATTTATCAAGTCTCAGCACACATAGTTAGCAGGTGAAATGAAAAGCATGTACTTATTGCAAAATGAACAACAGAAATGTGGCAAAGCTTCCATAGTCCACAGTAATGCATACCTTTCAGTTTCATCATAGATTCTATTACATTTCTTGACTGCTGAAATTGTTGGAAGATCTATAATGCACATATAGTGAGAAGCAACATGCCAATAATATGACTAAATTATACTTCATAATTCTTGTGATTCAACAAGCTAATTAGATAGATACATTCAAAACTGAGGCTTAGTTGATGCTAACATCACCTGTATGGTATTTCATGTTCTTAGTATGAGATGGATGTATGATTAGAAAGGATGATCTTAAGATGACATAAACATATCCAAACGAAACCTATAGATATCATGCTTGACTATAATAAAGATCTAAGTAGCTCAACGAGCTCCTAGATTGGTCAGCATTGACATACAAGTATTGTCTGAGATGAAATCTTCACTGAAAACTGTCATCAGACGATCATGAGCGAGCATATGAGATCATGTTATCCCAGGAATTTTTATGTCGTCTTTCCTCTCTACTCCAAAGACTATACGACACAATATGCCACAAAAGGACTGTGGCCTCAGCCTCACCATCCTGAAACGAGCTGCCCACAAAGCAAATGGTGAAAGGAATCAGAAAAAGTGTTAGAAAAGGAGTTGCAGACGAGAAAAAACGACGTCTACGGAGACAGCTTTTTTTGTGGGGTTTCTTTTCATGCTTATCCATCACCACATCACCTGCGATGGTTGAAGCCTATCGTGATTATTCCAAGGACGAGCAATTAGTTGTGGTTTTCCATAGCTATCCCTATCTATCACTGAAAATATTGTACTTGTCTCTTCACATTTTAATACAACATATGTAACATAAATAATAAAATCTTAAATACTTAAAACCCTCCATATAACAATGATTATCAAGAAGTTGTACGACATATAAAACTTTTAAATACTCGATATATTTTTATTACTTTCACCACATATTTTAACTCCTTGTTTAAAACTAAATTAACGATATATATTTTTTTTTACTACTTTCACCACCCCCAATGGGGATTTCCCATCCCCACACTTCCACCTAAGCAGGAAATGCAGTAGGGATGGTGAGATGGAGACTCGGTAGAAAAAGTGCTCCTTGTGTTGTTGACATTCTTAGAGCTATATATTGATGATATAAACCTCTAGAAGCAAAGGCCCCTTATTGTGGGTTGGGAGGTGGATGATGGATAAGAACACTAATCTTTTGCTAGGGCTGTGACTTAGAGAGGTTCAGTCATAATATGATGGGTTGACACCAATAGCTTTTCAACCAGTATGACAATCAATTTTGTGAATCAATGGTTCGCCTCGTAATCTTGTATAGTACTTAAAAGAGAAGCAAAAGAAATGAGTTGTTGAATGTGAATGCATGAACAATTTCATTGTCATCACACCAAAGCGTCAACTCGAGTAGACATCTAGACAAATACCTTTCGGGCAATATAATATTAAAAAAACTAACTTTGTATAGTTAAAATAGTTATTTGCAGCTCATAAAATCCATGTTATATATGTGGTAAGGTAACTCTGTTTTCTAGCTCATGTTAGATAATCGTAAAAAGTATGAGTCACTAATTTCTAGTTATATGGAATTGACTAACTAAAATTAGAGCTTAATCCACTAATTATATAGTTGCGTACGCTCCTTTAATTACAGTTATTATTTATGTATGAAATTCACTAACTAAAATTAGATTTTAATCCACTAGTCAAAGATTGTATATCAATCACAGCATGCATGCAATCAGCCCTAAATCTGAAGCAAAAGGAGGGTAAATTTTTGATAAAAAAATTAATTTTGAAAAAAATTTATAGAGTGTATCCATTTCTATTAATTCTTTAGTAAAAAATAATTTTGCCATTTCGCCTTTGCCTTTGGCTGTTTGCATCTCAGCACATAGGCCCCCACCCTCTACCCATTATTCTTGTTCGCTCTAGGTTTTCTTTTACTATCCCCATTGTCAAATGAAACATGCTATAGCAGGTGTCATCGAGTCCAACCATACCAACTAGCAAAGCCCCTGCACCATCCTCTCTAGCAAGGCCACCACAATCCCCTAGTACCTTAAGCAACCACCGTAGCACCACAATGTTGGCTACTATACATGCCACCACTTGATCCCCACTATCAATAATCATAATTCTGTTATCGTTGTTGCCGTTGTCCTCAAACTTGTGCCCCACCAACACGTGTAACAACTCACCATTATTGACCTATCCTTAGTCCACCCCTCTTTCTCTCCCCCCCGGCCCCCCACCCACCCAGCATGAGTCCTAGCTTTTGGAGCATACAATGAGACGACTACCACTAAGGAATATCATAATATTAAAGTCATCCCCTACAAATAGTTCGAGATAATCTTCTTTTTAGGCCGTTAAACTTTGGGTAGTTGATCGGATCGTCCTCCCCATGGAGAACGCCCTAGGCCGCAACATCTATCATAACTATAACATTTTTCTTTAATACCATCTTTACATCGACAAAGTTTAGCTCCAGATCCATCACTACCTTTGGCATCCTTAAGGGGTTGTGCATGAAGGTTGATAGGGGCGAAAGAGGGTAACGAGCGAAGGGTAAGGAGGCCTATGTGCGAGGGTGGCCATAGGCCTACACATGAAGTCTACCAAGGATGAAGATATAAGTGATGATGTGTAGAATAGAGGCAACGACAAAATCATCTTTTGTCATAAGAGAGGTGCTTTATAAAAATTTTTGGACATGGGAGCATTCTACAAAAATTTACTAAAACTATTTTTTTTAAAATTACCCTAAAATGAAACAAACAAGAGTTTTACTATTTAGAATCCACTTCTTACTACTTATAATTTCTTATTTATAATATTTATAATTTTATTTTCACCTCTCTTTTTTCTTTTTCACCTCCACACAATAAGAATAAGAAAATGAAAGAAAAAAAAAGACAAAAAAGGATTGTAGGTAAGGAGTGAGAAGATTTTAATGGAATTGAATTATAAATTAATAACATATATGTGAATTTACAAAGACCAACTTAGAAATATTAAAAATTATTAAAATAGAAAATTATTATTTATAACTTCTTTTTGTTATTTACAATCCTAAAACTTTAAATATTCTTAAGTTATCACTTTGTAAATAAACATATATGCTCTTAATTAATAACTTAATTTTAATAAAATCTTTTTATTTCGTATCTGCAACTTCTTTTCTTATCCTTTTCTCTCTTCCTTTTTCTTCTCATCCTCTTAAACATCGAAGGTGACCTAAATAAAGAAAAAAAAGATAAATGATATGAAATGGAATGAACTAAAGATGAAAGAAGGGATGAATAATAGTTTTTGATGTTTATTAGAATGATTTAATGTTTTTATGATTATGTACATTCTATAATAGCTAAAATAAAATTAAAAATGTTATGAATAATAAAATATTACTTTACTATTTTTTAAAAGATTATAAATAATAAAAAAATATGAATGGTCGATAAGGAGGGACTCTAAATCCTAAGCTCCGATTCAGATAACCAAAAAGTTCGTAAATAACATAGTATTACTATTTTGGCCAAAGGAATGGCAATCCCGTAATTTCATGTCAGACGGCCGAATCGGCACCTTATACCGTCTCTCACTCGCTTTCTATTTCTCGTCGAAATAAATAGAAAAATACTTACAATAAAAAAAGACAAAAACTGTAACCCTCAGCCGGTCATATTTGTCTCCCTCGATTCGTTCCGTTTCCGGCCGGAAGGCGTCCAATTCTTCGGATTCGTGACCGATGTTGATGTCAATCATCGCCTCGACCGAGATTTGAAGGCTTCCGGAACCCTAAAATAGGTGCTGACGCCAAAAAGGCCCTTGATCTTTGTTTGGATTGGATGAAGTGATCTGTCTATATGCCAGCAGCCTTGATTGGGTGTTTGCTTGTAGGCTTTCACTTGTTGCTCTCCGTTCTCGGTTGGCTTCTCGTTGTCTAAATGCGTTCAAGAAAAGAGTTAACTTGTGTGTGATTTCATATAATGGCTTGAAACACCTTATTCGTTTGAATCCTTGCAATCCTTTTTTGTTAATTACCAAGCTTTGGAATTAGGTTATGCTACAAACTTCATTTTTATAAATTTTCTTTATACGATTTTTTCCTTTCTATGAGAATGATTTCTGTAAGTGAATAATTAATTTATTGGGTATGGTGAGTAACCGTGAAAAATTTGGCAGGTCTCTTTTGCTTGATTTTTCTTTTTTGGGATATATTGTTTTATAATGTCTGTTTATTGCATATTAGGTGATGAGGTAGTGTTAGGTGATTTCTCCTGGTTCACTGGATGGAGAGTAGTATTTTCTTGTTTAAGGTACTTTAATGCTCATTTGTATTTATTTTCTACTAAGCTGCTAATTCCAGTTCTTAGTTAATACTCTTGTTTATTTTGTTTCATGTTATTAATGAGCATTAGGCATTGATATCGGGATCTCTTCTCTATGAGTGATGCATAATCTGTCATCTAAATGTTATTCACAATTTTTCTTCAAATAGACCAAGAAAGACAGAGAGAATAAAATTGCATCTCATGAAATTGGCAATTTGTGGAATAATGCTAGAATCTTGGTGATCACAATAAGTTTTTAAAGTTGAAAATGAACGAGTGATCATTTTCCTTTTGTCCTTTTGAAGTGTTGAAAAGTCTCTTTTATTATCTTACTTGAAATTTGAATGGCAGAGGAATAGACTAAATGCAGCCTCATCGTGGTGATGATATGGATGATATGGCAGAGGATTATGACATGGGTGATGTAGAAGATGACATGTATGAAGAATTTCAAGGGAGGGGTCTGGGCGATTCTGATTCTGACGATGAAGAATATGGTCCTTTGGTATGCTTATATCTCTTCCAGCATTATTTTGAAGTTGTTTTTCTTTCTAGAGATTTTTATTATCTGTTCTGTAACCACCTTTTTGTGCCTGTATATGTTTAATTGTTTTAAGAATGGTCTTCTCATCATTATATCTTGGGTTCCGCTGTTATTGTTTTCAAATTGTTTCTGTTTCTGATTATTGTTCATGACTTACTGGGTAGAAATTTTGATTTTGTTAGAATGGAAGGGCAACTGATATTTCCTCCGCTCAAGCTAGGAAAGGAAAAGATATCCAAGGAATACCGTGGAGTACACTAAGCATTACAAGGGAGAGGTACAGGCAAACCAGATTAGAACAATACAAAAACTATGAAAATGTTCCAAATTCTGGACAAGCATCGGAAAAGGCATGCAGCTTTGATGAACTAATAGCTTAGTTTTGTATTTTATTGTTACACTTCTTTATATGCTTAATTGCTCATCATATATGTAGGATAGCAAACCAACTGATAAGGGTGGCATTTATTATGAGTTCCAGCGAAATACAAGGTCTGTGAAATCAACTATTCTTCATTTTCAGGTGAGCGTATTTTGTATATTGTTTGGCTTATACCTGTGGTTCATAATACCTTTCACTATTTTGTTAATTATATTTTGCTCTATTTTTATCTGGGTTTTGACCTTTCTATTGATTTGAATCTAGTCAATCACTAATTATATTATTAGGCTTTCGTTATTAGAACCTAAATTAGGTGGACACTTACTTTGTAAATGGCCGAGTCAAATACGTTTTGCTGGAAAGCATACTTGATTGAAGCTTAGAAATGTTTGCTAACTTTTTTCAATTTGGATTCTTTAGTGCGTAGAAGGCATTTTTTTTGCTTTTTAGTTGTGAATGAAGTTGATGCTATGGTAATGGAAGACCAAGGTTTGTCAAACCGAGTACCAAATCCTACTTGGAGATTTGTCAAGCTGGTATGTACCGATTTGTAATAGTGTATCGACACGTGATACATCATTAAGTACCAATGTTTCAAAGAGGAAGAAAAAAAGTAGAAGAGGAAGGGATGGTGGAGGAAGGAAGAAAGAGGGAAGAAGAGGAAGTGGCGGAAGAGGAGGAAGAGGAAGAGAAAGAGACTTACCTGAGACATGGTGGTGTGTAGTGAGGTCGTGGCAAGCAGAGGTCATCAATAGTTGCCTGTGTGAGAAGCATCGGTCGCAGCATTAGTTGCATGGTGCAACATCAATCGCGGTAAGCGGAGGTCATGGTGGTGAGAAGTTGCAGGCTTGTAGCGATCGTGTGAGAAGTGGAGGCGGCACTCGCGTGAGAAGTGGAGGCGTCGCATGAGAAGTGGAGGCGGGGATCACGTGAGAAGTGGGAATATGGATTTCCTACTTCCCTTTTATACGACAGATAGATCCACGGTGGGTCTGCATATTAGTCAATGCTCGGACCGGTATGTGCTGCCTATTTCATATCGGTCTAGGCGAACGTGGAAGATAATAATTATTTATTTTGTATTAATGATTTAGGACAACAAATTATTTGGCTCTTGTTTATTTTGTGGATCTTCAACTTCAGGGACTACAAGTTCTCAATATCTATAATTTGCAATGCTTAATATTGTATCTGGTTTCTTAGCTTATTTTTTTTTTGGCTAAGCATGTGCATCAAGCATGATGCAAATATCTTGTTCGTAGACTCTAATCCCAATTTGATGGTCCCTGTTTGTTTTTTTCCACTGTTCTTGTCATGTTCTTTCTCCCCATAGTGACCTTTGTTTTCCTTATATCTCAAAAGAGGGTGATGTGTTATGTGTGTGTGTGTGATTATATGTCTATATTTATTTTGCTCATTATGAGCTTTACCTTTCTCTTCTTCCGAATAATTTTTATTTTTATTTTTTCTTAAAAGAGGGTGATTTGCTATGTGTGTCTGTTTTCGTGTGTGATTATATGTCTATGTTTCTTTTGCTTTTTTTGAGCTTTACCTTTCTCTTCTTCTGAATAATTTTATTTTTATTTTTTGTCATTAGTCTATTGGTGGTTCAGCAAATTTCCAGGCCTCGTTTGCTTTGTGTTTGTACATGAATAGATGGAAACCTAGAAAGCATGGGTATAAAAATCAGGGCCCAAAGTGCAAGTAGAAACAACAAAAAGAGATTAGTACTAGTGGGCATGAGAAGAGAGATAGTGGGAGACTTGTGAAAATTTTACTAGAAATAATAAAAAGTTATTTGGTTGCTTTTTAATATTATCTTGTGCAGAGTATAATGGTGGGAAGAATCTAAGTAGCCTACCCCAACTAGTTTGGACATTACTGTTTGTTATTGTTGTTTTTGTTGTAGTGCCCCTGGAGATTGTAAGTAGATAAATTGATGTTTGTTTCTATGTGAACATAGGTTAACATTGGTGATATGGATCATACAAAAAAAATGAAGTCTAGAAAACTGTAGGTAATTATCTTGTTTGAGCAAGAAGTGAAACACATTAAGTTTTATACATGTTCATTTTGAATATTCTAACTACATGGGACTTGGTGCCTGGATACTAGCATTGGAATTTGTTTTCTGTATCTAACTTTGCAGATTTTGAATATAAAGATGCGACAACATTGTCTGGGTGCACATGTTAGTGGATATGTTATGCCTATATCCACAATCAAAGGAGTTATGTAGCAACATTTTTCGGTTTTCAATGTTTATTACCTAGAAGTTGTCAAACATCTCTCATTTTTATTTAGTAATTGCTGGGATTGGATGTTTTGGAATCATGGTTTGTGTTTCTATAAGAATGTTGTAAGGATTTAATTGTACCCCAACAAAAATAAAATGAGAGAAAATGATCTAAGATGGTATGGACATGTTAAGAAAAATATATAGGTTTAGGATTAGTGGTGCATTGAGAATATGGATATACATGGAAAATTTAGATGGTTATGGATTTTGTCATGTCATATTATTTTTTTAGTTTGCAGTTCATATAATTTTGGAATAAGAGAAGTCAAAATCATAGCAAATAGAGTTTCCTCGCTTGGATGAAATGTAGAGATGCAAATAGTTTTACATTGCAATTAAGTTTACCTCAGAACATATATATATGGTGTTTTGAGTAGAAATTGCAATAGACAATTAGAGAGGAATGTGAAACTAGATGTTGGAATTCAAGAAACTTGCAGAATCTAATTGGTTTTGTGCATAACATAGCAGGTAAGCAAATCCAACACGATAAAGACAATATCAATAACTCATAGATTGAGGTGTCTGTATGCATTAAAGAGAATACATTAAACAGTATGACAATAATAGCTTCACCAATAGCGAGTTGGTTCTGGAGCAGTGGATCTATAATTCAGTGCCATGCAATAATGCTTGAATAGAAGCTTATGTTGCTAGTTTAATAATTTGAACATCGAAACTGAGGGCAGCTTGCTAAAGGTAAAAATAAAGTAATGATTTAGGAAAAATATCAGAATAGTTGAAATTAGTTATAAATTAATAAAGATGGAGGACTTAGTTTAATTAGTTATTCAGTAGGATCAACTAATCAACTCTTCGGCATAATTGGTTGTTGGCCTCACTGCAAGGTTGGAAATTAAAGTTATTGTCAAATGATGAAGATGCATAGATGAAAATAAGGCAACTGGCACTGCATATCCTATAGGATTTTCAGACAGAGAGGGTTAATATCAAACTTATTTAATAAAATTCTGAAAATGAGTGAGTGCCAAATGATTGATGGAACACAGACAATTTAAGGAGAACACAGACAATTGCTAGTTTTGCTGTGTTTTCTGTTGTTTTTTATACGAAAATTACTTGAGCACAACTATAAGGAGAACACAGACAATTTAACTAGAGTTTCCATAAGATTCTGAAAAAGACGATGATGACCTGGTTAAGAAACAAAGGCAAGGTATTATGAAAGACATTCCATGGGTCAAATGGCAACCTTGACTAGTTGGAAATAAATGATGCTTCTTATTATCCTATCCAATTCAAGCTAGGACATAACTATTGGACAAATGCTCATCATACAGGTATTTATTTTTATAAAAGCTGCGTTCCTTTTTTTCTTTTTCATAAAAGAATGAGAAAGTTGCTGGTCCAACTTGCCAATATCTTTTTAGGTTAACTTTCTAGAACCTGACTTAGAAGTCATATTGCATAATGCCATATTCATCCAGATATTCATCCATGTCAACTTGCTGTTGGACTATAGGAGAAATGTTTGATGTCAATCATCCTGGATAGTAAGAGCAATTGGAGAATAAGATAAAAAAAAGAAACTCCAAAATCTTGCAAGTTTGCTATGTGGAAGTATCATAGTTCATGTTGGAAATATGATTGTTGCTGGCATGTTGAAGATGACCTTGCTGGCTCACTGTTCCTTGAATATGTTTAATTGTTTATGTCCATCTATATAAATCCTGGAGAGTATGATTTTGAAAAGTTTAATGTTTTAGGCTGTTTAAATCTATGCATTGCATCATATGAGCCTAGGTTTTGTTCCATTTATTGTTCTCATTATTGTTGAAGTTTGGTACCAAACATTGAACTTACCTGGCTTGAATATATTACAAAACTGCAGCTGAGAAATTTGGTTTGGGCTACATCAAAGCATGATGTGTACTTAATGTCAAACTATTCTGTGCTTCACTGGTCTGCACTAAGCGGTGAGGAATATGAAGTTATGAATGTTTCAGGACACATAGCACCAGAGGAGGTGTGTTCTCTTCATCTATTATCCTATTTTTAATGTTCTTGATTGATGATTTCTGATAACTGTTTATATTTACTTGTAACATTTTGATCTGTGATTCACTTCAAAGGTAAGCGTACTCAAGTTCTTGTCTTTGGCTGCAGAGGCTCCCAGGAAGCTTGTTGGAAGGATTTTCTCAGACCCAAGTTAGTACGCTGGCTGTTAAAGATAAGTTGCTTGTAGCAGGAGGATTTCAAGGAGAACTTATCTGTAAGGTAATTTTCTTTGTTCTTTTTCTTCTCCATTTATGTTTGTTTAAGTCTGTGGTAGCTTGAAGATGTATTAATGATGAGATATTTCTACTTATGTGCAATTCTTTGACTAAGGTGCCATTTAGCTGTCCTTTATCATAATAGTTTTTGCTCTTATTATTGAGGCACAAATATGACCAACCTGTTTCCCTTAACTTTTTAAAGATTGCAAGTTGAATTTGTAACATTAATGCTCTATGGTTTAGCAAAAAGTGTCATGTCATGGTGATATGGAATCATTGATGATGCCTGGGGAAAGTTGGATAAGAAGTAAAAAAATGCTCTCAAGTCTGTTGGAGAGATTTCAAGCACTGGTACTTGCATTATGGTATAGATGAGCGTATAAATGTAAGTCCACTAGTTTGAGAGGTTAGTTCGGAGGATGTGATTCCTAGGTCATGAAATACTGGTCTGCCTTTGATGTATTTGATTTTTGAAGAAGTAATAGAAGTTAAATTGATAAAATATATGAGAATTGGCAGAAGGTTAAGTGACATATTTTATTGGATGAGACGCTTAGTGGTAGAATTTTAATTTGGTCTGCTGAGTGGTGATGCAATAACTGTTTGGCAAGTTTAGAATATTGCATAAAGGTTATTGAAACGGCATCAAAGTGAAATATGAGGACCAAATGTTTGATATCCTATGAGCTGGTACAGACTGTCCACAAAATCTGCTGAAGGCACTAGGTCAGTAAAAGTGTTGGATTTGTTTTAAGAAATATTTGAAGAACTTAGTTGATAGATATTGATGATTTAGAGCTGCTTGATTTCTATCTAAATCTCAATTAAAGTCTGCAGTGGTCTTAATTTGTTTATCAGAGACTCTTAAGACATCTATCCACTAAATTTGAATTAAGATACCAGCTTATTATTAATCTAAAACTATCTAATTACTTTTGAGATATCATCCTCTTGTATAAAAACCTTTTTTTATGTTAGAAACGGTCCATTATTAATATAGAGTTATTTACATCAAGATTCTCATTGTTTATTACCATGGATGAGGGTCCTAGATACCACCTAATTCAGTCCGTACCACGTGGTATGTACCGGTTCAACGATGAACCAGCATGGACCAGCACTGATATATCGGGTGGTATATACTGATTCAACAATGAACTAGCTGGACCAACCGTTACATACTCGATGGTATATACCAGTTCAACGATGAACCAGTATAGACCAGCCCTTTTTTGGCAGTTTGGTGTGGCCTGTTTCTTATTCTTTTTCATTTTTTATTTAGGTTTTCCTCTCTCTCTCTCTCTCTATTTCTTTCTCTCTCTCTCTCTCTCTTTTTTTCTCTATCTCCCGTGATGCTTGCGTCCCTTGCAATGTTAGCCCACCTGCTGTTCAAACTGCTCTTCGCCAACCTGAGTGCTTGTTCTCCTCCTTTCCTCCTTTTTCGATATCGTGGCATGTACTTGCTGCGACACCTCAGCGGGAGCATCACATGCGTAATGGAAGATCAAAACAAAATCGGTTTCCCACATAGATCAAAATCGTCGTGTAAAGATTGGTACACAGAAAGCCGCAAAACCGAAAAACTACATTATGTGAGAGATTGTTTACCTAGGAAGATTGTATATCCTTGTTTTTCCAGATTCGGATGGAGAGGATAAAGGAGGTTAATTGTCATCCTCTCTAGCGGTATCCACACGATTGATCGCAGCGGCGATACTCCTCCAATCATAACCCTATGTCTCGCAACTCTTGCGCAACTTCTCGCAACGGACTTAGAAGAAGATCCTCTATCTTCTTTGCTGCCCTCTCACGCCAGAGAGGGGGTGATCGACTGAGAAGGAGAGAGAGAGAGGCGGACAATAGGAGGGGGCGGTCAAAGGTGCAACCTATCACATAAGACCTGCCCTTGCCTCCTATTTATAGAGAGCCACCAAAAATCCTAGGGAATCTTGCTTTAGTGGGTATTAGATCTTCATCCACTTACACACTAACCTTGGATTATTATATTTCTATTTAATAATCTCCTTTGGCCTCTAATTGAGTCTCATATAGGGAGCCCATCAATGTCGGGTCTCATCTAATGAGAATAGGGGCTAATTGGATCTCTATCCAATCTTCTATCCGCTGAAGCATCTACCATATGTGTGTGACCCTCTAGGCCCAATACCAAGCTAATCGTGAGTCGAACCTGTCCTTCTGACTCAGTGAATTATTATCTCATAATAATTCACTCGACTCATCGATTATGGACGTATTAGGCCATTGCACCATAGTCCCAGACGATACAGCGGATCTTATCCATTGGACCTGTCTGTCCTCAATTACCATGTATCTATAGTCCCTCATCTAATATCTCAGAGATTGTATACCGAGTATAGTATTGTTAAGCCACATACAAAGTCCGTCTAAGTCTCGTTTTAATCGGATTCTCGCGGAGAATTCTTTCTCTCTCAATCCGACCAACCTGATCAGGGATTTACCTAGGTGAGAGCATATAAGATATTCTTTTCATGATATTGAGAGTGGATGATTCTCTATTGACACTCAATAGCCTTCGTAAGGTTGGCTACCAATCTCAATAACCGACTGTATCGGATTTGGAACTTTCCACACCTGTAAGTCAGGCGTTAAAGAAAAGAGTACTCAAACAAGACATCCTTGGTGTCTCAAGTCGAAGGATCAGATACACAATTGAGATTACGGAATCGCTGTTTGATGTCAGGTATCATCAACCATATAACATTCCGTAAATGAATCAATCAGTTAACTCATTCTCCAATGTGCATCTGCACTGTATCCTTAATGTCTCCCCGCAAGTAGCTATGAGATTAGTCGCCTCCATTATATGGATGAGTATACAATACACCGATCTATCCGGTTATCTCGATGTCCCTCTCGATCAATCTATGATCGGGATTATTTAGAATCTGTGTTTAAAGGCGAATTAGTCTTATTATCGTGATCTCATCATAATATGATTCTCATTACATAGAACCAAGGACATCACAATATATATATATTCAACAAATAATATAATGTGAGAATATGCTAATAATAATAATGATGCAAAGAAACTGTGCAGTGTGTCACGTGCCATCACTCACGTGATTGGCTTGCAGGGCACATGTACTCAGCAATCTCCCACTTTACCTAAAACTAATCACCTATAGTCTGATCCTCATCAAACCCTTGTGACGCTCAAAGATAATTTGAACCAACGACTTTGTCAGTGGATCTGCAATGTTATCTTTGGTTGAAACTCTTTCCATTGCTATTCTTATATTCCTTAAGTTTCTCAAAGGCCTCAGACTTGTACTTCATCAAGTATACATGTCCATACTTGGAGAAATCGTCAGTGAATGTAATAAAGTATGAGTAACCACCTATAGCTTGAGTCAACATAGGACAACATACATCACTATATATGAATTCCAGTAGCTCAGTGGCTCTCTCTAGTTCCACTAAAAGGAGAGTTGGTCGTCTTTCCACGAAGGCAAGGTTCACAAGTTGCATATGACTCATAGTCGAATGTATCTAAGTATCCATCTTTCAGCAATCTTTGAATCCTTCCCTTATGGATATTTCCTAGCCTACAATGTCATAAGTATGCCTTGTTCATCTCATCTCGTTTCCTCTTGGACGTATTTATATTCATGATGTGTAGAGAAGTGTCTAACACATATAAGCTATTTATCAGGGTTCCTCTAGTGATGATCTCATCATTCAAAATTATTGAACAATTATTATTCTCAAAAACTAATTTATATCCACTAATTGTTAAACAAGAAATGAAAACAATATTTCTGATAATAAAGGAAACAAAATAGCATGCATCCAATGCAATGATAGCTCCACCAGGCAGATGTAGGGTGACCTCCCTAATAATAACTGCAACAATTCTTGCTCCATTGCCCATCTTGAAGTCTATCTCGCCTTTGGCTAGTCTCCTAGCTCTTGTCAGAACCTATAACGTATTGTAGATATGATAAGCACTCTCGGTATTCGATACCTATGTGTTATCATGAAAATCTAACAAGTGAAGACTGATCATGAATATACTTGAAATTTCTCCAAGCTTTTGTTTCGCCTTGTCTGCAAGGTAATCCTTACAGTTCCTCTTCCGGTGTCCGTCTTTATTGTAGTGGAAGCATTGTCCTTTGTCCTTTGCCAGGTCTTTCTTGGCAACCTTTGTCTTACCCGATCTTTCTTTGCTCTTGCCCTTTTAAAGAGTCTTACTGACATTCCTTTTCTTTTTGATCTCACCAATATAGAGAACTAGTTTCTCTTTCTTGATGGCACTCTTATCTTCCCTCAACATATTGAGGAGCTCAGGGAGAGTCACCTCAAACTTGCTCATATTAAAATTCATGATGAAGTGAAAAAAAGAATATGACAAGGACTGAAGTATAAGATTAACGCACAGGCTATCCTCTAGGACTATTCTTAGACCTGTGAGTCTCTCAAACCACTCTATTATCTTCATGACATAGTTTTGAACTGATGCTCCTTCCGTCATCCTAGCTCGGAAAAGACTCTTAGATATCTCATATCTTTAAGTTCTTCCCTATTCCTCAAACAGTTGGCGGAGATAAAGGATGGAATTGACATCCATGCTCTTATGTTGCCTCTGTAACTCGGGAGTCATGGAGGCCAACACATAACATTTTGCCAAAGTAGAATCGTTTATATACTTCACATAGCGAGTAATCTCATCCTCGCTTGCCCCTTTTTCTAGCGTAGACACTATCGTATCAAGGACGTACACGATTTTCTTCGTTGTGAGAACAATTCTCAAATTGCGGAGCTAATCTGTGTAGTTTAGACCAATGAGACTGTTGGCATCAAGTATGCCACATAGGGTGTTTGCGAGCGACATGTTTATGACAAACAAGATATAGCATAAATAAATAACATATAGATTTTGTGAAAAAACTAATTAAGATATGAACTTCTATCTTAATGTACTCCCGTTATTTTCCTAGCGAATCACGCAATACCCACGACATGTGAAACGAAAGTCTCCGATAGACTTCTAGTGGGGATCAGGATCCAGTCGTTGTCTTAGTGTAATCTCGAGTGACTCAACCAATTACACTAGCTTAAAAGGTAGGTAACTCTTGTCAATCACAACTCCTTGTGATTCCCGTCAAGTTCGATTTCCGAATCATCATGGTCTCGACTGCTCGACCAACTATGAAGTTCAGTTAAGTCATCACCATTGTTACAATATGAGTCTGATTCGATGATATACTCAAGTGACTCGACTAAACATACAATGTCCTCAGGTCACCGGTGACATCTGTATGTTGTATGCAAGATCTCGATCACGTAGATAGGTAAGCCTCAAGTGACTCGACCAACTCAACCTATGTTATGATTCAATTTCTTCCTATAACAATAGAAGGTCATGTGAGTCAATCTTATTGCCTCACGCTCTCCGACTTAAATATTATCGTAGGAGGGGTTTTTGTTTTATATCGGTCTCCTAATGATGATGAGCCGTCACCTAATATGATTAAGCTCAAGCCAATGCGCCTAACCACTCACAATAGGATCTATGTGTGTATCGACGCATCTCCATACCCTGTGATTGTTGATCTCGTCATCATCGGTTACGTCGGATCTTCGTCGCATCACCATGCGTCGTGATCTCCTGTCATGGCATCGTGTGTCCCGCTGTCACCTCTACGCTCCCGTCGTGCCTCTCTGTGTAATTACAAAGTAATCACAGGTATATAGGCCCGATAATAAACGAGAAAAATTAAATGGGCTCATAGGCCCAAATAATAATAATCACATGTACACACATCAAATTATATGGATCATGATCATCCATCCACATCATACATCACATATATACATCATATCACATGTTGGATTACTAGTTATATAATAATAATAAACTATTTAATTAATTAATTTTGGAATTTTTAGGATACTCCACCATATGGTTCTTAATATGGTAGCTTGGGACTCCTAGTGTGGCTAGGAAACCCTAGCCGCTAGGAATCGCTAGCCACAAGGAAACCTTGGGAGGTTAGGAAACACTAGCCCCGAAGGAACTCTTCTGCAGCCCTTTCCTTGGCTGCAATCTGCAATGGGCGGCCAACACATCTTGGCCGCCCAAACACCCCTTGCGGTTAGGAAACCCTAGCCGCAGGGTTACCTCTGGTGGCCAGGAAACCCTAGCCGCCAGGGTTGCCGATGCAACTAGGACTCTAGGCTGCATAGGGCGGCTGCTGCCATGGCTGAGAGCTTGCTGCTCTCGGCCTTGCAGCCTTTGGCCAGGCCAAGCGCAACATCCTTGCTCTCGGCTAAGGCTGCAAGCAGCCTTTAGCCATACCACAGGGCAGCAACAGTTGTTGCCCTTTTCCCCCTTCTTTGTGCCAACAATTTTGGCATCAAAGAACTCTAAAACACATCTCTACAACATCTCTTTACAGCAAGAAAAGGTGCTGTCCAGATCTGATTAACTACGAAAAATCGCACCAAGTACGCAGAAAACAATTTACGCGTATCAATCTCATCACACGCAGTTTAAAACCAATCTTTGCACAAACAACCTTGGCTCTGATACTACTGTTGGGAAACCTTAGAGGGAGCATCATATGTGTAGCAGAAGATCAAAACAAAATCGATTTCCCACGTAGATCAAAATCGTCGTGCAAAGATTGGTGCGCAGAAAGCCGTAAAATCGAAAAACTACATCATATAAGAGATTGTTTACCTAGGGAGATCGTATATCTTTGTTTTTCCAGATCCGGATGGAGGGGTGAAGGAGGTTAAGTGTCCTCCTCTCTAGCGGTATCAACACGATAGATCACTGCAGCGATACTCCTTCAATCGCAACCTCAAGTCTCGCAACTCTTGCGTAGCTTCTCGCAACGAACTTAGAAGAAGATCCTCTATCTTCTTCGCTGCCCTCTTACGCTAGAGAGGGGTTTATCGACTAAGAAGGAGAGGGAGAGGAGGATAATAGGAGGGGGCAGCCAAAGGTGCAACCTATCACATAAGAGACGCCCTTGCCTCCTATTTATAGTCACTAAAAACCCTAGGGAATCATACCTTTGTGTGTATTGGATCTCTATCTACTTACCCACTAACCTTGGATTATTGGATCTCTATATAATAATCTCCTTTGGCCTCTAATTGGTCCTCATGCAAGGAGTCTATCAATGTTGGTCTCATCTAATAATAATAGGTGCTAATTGGATCTCTATCTAATCCTCTATCCGCTGAAGCATCCACCATATGTGGGTGACCCTCTAGGCTTAATACCGAGGTAGCCATGAGTTCTTTTTGTCACAACTCCTTCTGAATCAGTGAATTATTATCTCATAATAATTCACTCGACTCATCGACTATGGACGTACTAGGCCACTGTGCCATAGTCCCTATATTGTCACGAACTTTGCTGGTTTTGCCTAAGCCGTGCGGCACCCTTGTGTGTTTGTCCGCAAAGGTCAACTTCCCCAAAACCTCCTAGGGTCGCTTAGGACCTACAAAAGAGAAAATGGGTTAGAGAGAACATTTTACATGGGATCCATAAGCAACAATGTCAGCAAACACTTTATATAGTCAATACAAATTACAACTCTGGACTTTACAGACTTTGAACGCACACAAAGGATTAAAGTCCATTACAGACTGAAGTCCCCACAAGTGTCCACATGACACAACTATCATTTACAAGCCAAAACCGACCACGAAAGCTAACTAAACTAGGGCTGTCAAGCCCGCTACTTGTTGTACAAAACATGTACAAAAATCAAACGACACGAATATACATGAACATTACATCGAGCACCCTCTTTATATTTTTGTCCGTGACATTCTCCCCCACTTATTCCTTCGACGTCCTCGTCGAAGCTGCTGCAGATGCTTCATCTCCTCGCCTTTTGCTGAATTATCAATCTTCTGATCTGGTTGCAACACGCCTCTTGGCTCCTAATTGCTCTCCGTCGCTGTTGTCGGGTAGTCGAACTTTGATCCGCCATGCTGCTTTAACTCACCAATGAATAACTCTAGTGTGGGGTCGGTTGAGTTGTGCTGATCCTCGTTAATTTTTGCGCATCCTTTTGATAAAGGAAAAGATCTTCCTTGTTTTGCGCCAGTATCTCAAACGTCTCGTACCGCTTAAACTGGGTGGATGTTTGTTGGAGGTTTAATGAGCATCGCCTCGCAGACTTTGAAATTTTTGAGGTCCTTCCTTCATAAAATTTGCCCATCAATTCTTCTTCAACTTAGTTGTCACTTCCAAGTAGGTTCATATCTCTTCCGCTTTTGATTGACCTTCTATTGGAAAATGAAGCGGAGAATCTACTCTCAATAGCATTGATTATTATTGGTGAGGATTTGATAACTTGTCTTCCATTAGATTTCTTTGAAGGGTCTTTGAACTTGTGCAGAGTTCTTTTGCAAGATAAATAAGAGAACTGGGTACTCGATTTCGCCCATTCTCTTAGGAGTTGAGAAGACAAAGTTACTTGACTTTGCTCGCCTCCTCGAGGTTGTACTTCATATATCGAGCTGGTTACTACTTTTCGCCTACTCTTTGCTCACACTTCTGAAGTACATGAAGCGTTTGCACTCCTTGCGTTGAGTTAGCTACTATGATTTGCTTTCTTTCTGCCATTGAACTTTCGGAATGTAAGAAGTTTTACCCGAAAAGAGCCAAATTTCACCCCAACTTGGAGCAAGTCTTCGATAGTTTTGGTCGCCTATGTGTCACAAACGGTCATCGCTCAACCACAACATCTTCGCTTCGCGAACCGTTCGTCGCTTTTTCTTGTTTGTACAGATGTTTGGCAGCTTGTTTTGCCTTGAGTTTATATGTTTTTACCTAAGAAATGTGAGCGTAAGTAGTGTAGAAGGCTGCATAATGATCGCTTGTCGGGCCAAAAGCCCTAAACCTTTTGGGTCTTTTTCGTGTCAAAGAATTATTCGAGCGAAATGTCAGCCATTTCAGCACCTTGGAATCCCCCGGGTGGCACCGGGCTGGATGGGGTTCCGGGTATATGTCGCGCGTAGGCTTTCATCAACAATTGAACTTGTCTTGTGTCCGATTCCTTGGGAACCGTCGTTTGTGGACTTGCGATTGTTCTTACAACTCTCTAAAGTTCTGTTTCACTCTCTTTCTCTCTTTTCTCTGTTGCACTCAAGGTGTTTGACGAATTGCTTGTATAGCTTCCCGCTTTGCGAGACGTTGGGACTTGTCCGTTGTTCGTTTCCAAGCTAATCAACTTCTTCTTTGCAGGTCCTACGGGATTGCACGAGGTTGCAAGAGGGCTGACCCTTTGTGGACAGATAACGCTTTGGGCATTTTATGACTTAGGCAATCCCAGCTAAGTTCGGAACAGTGGGCAAGATTGCTTCACGACTTAGACAATTTCAGCTAAGTCTTTGAGAGGGCCGCTAGGGTGCTGCACGACTTAGACAAATTCAGCTAAGTCCGTGACAGTGTGGTATCAGAGCAGGCAAGCAATTCAAACGAACAACGAAGAAGATTCACAAACTCGCCATGGTGAAACATCGTGGTGAATCGAGCAAGATGGGGCAAGCCGAACCCTTGCTCCAAGCAGTCGCAGGTGGGTTGCAAGTGCAAACTTGCTTGCAAACTGTTGGAGCCGCTCATGAGGAGCGTGGCAGTGAACAGGATGAGCGTGAAGTTGGGTATTCTTCACTAGTGGAGGAGGCGCCATTTGGAGCGCCAACCGGGAAAAAGAGCCATAAGGAGAGACTTACAACGGCGGAAACCCGTCTTAATGTTCTTGAAGCGAGCTTGAAGGAACTCTACCAAGTCCAACGAAGGCTCCTTGGGGTAGAGAGCTCGCTAGAAGTAGCTGAATCTCGGATCGAGAAAGTTAAATCCCGGTGATCAACTGACAGAGGACACCAAAGATTTCGTACGATATCTACACGAAGTTGTGGCGGAACTCACGACTAAGGTGATGGTGTTAACAAGGACTTTTGATGCGGGAGGGAACAATACCCGCGTTGCGCCACCACAAAACTTCAGGGCACCGGAGCTGCATTGCTACGGGGGTGCTAGGGATGCCAAAGACTTGAAAATTTTCTGTTCGACATGGAATAGTATTTTTGTGTTACAAGGCTCGATTCTGAAGAGACCAAAGTTGCTATAGCAACAATTTATCTGAATGAGGATGCAAAACTTTGGCGGCGAACCCATTGGGAAGAGATTTAGCAAAACCGATGTCGAGTGGATACATGGGTAGACTTGAAGCGAGAGTTGAGAACTCAGTTCTTACCCGAGAACATAGAGTTTGTCGCAAGAAGGAAACTGAGACAACTCCGCCAAAGTACAACAATCCGATACTATGTGAAACAATTTTCAGCACTGATGTTGGATATACAGGACACGTCTGAAAAAACAAGCTATTCAGCTTCCTCGATGGCTTGAAGCCATGGGCACAACAAGAACTACATCGGAGGAATGTCACTGACGTAGTCGGCGTAATTGCAGCCGCAGAAAGGCTAACTGACTTTGTTTCTTCAGAGGATTTAAGAAAGAAGAAACCATATTCGGGAAATTGCCCAGCTAAATACTCTCGAGCGAAGGAGTCTGGGGGCGAACAAAAGAAGAAGAATTTTCACAAGAGACCGAGCTCAAAAGGTAGAGTCCCAAAGTTTGGTTGATGCTTCTTGTGCGGAGGACCGATGGTGAGGGAGTGCTGCAAAACAGGCACTCAATGCATTGCATCGATCGACCCGTAAGTCGACAAGGCAAAGCTATCGCCTTAGTTCTAGCGATTCGAATCCGAGTAGCGAGGCGTCGCGAGGACCCAAAATGGGAGCAACGCGTTTGTTGAATCGTTGCTAGGTCAAGTGGGGAGAACACAAAGGCAAAGCCACCGGGGCGTGGAAGTTGATGTATGTGGACATCAAGCTTAATGGCCGTACCACCCGTACAATGGTGGACACGGGCGCGACCCACAATTTTATTGCCGATCGCGAAGCTAAGCAACTTGGATTAATCTTGGAGAAGAGCCCAAGTCGTATGAAGGCGGTGAACTCGGAGGCCAAGCGGATCTCTGGACGAGCAAAGGGGGTCCCTATCAAGATCGGAACATGGAGCGGGAGCACAAACTTGATGGCGGTGCCATTGGACGACTTCCAAGTGATTCTCGGAATGAAGTTTATGCACGTAGCGAAGTTGGTGCCAATGCCGTTCCTGAACTTCCTATGTCTAATAAGAGGCAACGATCCCTGCGTGGTTCCAGTTTCTCGGGGACGAACCAAGGACCTACAACAAATATCGGCTTTACAATTGAAGAAAGGAGTACGAAAAGGTGAATCAACCTTTGTAGCTGCTATGAAGCTAGAGACACTTGATGGGGAGGCCATTCAAGAACCTGCTGTTGTGGCGAACATCTTGAAGGAGTTCTCAGATGTGATGCCAACAGAGTTACCGAGAACTCTACCACCATGCAGAGGCGTGGATCATCGGATTGAGTTGGAGCCGGGAGTTAAGCCTCCAGCGAGACCACCATATCGCATGGCCCCTCCAGAGTTGGTGGAATTGATGAAGCAATTGGATGAACTGCTAAGTGGTGGTCTCAACCGCAGTTCAAAAGCACCTTTCGGAGCTCCAGTCCTCTTCCAGAAAAAACAAGATGGGAGCCTCCGATTATGCATTGATTATCGAGCCCTCAACAAGATGACGGTGAAGAACAAGTACCCCATTCCGCTCATCGTGGACTTGTTCGATCAATTGGGCAAGGCAAGGTACTTATCCAAACTTGATCTTTGGTCAGGGTATTGGCAGGTGCACATTGCAGAAGGTGATGAGACGAAGACTACCTGTGTGACCAGGTATGAAGCATTCGAGTTCTTGGTGATGCCTTTCGGCTTAACTAATGCTTTGGCCACATTCTGCACTCTAATGAACCAACTGTTCAAGGAGTATCTGGACAAGTTTGTGGTCGTCTACTTAGACGATATCGTCGTTTATAGTCAAACACTTGAGGAGCATGTTAAGCACCTCCGAACAATTTTCAAAGTTCTCAGGGAGAACACCTTGTTCGTGAAGAGAGAAAAGTACTACTTCGCCCAAACGGAGATTTTATTCTTGGGGCATCGAATCGGCAATGGTTTCATTTGAATGGACAAGTCTAAGGTGCAAGCTGTGGCAGACTAGCGAACACCAAAGAAGGTGCCAGAGTTGAGATCCTTCCTTGGGTTCGTTAACTATTATCTGCGCTTCATAGTTGTATATTCAAAGCGCGTAGCTCCGTTGACGGAGTTGCTAAAGAAGGAGCAGTTTTGGAGATGGTCAGACAAATGTGAGGCGGCATTTCAAGACCTAAAGACTGCTGTGTTGGAGGAACCTGTACTCAGATTATCAGACTATGGAAAGTCTTTTGAAGTCCATACAAATGCTTCTGACTTTGCTATTGGGGGAGTTCTTATACAGGAGGGTCATCTGGTGGCCTACGAGAGTTGCAAGCTCAACAAGATCGAGTGGCGATATCCTGTGCATGAGAAGGAGATGATAGCGGTGATCCACTGTCTACGAGTGTGGCGACACTATCTTTTGGGAGCACAATTAGGACAGACAATGTTGCATTAGGTTACTTCCAAACTCAAAAGAAACTCTCCCAAAGCAAGCACGATGGCGGGACTTCTGGTGAGTTCGTAGTAATAGAGTACAAACCCTAAAAGCAAATGTCATGGTGCGTTGGTAGGAAAGTGGAGCTAGTAAATGCTATCTGATTGGAGGCGGAGGCCAAGCGAGTCAATTGCACTCCAACTTCCTTTCCAAGATCGGGGATAGACTGTACCGAGATCCTCAGGTAGTAACTCGATACAACTCATCAAAGAGGGCAAGGCACGATGATTTTGGGTCCAAGAGGGACTCATCTACACCAAGGGGAACAGAGTTTATGTTCAGCGGATAACTTGAGGCGTGAACTCTTGAAAGAGTGTCATGATTCCCTTTGGGTTGGACATCCGGGTATCCATCGAACAATAGCTCTCGTGGAGAGAGCCTTCTATTGGCCAAAAATGGGGACAGATGTGGAGGAATATGTTCGAACATGCCTTACTTGTCAACAGGACAAGGTAGAGCAGCAGAAGCCAGTGGGACTTTTGGAGCCGCTGCCCGTACCAGAAAGGCCATGGGAGAGCATTTCCTTGGACTTCATATCAAGCTTGCTCGTAGTAGGGGGACTTGGATCAATACTCGTGGTAGTTGATCGGTTTTCAAAGTATGTGACATTCATTGCTGCACCCCTACATTTCTCAGCAGAGGAGGCGGCTAAGTTGATGATGAAGAATATGGTGAAGTATTGGGGAGTCCCACATAACATCATTAGTGATCGAGATTCTCGGTTCTTGGGACGATTCTGGACCGAGTTGTTCAAGTTGTTGGGATCTAAATTATACTTCTCCACAAGCCTCCACCCTCAAACGGATGGCCAAACAGAAAGAATCAACTCGCTCTTAGAGCAATATCTCCGACACTACGTGAGTGCCAACCAACGAGATTGGGTGAAGCTGTTGGACAGTCTAATTCTCCTACAACTTACAGTGGAGCTCTGCATCCAATAAGAGCCCCTTCGAGATTATTATGGGACAACAACCATCAACTCCTCACATCTTGGTTATTGGTTATATCGGGAGTAGCCCATCAGCATATCACTTCGCAAAGGAATGACATCGCAATGCAGATATTGCGCGGGCTTACTTGGAGAAGGCGACCAAAAAGATGAAGAAGTGGGCAGACTTGGGAAGGCGACCACAAGAGTTTAAAGTTGGTGACATGGTGTTGGTGAAGCTCCAACTAGCATCACTCCAGTTCTTTAGGCACAAAGTGCTCAAGGGATTGGTACACAAGTATGAAGGGTCTTTCCCAATCATCAGCAGGGTAGGCAATGTCTCATACAAGTTACAACAGCCAGCATGGTTCAGAATTCATAACGTCTTCCATGCGAGCAACTTGAAAGCCTACTACTCAGATCCGCAAGATGATTCTCGAAATGTTCTAACTCGACTACCCCCCACCAGAGCCTCTTATGAGAAGCGAGTTAAAATGATTCTGGCGGATCGCAAGATAAAGCTACCCAATGGAGCGCAACAAATTGAGTACTTGGTGAAGTGGCAAAAGCTTCCTCGAACAGAAGCTAGTTGGGAGCCAGAAAACGCCCTACGACATGAAGAAGCCCACGTCAAAGCCTACCAACAAGCGTCGACGAGGCCGTCGACAGTTTAAATGGGGGAGAATGTCACGAATGGTCGTCGCTCAATCGTAACATCTTCGTTCCGCGAACCGTTCGTCACTTTTTCTTGTTTGTACAGATGTTTGACAGCTTGTTTTGCCTTGAGTTTATGTGTTTTTACCTAAGAAATGTGAGCGGAAGTAGTGTAGAAGGCTATAGAACAATCGCTTGCTGCACGGGGCCAAAACAGCCCAAAACAGCCATGTTTTTGGGTCTTTTTCGTGTCTGGCAACCATTCGGGTGCGAAATGTCACCATTTCAGACCTTGGAACCTCCGGTGCCTGGATGGGGTTCCGGGTATATGTCGGGCGTAGGCTTTCATCAACAATTGAACTTGTCTTGCGTCCGATACCTTGGGAACCATTGTTTTTGGACTTGCGACCATTCTTACAACCCTCTAAAGTCCTGTTTCGTTCTCTTTCTCTTTTTTCTCTACTGTACTTAAGGTGTTCGACGAATTGCTTGTATAGCTTCCTGCTTTGCGAGACGTCGAGACTTATCCGTCGCTCATTTCTATGCTAATCAACTTCTTCTTTGCAGGTCCTACGGGACCGCACGAGGTTGCAAGAGGGCTGACCCTTTGCGGACAGATAACGCTTTGGGCATTTCATGACTTAGGCAATCCCAGCTAAGTCCGGAACAGTGGGTAAGGTTGCTTCACGACTTAGGCAATTTCAGCTAAGTCTTCGAGAGGGCCGCTAGGGTGCCGCACGGCTTAGGCAAATTCAGCTAAGTCCGTGATATATGAGATTGTACCGTCTTCTCCATCATCTTTGCCGCTTACTCCTCTGAGTAAAAAAGGTACAACATCACGTATTGCTTACTTCGTTCCTTGGTCAAGCACTCTTACATCAACCCGAAGTCCCCCACTTTCGGCTATCTTGATGAGAAGCATGTTGACACTAGCCTTGTGAAGTTCCTTGGCCTCTGCCCTTCTACCTTGTCTTGGTGCTTGTGAGATTGTACCGTCTTCTCCATCATCTTTGCCGCTTACTCCTCTGAGTAAAAAAGGTACAACATCACGTATTGCTTACTTCGTTCCTTGGTCAAGCACTCTTACATCAACCCGAAGTCCCTCACTTTCGGCTATCTTGATGAGAAGCCCGTTGACACTAGTCTTGTGAAGTTCCTTGGCCTCTACCCTTCTGCCTTGTCTTGGTACTTGGAGTTTGCCTCTGCATTCTCTACCTCCTCGGCCCCTTTTACGACCAATGCTCTCTCTCCATGAGAGTAAGGGATCGATGACTCCACGGAAGTCTCGCCTTTGCGGTACCATGGCGCTACCAGCCCATGGACCTACTATCCGTTGCCTTACATCTGCGTCCCTTTCTTTGCGATCGGTAGATCCGCCTCTACGGCACTGTAGCACTCCTCCGAGTCCACCTCCTTTCTAACCGACGCTTTGCTTTCGGGTAGCTAAGCCCCTTTGGACTCATCGTCGCTTCCTCGCCCCTGTCGACCGCTTGCTTCAACACCCCTGTGTTCTTTGAGCAGTTTGGCATGGTCGATGGAAAGACATATTGTAACTCCCATGCATGGCCTCCGCCATCTTGTTGTTGGGATCACACCGATTCTATTCTCCTTAGTTTCCTTGATAGCAATGTTCGCTCACTCGGCCTTGTCCTCTGACTTGCCGGGCTCCCTTAAGGGAATATAAGCACTAAAGTAGTCCAACTCTCCAGTTGCTCCGACCATACCTCTATAGGTACTTGCAATCTAAATTCTCCCTCGGTGGTACACAACCCCCATATGCTGATGACCAAGGCTTCCGATGTAAGATTCGATGCGCACACACGGAAGACCCGCCTCTGCGGCACCATGACATTCACTCCTTGAATCCATAGTCCTTGCCGTTGTGTTGTTCACCGAAGTGGAGCTCCCAGTAGCTTCTGATCTTATCTCCGCATGATCAAGTCCCTCACGAGACTTCTCTCGCGTGTGTTGTATTGCCTCGAACTATTCCACCACGATCCATTACACCATGTCGCCTCTTGGTAACATCTCCAATGCATTCAGATTCTTGTGTGATGAATTTGGATTATTTCTCCATGTGTGGCCTCTGCCAGCACATCGTAGTGCCTTCGCCATCTCTGATTGTGTTCGCTCCTTTGGCAATTCACCTTCGCCCACCCATTCTCGTGTCACACCCTGATGAAGCATCGCTCTAGGAGAATCCGTCGCCTAGTAGCTCTCAAAGTCCCCCGACTTCGCTAAAATTGATGCACCATTGTTTGGATCCTGGGCCTTATACCCCCACCATCACAATCTCCACTACGCACCATTTTCTTCATGACAACTCGAATGACAACATTGTGGCATATTCTTTAAGAGTACTTGCCTCTGCGTCCTCTTGCCTTGTGCTAAGGCCTTCTGATACCAACGTCGCCTTCGCAAGTTGAATCACCTTAGTTCCTCCGTTAAATGCATCTCTGAGACAAGGTGCATGTCCTTCGAAGCTCCCTTCGTCTTTGACCATGCAAGATGAGTCCGCCCTATCAAAATGAAGAACCCATGGAATGACATGATCCCACTCTTGCCTCTACAAGAGTTCATGTCCTTGACTTCTATCCAAGGAAAGCTCCGTGCCTTTGCTCCATGTTCTATCTTCTATGTGGACTCTCTTCATGCGGCTTGGATACTTCGCCAAGTTCCACCCAAGTTGCTCCGCTCCTCGATTTGCATTGAGTTGATGGTGGTCCTCACGCCCACTATTTCACGGGTCAGCTCTCCATTGAGTCCGATTTTCACATCGATTCTAAGTACGCCTTCGTATGATGTTACCGTGGTCGCTCCCCACTTGATCTCGCAATGCATCCACCAATGCATTACCTCATTTGAGATCATGCAACGACTCCTCACCGCTCGGTCCGTTGAGCTTTGTAGAGATATTGTCTTGAGGTGCTCTTCCTCAACATACGCGGTCCGCTGCATATGATTCTCCTCTGGAGAACCAGGATCTATCCTTCGGATATCATCTATTGGAACAACTTTCTTCGATTCTTCCTTTGAAAGTTTCGGGACCACCATCCCTTGGACCACTCCGTCTTGCTAAACAATCTGTGTATTGTTCTGTCCCCGCAAATGCGCTTGCTAGATTGCGACTCTTTGTCAATACAGCCTTCGCTGCACCCTTCAAGGCCTAGCAACGTGCTGAACTTGTGGCACACTTCTGATTCCTATGGACGTATCTTTTCTATGCCGAAAAGAAAGTTTCAATGCTTTATGGCTTTGAGTTCCGGTCGCCTTGGGATGGCCACGAACACTCCATCGTCTGCATACAAGCCCTTGTATGAGAACCTAATTCTTTGAGTTAGCAATTCCCCTCACCTCTGTGAGCTTTGCACAACTCTTTCGGTCGTTACACAACACATCCCACTTTGCACGGTCTCATCTTTTACCAAGCACCTCACTTGCCTCGAGCACTATCAAGTTTGGTTGCCAACGTCGAGCTATAGCTCGAACTCAGCTATCCCAACCTTTGTGCGCTACGCATTCTTCCTAGCTTACTTGTCCTCGTGGTGCCTCTCACGCAAAGGGTAGGCCATTCCTCTGAATGCCAATCATAGATGTCGTGTCCTCTGAGCGACTCCTTTCCCTACATCTCAATGTTCATTTCCCTCAAACGGTCGTGCATGTTGGTTGCCCTCCATGCAACCCAGCTAGGTCCCCCACGTTTGCATGACGAGTGTTTCTGCGTGTGCTTGTCCCACTCTGATACCATATATCACGAACTTAGCTGGTTTTGCTTAAGTCGTACGGCACCCTTGCGTGTTCGTCCATAAAGATCAGCCTCCCTGAAACCTCCTAGGGTCCCTTAGGACCTACAAAAGAAAAAACGGGTTAGAGAGAACATTTCACATGGGATCCATAAGCAACCATGTCAGCGAACACTTTATATAGCTAATACGTATTATAACCCTAGACTTTACAAATTCTAAACGGTCGCACACAAAGGATCAAGGTCCATTGTAGATCGAAGTCCCCACAAGTGTCCACATGACACGACTCTCATTTACAAGCCGAAACCGACCATGAAAGCTAACTAAACTAGGGCTACCAAGCCTACTGCAAGCTCGCTACTTGCTGTACAAAGCATATACAAAAACCATAAGACACGGACATACATGAGTATTACATCGAGCACCCTCTTTATATTTTTGTTCGTGACAAGATGGTACAGGGGATCTTATCCATTGGACCTGTCTGTCCTCAGTTACCATGTATCTATAGTCCCTCATCCATCTAATATCCCAGAGACCATATACCGAGCATGGTACTGTCAGGCTACATGCAAAATTGGTCTAAGTCTCGCTCTAATCGAATTCTCCCGGAGAATTCTCTTAATCCGACCAACCTGATCAAGGATTTACTTGAGCGAGAGCATACGGGATATTCCTCTCATGATACCGAGAGTGAATGATCCTTTATTGACACTCAATAGTCTTCGTAAGTTTGGCTGCCAATCTCGATAATCGGTTTTATCTGGAACTTTCTAGACCTATAAGTCAGGCGTGAAAGAAAGGAGTACTCAAATAAGACATCCTTGGTGTCTCAAGTCTAAGGACCAAATACACAAATGAGACTATGTAATCGTTGTTTGACGTCAGAAATCATTAACCATACAACATTCGTAAGTGGATCAATCAGTGAACTCATTCTCCAATGAGCATTTGTACTGTATCTTTAGTGTCTCCACATAAGTGGCTATAAGACCGACCACCTCCATTATATGGACGGGTATGGAGTACATCTATCTGTCCGGTTGTCTCGATGTTTCTCTCGAGCAACCTATGATCGAGATTATCTATGATCTGTGTTTAAAGGCGAATCGATCTTATTATCGTGATCTCATCACAATCCGATTCTCATTGTATAGAACCAAGGACATTACAATATATATATATTCAACAGATAATATAATGTGAGAATATATTAATAATAATAATAATGATGCAAAGAGACTGTGCAGTGTTGGTAGAACCCTAGGGTTCTATCGTGAAGGAAGAAGGTGGAAAGGAGGATAATCGATCTCTTCGAGGGGATTGGGCCTCCTAGATCACTTCGAGGGGATCTGCCTCGTAGGGTTTTGCCTGTTGCTAAAATTAATACTTCTTCATTGATTGATTCCAATAAAAGGGTTACAACCTTATTTATAGGGCTCTGCTAAGAGTCCCATTAATCTTTGACTGTTAACTAACTTGACAAACACTTAACTGAAAATAATAACTGACTTTGTCTCAACTGCAGATAAAAACCAACTGTAACCACTTATAAATGACTTGATAAGGTTCACCCGACCCATAACTGACTCTGACTAACATGACTTAACCTGAATAGATGGACTCGACTTAGCTAGGGTCCTAACAGACCCGCCTACTTCAAATCAGCCTTGCCCTCAAGGCTGAGTAGTATCAGATTTTCGTAGCACATCAGTATTTACCACACATCACGACTCTTTGATCAATTAAGTAGGATCTCCACTTGATGTAAGCAATGGTTTGGTCTTCTCGTGCAATTGCCATTGTAGTCTTCTGGAAAACCCTTTTTATCTGATAGCTAGTGGTCGTACAATATCTTCTTTTGAGGATTGCCACTTTAAAGTCTTCCTGAGGCATCAGAAAGAAATCAGCAAGTAGTTTTACCTTTGAGCACCTTTTATCACAAATTAAGATTTGCCCATTAGCAATATTATCTTCAGATTTGGCACAGCCTTCGTGATCGGACTCCACATTATCAATTTTTGATTCCTCCTTAGCTGGTTCAATCGTCAAAAGTTTGTCATGGCCTTCATATTCGAACTCCACATAGTCAGTTTTTGATTCCTCTTTAGTTGGCTCGATCGTCAAAAGTGGCTCTTCTATGTTGACCACTTTAAAGTCCTCATTTGTTGATTTTTCCTGTTTATTGAAGCTTCAGTTCTGGTGAGTGTCCATATTAATTTTTCTTTCATGTACGCTGGTGAATGATATGACTGCTATCATGGTGCGGGGTTGGCGAGCTTTAACTGCACACCGAATCTCGAGATTAAGTCCCTCAATAAATTTTCTCACCAATTGTATCTCAAACCAATCTCGGGTTTGGTTTGACAGGTACTTAAATCTGCTCTGGTACACATGTACTGTAGAAGTTTGATGGATTTTAGCGAGCTGTCTATTAATGTTCTTGTATTTCGATGGTCCGAGGTGAATCAGGAGCTCTCTCTTGAACTGTCCCTACGAAGGGACTCCATGATAGGTCTTGTACAAATCATACCACTGGATTGCATCACCTTCGAGTTGTGTGGAACCTATATCCACCATGGATTCTTTTGAAGTCCTGTGAAAACAAAAAAAATTTTCAACACGTGAGATCCAACCGATTGGGTCTTCATCTTCCCATCTAAGAAACTCCTTGTCTTGCCCTTGATCATATTTTTCAGATCTGTTCCCTTTAAGATTGAAACTTTCAGTATGCTGAGATTTGTTGGGACTCTCTGATCGGCTTCTTCTAATTTCGCGGAGGAGCTCTTGAAATCTGTCTTCCATGTGAGCCTCAAAAGCTTTACACCTCGTATCAAGTGCATCATCTGTAGTCATCGTGTAGGATTGTAGATCAGTGATGTTCAGTTCTTCTTTTTGCTATCGAGTCAAGGGCATGAGTTTGCGTCGTAGATGTGGTAGGACTTGGTCGCAACGAGATTGTCGGTGTAGACAAGTAATGAGAGGAGAGAAAGATGGATGCGACTGCTGGAACTTAGCTAGGTGGCAGCAACAGGATGAAGGTGGCACCTACAGCAAGAGAAGATGGCATCAACAATCTGTGGTTTGCAGATGGCAACAGGAGATGGCGGCAAGAGATGACAATGTGAAGATGGATGCAGTAGAAGGGAAAGAGATGGCAGCGACAGATGGCAGCGAGTGTTGAAGAGTAGGGGGCAGATATGGCAACGACAACACTGCTGTATGTGGGCTGCGGCCGCGGATCCTTGCTAGAGTTGAGGAAGAGGAAGCAGGAGCAACAGGGTCCGACAAGCAGCGGGGTCTGACGAGGGGTGGCTGTGGCTACTGGCGACAGTTGGGCAAGGCTGCGACAAAGGTGGCTGCTGTAGACGCGGTTGTGGTAGAGGGAAGAAGATGAGGAGGGCGTGGCTGGAGGCGACAGGCCGTGGGGAGGAGGCGTAGGAGGAAGCAGCGACAGCAGGGAAGAGTGGCAGGCGGCGGCTAATCAATGGGGAGCGACGGGCGGCAGCAAGGATGGTCGGCGGTGATGGAGGAGGAAGGCAGCAACGTCGTTTAGGTGTGGCAGGGGACAACGATAGAGGGTTGGCCAGTGGCAGGGGTTGGGCGACTGCTGCCGAGGGCTGGTCGACGGTTGATGAGGAGAGGAAGAAGGGGTGAGATGCGTAAGACAACAGTGGTCGACGGTGGGGAGGAGGCAACAGCGGGTGGCCGTGGTGAGGACTGGTCGGGAGGAGGCAGTGCCTCGGCGTTTGGGCCACGACGAGCAGGGTGGGAGGAGAGGAACGACCGCAGAGGGTGGGTCACGAGCAGGGAGGAGAGGAATAGAGGTGGCCAGCGGAGGAAGTGGCTACGGCAGCAAGCGGTGGCCAGCAACAGATGAGGGAGGAGAGGAAGGTAGCAGTGAAGGCTAGCTGGAAGCGGTAGGAGAGGATTGCTGCAGTGGAGAGGAAGAGGAGGGCAGCGACTGTGGCTGGCACTGATGGCGGCTGGAAAGTTGCTGCAGAGAGCAAGGGAAGGAAGAGGGCAGTGTGAAACAGGGGACGTGCGGCTGAGGAAGGGAAGAGCAACGTGTCAGCGGTGCTCTTCTCTCTCTTTCTTCTTTTCCCTTCTCTTTTTTTTTTTTTGTTGTTGTTAGCTGCTGTAGCAAAGATGTTTGTTGTGACAATGATGACGGTGAGTTTGCAGCGAAGTGGCAGAATGGAGATGAGAAAGAAGATATGATGGGGATGATGGCAACGATGATATAAGGTAGGAAAGGGAAGCGGTGAGGATGATGAATGATAGCAGTGAAAGAGTCGAGAAACGGTAGCTCCGATACCAATTGGTAGAACCGTAGGGTTCTATCGTGGAGGAAGAAGGTGGAAAGGGGGATAATCGATCTCTTCGAGGGTATCAAACCTCCTAGATCGCTTCGAGGGGATCTGCCTCCTAGGGTTTTGCCTGTGGCTAAAACTAATACTTCTTCATTGATTGATTCCAATAAAAGGGTTACAATCTTATTTATAGGGCTCTGCCAAGAGTCCCACTAACTTTGACTCTTAATTAACTTGATAAACTCCTAACTGAAAATAATAACTGACTTCGTCTCAACCGAAGATAAAAACTAACTTTAATCACTTATAACTGACTTGATAAGGTTCACCCGACCCATAACTGGCTCTGACTAACATGACTCAACTTGAATAGATGGACCTGACTTAGCTAGGGTCCTAACAAGCGTGTCACACGTGCCATCACTTACGTGATTGGCTTGCAGGGCACCTGTAACCAGTAGTACTGACATAACATGTGTTGGTATGTTGGTATAAACCAGACTTGCATTGGCTCGATCTACGACAAGTGACTTTAAACCTTGCGATGGATAGCCTCAAACTTGTGCTTCGGGTGGCTTTGGTGGGCTCAATGGATCATGTACCATGGATCCAGTGTGGTGTAGTGTGCATGAGACATTTTGTCTCTACTCTTTGATCCTTTGTTGGAAGATTTTTATGCAACTAAATCCACAACCTTTTTGGAACTGTGCTCACTGCCATCTTGTTCACAGTTTAGCTGATACCTATACTTATCCAGTTAATCGGAGTATGCTATGCCTCGTTAGGTGTTAGTGGTGTTGCAACATGTGTTAGAAATTAGACCTGCCTTTGCTACAGCAGTCTTGGTCTTGGCCAATGAAAAGCAATCTATGATTAAAGCTCTTAATTGTTGATAAGAAATGTTTAAGCTACTATTACTTTGACGGCATATATTCATCTTGAACATGCATATCAGTGTGGTGCCCTTTAATCATATTGGATATTTTTTTATAACTATAGGTTGGAATTGTTTGGAAATAACTCATACTTCTAAATCCTTTTTCCATATGTAAAGTAGTTTGATTTCATTTTGTAGTTATAGTTGTTAATATAGTTGTTAACTTATAATGTGTTTAAATCTAGCTACAATCTGTATTTGCCTTCTTGCTCAGAAGTTTGTATACTCTGAGGTTAGCCAGTGAGATATATCTTTTAGTAGTTAATGAAAGATATCTAAATTGTTTTTTGAAATTTCAATTATGTAAAACCTTTCATTTCTGATATTGCCGAGGTGCATTTTACGTGGTAGCCTTCCATCTGATGCATCACATTGCTGATATGTTTGCTCCATTATTCTGAAGATAATGTTACCTGATGATTTGGGAAACAGTTTTTAGATCGGAAAGGAATAAGCTTTTGCTGCCGGACAACATATGATGACAATGCGATCACTAATGCATTGGACATTTATGATAGTTCCAGGTAAATTGTCTTTCCTGGCACTCTGTGATTTCATTGCATCTGTACTTTTTCTGAATTGATACTGTAACTTTTTTCAGTGGTGCTGTTCACTTCATGTCTTCAAATAATGACTGTGGAATACGAGATTTTGACATGGAGAAGTGTCAGCTTTGCAAGCAGTTCCGCTTTCAGTGGCCAGTGAATGTGAGTTCAAAGTGTTTCTTTGTGTAGCCTTATTTATTGTGATTATTCCTTATTTTTAAGTTGTTTGGATAAGAAAGTGGCTTGGTCGATTTGTACTGGCTTTTGTTTTGGTTAATTATTAATCAGGGTGAAATAACCATAGACTTCTGGTAGTGTCACTTCTAGTTGTGCTGCACTTTTGATGACATAATGCATGTTCATATCTGTCATGCTAGTACATTGGAATTTGATGTTAGTATTTTGTTTGTGTCAGTCACTAATTTCTCATTTAGTTGCAGATAATTTACATTAGCACTCATGTCTTATTGTTTTTGCAGCATACATCACTTAGTCCTGATGGAAAGCTTCTTGTAATTGTGGGAGATGATCCTGAGGGAATGCTGGTGGATGCTCATACTGGAAAGGTTAGTCGTAAGTGTTGCTCATGATGAGATCAGAACTGGGAATAAAATGACCAGAACCATCATCTACAGTTCAAAAATGAGTGTGTGTGTGTGTGTATATATATATATATATATCATGGTGATTACAAGTGGCAACTGTCACTTCTAAATTGGAGGAAGAGGTGCTTATTGATTCATGAGTACAACCTAGACTATCAATAGACAGTTTTCCTGTGATTTTATATCTAGCATCGTTACCAATTTTCTAGTGTAATTTTTGATTCAAAAGCAGCTGAAAACCTTCAATAATAAAATATTACCAAAAATAATTAGTGCCACCACATTTTAAGAGCATTTGAAACTCCAGACTTGAATGAAATAAGTTTGTGACCTTTGGTTCTTGCAGACTATTCATAAATTGCAAGGACATGTGGACTTCTCTTTTGCATCAGCATGGAATCCCGATGGCCAAACATTTGCCACTGGTAACCAGGATAAGACCTGCAGGGTTTGGGATGTCAGAAATCTCTCAAAGTCTGTCGCTGTATTGAGAGGCAATCTTGGTGCCATCAGATCAATTCGCTTCACATCTGATGGTCAGTTTATGGCGATGGCAGAGCCTGCAGATTTTGTTCACATCTTTGATGTTGGGAGTGGGTACAACAAGCAACAAGAGCTGGACTTCTTTGGTGAAATCTCAGGCATCTCATTCAGCCCGGATACAGAAGCTCTTTTTGTTGGTGTATGGGATAGAACTTATGGTAGCCTTTTACAGTATAGTCGCCTGCGGAATTACTTGTACCTTGATTCACTGTTTTAATGTACCAAGTATGTCGGTCTTCTGTATGCATGTGCTAGTTCTGTATATGGACCCAGTGGAAGAGGCAATAGAGTGAGGAAAGATTAGATCAGATGTAGTCCTTTTCTAGACACTGGGTGTTTATAGGGAAAAGTCTCTTATGAGTCTTGAAGTCTTGATACTGTTAGCCTCAATGCACCTGGAACTTAAAAGTGTAAAGAGAAATGTTCAGATGCAGAACCAGTGAGTTGAAGAAACAAAGTGTAGCTAATGCCCTGCTCAGTTCAGCTGCTTTCCAGCAAGATGGAGTTGATTCTGATGTAATTTTAATTTTCAATGACATTCTTGTTTTCTTGTTTGCCAGATTTCTATAGCCGCCTGTTTTCCTCAGTTGAACCTGTTGTAGTGGAGACCAGCTCTAATCACTATCTTCCTGCAAATGTATCTGCATGAGTCAATGACAAGTGATATCATGGGATGATATGCGTCTTATGTTTTTTCACCCTTAATTTTGGCATAAATGAGAGATCAATAATCACTAATTACACCAACACTGGTTCTGATTTGTACGCTTGTTTTGTTGCAATAGAACCGAGGGCAAAAGCTAGAGTAGTTCCATGAGCAATCTCATATTTGGTGCAACAGATCTTAATTGCCATTGTTGTTGTCTGTCTTAATCTCCAGGGCAAAGTCTGTACCATTTTCATGAACATTATTTACAGAGTTCAATGCCACCTGTGTAATAAATACTTTGTAGTGTTTAGTATATGACTGTTGAATTGTGTAAACTGAAGTGGTAAGTGGCCTGAAACAGTGGAAACGAGAAGCGATGAAGTGTTCGTTACCTTTTCATACTTGCCCAACTAACTCACCTCTCTGGTGATTAGAAGTATGCATGGGTGTGGGTCCACCTATTCCTGCAATAACGGTCAGGTGATGTTCCTGGGTAACTTAGGAATACAATTTTCTGATCTCCAGAGGTTTCCGGCCTATGCCAATGAGACGTCGCCACGTGTGGAGCGAAGGATCCGCCGCAATTTTTTATTTTTTTTAAGGTCCATCCATGTCCGACAATCATGTGACCGCCAACTACACTTATCCCGATCGATCTCCGGACTCGAAATCCCAATCCTCGCCTACAGCTACAAGGAGATCGAGAGGAAGTCTGCTTCCGACCACTATCGGTGCTCCTTCCCGCCGACTTCCCTTGAGTCGGTAAGACGATCTCTAGACCTGGAAGTTGCTGACTTGGTAATTTGGAACTCGTTCTTGGATTTCCTCCTGTCTTGTAATCCTTTCGATTTCTGGATCCTCTTATACTTGGATGGGTATCGCGGTCTTTTGCTTGCAAAGTTGATGCCTTGTTTTCTTTTGTGTTCAGTTGTTTGATTGGTTTTTTAGCTCATTAATAGGGTTTAATCTTGTCTGCTTCTCTTTTGCTTTCTCATGTTCATCTCTAGCAGTAAATTTAAGTTGCTGGCTTTGTGGCTTTTTTGGATTCTCTAGGCGTGAATTAAGTAGTATGTGTGTTGTTCTTAAGCCGAGAGATGAGAGCATTTGTCTGCTTTGGAACTTTTGGTCAGTGGATTTTTTCCTTCTTGGTTTGATTTCTGAGAACTTCTTGATTTTGGATGTGTTCCTTTCGGTTAATTGAATCTGTGTGTCTCTATTGATCCTATTTGCTGTTGTGCTTTGTTTCGTATACTTCATCCTTTCATATGCATAGATCTATGTCTCTACTCTTTCTCCAATGAACATGTATTTGATGCTTCTAAGTATGGATTCATCATAGCATCCATGATAGCACGCATATTATTTTAGTGTTTGATTTCACTCTTTGCTGAGGAATATTAAATACTATTTCGACAATCTGTATTTCTTTTTTTCAGTTGATCTGGAATAAAGCATACTCATTTACTGAAAAATAGTAACCTTAATGCTGAGGTAATGGAACAACATGAAATTGAGATCCGGTCTGCTAATGATACAAGTTGTTCAAGGAGTCTTAAACTACCCCGCGAAAGAAATCCAGAAAATATCAAAAACATAAAGCAAAGACACTGCAATCGCATAGCACAAGCATGCCTGTATCATTTTTGTTTGTGCAAAATTGTTTATACTTGTGAGAAATGAAATTTCGGCCGAAATATGATGGAGAATAATTATAGTCAGTAAACTTGAAGATGAAATATGTGGTTTCTTGACTATGAAAAGTTCAATTGCATTTTACTTATTTGAATGATCTCTCTCTCTCTCTCTCTCTCTCTCTTAATTTTCTCTTTTCCTTGTTTGGTTGATGAAGATGGTAACTTTGGTTAATCATCATTTGCAAGGGCCCAAAACTTTATGATACCACCTGGATTTATCCTTATGATGACCGTGCTTACAGCTGTAGACATGTGTCATGAACTTTGCGAGCATATCAGAATTAGGAGCCAAAGTAGATTAGTGCTTGTTTCTTTCATGTAGATAGTATCTAGTTCATCATAAGTAGCAAATTGCTTCTGGGTTCTTATTTTTGTTTCTTCCTTGGTCATGTGGTCCTTTAAATGTGGTGGTGATGCACTCATAGGTTGACTTTTGATAAATGGATATTATTTTTTCTATTATGGAAAACAGATGAAAATGTATTTCACTTACTTGATATGAGATAATAAATCTGTAAGTTTTTTCTTGATATTGTATAAGTTAATTTTCTACCATTTATGATTTTTCAGCTTCTGAATCATCTAGAACAGTACAACTTAGTTAAATATACCGATTCTTACAAAATTATAGCAGCCCCATTGATGGGATGAAATGGATCATGGTACTTGTTCCTTTCCCCACTCAGAACAAGACATATGTATTAGTTACTACAGTTAAAAAACAAAAACATACATGTTGGATATTGAGCAGGAATCCTGCAAATTGTCAAATTTTTTGGTCAGATAAAATCATAGGTTTGTTGGATTTTCTAAGTAGTAAATTTATTTCCTTTACAGAACATGTGCATGTTCTTTGTTGGCTATATATGAATTTTGTAGTGTACTCAATATTATGATATAGAAGGGGAAGCTAGCATTGCTTAGTTCCTAAGCTTACCTCAGACTGCTTCTCTTTGTTGATTTCAGAGTTTGGACTGAAACAAAATAACCATTTTTTCTTCCACAGAATTCTCAATACATTACCCTGGTTGAATGTTGGATATTTTAGTTTGCTTAGGTACTCCATTCCTCAAAAGTTCCTGACCTGCGGCCAAACTCATTGTTAATTGTCACGAATTATATGTTCAAATATCGAGTTGCATGACTTATAAAGGCTTATTTTCTTTCTATTTTATGGATGTTGAAGTTCATATCATTTTCTTCTATACTAGTTCAGGTGGCCATATGGCTAGCAAACGTATTCAAAAGGAGCTTCTGGATTTGCAAAGGGATCCTCCAGCATCCTGCAGTGCTGGACCTGTTGGCGAAGATCTGTTTCACTGGCAAGCAACAATCATGGGCCCTACTGACAGTCCCTATGCAGGGGGGGTGTTTTTTGTGATGATTCATTTCCCAGCTGACTACCCCTTCAAACCTCCCAAGGTCAACTTTCAGACCAAGGTAAGAGGGCCCCACATCATTATGCTCGTGATTCTTCACACCTGTCATTTGATCCCAACTGGTATTAGCACCTACTTGTTCTTTTTGAATGATTATAAGAAACAAAATATTATACTTATTTCTTATTTGTTTTGTTGTCATTGTGCTTAGATTACATTAAGATTCTTAGTTAATAAGTGTGATGAAGGTAGTATATATATACATGTATATATATACGTATATACATATACATGTATATATATGTGTATATATATGTGTGTGTGTATATATATATATGTATATGTATATATATATGTATATATATATATGTATATATATATATGTATATATATATTAACAATGATAAGTGATATGAAACCAAATTTGCTGTAAGGAACAGTTTTGCTAATCTCAATAAATTCATAGTCAGATCTTATGGCAACGATAAAGGTGGTAATGTTATCTTATAGTTATAGATATTCCCTCTTAACATACAGCATAGAAGATGCTTGATTATTTTAAAGTAATATTTACGTTGACCAAGTCTCAAAAAAGGCTAATATCCTGCTGTTCGTCCTTTGTGCTCGAGATTTGCTGCCGTCATGCACTAAATGGTCATGCTTTATAGTTGGGTAGTTTCAGGTTGTAACACATTGGTTATAGTTGCTCATGTTGCTTCCTAGCCGTGGCACGAGTAAAGATTTTGTTTGGCAGATTTTTTAGATCTTTTAGCTTTGAATGACATTAATAACTCAAAAGGAATGTCTTAAGGTCTGTTGGGAGTCCCTAAAATTCTTGTCATCCATGGACCGTTATAATATTTCTAATATTTGAAACTTTTTGGTAGTCATCTAGGATGAAACACCGTTCTTTGGCATGTTTTACTTAGCACATTTAAAAGCTCAGCCTACTTCGGAAAGGGTTATAGATTGTTCATGCCATAATTTAATCTTGGCTACTGGACCCTTGGGCAGCATGAGTGTAAGAGATTGAGGGAAGAGTGCAGGGGAGTTGCTTTAACCCTAAATTAAAAAATGAGGGTGATCTCCCGATAACTAATGATTGGTCAAGAACCATCCGAAATGGGGTAGGCATATTCGGATACATATTGAACTATTACTATTCTATACTGTATGGCTTTTTTAGATCAATAATTTTTCTCTGTATCTTCTGAACATGCTATGAATGTAATGGTGTCGTCCCATATCCAAGAAGTCCTGCAACTTCTATATGTGCAGAGTTTGCTTCCTGAAACACCATTAATGGTGGTGGATTACATCTACCGTCAGCTACCATTTTTCTTGTCTGAGAGGTTCACTTGTGCAGGTTTACCATCCAAACATCAACTCAAATGGAAGCATCTGTCTTGATATCCTGAAGGACCAGTGGAGCCCAGTTCTGACCATATCCAAAGTTCTCCTCTCCATCTCATCTCTACTCACAGATCCCAACCCAGACGACCCTCTTGTCCCTGAGATTGCACACATATACAAAACACACAGGTACCGCTACGAAGAACTGGCACGGTCATGGACGCAGAAGTATGCCATGGGCTGAAGACAAGAAAGGGAACACAAGGAGGGAGGAGTTCCAATGACTTGAAGCAGACTTGGTGCTTGTGTATCTTGGTGGACTTGTGTGAATTAGTATTCTTGATGTCTGAAGATCGAGTTCTGCCCTGTGCTTGAATTTTGTACTCAGATCTTTCTTGTTATGAACTGTGGATAGTAAGGTACCACCTGTATCTTGTGCTGAATGCCTGAAGTTGGCATCCTTTTATGTTGACTTGAATTTTGGTTTGATTGCTTGTTGATATTCTACAAATCTATAGTAGTTTGTTGTCAAAATCTTTATATGATCTTAATTTTTTTAAAGTAATTTATTGATATTAAGATTTATGGGTTAGATGGATTCTAAAGTCAATAGATAAAAGTTTAAATATGATAGGATTTTTTAGGAGATGATATTGATGGGAGGGATTTCTATAATTACCATCTTAAATCATATAGCATCGAAAGATAGATCATGAAAGTATGTTAGATCTATTTTGTATTTAGATATATTTATTAGCACTTTTCGATTGCTAAATAGTGAGTGTTATTCGATTATATAATGTTTGTGTTATCAATCTACTTTCCTATCGTCTTATCGCTTATAAGAGATGCAAGGTTTCTCATGTCCAATCGATGGACTATCGTTGATAACGTTATTAAGGGCGATGATCTCCGATGGTCTTTGGCTTAGACATAGTTACATATAGGTGCTGCTGTATACAACAAAAGCATGGTGGGTTAGAGATAGTCAACGGTGATCACATACACAACCATTACCTGTGTGTACTAGCCCTGTGATTGTTGGCCTACCGTGGTCGTAAGTAGTTGTAGACTTAGCAATACTACTATCTACAATGACATTTGTTGGCTGTGGCAAGTTAGATTGGATGCTAAAAGTCATGGTTCCTAACAACTGTCCAACGAACAAGTGTTGAATATCAGATTTTAATGATGAAACTGATTAATGAGTTTATTGATGAGATAAGTGATGTAAGAAATACTTCAATCATGAACTTGGATCATTGAAGGGCCAATTACCTAGTAGGAGAGTCTCAGACGTTGCAATTAAAAATTATCTCGTCGAAAATTGGACGTCTTGCTGAAGGGTTGGTCAACATGGTGGAGATCAAAATTCATGCTATAGGTGCAAGCATCATGTCAGAAACATCATATATTACGCAAGAAGATTGGATGTCGTTGAAAAGTCAATATGCCGATAAAATAGGTGTTGTACTAAAGGAAAGGAGTTGTGCCAAAGATTCTGATGAAGTGCCAAAAGAACGGACGATATGCCAGGATAGCGTATAACATGTCAAAAGCTTCGTTAATTTATCGTACGCGTAGTTGATTTATTAATGTCTTGATCGAGGTCATTACGAGTCAATTTGAGTTGGTATTGAGCTGAAACCATACCAACCTATTAAAGAAACCATTGCGCTTGAGTTAGGGCCAAATCAGTGGCCTAAACCAGGTTTGGGCGATGGTACCACCAGGCCCAAGCGGTAGTACTGCTTGAGCCAACCAAAAAGCACTGTTTGTGCTTTTTCAACATTTCTGACAATGGTATCGCTTGTACGAATGATAATACAATCTCTATCGACGATAGAACCACCTAGCCTAGTGGTAGTACCACTAGAGCCCTTATTTTCTACCTGGTTACGATGATAGTACCGCCTAGTGCTAATTGTAGTATCACTTGGTTGCAATAGTAGTACCACATAGTGCTGACGCTAGTATTGTTGTATCCTGAAAATTTAGAAATTTAAATTTTTGGCTCTATTCTTAAAGCCTTTTGGGGCTTATAAATACCCCATTAGATAGTTGCATCTATTCTTGAGAAATTTTTTTTTATAAACTCTCATTTTGAGTATAGTTTGAGTCTCTTTCTCCTCTTGAGTTTGTTATAAATTTAAGTTGTAAGAGGTGACAAATCTTATGTTAAAAGAGAGTGTGAGTTAATCTTCTCAGCCTAAAAAGAAGAAAATTATAACAAGGATAGTTGATTTTTTGCTCATTGGAAAGAAGATCAATAATAAAAGTCGATAGCCTCGAAAGATCAAGAGAGGACATAGGTCGGAAAGACCAAATCACTATAAATTGGTTTGCCTTTCTTTACTTACCTTTTACTTGTATTCTCTTTACTTAAAACTTTAACTTAATAAATCAAAGTAGGTTTTCTCATTTTGATTAACACCTAAGAGAGAATAAATAATATTTTCTAGCAATTAAGAGAGATACTCTATCACACGTCCTCTCATATTCAATAAGACGGTTACACATTGAAAAATTGAATAATAATTTTCTTGCTTTATAAGGACACCAATGGAAGAATGGAATGATTTTGAAAAGAATATTTTCTTTAAATGTGAAAGTTATGCATGATCTATTTTGTGTTTCAGATAAATGAATTTAATCGAGTTTCCACTTATGACACGACATATAATATATGACGTATACTTGAAGTCACCCATGAAGGCATAAGTAGAATAAAAGAATCCAAAATTCATCTTTTAGTCATAGTTATGAATTATTTTAAACAAAGCTAAGTGAATCTATTGACCACATGTATACTTGTTTTACATATGTTGTTAATCGATTAAAAGCTCTTGGTAAAACTTATACTAATCTTAAATTAGTGAATAAGATTTTAATATTTCTTTCTAAAAGCTTAGATTTAGAGGTAATATTAATCCAATAAACCAAATAATTAAACAACATTCTTTTTAAAGAACTCATAAGATCTTTAATGACTTATGAAATGATATAAAGAAGAGAAAAAACCTTCCAAAGAATGACTCGGGGAGGGGCGGTGAATTGAGGGAATTAGTGCAGGTGTGATTCGAAAAACTTGCTTAAAATAAATAAGAAAGATCAGAAGTGTTTCTTAGATTTCATTGAAAATAAATAATAAGATCTTTAATGACTTATGAAATGATATAAAGAAGAGAAAAAACCTTCCAAAGAATGACTCGGGGAGGGGCGGTGAATTGAGGGAATTAGTGCAGGTGTGATTCGAAAAACTTGCTTAAAATAAATAAGAAAGATCAGAAGTGTTTCTTAGATTTCATTGAAAATAAATAAGCAAACAATTTAAAGTAAAATCAAAAGATGCTGCTCGTGTCTTTTTTTAAAAATAGTTAAGAGCTATTAAAAATAACAAATAATAAATAGTGGTTCGGCCACCACTTGGCTTATATCCACTCCTCGAGTCCTCTTCTCTGAGGTCCATTGATGTCCACTATCAATCTTCTTTGGGTGAAAACTAAACCCTTATACTTTTCACTCTCCTTTTCACAGGTTCAGGAGACGAACCTTATAAACTCACAAGGGAGACTTTATAAGAATTAAACTTTTTTTCTCACTCCCTTGCCCATTTTCTTTTCTTGCATAATTTTAGCACACTAGTTTTTAAAGAATTTCTAGCCCACGTGTTGTGCTAAATGTAGGAAATCTTGGGGTATTTATAGACTCCAATTGGCTTCAAAAATGGAGCCAAAAATTTAAATATATTTGAAAAAAATCAGTGCAGGCGGTGCAACCACCGGCACCAGCGGTATTACCGTCGAAAGCTGCCCGAAAAATAGGACGACGATGATACAACCATCGACCTGGGCAGTACAATCATCGAATCTCAAAAAAGTGATTCATCTACTTTTTCAATCCCGTCTTGTACCTTCAGTTGATCCCTTTCATAGTCAACCAATTGAGCTCAACCTGAGCTCAATCCAATCCCAAGTGTGATCTCAGTTTGCCTCACTTGAGTTAATTTGGATTTCTTCCAGATCTAACTCAAGTATGACTCAACCCTTATCGATGCTAACTACGACTAATTAATTACAACCATTGCGACTATCAAGTCTAACAAGACCCTTTTAAATGCAGGCAAGCTTTTTGGCAACCCCCGATGATCTTTCGACGAGTCTCTTTGTCTTCTCTAGGTAAACTACCGACACCTTCCTAGCAAGCTCTCGATCACCTTTGGTGAGCTCCCAGTGAACTCCTGACAAGCTTCCGGTGAGTCTCTCGATGAGTTCCCACTACATTGTCCGAACCCCGGCCCGATGCCTGGACTTGACTTTGGCGCACATATGATTGTAATTTTCTTTCTTTGTCGTAGTTAATCCTGCATCAATCATCTCTAATACACATGTTAGATCAATAAACCATCAATTAGTTTCATCATCAAAATCCAAAATTCAACAAAGATTACTCGAGCGAAAGCTTAAGTGATGATAATTAAGACATGATACTTATTACAAAAAGATTAAAAAAGTTTATGAGTAAAAACAAGACTAAGTCTAGCAAAAAGAAAAAGTAATAATAAATGTGAGTCTACAGTGTTCACATTTGAAAAAAATAGATGTCAAACCAAAAGAATAATAAATCACTCAAAGCAACATGTGATGAAACAAATGACTAAAAAATGAAAGTATAAATCAATAAAAGAGATGTGAAAAATTATGACTTAATGACTTTCAACTATAAGATAATAAATTATTTCAAAACTTTTTTTTATTGTATGAAGAATTACTTGAAGTATTTTATGATATATAAGATGAACTCAAAAAGATTGGTAAAAAATATAATTCATTAAGAAGAGAATATACATTATTTACTAATGAATTTAATACATTAAAATTTATGCATGACAAATATACATCAATTACTCCTTCATTAAATATGAAGATTTAGAATCATCTAGCCTTGAACATAAAAATGAGTTAGTTACTAAAATTATATCCTTTAAAAAATACAAAGAATGACTTACTATAAATGAAAAATTAGAATATTATCTAAAGGACTCTATTGATAACAATGATGTAATCAAATCACTTAAAAACGAAAACATGTTACTATATTAAACAGTAGAGAAATTTAAAATAGGAAATAAGTCACTTAATATGATTCTTGCTAAATAAAATTATATATTTAGAAAATAATACATTGGTTTCATAAGTAGTAACATATATCAAAAGCCAACTAAAGTTCTAAAATGTTTATGCATATTCCTCATAAAGCTAAATGTAATTTTTGTAGAAAGTTCACATATACATACTTTCTTAAGAAATATAGTCATTATAAATTAGTTTAAGTTTCTAAAGAAACAATAAATGAATAAAAATAAAAAAATAAGAGAGGTAAATCTGACTATAGGAGAGATCCAAAATTAAATGGGTATCCCTCTTTATTATAGGAATATCTTCAAATATGGTATCTTTTAGTGGATGCTTGAGGTATATGATCAAATATCCTATATACTTTTCAAAGCTCAATAGCTGAGATGAAAGATATGTTACTTTCAAAATAACAATAAAGAAAAAATCATTGGTATTAAAAATATTAGTAACAAATCGAATCTGTTGATTGAAATTATGTTTTTGATAGATGGCTTGAAATATAACTTAATAAGCATTAACCAATTTTATGATAAGAGATATAATGTTAAATTTGAATTTTATGCTTGCATCATAGAAATGTTAAATAAGAATAAATCTATGATAGCTAAGAAGTGATAATATTTATAATATTGATCTTAATAATTTTCATGAAGCAACTTATTTTTTGAGTTTGAATGATGATGCATGGCTTTGGCATAGGAGACTAGAATATACTAATATGAAATTAATTCATAAATTGAAACTAAAAAATTTATAAGATTAATATCTAAAATTAAATTTGTTAAAATAAAATTTAAGATGCCTGCTAAACCCAAAAATCAAATAAGTATGTCTAGACCATTACAACTAATTCATATAGATTTATTTGGATCAATTGATATTGTAGGAAGTAGCAAATGTATTTTTGTGATTATTGATGATTATAGTGGATATACTTAGATATACTTATTGACATATTAAAAGTAACTATCTTAAATATTTTACCAAATTTTATAAATAAGTTTAAACTAAAAGAGGTTTTATGATCTCTTTTATTCGTCCTGATCATGGTGGTGTATTTAAAAATCTTAATTTTAGAAAAAATATGATTTGAATGGGTATAACCATAATTTTTTTACTCTAAGAAATCCGTAACAAATGGAGTTGTTGAGAGAAATAATAAATTCTTTTAAGAGATGACAAGTACCATGCTTAATGAATATAACAAACAAAAATACTTTCAAGCCAAAACCATTAACATGACATGCTATGTCATATATAAGGTTCTTATAAGATATCTTCTATCTAAAACTCTTTATAAATTATGGAACAATAAAAGACTCAACAACTTGTATCTCAAACTTTTTGATTATAAATATATTTTTTAAATGATAAGGATATCTTAAAAAAATTTGATGTAAAATCTAATGAAGATATTTTTCTTAGATATTCTTTAATCTCTAAAGCTTATCAAGTTTTCAATAAGAAATTCTTAGTTATTGAAAAATATATTCATGTTATTTTTTATGAATCTTTTGAAGCTAATAAAAATAATTTTGAATTTGATAAATTGAATATGAGTGAAGATTCTTCTTCCTAAAGCAACTTGGATATATATACTTGCTAGTTACAGGTGCTCTATAAGCTAATCATGTGAGTGATGACACGTGTGACATATTACACGATCTTTTTATTTATGATTATTATTGATATATTCTCACATATTATATATATATATATATATATATATATATAGTGATGCCCTTAGTTCTATGCAATGAGAATCAGATCGTGATGAGATCATGATAATGAGATCGATTCACCTTTAAACACAGATCATAAATAATCTTGGTCATATGTTACTCGAGACGGACATCAAGATAACCAGAAAGACTAATGTGCTTATATGGGGGATACTAAGGATACAGTACAAATGCTCATTGGAGAATGAGTTTATTGATTAATCTACTTACAAAATACTGTATAGTTAATGATACCTAACGCCAGACAGTGATTCTGTAGTCCAAGTTATGTGTATAGTCCTTGTTGGTAAACCGAGCAGGAGCATCACATGTGCAATGGAAGAATTAAAAAAAAATATTTCCCACGTATATCAAATCATTGTATAAAGATTAGTGAGCGAAAAGCCCGCAAAATCAAAAATCGTGATACGTGAGAGATTGATTACCTAGGGAGATCGTATATCCCTGAAAATCTAGATCTAAATGGAGAAGATAGAGGTTAAAAGTCCTCCTCTCTAGTAGTATCCACACGATGGATCTTTGTAGTGATGCTTCTCAAATCGCAGCCCAAAACTCATAACTCTTATACACCTCGTAACAATCACGGAAGAAGATCGACTATCTTTTTCGCTACCCTCTCGCAGCAGGGTAGGGTTGATCGATTGAGAAGATAAGGGAGGAAGGAGAATGGGGGGCGGGGGGTGGTTCTAAAGGTATAGCCTATCACTAATGTGCTGCCCTTGTCTCCTATTTATAGAGAGCTATAAAGAAACCCTTGTGGATCCTGTCTCAGTGGATATTAGATCTCTATCTAATTACCCACTAATCTTGAATTATTTGATCTCTATCCAATAATTTCAACTGGCCTCTAATTGGGCCTCATATAGTAATACATCAATGTTAGATCTCATCCAATGAAAACATGGACTAATTAGATAACTCATATACAATCCTCTACTTGCTGAAACATCTGCTAGTTATAGGTGTCCTGCAAGCCAATCAAGTAAGTGATGACACATGTAACATATTACATAATCTTTTTGCTTATGATTAATATTGGCATATTCTCATATTATATTATTTGTTATATATATATATTGTAATGTCCTTGGTTCTGTGCAATGAGAGTCAGATCGTGATGAGATCACGATAATAAGATCCATTCACTTTTAAACACAAATCCTAAATAATCCCGGTCATAGGTTACTCAAGAGGGACATTGAGATAACTGGATAGATTAGTGTACTATATACCCATCTATGTGATGGAGGCAACTGATCTCATAGCTACTTGTGTGGAGTCATTAAGGATAGAGTATAAGTGCTTATTGGAGAATGAGTTCACTGATTGATCCGCTTATGAAATACTGTATGGTTAATAATACCTAATATTAGACAGTGATTCCATAGTCTCAGTTGTGTATCTAGTCCTTAGACTTGAGACATCAAGGATGCCTTGTATGAGTACTCCTTTCTTTGACGTCAGACTTACAGGTTTGGAAAGTTTCAGATATGGTATAACTGGTTATCGGGATTAGTAGCTAACCTCACGAAGGCAATTGAGTGTCAATAGAGGATTATCCACTCGCGGTATCATGAGAGCAATATCTTATGTATGCTTGCTCAGACAAATCCCTAGCTAGGGTCATTCGGATTGAGAGAGAAGTTCTCTAGTAGAATCCAATTAGAGCAAGATAAACTGATTCCGTATATGATCTGACAGTACCATGTCCAATATACGGTCTCTGGGATATTATTTGGATGAGGGATTATAGATACATGATAATTGTGGACAAACAGGTCCCATGGATTTAATCACCCCTGTACCGTTTGAGGACTATGGCGCAATGGCCTAGTACGTCCATAGTCGATGGGTCGAGTGAATTATTATGGAGATAATAATTCACTATATCAGAAGAAGTTCTGATGGGAGCAACTCACGGCCAGCTCGGTAACGGGCCTAGAGGGTCACACACATATGGTGGATGCTTCAGTGAATAGAGGATTGGATAGAGATCTAATTAGCCCTATTCTCATTAGATGAGACCCTATACTGATGGGCTTTTTGATTAAGGTCCAATTAGAGGCCTAAGGGGATTATTAGATAGAGATCCAATAATGTAAGGTTAGTGGATAATTGGATGGAGATCCAATATCCACTAAGGCAGGAGCCCTAGGGTTTTTGATGACTCTCTGTAAATAAGAGGGGAGACTCATGGTTGATAGACTATAGCTTTAGCTGCAACTTCCTATTCTCCTCCCTCCCTCTGAGTAAGAGTTGCAAGATTAGATTGGAGGAGTTTCGCTGTAGAGATCCATCGAGAGGAGGACGCTTGACCTCCTTCATCTTCTTCATCCGGATCTGGAATACAGGGATATACAATCTCCCTAGGTAAAATCAATCTCTTGCACATCGTGATTTTTTCAATTTTTCTTGTGACCCTAATCTTTTGCATGACGATTTGATCTATGTGAGAAACTAATTTTTGTTTTGATTTTCGCTACGCATGTGATGCACCCGCTAAGGTTTCGCAATAATGGTATCAGAGTCAAGGTTTTCATGCGAAAGATTAGTTTTAAACTGTGTGTGATGAGATTGAATCACGTAGAATCGTTCAACGCATTCACAACAAGAACAACAAGGAGGAGGGGTAGCCAGCCACAGCCAACCTCAAGCGGTCCACCAACCAAGTCGGTGCAGGGGCCACGCACAAGGCCCCTGCAGGCAGGCCACGCCAAACCCTTGCAAGGGCAGCCACCAACAGCGTGGCCGAGGGCATGGCTGGCCTCGAGGGGCGGCCCACCGGCCGCAAGGTAGCCCCGGCCGTGCGCGAAGGGCGCCGCAAGAGCGCCACCATGAGGTGCCCAAGGGTAGCAAAGACTGCTGCAAGGCCCACGCCGATGGCATGCGCATAGGGTAGCGACGGCGACGACGACGCAGATGGGGGCAAGAGGGGTTAGGGCTTTTTTTGAAAAAAAGATGATCCTGCCCCTCTAAATAAAGAAAATTCTGAGGACTGTCTTCATGTTCAAAATTTCAAAAATGCTTTCAACAATTCTGAAAATTCTAAGGACTATCCTCTCATCCATAATTATTAAAATACCATTAATAATTCAAAAAATTTTGAGGACTGTCCTCTCATCCAGAATTACAAAAATACCCTTGATAATTCTAAAAATTTTATGCATGTTTTGATTTCTAAAAAAAATAATTAAATAATTTAATTAATTATTATATATCTAGTAATCCTACATATGATGTGATGTACATGTGATGTATGATGTAGATGAATGATCATGAGCCATATGTTGTGATGTGTGTAATTGTGATTATTATTATTATTATGGCTTGCGAGCCTGCGTTTTTCTCATTTATTATTGGGTCTGCATGTCTGTGATTATTTATAATTAAATAGAGAGGTGCAGCAGGAGTGTGAAGGTTACAACAGGATCTACGATGCCATGGCGTGAGAATACGATGCATGGTGATGCGATGATCCGACGGAACCGATGATGACGAGATCAATAATCACATGGCATGGAGATATGCGGATGCATACATAGATCCTATTGTGAGTGATTAGGCCCATTGGCTCGGACTTAATCATATTAGGTGATGGTTCATGATCATCTGGTGTGGCTTGCATATATGATGTGTTATACACCTACTATATATATATATATATATATATATATATATATATATATATATATATATATATATATATAATATACATATATATATTAAATATGTATGTGTGACACGACATATTAGGAGACTGATACAGAAAAAACACTTCTAAGATAATATTAAATCGGTAAGCGTGAGGCAATAAGATTGATCCACGTGACCTTCCATTGTTATAGGAAGAATTTGAATCACGACATAGGTTGAGTCTCTCGAGGCTCACCTATCTACATGATCAAGATCTTGCCTACGATATAGAGATGTCATCGGTGACCTGAGGACATGGTATGCTTGGTCCAATCTCTCGAGGGTATATCATCGAATCAGACTCATCTTGTAATGATGGTGATGACTTAACTGAACGTCATGGTTGGTCGAGTCTCTCGAGATTATGATGATTCAGAGGCCGAACATGACGGGAATCACAAAGAGTTATGATTGGCAAGAATTGCCTACCTTTTGGGCTTAGTGTAATTGGTCCAGTCCCTCGGGGTTGCACTAAGACATCAATTGGATCCCGATCCCCACTAGGAGTCTGCCGGAGACTTCTGTCTCACGTGTCGACGGTGTTACGTGATTTGCTAAGAAAATAGTGGGAGTATATTAAGATAGAAGTCCATATCTTAATTAGTATTTTCTGTAAAATTTGTATGTTATTTATTTTTGCTATATCTTGTTTTGTCAAAAACATGTCGCTCACAAACCCCCTATGTGGCATACCTGATGCCAACCGCCTCATTGGTCCAAGCTCCGTAATTTGAGAATTGTTCTCACGGAAGAAAAAATCGTATATGTCCTTAACTTGATTGTGCCGACGCTAGTGGAAATGATAAGCGAGGATGGGATTGCTCGCTTTGTGAAATATAAAGATAGTCCTAAAGGATAACTTGTATGTTGATTTTAAACTTGAGTTCCTACCAGATTTCTTTTCACTGTTCATTATTAACTTTAATATGAACAAGTTTGAGGTGACTTTACTTGAGCTCCTCAATATGTTGAGGGGAGCTGAGAGTACCATCAAGAAAGAGAAGTCAGCTCTCTATAATGGTGAGATCAATAGGAAAAGGAAGGCTAGTAAAGACCCTTAAGAAGGGCAAGGGCAAAAAAAGACTCTGTAAGACAAAAATTGCCAAAAGAGACCCGACAAAGGACAAAGGATATTGCTTCCACTACAGCCAAGACATGCATTGGAAGAGGAACTATAAGAACTACTTTGCAGAGAAGGTGGGACAGAAGCTTGGAGAAGCTTCAGGTATATTCATGAGTATTGGATACCGGGAGTATTTATCATATCTATAATTCTTTGCAAGTTCCGGTAAGACCTAGGAGACTGGCCAGAGGCAAGATAGATCTCAAGATAGACAATGGAGCAAGAGTTGCTGTAGTTGCCATTGGGGAGGTCACTCTACATCTGCCTGGTGGAGCTATCATTACATTGGATGCATGCTATTTTATTCTCTCTATTATCAAAAACATTATATCAATCTCTTGTTTGACAATTAGTGGATATAAATTAAATTTTAAGAATAATAGTTGTTCAATAATTATAGATGATGAGATCATTACTAGATGGACCCTTATAAATGACTTATATGTGTTAGACACTTCTCCACATATAATAAATATAAATATGTCTAAGAGGAAAAGAGATGAGGTGAAAAATACATACCTATGACATTGTAAGCTAGGTCATATACATGAGAGAATTATTCAAAAGTTGCTGAAAGATAGATACTTAGATCCATTTGACTATGAGACATATGCAACTTGCGAACCTTGCCTTCATGGGGATTGTTGAACATATAGAAATGAAACCATTAAGAAAAATATTATTGACATCCATTTAAAATAAATTAAAATTCTAATAAGAGATAAAAGCAAGGATCATCCTTATAGCTTCAAGTCTAGCCATAGGAGCGAAGGTCTCTTGATAAAATATAGTTTAATCAATTTCGTATCACATTACTTTCTTCCCCTTTGTAAATAAAATAGAAGAAGAAGAAGGGGAGGGGGTGTCAAGGATCCAAAATCAAGTATCCCAAAACAAAATAAATTATTAAGAGGAGGGATATATATTCATGAATCCAAGAATCAAAATCTTAAAAGAGAGCTCAAAAGTCAAGAAATCTAAGAAGAGTATAAGAGCTACTCATGTATTCAAAATCATCTTATGTAAATTTCAAGCAAAAGCTCAAGAAATCTAAAAATATCAAATCATGCATTTGGATAGTTTAAAATTCCTAGCTCTCTTCTAATAAAGTTAAATTATTCTTCATTTAATGGCTTGGTGAATATATTAGCTAATTAATGATTAGTATCAATAAATTCTAAAAATATATCATGATTATTTATATGATCTCTAATAAAGTGATGCCTAATATCAATATATTTAATTCTTGAGTGTTAAATAGGATTTTTAGTTAAACATATTGCACTAGTATTATCGCATTTGATAAGAATATTTTTCAAGTGAATTCCATAATCTTCTAAGGTGTTTTTCATCTAAATGACTTGTGCACAACATGCACCAGCTGCTATGTACTCAGCTTCGACTGTAGATAATATAACTAAATTTTATTTCTTAGAAGACCACAAAACAAGAGCATGTCCTAAGAATTGGTATGTTCCGATTGTACTCTTTCTATCTATTCTACAACCTTCAAAATCCACATCCACATAGGCAAGCAAATCAAAGTTTTTAGACTTAGAATACCATAATCCCAAATTAGAAGTTCCTTTTAAATATCTAAATATTCAGTTAACTATCTTAAAATAAGAGTATTTAGGATTGGATTGAAACCTTACATACAATCCAACACTAAACATTATGTCCGGTCTAGTAGTAGTTAAATACAATAAACTACCTATCATTTTTCTATATTTTTTCATCAAAATTTTAACCTTCATTATCCAAGTCTAATTTTGTAGAATTGCTCATGGGTATGTTTATGGCCTTTGTATTGTCCATACTAAAATATTTTAACAAATCTAATATATACTTAGTTTGACTTATAAAGATATAATTATTTAATTATTTTATTTGTAATGCTAAGAAAAATATTAATTCACCCATTAGGCTCATTTCAAATTCTTGGCTCAGGCAAAAGATTCATATCATCAACATAAATTTGAATAACTAGAAAATCATTTTTAAAATACTTAAAAAATAATATAGTATCAACCTTGTCTTTCAAAAAATTGTTTGAAATAAGGAAATAGCTAAGTCTTTCATACCAAGCCCTAGGCACTTGTTTTAATCCATAAAGAGCTTTAGATAGTTTAAAAACATGATTCGAAAAAAAATCATTTTCAAAATCAGGGGGTTGTTGAACATACAAAAATGAAACCATTAAGAAAAATATTATTGACATCTATTTAAAATAACTTAAAATTCTAATAAGAGATAAAAGCAAGGAGCATCCTTATAGCTTCAAGTCTAGCCATAGGAGTGAAGGTCTCTTGACAAATCCTTCATTTAGGCTAGTAAGCTTGAAGAAATGAGTTGGATCTCTAGTTATATACCTTGAGCATCTACTATCAAGGTACTATTTAGTGCTTCTAGCCTTTATTTGGAGACATACTTACAAGAAAGAGGGTTTTGGTTTTGGTACCCATTTGCCTTTGGGTTCCTCATGAAAAATTCTATCTAATTTTACCAATGGCATTGAGTTGTCTATGGTTCTTTTAGGAACCCAAATTAATTTTTGTGGACTATGCTTTTTAAATGAACATTTATAAGCATAGTATCCAATTCTTCCATAAAAATTATATTTATTTCTAGGTGAAACATATAATGTAGGTACTTTAACGGAGATGGTTAGCTTTTGTTGAGTGTTACTCATAAAGCCAATTCCTTCCTTTCTATGAACATGACCCTTATTAGTAAGGATCATATTTAAGGATTTGTTACCTATTTTAAAATTTTCTAATGTCTCTTGTAATGAAACATTTTATTTCTTGAGTATATCTAATTCTTCACACTTAGTGCAAGGAGCTATCATATGTTCATCATACTCTCGTTTTAAATTCTCAAACTCACTAACTAATGAAGCATTATCTTTCTTTAACAATTTATATTTTTTACTAACTAATTTAAGATCATCATATAAGTCATTAAATGTATTAAGTAATTCATCATAGGATAAAGAAGCCTCGTTTAGGTTACTTACCTCGTTACCAAATGCCATTAAGGCATAATTTGCAACTTCTTCCTTATTGGTTGGCTCCTCGTATTCGGATTAATGTCGATTTAAATACTCATTCAATAAAAACTATATCGATTTAAGAGTAAAGATATGTGTAAGCATAGAGATACATTTAAGCATATAGATATTTGTAAGAGTGCAAGCAAAGGTAATAGACAGTTAAATAAGAAAGCAATGAAGATGAAGAGCAAATAAGAGGAAGCAAATCGATTTTATAATGGTTCGATATCGTGACCTACTCCACACCCGATTCCTCCTCCATTGAGGTCACAACTTCTATTATTAATCTTCTTTCAATAGGTAAATATCGACTATCCTCTTACAACTCTATTATACTTTTACAGGTTTAGGAGATAACCTTTACAAGTCTCTAAGCTCTCCCTTAAATAAAAATTTTACACAAGATGAAAATGAGGAAAAGCTCTCAGTTACAATAGTGTTTTCATATGTTTTTGCTCTTAACTACTTGCATACTCCAATAAGAATGGATAGGATATTTATAGGCCCCAAATGACTTTAAAAGTAGAGCCAAAAATTAATTTTTAAGTATTCCTTAGATGTTAATGTCGAACACTAAGTTCTGGGTGATTCAGCTGCCTAGCACAGTTTGGCAGACAGTGTCTAGGTGGTTTAGCTGCCCGACAGTCTAGGAGACTATATTTGGGTGGGTTAATCGCTTGACTCATCTTTGAAGACTATGTCATCTTGGTGATTATCTTCGAAGATCGTGTCTCATCTGACCTTGGGTTACTGAAATGACTTTTATAATAAGTCCAAATTAGCCCCAATTAAGGCCTAGTGGCTTTTTAATTGAGTTAGTAAAACTAACTCTTATTATGATGCTAATTATGACACTCAACGTACAATCTTTGTTATTTGATCTTCTTTTCGACGAACTCCAGACATCCTTCCGATGAATCCCTGGTAAGCTCCCGATTTCCTTTGGTGAACTCCCAACGAACTTCCAACATTCTTCGGGCAAACTCTCAACGAGTTCCCAACAACCTGTCGGTGAACTCCCGACGAACTTCTCGGTAAACTTCTGGCGAGTTCTTGGCGAGCTCCCGACAACATCATTTGAACCTCGATCGACCTTCGGCGCAACATCTGATTATACTGCCCTTAACTATCACAGTTAATCCTGCATCATTTTCTTGAATACATAAGTTAGATCATAAAACTTATCAATTGATTTCATCATCAAAATATGAGATTCAACACCTCAACTTAGAGGCTATCTCCTCCATATATTAGTAAAAGATCTTTAGTCCTTCTCAAGTACTTAATGATACACTTTATTGCCTTCCAATGTTCCAAACTTGGATTCACCTGATACTTGCTCGTGAGACTCAAAACATATGCTATATTAGGCTTGGTACATAGCATAACAAAAATGATAGACCTATAGTTGAGGTATAGGGCATCATATCCATATATACTCTTTCTTCAAGAGTCTTTGGGGACATAATCCTAGAAAGTGATATTCTATGTCTTATTAGTATGATACCTCTCTTGGAATTCTCCATACCAAGCCTTTTGACAATGGAATCTATATATACCTAGGCTGGGACAAACCAAGCATCCTCTTGGATCTATTTCTATAAATCCAAATCTCCAAAATATAGGATGCCTCCCCTAAGTCCTTCATGGAGAAGTTTCTAGATACCCAAGCCTTTACTGTGGAAAGCATTCCTACATCATTCTCAATGATTAGGATGTCATCCATATACAACACCAAGAAGGTGATATCGGCTCCACTTACCTTCATATACACATAAGGCTCATCTTCATTCTTAATGAAGTCATAAGATCTGATCGCCTCATCAAATCTTATGTTCTAACTTCAGAAAGCTTGCTTTAATATATAAATGGACCTGACCAACATACACATTTTATATGGACTCTCTCTGGATACGAATCCCTCTAGCTGTATCATATACACCTCATCTTCGAGATTGTCATTTAGGAATGTGATTTTCATTTCCATCTACTAGATCTCATAATTAAAGTGTACTGCAATAGCCAAATGAATTCTAATAGATTTAAGCATAACTACTGGTGAGAAGGTTTCATCATAGTTAACTCCTTGCATTTGATGATATCCTTTATGTTGAATCTCATATCCTGATAATGAAATCAATTGATAAGTTTTATTATCTAACCTGTATGTTAGAGAAAATGATGTCAGATTAACTACGAGGGTGAAAAGGCAATACAATCTAATGTTGCACCAGAGTCAAGTTTGGGCATTGGGTTGGGGTTCGGACGATGTAGTGGAACTCGCCGGGAGATCATCGAAGGTGATCGAGGGCTTGCTAGGAGTTCACCGGGAGCTCGCCAAAGGTGATCGGGGGCTTGCCGAAGGTAATCGAGAGCTTACCAGGAGTTCACCAGAAGATGATCGAAGACTTGTCGAGAGTTCGCCGGAGCATGCCGGGAAGTTCGTTGAGAGTTTGGAAGATCAATTGATATGCCAAACAATAAGGGCAATTGTATTTGTATGCCTCAGTGTGTTGTAGTTAACATCGATTGTTTTGAGTCCTAATTGAGTTAGATGTGAAAAAAATCTAAATTAACTCAATATGAGGTAACCACGTCTACTTTAGGTTGGATTTAAGCTTAGGTTGAGCTCATTTCATTGACTTGAAAAGGGGTCAATAGGAGGTACAGATCGGGTACTATAAAATAGTATATGAAAAGTACTATTTTAAGATTCCTATTGGTAGCACCATCAGTGGACAATGGTAGTACCACTCAGGCGATAATGGTACTGTCCAAGCATCGGTAGTACTATCGTTGCCCCTACTTTCGGGGCACTTTCGATTGTAGTACCATTGGTGCTGGTGGTAGTACCGCTAATACCTAGGTTTTCCAGGATATATTATACTTTGGCTTTATTTCTTGAAGCCAATTGGGGTCTATAAATACTCCAAGTTTTCTTACTTAGAGAGTAAGAAAAAGAGCAAGAAAGTACATAAAAAAGAGGTAAAAAATTCTGTTAAAAAGTTCTAAAATTTGAGAGCTTCCCTTGAGTACATCAAGTGTTAAGTGAGTTTAAGAGAAAAGATAAAAACTTATAAAATGTTTCTCTCCTAAACCTATGAAAAGGAGAAATTGTAAGGCGTTTGGTCTTCACTTGTGGAAAAGGATCTTTAGTGGACACCAATTGGCCTCGAGTGAAGAGGGATTGAGAGTGGACGTAAGTCAAGGTTTTGACTGAACCACTATAAAAGCTTTGTGAGTATTTTTCTTCTATTTCTTCTTTAATTTTACTATTAGATTTAGTTTCTATTAGCTAATTTAGAGAATAGCATGATCATCTTTTGGCTTTGTTTTAAATCATTCAGTTATTTGCTCTTAATGAATTCCCAAAATAGCTTTGGATTTCAGTTTTACTATGGGCAAAGTTTTTCAAAACGATATTTTAGCACTTGCACTAATTCAGCCTCACTTCACCCTCCACACCCATCTCCCCCCCCCCCTCTCCCTCTCTTAGTACCAACTTGATTCGAATACTTGATATCAAAGCCACATTACACTTAATTGGTTTAACACCCAAGCGAGTTAATGACTTATTTTGGCTTTAATGAGAGTCAATGCATCACACATCCTCTCATATTTAATGGAACCGATTACATATTTTGGAAAATGAGAATGTGAAATTTTTTTATTTCATTGGATTTTGATTTAGAGAACATCATCAAAAATGATTTTCAAAAGTCATCCAATCCGATAAATGATTAGAATGATTATGAAAAACAAATATTTTCTTTAAATGTAAAAGCTATGAATGCTTTATTTTGCTCTTTAGATAAAAATAAAATTAATCAGGTTTTTGCTTGTAATTCAGCTTTTGATATATAGCATATATTAAAAATCTCACATGAAAGCATAATTAAATTTAATGAATCAATAAATAAAATGACTTCTAAAAATGAACTTGAAGAACACCTTCTAAAGAACAAGAAGGATACTGAACTTAGAACACAAGAACATCACCTTCCAAAGAACCCGATTGAATTTGAACTAAGAACAACATATGACTCCTCGAGTGATAAGAACTGTGAACTTATGACAAAACAACTAAAAAAATTAATAAAAAAATATTAAAAAAACTTAAAATAGACACATCTTCTTGCTATTAACACAAGAAGTTGAGGCATTTTGAAGATAAAGAGCTCAACTAAGAAGAAATGGAGAATCTTATGTTTTTGGCTATCAAAGATGAGGTAAGTAACTCACCTAATATCTCATTTACTATTGATAAATTATTAAATACATTTCATGAACTTTTTGATGAATTTAAAAAGCAAAGCAGAACTTATAAATTACTTAAGAAGGATCATACTTTATTTGCTAGTAAACTTGAAAACATGTATGAAGAATCAATATCATGCATTTCTTACTCAAAATATGAGTTACTAGAGGTAATTAAAAAAGAAAATACATACTACAACAAACTCTAGAAAAGCTTAACATAGACAACAAGCCTCTAAACATAATCCTTGTTTATAAGGGTCATGTTTATAAGGAAGGTATTGGCTTTGTAGGTAGTAACAACCAATAAAAGCCATCTTTGATAGAAGACCTACATTAAATTCTTTACTCGAAAATAAATTTAATTTTTGTAGTAAATGTGGATGCTTTAGCTATATATGTTTATTTAGAAAGTATAGTCCACATAAATTGATTTGGGTTCATAAAGGAATCATAAATAAGCAAATACCTTTAGTTAAATTAAGTAGAGCTTTTCACGAGGGACCCAAAGTCAAATGGGTACCTAAATCAAAATCACCTATATTATAGGATTGACTCTAAACAAGGTTAGGAGCATAAAATGATATTTTGAAAGTAGATACTTAAGACATATGACTTGAGATCTAATGTATTTTTAAAGCTTACTAGCTAAAACAACATCAATAAGAAAAATTATTGGAATTGAAATTATTCATAACAAATCTCTTGATGATTCATAGTCATACAATTAATCTTAATTGCTTTTCCATGATGAAATGACTTTGTATGGAAAACTAGAGTATGTTAGTACAAAAATTAAAACTTATAATCTTAGCTATATTCTAATGGGAAACTATTTATGTTGCATTCTTTGGAACTTCTAAAAAAAAATATTTTGATGATGATCTTAGATAGGCTTTGTACGATTTTCTTTATAATAAATTGGTTTATATGATTTGAGACGTATTTTATATCAAACAACCCTCTTGACTCCTAAAGATATTTATCTAAACAAAACTATTCTTTTATGAGTCTAAATTTTTTTATCATGGTTTTGACTAAAGGAAATATCTTTCTAAATAAACCATGATCTTTTAAAAATTACTAGTAAGTACGTTTAATGATTAATTTAAATGCTACATTAGATGGATTGTATATTGACTTAAAAATATGTTGCATGATTGAATATTAGATTATTCTTGAATTGAGACTTGAACTAAAGTAAAATAAATTAAAAAAATTGGAAATGAGCTTGTCAACTCCTTGCACTAAGTGTAAAGAGTTTGACTCACTTAAATGTTGGAATTAAAATAAATTAAATTTTTTGTTTGAAGATATTTTATTATTTTTAATATGTTATTAATGAACTTGATGATTTCTTTTGAAATGAAACTTGATTTTTGGTTTTAAATGACAATGCATGGATTTGACATAAAAGATAAAGGTATATTTGTATGAAACAAATTGCATAAATTGAAACAAAAAAATGAAATATATTTTTCTTGAAAATGTCTCTATCCTATCAAGCTTTCAATATGAGATAAAAATGATGAATCTATATATATCATTATTTATGAATCTCTTGAACTATAAAAGTGATTTTGATTATTTAAATTTGTATGTTTTAAAAAAAACTATATCACGAACTTTTTCTTGATTTCTTAACTTAAGTTATCTTTTACAAGAATCAATTTTAACCTCTATGATTTCTTCTTTTTGCTAAAAATGAGATTTAAGATCTTAACATTTATAATTAAGATTCTTTTTCAAGATTGTTCTTTTGTTTTATTAAGAAGATTTATCTAAGTGAATTAGATGTCTTAAAATTTATGTCTTAAAATTTATTTTGAAAGAATCAAGATTATTTAATCTCCTCAGACTCATTTTTATTATTTATATAAAAAAGAGAGATTTATTAAAGGAAATCATGTCTTTTGGTACTTACGATTTGATCTTTTATCTTTAATAATATGATCCCTTTGTGCTTATGGTTGTAATAGAACATGGATGTAAAAAGAAAAATTATGTCATCATATTCTTTTTTTACAATAACAAAGGGGGAGAAAATTGCTATCTTAAAAACAAAGCTAGGAACAACTTAATTTTATTAGAAGAGACCTAGGAATGTTTAACTTCCAAATACATGATTTGCTATTTTTTAGATTTTTGAAGCCTTTGCTTGAAATTTATATGAGATAATTTTGAATGCATTAATAGCTCTTATATTCTTCTCCGATTTCTCAGCTTTTTTGGGCTCTCTTTAGAAATGATTATTTTGAAATTAAAAATATGATTCAAATTTCTTTTTGTGATGAGATTCATTTTATCATCTCTCAAAAATTATTTTGATTTATGGATCTTTTATATCTTGATGAATATTTTCGAATATATCTCCCCTTACTTAATATTTGATATTTTTTTATACTAAAGTTTTGAATTTTTGACACCACCAACCCCCAACCCAACACCCTCTTTTTCATTCTTCTTCTATTTTATTTACAGAGGGGGAGAAATAAATTTCTTTATGTGATAAAATATTTAAGAATGTTCAAATATAAGTTGGGCATTTCTCCGTTTTTGTTGATGACAAAGGAGGATAAATGACATAATTGATGACATAAGAAATATTTTAAGATCTTTTGCAATGCTTGAAATGGATGTTGTATTATGATTAATAACATATTTATCATGTAAAATATATTGGTTGAAATTATTTATCATATGATACCAAGAAGATGAATGAGTGTATGATTTATGCCAAACTTTTGAGAAGAAATTTGTATGCTTTGAAAATTTTACCATTGCAACAAATTCAATATTAGCAAAATACTTGAATTCAAAAGTGATGAGTTCTTTTAAATTTAATTTTGTTCTATTTGTTCTATAGCATATACATAGGGGAAGTTAAGGTTAACTCTATCATTAATTGGTTATCATCATAAAATAAGGGAGATTGTTAAATCTTAAATTTTGATGATGAAATCTTGATGGGTTTTATTATCTAACCTGTGTGTTAGAGAAATTGATGTAGAATTAACTACAATGGTGAAAAAGCAACATAATCTAATGTTGGGTCGGAGTCAAATTCAAGCATCGGGCCGGGATTCTGATGATGTAGTGGGAACTCACTAGGAGATTGTCGGAAACTCGTCGAATGATCAAGGGCTTGTTGTGAGTTCATCTGGAGCTCGGCGAAGGTGATCGAGAGCTTGTAGAGAGCTCACCGAAGGTGATCAAGGGCTTGCCCGGAGTTCATTGGGAGCTCACTAAGGGTAATTGAGAGCTTGTCGAGAGTTCGCTAGGAGCTTGCTGAAGGTGATTGGAAGCTTGCTGGGAGTGCGCTGGGAGTTCACTAGAAGATGATCAAGAGACTTATCGGGAGTTTGCTAGAGGATGCCGGGAAGTTCATTTAGAGTTTTGAAAATCAATTAACGTGTCAAACAACAAGGGTGATTGTATTTATATGCCTTAGTATGTAGTAGTTAGCATCAGTTGTTTTGAGTCCTAATTGAGTTAGATTTGGAAGAAATCCAAATTAACTCAATGTGAGGCAACTAGGTCCACTTTAGGTTAGATTTGAGCTTAGGTTGAGCTCATTTCATTGACCTAGAAAGGGGTCAATATGAGATATAAGTCAGGTACAAAACAGCATGGAAAAGTATTATTTCGGGATTCTTGAGGTAGTATCACCCAGGCAATAATGGCACCTCCTAAGCGATAGTAGTACCACCATGGCTCCTATTTTCGGGACACTTTTGGTGGTAGTATTGTCGGTGCCAACAGTAGTATCGCTAATACCCGAGTTTTCAAGGATTGGTTAGACTTTGGCTCCATTTCTTGAAGTAAATTGAGGTCTATAAATATCCTAAGTTTTCTTACTTTGAGAGTAAGAAAAAGAGCAAGAAAGTGTATAAAAAAGAGGTAAAAATTCTATCAAAGGTTATAAAATTTGAGAGCTTCCCTTGAGTAAATCAAGTGTTAAGTGAGTCCAATGGAAGAGATAAAAACTTGTAAAAGGTTTCTCTCCTGAACCTGTGAAAAGGAGAGAAGTGTAAGGGGTTTGATTTGCACCTATGGAAGAAGATCTTTAGTGGATACTGATTGGCCTCGAGTGAAGAGGAATCCAGAGTGGACGTAGGTCAAGGTTTTAACTAAACCACTGTAAAAGCTTTGTGTATATTTTTATTATATCTCTTCTTTAATTTTGCTATTAAATTTAGTTGCTATTAGCTAATTTGGAGAAAAGCACAAACATCATCTTTCGGTTTTGCTTTAAATCGTTTAGTTATTTACTCTTAGTAAAAGCTTTCGATTTCGGTTTTACCACGAGCAAAGTTTCTCATATCGAGATTTTAGCACTTGCATTAATTCCCCCCCCCCCCCCCCCCCCCCACCCCTCTTAGCGCCAACTTGATATTTTTATTATATCTCTTCTTTAATTTTGCTATTAAATTTAGTTGCTATTAGCTAATTTGGAGAAAAGCACAAACATCATCTTTCGGTTTTGCTTTAAATCGTTTAGTTATTTACTCTTAGCAAATTCCCAGAAAAGCTTTCGATTTCGGTTTTACCACGAGCAAAGTTTCTCATATCGAGATTTTAGCACTTGCATTAATTCCTCCTCCCCCCCCCACCCCTCTTAGCGCCAACTTGATCATAACACTTTAGCCACCAGTCTTGCTTTATGGGTCTCCACATGTCCATCTTCACTAATCTTCTTCTTCAAGATCCATTTGTAGTTGATGGGTATGATACCCTCAAGTGGATCCATAAGGTTTCAAACTTTATTGGAGTACATGGAATCCATCTCAGAATTCACGACTTCTTGCCACTTCTTAGAGTCTATACTTATAATAGCCATCTCGTAGGTCTAAGGATCAATATTCTAAGAGTCCTCTCTGCTGATATATCCCACATATCTTTTAGGAAGGTGAGATACTATGAAGACCTATGCAAAATTGGAACTTGTGTGCTAGGTATCTGAACAGACTTGGACTCTAGAATGGTGCTTGAGCTAGGTTCTCCAACATTGCTCAACTTTATCTCACTCTCCTTGTTTCCTCCAAGAATGTGTTTCTTCTTAAGGAACACAATCATCTTAGCAACAAAGACCTTCTGGTCCTTGGGATGATAGAAATAATACCCAAAGTCTTCTTGGGGTATCCCACGAAGGTGCACTTTTTAATCCTTGATTTTAACTTATCGAGGTTGTGTCTGCTAATATAGGTAGGACAGCCCCAAATCTTATCCACCTTAAGATTGAGCTTTTTTCCTTTCCACATCTCATACGGTTTATACACTACCGACTTTAATGGAGCTCTGTTCAGAAGGTAAGCTGCTGTTTCTAGGGCATAACCCTAGAATGAGAAGGGTAGGTCAATGAAACTCATCATGGACCACACCATATCTAATAGCATGTAATTCCTCATTTTTGATACACCATTGAGTTGAGGTGTATAAGTAGGTGTCCATTGGGATAGAATCCTATGGCCCCTAAGGAAATGAGTGACCTATATACTCAAGTACTCTCCTCCTCGATCTGATCGAAGTTATCTACTTCATTCTTATATTCCTTCTAAAAGGCCTCAGACTTCACTATGTATGAGTTTCATAGCTCAGTGACTCTCTCTCTAGTCCACTAAAAGAAGAGTTGGTCATCTTTCCATTAAGAAAATGTTCACAAGTTGCATATGACTCATAGTAGAATAGATCTAAGTATCAATCTTTCAGCAACCTTTGAATCATTCTCTCATGGATATGTTCTAGCCTATAATATCATAAGTATGCATTATTTACCTTATCTCGTTTCCTCTTGGATGTGTGGAGAAGTATTTAATACATATAAGCCATTTATCCAGGGTCCCTCTAGTGTTGATCTCATCATCCAAAATTATTGAACAACCATTATTTTCAGAAACTAATTTATATCCATAAATTATTAAATAAGAAATAAAAATAATATTTTTGATAATAGAGAACAAAATAATATGCATCCAAAGCAATGATAGCTCCATGAAGCAAATATAGGGTGACCTCCCTAATGACAACTGCAACAACTCTTTCTCCATTATTCATCTTGAGGTCTATCTCACCTCTGGCTAGTCTCCTAGGTCTTGTCAGAACCTATAATGTATTGTAGATATGATAAGCACTCATAGTATCCAACACCTATATATTATCATGAAAATATAAAAAATGGAGACTAATTATGAATATACCTGAAGCTTTTCTAAACTTTTGTTTCACCTTGTCTTTAAGGTAATCCTTACAATTCCTATTCCAATGCCCATCTTTGTCATAGTGGAAGCATTATTCTTTGTTCTTTGTCAGGTTTTTCTTAACAACCTTTGTGTTATCGGGTCTTTCTTTACCCTTGCCCTTCTTAAGGGTCTAACTAGTCTTTTTTTCTTTTTGGTCTCACCAATATAGAGAACTAACTGGCTTCTCTTTCTTGATGGTACTCTCAGCTTCCCTCAATATATTGAGGAGCTTAGGGAGAATCAACTCAAATTTTCTCATGTTAAAATTTATGATGGAGTGAGAAAAGTGTTGAATCTCAGATTTTAATGATAAAATCAATTGATGGGTTATTGTTTTAATATGGATTGTTAGAAATTGATTAATACAGGATTAATTACGATAGAAAGATTATTACAATCACGATTGGCCAAGGTCAAGTCTCTGCATCAGATCGATGCGGTTGGAAACTCGTCAAGAGTTCATCGGGAGCTCGCCGAGGGTATCGGGAGTTTACTTGGGTAGCCTAAGAGAGTTCACCAGAAGAAGATCGAGACTTGCCAGAAGATTGTCGAGGGTAGCCGAAAAGCTTGCTGGGAGTTGGGAGGGTCTTGTAATGGATGTTTGGCAATTATGATTATATTTAATTAAGTCATAATTAGCATTATGCAGGACTAACTATAATAGGAGCAATGGAGTTACAACCAGATGATGGGCCAAGATCAAGCTTGAGCATCGGATTGGGGTTCGGACGATATAGTGGGATCTCGTCGGAGTTCGCTAGGAGATTCATCGAAGGGATCAGGAAGCTCGCTGGGAACATATCGGGAGATTGCCAAAAGAAGACCAGATGACTTACAACAAGAATACCAGAGGCTATCAGATTGGCGGGAGTTAGGTCTTGATTAGTCATTAAGTGTTATAATCATTGAGTCATAGTTAAGGTTTGAGTCCAAATTGAGTTGGATTTGGAAGGAATATAAATCAACTTAATAAGATAATCAAGTTCATACTATTGGGGTTTGATTGAGCTCAATTGGTTGATCAACATCAGGTTCAAGCCAGAATTCGAAAAGTGGAAGGAATCACTTTTGTAAAAATTCTAATGGGTAAACCATCGGTGAGCAGCGGTGTACCACCGCTGCCCAGGCTTTCAAGCAGTTGACGATAGTTGACTCGCCTAGTCTGGGTAGTTAAACCGCCCATACCCAGGAATCTGGGTACTTTCAGCGGTTGACATGCCCAGGCCAGTGGGTTAACTACCCGTACTTGGATTTTTCGGATACGATTGGATTTTGACTCCAATTTTAAAACAAATTTGGGGCCTATAAATACCCCAAGTTTTTTTACATTCAAAATAATAATTTTGGAGATTATATTATAAGAAAATATTGTATAAGAATTATAAGAAAAAGAAAAGGTATAAGGGAGTAATCAAAGAGTAAGGGTTTGATCTTCACCCAAAGAAGATTGGTAGTGGACGTCGGTGTGCCTCAAGAAGGAGGACTCGGTAGTGGATATAGGCCTTTGACGTCGAACCACTATAAAAATTGTGAGTGCTTCTTTACTTTCAATTGCTTATATATTCTTGTATTAATGCTTCCAATTTAACTCAACTCCTTGAAAGTAAAGTTTTCACGATAAGTTCTTTCCTTTAAATATTGATTATCTTTCCGGTTTGCTCATTAACTTAGCAACTTTTTTTTAATCACTCATTTGTTTCACTAAGAATTAAAAGCTTCAGATTTTCTATCTTGGTTTAATAGAAAAGTTTTCTTCTAAACCTAAAATTTATATTTGTAATAATTCACCGCCTCCACCCCCCACCCCCCTCTCTTAGTGTCAATTGATCCTAACAATTAGTATCAAAGCCTCAGTTTTTTCTCATTTGGTTTAACACCAAAGAGAAATAGCTCTTATTGGCTTTCAAGAGGGCTTTTCTATCGTTCATCCTCCCATATTCAATGGGTCGGACTATACTTATTGGAATACTCGGATAAGAGTTTTCTTGCTTTCTTTAGATATTGATTAGCCTTCTCTTCTAATGAACAATTTGAATGATTTAAAGAAGAAGACTTTCTTTTTAAACTCAAAGGCTATGAATATCTTTTAGACATTGATTAGTCTTCTCTTCCAATAAATAATTAGAATTATTTGGAGAAGAAGACTTTCTCTTTAAACGCAAAGGCTATGAATGTCTTGCTTTGTGCTCTTGATAAAAATAAATTTGATTAGGTTTCTTATTTTGATTCGGCTTTTGATATATGGCATATATTAGAAATAACATATGAAAGCACACTTAATATAAATGAATCATTAAATAAAAATACTTCTAAAAATGAATAAGAAGAATACCTTCCTAAGAACCGGAAGGAATATGAACCGAGAAGAACATATGACTCCTCGAGTGAAATCTCAAGTGATGAGGACCTTGAACTTTTGACAAATGAACCAGAAAAATTAACAAACTTGAACCTTAAAAATAATGTAAAGATAGACAAAACCTCTTGCTATAAATGCAAGAAGCGGAGGAGTTCCAAAGATGAAATGCACAACCAAGAAGTGGAAAACCTCACCCAAATATTTTTTGTTGAATTATTAATCATGTTTCATGATCTGTTTGATGAGTTTAGAAAACTTAGTAAATCATTTAAACTACTTAAGAATGATCATGAATTGCTAGTCAGTAGACTTGACGAAATGCATGACTCACTAGTATCACACAACAACACATGCTCTAAATGTAAGATACTAGATAGTGTTAAAGAAGAAAACATTATGCTTAAATCAACACTAGAAAATTTTCAAATAGGGAACAAATCCCTAAATATGGTCCTTTTCAATAATAGTCATATTAATAGTAGAAATGACATAGGCATTGTTGGTAATGTTCAACAAAAGCCAACTATCTTTGCAAAAGGACCTATATTAATTTTATCATCTAAAAACAAATGTAATTTTTATAGTAGATTAGGACATAAAGCTTACAATGTCTATTTAAAAATTATAGTCCACATAAATTAATTTGAGTTCATAAAGGAACCATAAACAACCTTAAGCATTGGAGAAAATGAAAAAAATATGTGACCCAATGTTAAATAAGTACCTAAATCAAAACCTACCATAATATAAAGTTGTTTCCTAACAAGGCTAGGAGCAATAAAAATATTTTGAAAGTAGATGCTCAAGTGATATTACTTAAGATCTCACTCCTTCAAGCTTACTAGCTTAAGTAGTAATAAGAAAATTATTGGAATTAAAATTGATAATAAATCTTTTAATGGTTCATCATTATACAATTAATATTGATGATGCATAGCTAGAGTATATAAGTATGAAAATGAATTAGAACCAAGGAACCTTAGTTATTGAATAACATATTTTAAGTGAATGCTAAAATCATTGGCTTGTTTAAATGTAAAGACTATTGTTAAATGATTTAAATATTGACAAAGTCTATGGAATGATTGGTTTAAATGATTGAAATACTATGATTGAATGATTGTGTTGAATGATATAATTTTAGCATAGAACAATATAGAAAAGGGAGAGAAAAATCATGCTTCATTGTCTAGTATTTTTGTAAATTAAAAATATATTTAATGAGAATGAAATGAGCATGTAACTCACTACACTAATGTCTAAAAATATTGAAATTTAAATAAATCAAAGTTTTCAATTGAAAATATTTTATTGCAATGATGTTGATGAAATTGTGTTTTTTTTACTTTAAATGACATTACTTTCTTGAAATAAATTTCAAAAGAAGGACAATTATTCTTGAAATAATTTTTATTCTATTAATCATTCAACAAGAAACAAAATAATACTATTATTGTTGAATCTCTTAAACTACAAAAATAGATTAGAGAATTTTAGCTATTGAGAAATAATCTCTGATGGTTTCATCAAATTTTTCGAAAGCGGATGTTAATGATGATTTTGAATAAGTTTTCAAATGATTTTATTTTAAAAAGAGATTAGTGAATTGATTATATTATATTTATGACTCTTGAATTATTATCATGATTTTGGCAAGTTTAGAAAATAAAACTTGAAAATATTCTAGTTTATCATTTAAGAAGAGTTTTATTAAATTAAATTATGTCTTGAATATTCATTAATATCTTTTGATATCAATATTTATCTTGACATGATTTATTTTAAAACTCATGAATGACATAACTCATCACCAAAATTAATACTTCTTAAATTTGTGATAAGTTAAAAATTGAAAGAGATTTGTATTATCATGAATATTTCCTTAATTTCTTGACTTGATTTATATGTTATGAGAATCACGTTATTGATCTTTATAATTTTCTCTTTTAAAAATATGATTTATGATCTTAACAATATTAATTGAAATTATTATCAAGATCATTCTTTTTTATTAAAAAGATATATCTTGGACGAATTGATATTATCCCATAAGACTCATTTTATTATCCAAAAAAAAAGCGGAAGGAAACTTATTAAATGAAATCATGTCTTTTGATATTCAAAAATTTGATTTTATCTTTAATGACATGATGTTCTTGTACTTTTTGGCATAATTTGAATATGAATGCTAAGAAGAAATTATGCTATCATATTTCTTTCTTGATAATAATAAAAAGGGGAGAGATAAAATTATTAATATGATTAGAATTAAATTGGATATTATAACTTTGAATGAGAAACAATTTGCTTGGAAGAAAGTTTAGAATTTTCTAAATACATACAAACTACTTGATTTATAATTTGAGCTTGATCTATTATTATGTCTTCTTATGAAATTCTTGATGTTTTTTAAATCCAAATTTACAATAGATGATTTTTTGGTATACTTAAAATTACATGAATGATTTTAAATACATGACTAGCTCTTAAACTTTTGAATCTCCTTAAATATCTTGAAGTTTTGAGCCTAATTTCGAAATTCACATTTATAAAATTTATATCTTTAAAATTGAGTATTTTTGTGATATGATATTTTTATTTTTCTACCTTGAGTCTACCTTCTTGCTCACACATGTGGAGAAAGGAAATCACTAGCAATTCAAGAGACTAATAAGTCTATTAATTACATTTTGAGTCTCTTGGAAGTGATTTTGATGATTTTGAAATTGAATGAATGATTTATCTATATCGTGGTTTTGATTTCTTGGAATTATAACTTGAAATATTTTATGAATCAAAATATTTTATTATGTGTCTTCATATTATTTAAAAAGAGATTTTTGTACAAATCATAAACTTGACAACTTATGTTTTTTATGGATAAATCAAGAAATTTTATTTTTTTTCTCCTATGACTTGTTTCTTGGTATTCATAATTTGTTTTCATAAATTGAATATCTTATCACCATGTTAATTTTCTAGATATATTTCATGTGATAATTGATATATTTCTTGAAAAATGATATAATGGGAAAATTTTTGCACTATTCTAACCATCCCTCATTTTTAACAATGACAAAGGGGAGCAAAACTTATTAGCTTATAAAATTGCTAGCTTGTACTTCTCAAAAGAGAAGAGTGAATTCACTAGCTTTCATGTTCTAAAGTAATGAAAAATTTGTTAAATTGCTAAGTTTTCATATATCAAATTTGCTAATTGCACTTCTACTTTTATTGATGATAAAAAGGGAGAAGGTATAATGATGTGAAATCATGTATGATGATCATGCATGTAATGATGATTTTAAAAATCTATATAAAGATAATGATTTGTTATTGTTCAGCTTTATTTGCTATATTTTTTGAAATTTACATGAGAAAAATTTGTTGAGCTTATATTTAAAATTTTATATATACAAAATTGAGTTGAAACATAGAAATACTAAATCATGAAAATATAATTGCTAATATAGATTTTATGAAATGAAGCCTTTTTGTGATAACATTTTTATTTAAAAACTTTCTCCATGATTTGATCTTATTATTTTCAAAAAGGAAGAAAAAATGAAGTGCATGAAGATATGCCACATTTGAAATTTACAAGAGATAATTTTTGGTATCAAGAGATGACTTTTACTACATTTGAAATACATAAGTAATATTTAAATCTCTTGAACTTTTGACCTCATCTTAGTATTGCTTTTAAAATTTATTAAGAGCTCTTTTCTATGATAAAATGATTCAAGAACACCTCCCTTATTTCTCTCCTTCTTAAAGGGGAAGAAAATTTTATAATGCATATACTAAGGAGGAGTAATGTCATCCTGTGCCTTGAAATTATTAGCTATATTTCAACTTTTTGTTGATGACAAAGGGAGAAAAATATATATTAATGACACATGATGAATACATTAATGACACATGATCTTGTTGAAATACATGGATATCTTCGATAAGGATATGAATTAGATATCTTGGATATAGATGCTTAATTCCCTTTTGCTCGAGTTGATGACTTCATACAAATTTATGTTAAAACTTATATAGAATATTGATTGCTTGAATCTAAGAGTGTATGTTTCTCTTAAATTTAAGTGGCATGGATTTAGGGAAAGCTAGGATTAACTTCTATCATCAATTGATTGTCAGCATAAAAAAGGAGGAGATTATTGAATCTCAGATTTTGATGATAAAATCAATTAATAGATTATTTGTCTAATATGGATTGATAGAAATTAATTGATGCAAGATTAATAATAAAAGAAAGATTATTACAATCATGATTGGTCAAGGTCAAGTCCATATATCGGGTCGATGCGATTGGGAACTTGCTAGGAGTGCATCGAGAGCTCTCCGAGGGTATCGGGAGTTTAACAAGATCACGCAAGGGAGTTCACTAGAAGAAGATCGAGACTCGCTGGAAGATTGTCAAGGGTAGTTAAAAAACTTGTCGAGAGTTGAGATAGTCTTGGAATAGATATTTGACAATTATAATTATATTTAATTAAGTCATAATTAACATCATGTAAGATAACTATGATAGGAGCAATGTGCTGGTTACAAGTGCCCTGCAAGCCAATCATATGAGTGATGGCACGTGTGACATGTTGTATGATCTTTTTGCTTATGATTAATATTGGTATATTCTCATATTATCTATTACATATATATTGTGATGTCCTTAGTTCTATGCAATGAGAGTCAAATCGTGATGAGATCATGATAATGAGATCGATTCACCTTTAAACACAGATTATAAATAATCCCGGTCATAGGTTACTCAAGAGGGACATTGAGATAACCTGATAGATCGATGTACTATATACCCATTTATATAATGGAGGCGATTGGCCTCATAGCCATTTGTGTGGAGATAGTAAGGACATAGTACAGGTGCTCATTGGAGAATAAGTTCACTGATTCATCTGCTTATGAAATGTTGTATGGCTAATGATACCTAATGTCAGACATTGATTCCATAGTCTCAATTGTGTATCTGGTCCTTAGACTTGAGACACCAAGGATGCCTTGTATGAGTACTCCTTTCTTTAACGTCAGACTTACAGGTTTGGAAAGTTTTAGATTTGGTACAGTTGGTTATTGAGATTGGTAGCCAACCTTACGAAGGCAATTGAGTGTCAATAGAGGATCATCTACTCTCGGTATCATGAGAGGAATATCTCATATATGCTTGCTCAAATAAATCTCTGGCCAAGGTTATTCGGATTAAGAGAGAAGGAGTTCTCTAGTAGAATCCGATTAGAGCAAGATAAACTAATTTCGTATGTGACCTGACAGTATCATGTCCAATATATGATCTCTAGGATATTAGGTGGATAAGGGATTATAGATATATAGTAACTATAGACATACAGGTCCGATGGATTTGATCCCCCCTGTACCGTTTGGGGACTATGGCGTCGTGGCCTAGTACATCCATAATCAATGAGCCGAGTGAATTATTATGAGGATAATAATTCACTATATTAGAAGGAGTTCTAATGGGAGTGACTCATGGCCAGCTCGGTATCGAGCCTAGAGGGTCATACACATATGGTGGATCCTTCAGCAAATAGAGGATTGGATGGAGATCCAATTAGCCCCTATTCTCATTAGATGAGATCCTAAGCTGATGGATTCCTTGATTAAGGCCCAGTTAAAGGCCTAAGGAGATTATTGGATAGAGATCCAATAGTGCAATGTTAGTGGATAATTGGATGAAGATCTAATACCCATTAAGGAAGGAGCCCTAGGATTTTTGGTGGCTCTCTATAAATAGGAGGGGTGACTTATGGTTGATAGGCTGCAGCTTTAGCCACCACCTCCTATTCTCGTCCCTCCCTCTGAGCAAGAGTTGCAAGATCATATTAGAGGAGTTTTGTTACAGAGATCCATTGTATGGATACCGCTGGAGAGGAGGACGCTTGACCTCCTTCATCTTCTCCATCCGAATCTAGAATACAGGGATATACGATCTCCCTAAGTAAATTCAATCTCTCACACATTGCAGTTTTTTTCAGTTTTTATGATTTTTCTCACGACCCCAATCTTTTGCATGACGATTTGATTTGCATGGGAAACCAGTCTTTATTTTGATTTTCGCTGTGCATGTGATGCACCTGCTGAGGTTTCCCAACAGTGGTATCAGAGCCAAGGTTTTCGTGTGAAAAATTAGTTTTAAACTACGTGTGATGAAATTGAATCGTGTAGAACTGTTCTATGCACTTGTTGCAGTGATTGACAGTGATAGTAGATGCTGCCTATGGGGGAGGGGCGGCCAAATGCATGTTGTCTTCATATAAGAGGTGGCTGGCAACGGCCATGCCCCCTGCAGGGGTGGTCGGCCATGGTCTGGCTACCTGCAAGGGGTGGCCAACTGCAGCCAAGGCCCCCTGCAAGGAGGTAGTCGGCTGCACCCCTGGCGGCCGCCCATAGGGGCATGCAAGGCGACCACGCGCACCACGCGCCAGCCACAAGGGTCGCCGTAGAGCCCGCCAAGAGGGTGGCGGCGTCGCAAGGGTGGCCGCCTGGCAAGGCACGGTCAGAAGGGCAACCGCTGTCAGGGGGTAGTGGCGTGGCAGTGAGGGTGAAGGAGGGCTAGGGCATCTTTTTAAGAAAAAGATTATTATGTCCCTCAAAATTTAAGAAATTCTAACTCTATCCCCTTTATATAGAATTCCTTAAATGCCCTCGATATTTTTAGAAATTTTGAGGATTGTCCTCTCATCCAGAATACCGAAAACACCTTAAAAAATTCTAGAAATTTCGAGGACTGTCATCATGTACAGAATTTTAAAAATACCCTTGACAATTCTAGAAATTTAGAGGACTGTCCTCTCATCCAGAATTATGAAAATGCCCTTAATAATTTTGAAAAATTCGAGCATGTCATGATTTTCAAAAAATAATTAATTAAATAGTTTAATTAATTATTATATATATCTAGTAATCCTACAAATGATGTGATATATATGTGATATATGATGTGGATGGATGATCATGAGCCATGTGTTGTGATGTGTGTAATTGTTATTATTATTATTATTATTGGGGCCTGCAAGCCTACGTTTTTCTCGTTTATTGTTGGGCCTACGTACCTATGATTATTTGTAATTACATGGAGAGGCACAGCGGGAGCATGAAGGTTACAATGGGACCCACGATGTCGTGGCGGGAGATCACAACGTATGGTGATGCGATGATCTAACAAAACTAATGATGACGACATCAACAATCACAGGGCATGAAGATACACCGATGCATACATAGATCCTATTGTGAGTGATTAGGCCCATTGGCTCAGGCTTAATCATATTAGGTGACGGCTCATGATCATCCGGTGTGGCTTACATATGTGATGTGTTATACACCTACTAGATATATGTATATATATATATATATATATATATATATATATATATTTGCATGTGATGTAGATATATATATTAAATATGCATATGTGTGACATGACATATTAGGAGACCGATAAAAAAAAAACCTCATAAGATAATATTAAGTCGGTAAGCGTAAGACAATAAGATTGATTCACATGGCCTTCCATCATTATAGGAAGAAATTTAATCACGACATAGGTTGAGTTGGTTGAGTCCCTTGAGGCTCACCTATCTATGTGATCGAGATCTTGCCTACGACACAAAGATGTCACCGGTGACCTGAGGATATGGTATACTTCGTGGAGTCCCTCGAGGGCATATCATTCGAATCAGACTCATCTTGTAACAATAGTGATGACTTAACTGAACATCATGGTTGGTCGAGTCCCCCGAGACTATGATGATTCAAAGGCCGAACATGACAGGAATCACAAGGAGTTGTGATTGACAAGAGTTGCTTACCTTTTAGGCTTAGTGTAATTAGTCGAGTCCCTTGAGGTTGCACTAAGATGCCAATTGGATCCCGATCCCTACTAGGAGTCTGCTGGAGACTTCTGTCTCACATGTCGAGGGTGTCGCGTGATTCGCTAAGAAAATAGTGGGAATACATTAAGATAGAAGTCCATATTAATTAGTATTTTTTGTAAAATCCGCATGTTATTTATTTTTTGCTATATCTTGCTTTATCAAAAACACGTCGCTCACAAACATCCTACATGGCATACTTGATGTCAACCGCCTTATTGATCCAAAAGCTCTGTAATTTGAGAATTGTTCTCACGGAAGAGAATATCGTATATGACCTTAACATGATTGTGCCCACGCTGGAGGAAAGGATAAGCGAGGATGAGATCGCTCGCTTATGAAGTATATAGATAGTCCTAGTGGATAACCTGTGCATTGATCTTATACTTCAGTCCCTACCAGATTCCTTTTCTCACTTCATCATGAATTTTAATATGAGCAAGTTTGAGGTGACTCCCCTTAACTCCTCAATATGTTGAGGGAAGTTGAGAGTGTCATTAAGAAGGAGAAGCCAATTCTTTATATTAGTGAGACCAAAAAGAAAAGAAAGGCTAGCAAGACCCTTAAGAAGGACAAGGGCAGCAAAGAAAGACCAGGAAAGGCAAAGGTTGCCAAGAAATACCCGATAAGGGATAAAGGGCAGTGCTTCTATTGTGGCCAAGATGGGCATTGAAAGAGGAACTGTAAGGACTACCTTATAGAGAAGGCGAGACAGAAGCTTAGAGAAGCTTCAAGTATATTCATGATCAGTCTCCACTTGTCAGATTTTCGTGATAACACAAGTATTGGATACCGGGAGTGTTTATCATATTTGTAATTCGTTGCAGGTTCTGGCAAGACCTAGGAGATTGGCTAGAGGTGAGATGGACCTCAAGATGAGCAATGAAGTAAGAGTTGCTGCAGTTACTATTGGAGAGGTCACCCTACATCTGCCTGGTGGAGCTATTATTGCATTAGATGCATGATATTTTATTCCCTCTATTATCAAAAATATTATTTCTATCTCTTATTTGACAATTAGTGGATATAAATTAATTTTTGAGAATAATAGTTATTTAATAATTATGAATGATGAGATCATCACTAGAGGGACTCTTATAAATGGCTTATATGTGTTAGATATTTCTCTATATATCATGTATATAAATATGTCTAAAAGTAAAAGAGATAATGTGAATAATGCATACCTATGACATTGTAGGCTAGGTCATATACATGAGGAAAGATTTCAAAAGTTGTTGAAAGATAGATACTTTGATCCATTTGACTATAAGACATTTGTAACTTGCGAACCTTGCCTTCGTGAGAAGATGACCAACTCTCATTTTAGTGGAACTAGAGAGAGAGCCACTAAGTTATTGGAACTCATATATAGTGATGTATGTGGTCCCATGTCGACTCAGGCTATAGGTGGTTACTCATACTTCATTACATTCACTACTGATTTCTCTAGGTATGGACACGTGTACTTAATGAAGTATAAATCTGAGGTCTTCAAGAAATTCAAGGAATATAAGAATGAGGTAAAAAACTAAATTGGAAAGAGTATTAAGACTCTTTGATCAGATCGAGGAGGAGAGTACTTGAGTACGGAGTTCACCTATTTCCTCAAGGACAATGGGATTCTATCCCAGTGGACACCTCCTTATACACCTCAGCTTACTGGTGTATCAGAAAGGAGGAATCGCACACGATTAGACATGGTGTAGTCCATGATGAGTTTCGCTGACTTACCCGTTTCATTCTGGGGGTATACCCTAGAGACTGCAGCTTACCTTCTGAATAGAATTTCATCAAAGTCGATAGTGTCTACACCATATGAGATATAGAAAGGAAAGAAGCCCGATCTTAAGATTGTTAAGATTTGGGGCTGTAATGCCCACATTAGAAGACACAACCCCAATAAGTTGGAATTAAGGATAAAATGGTGCACATTTGTGGGATACCTAAAGGAAACTTGTGGCTATTATTTCTATTATCTCAAGGACCGAAAGGTCTTTGTGGCCAAGAGATCTGTGTTCCTTGAGAAGGAACACATTCTTAGTGGAAACAGTGGGAGTGAGATAGAATTGAGCGAGGTTGGGGAACCTAGCTCAAGCACCATTTCAGAGCCCGAGTCTGTTCAGGTACTTAACACACAAGTTCTAACTTTACATAGATCTAATAGAGTATCTCACCCTCTTGAAAGATATGTAGGACATATCAGTGGAGATGACTCTTGGGATGTTGATCCTCAGACCTACGATGAGGCTATTATGAGTATAGACTCCGGGAAGTGGCAAAAAGCCATGAATTCTGAGATGGATTTCATTTACTCTAATAAGGTTTGGAACCTTGTGGATATACCTAAGGGTATTGTACCCGTCGGCTATAAATGAATCTTTAAGAAGAAGATCAGATTGGATGGAAAGGTAGAGGCCTATAAAGCAAGGCTAGTAGCTAAAGGATATCGTCAAAGATAAGGAATTGACTATGACAAAACCTTTTCAACTGTAGCCATGCTTAAGTCCATTAGAATTATTTTGGCCATTATAGCACATTATAACTATGAGATCTGACAGATGGATGTCAAAACAACATTCCTCAATGGCAACCTCGAGGAAGAGGTGTATATGATACAACTAGAGGGATTTGTATCCAAAGACAGTCCAGATGAAGTGTGCAGGTTGCTTAGATCTATTTATGGATTCAAACAAGCTTCCTGAAGTCGGAACATAAGATTTAATGAGGTAATCAGATCTTATGACTTCGTTAAGAACGAAGATGAGCCTTGTGTGTACAGGAAGGTAAGTGAAAGTGTTATCACCTTTTTGGTGCTATATGTGGATGACATCCTAATCATTAGGAATGATGTAGGAATGCTCTCCATTATAAAGGCTTAGCTATCTAGAAACATCTCCATGAAAGACTTAGGGGAAGCATCCTGTATTTTTGGGATCCGGATCTATAGAGATAGATCCAAAAGAATGTTTGGCTTGTCCCAATCTGGGTATATATACTCCATTGTCAAAATGTTTGGCTTGGAGAATTCCAAGAGATGTCTCATACCGATGAGACATAGAATATCTAGGAGTATGTCCCCAAAGACTCCTGAAGAAAAGGCAGACATAGATAAGATACCTTACGCCTCAGTGATAGGGTCTATTATGTATATGATGCTATGTACTAGGCCTGATATAGCACATGCTCTGAATGTCACGAGCAGGTATCAGGCAGATCCAGGTTTAGAATAATGGAAGGCAGTAAAGTGTATCCTTAAGTACTTGAGAAGGACTAAGGATATTTTACTGGTATATGGAGGAGGTAGGCTCCAAGTTAAGGGCTAGACGGACTCGAGTTTTCATTCTGATATTGATGATAGCAAGTCAAATTTAGGATATGTTTTCACTATGAATGGAGGAGCAGTAAGCTGAAAGAGTTTCAAGCAAGATACTACTACTGACTCAACCATAGAGGCAGAATACATTACTGTAGTAGAAGCAGCAAAGGAAGGTTTATAGATAAAGAAGTTCATCAAGGATTTGGGAGTTATACCAAGCAGCGTGGAGCTGACTCCTATATATTGTGACAACAACAGGGCAATAACTCTAGCAAGGGAACCCAGGTCTTATCAGAATTGTTCTGAGGAGGTTCCATCTAATTAGAGCGATCATTACTCAAAAACATATAGCAATGGAAAGAGTTTCATCCGAAGATAATATTGCAGATCCACTGATGAAGCCGCTGGCTTAGATTGTATTTGAGCATCACAGGGGCCTGATGGAGATCAGACACATAGGTGATTGGCTTTTGGTCAAGTGGGAGATTGTTGGTTATAGGTGCCCTATAAGCCAATCATGTGAGTGATGGCACGTGTGACACGCTGTATGATCTTTTTGCTTATGATTAATATTGGTATATTCTCACATTATCTGTTACATATATATTGTGATGTCCTTAGTTCTGTGCAATGAGAGTCGGATCATGATAAAATCACGATAATGAGATCGATTCACCTTTAAACACAGATCATAAATAATCCCGATCATAGGTTACTCAAGAGGGACATTGAGATAACCGGACAGATCGGTGAGACCCGTCCATATGATGGAGGCAGCTAGTCTTATGACCACTTATGTGGAGACACTAAGGATATAGTATGGGTGCTAATTGGAGAATGAGTTCATTGATTGATCCGCTTATGGAATGCTGTATGGTTAATAATACCTAATGTCAGACAGTGATTCCATAGTCCCAGTTGTGTATCTGGTCCTTAAATTTGAGACACTAAGGATGCCTTGTAAGAGTACTCCTTTCTTTGATACGAGACTTATAGGTTTGGAAAGTTCCAAATCTAGTACAATTGGTTAGCGGGATTGGTAGCCAACCTTATGAAGGCAATTGAGTGTCAATAAAGGATCATCCACTCTCGGTATAACAAGAGGAATATCTTATATGTGCTTTCTCAGATAAATCCCTGGCCAGGGTTATTTGGATTGAGAGATGAGTTCTCCGGTAAAATCTGATTAGAGAAAGACAAACTGATTTCGTTTGTGACCTGATAGTACCATGTCCAATATACGGTCTCTAAGATATTAGTTGGATAAGGGATTATAGATACACGATAACTATGGACATACAGGTCTGATGAATTTAATCTCTCCTGTACCGTTTAAGGACAATGGCGTAGTGGCCTAGTACGTCCATAGTCGATGAGCCGAGTGAATTATTATGAGGATAATAATTCACTATATCAAAAGGAGTTCTGATGGGAGTGACTCACGGCCAGCTCGGTATCGGACCTAGAAGGTCACATACATATGGTAGATGCCTCAGCGAATAGAGGATTAGATGAAGATCCAATTAGCCCCTATTCTCATTAGATGAAACCCTAAGCTGATGGGCTCCTTGATTAAGGCCCAGTTAAAGGCCTAAGGAGATTATTGGATAGAGATATAATAATACAAGATTAGTGGGTAATTGGATGGAGATCCAATACCCACTAAGGAAGGAGCCCTAGGGTTTTTGGTGGCTCTCTATAAATAGGAGGGGAGACTCATGGTTGATAAGCTGCAGCTTTAGCCACCACCTCCTATTCTCCTCCCTCCCTCTGAGCAAGAGTTGTAAGATCAGATTAGAGGAGTTTCGCTGTAGAGATCCATCATGTGGATAATGCTAGAGAGGAGGACGTTTGACCTCCTTCATCTTCTCCATCCATATCTGGAATACAGGGATATATGATCACCCTAGGTAAAATCAATCTCTCACATATCACGATTTTTTTGGTTTTGTAATTTTTCTTGCGACCCTAATCTTTTGCACGATGATTTAAACTATATAGGAAACCATTTTTTATTTTGATTTTCGTTGTACATGTGATGCACCCGCTGAGGTTTCCCAACATAATGAAGTTACAACCAGATTATGGGCCAAGATCAAGCTTGAGCATCAGGTTGGGGTTCAAACGATGTAGTAGGATCTCGTTGGAGTTCTCTAGGAGATTCGTCGAAGGGATCGAGAAGCTCACTGGGGACGTGTCGAGAGATTATCAGAAGAAGATCGGATGACTTACCGCAAGAATGTCGGAGGTTGCCAAATTAGCGGGAGTTAGGTCTTGATTATCTTTATTGGTCATTAAGTGTTATAATCATTGAGTCATAGTTAGGGTTTAAGTTTAAATTGAGTTAGATTTGAAAAGAATTCAAACCAACTCAATAAGACAATCGAGTCCACTATTGGGGTTTTATTAAGCTTAATTGGTCGACTCGATGGTTGGTCAACATTAGGTTCAATCTGAAATTCGAAAAGTGGAGGAAACCACTTTTGCAAAAATTTCAGCCGATAAATCGTAGGTGAGAAACAAGTGTATTGCCGCTGCCTAGGCTTTTGGGCAGCTGACCTACCTAGTCTAGGTGGTTGAACTGCCCGTACCCAGGAATCTATGTACTTTCGATGGTTGACCCACCCAGGCCGGTGGGTGAATCGTCCGTACCCGAATTTTTTGGATACGGTAGGATTTTAGCTTCGATTTTGAAGCCAATTTGGGGCCTATAAATACTTCAAGTTTTCTTATGTTCAAAATAAGAATTTTGGGATTATATTCTAAGAAAATATTGTGTGAGAATTATATGAAAAAGAAAAGGGGTAAAGGAGTGATCAAAGAGTGTAATATTGTCTCTCTTGTAAGTAAAGTGTAAGGGTTTGATCTTCACCCAAAGAAGATTGGTAGTGGACGCTAGTGTGCCTCAAGAAGGAGGACTCAGGAGTGGACATAGGCCTTTAACGCCGAATCACTATAAAAATTATGAGTGCTTCTTTGCTTTCAATTGCTTACATATTCTTGTATTAATGCTTCCTATTTAACTCAACTCCTTGAAAGCAAAATTTTCACGGTAAGTTCTTTCCTTTAAACATTGCTTATTTTTCTAGTTTGCTCATTAACTTAGCAACTTTCTTTAAATCACTCACTTGTTTCACTAAGCATGAAAAGCTTCGGATTTCCTATCTTGGTTTAATAAAAAAAAGTTTTTATCTAAATCTAAAATTTATATTTACACTAATCCCCCCCCCCCCCCCCTTTTTAGTGCCAATTGATCCTAACAAAAAGAAATCTAGTAGAGACTGGAGTATAAGATCAATGCACAGGTTATCATCTAGGACTATTCCTAGACCTGTGAGTTTCTCGATCCACTATATCATCTTCAGGACATGGTCTTGAACTAATGCCCCTTCTGTCATCCTGTCTCGAAAGAGTCTCTTGGGTATCTTATATCTTTGAATTCTTTCTAGTTCCTCAAACAGTTAGTAGAGATGAAGAAGGATAGAATTAGCATCTATACTCTCATATCGCCTTTATAACTTAGGAATCATGGAGGCCAATATGTAGCATTTTGCCAATGTGCAATCATCTATATACTTTACATAGATAGTGATCTCATCCTCACTTACCCCTTTTGTCACTTCTATACTCCCATTGCACCTCTCCATATAATTACAAACTAATCACAAGCATGTAGGACAGACAATAAACGAGAAAATTAAAAGGGCTCACAGGCCCAAATAATAATAATCACATATACACACATCATATCATATGGCTTATGATCATCCATCACATGTATACATAACATCACATGTTGGATAAAAAATAATAATTAATTAAAGTATTTAATTAATTATTTATAAAATTTTTAGAATATCCTACCATAGGGTTCCTAATATGGTAGCTTCGGACTCCTTGTGCAACTAGGAAACCCTAGCCACTATGAGTCCTCTTGTAGCTAGGAATCCCTAGCCACAATGAAATCTTGGGAGGTTAGGAAACCTTAGTCCCAAAGGAACTCTCTTGCAGCCCTTTATATGGCTGCAATCTACCATGGACAGCTATTACATCTTGGCTGCCCAAACACCCCTTGTGGCTAGGAAACATAGCTGTTGGGTTACCTTTAGTGGCCAGGAAACCCTAGCCACCAGGGTTGCCCATGCAACTAGGACTCTTAGTTGCATGGGGGGGCTACTGACATGGTCCAGAGCTTGTTGTTCTCGACCTTGCAGCCTTTGGCTAGGCTGAGAGCAACATCTTTACTCTCGGCCAAGGCTACAAGTAGCCTTTGGTCATGTCGTAGGGCAACAACAATTTTGCCCTTTTCCCCTCCTTTGTGCCAACAATTTTAACATTAAAGAATGCTAAAACACCTCTCTATAGCACCTCTTTACAATAAGAAAAGGTGTTGTCCAGATCTATTTAAAACCAATATTTGCACAAACAACCTTAGCTCTAATACCATTAGTGAGAAACCTCAATACGAGTGCACAGTGGAAACTTCAAATAAACTTGGTTTCCCACGTAGATCAAAATCGTCATGCAAGATTGATGCATAGAAAGCCGTAAAATTTAAAAACTACATGTAAGAGATTATTTACCTAGGGAGATCATATATCCCTATTTTTCTAGATCCGGATGGATAGAATGAAAGAGGTCAAGTGCCCTTCTCTCTAACGTTATCCACAAGATGGATCGCTGCAGCGATACTCCTCCAATTGCAGCCCCAAATCTTGAAACTCTTACGTAGCTTCTCGCAATGAATATGGAAGAAGATCCTCTATCTTCTTTGCTGCTCTCTCATGCTAGAGAGGGACTAATCGACTGAGAAGAAGAGGGAGAGGAGGAGAATAGGAGAGGGGGGGTAAAGGTGCAGCATATCATATAAGAGCTACCCCTACCTCCTATGTATAAAGAGCTACCAAAAACCCTAGGGATCTTGCCTTAGTGGGTTTTGGATATCCGTCCACTTACCCACTAACCTTGGATTATTAGATCTATATCCAATAATCTCCTTTGATCTCTAATTGGGCCACATATAGAGAGCCCATCAATATCAAGTCACATCTAATGAGAATAGAGCCTAATTGGATCTCTATCCAATCCTCTCTCTGTTGAAGCATCCACCATATGTATGACCCTCTAGGCCTAATACCAAGCTAGCCGTGAGTCCTTTATGTCAGAACTTTTTTGATTTAATGAATTATTATCTCATAATAATTCACTTGACTCATCGACTATGGACGTACTGGGCAACTGTGCCATAATCCCCATATAGTATAAGAGATCTTATCCATTGGATATGTCTATCCTTAATTACCCTTAGTTATCATGTATCTATTGTTACTCATTTATCTGATATCCTAGAAATCTTATATTGGGTATGGTACTGTCAAGCCACATATAGAATCTGTCTAAGTCTTGTTCTAATCAAATTCTCTCAGATAACTCCTTTTCTCTCAATCTGACAAACCTGATTAGGGATTTACCTGAGCGAGAGCATATGAGATATTCCTCTCATGATACCAAAAGTAGATAATTCTCTATTGACACTCATTAGTCTTTGTAAGGTTGGCTACCAATTCCAATAACTAGTTATATCATATCTAAAACTTTCGGACTTGTAAGTCCGGTGTCAATGAAAAGAGTACTCAAACAAGGCATTCTTGGAGTCTCAATTATAAGGACCAGATACACAACTGGGATTATGAAATTACTGTTTGACGTCAGGTATCATTAATCATACAACATTCCATAAGCAGATTAATCAATGAACTCATTCTCCAATGAGCACTTGTACTATATCTTTAGTATCACTACATAAGTGGCTATGAGACTAACCGCCTCTATCATATGGACAGGTATATAGTACACCGATCTATCCAATTGTCTTGATGTCCCTCTAGAGCAAAAAAATATTTATGATCTGTGTTTAAAGGTGAATCAGTAACATTATTGTGATCTCATCATGATCCGAATCTCATTGAACAAAATCAAGGACATCATAATATATATATCAACAGATAATATAATGTGAGAATATGCTAATAATAATAATTCAAAGAGATTGTGCAGCGTGTCACACATGCCATCACTCATGCGATTGGCTTGCAGGGCACCTATAACTAGCATCTTTGTATTCATGACTTGTATAATCCATTTTGTTGATAACAAAAGAGAAGTAACTCATATTTTTTTATTAATGACAAAGCGGGAGAATTACTAATTTATGCTTAGCTTATATGTTGAACAAAGATACTTATGATACTTTTATAAATTTTTATTAGTAGACTCATGCCTAACTTTTGTTAATTATTTTTTATAATTAACTTAACTAAATATTTAGGTTTGCAATGATAATATTAATAAGATCGAATTTGTCTCAATTTGAATTCAAGACTACTATTGAAAAAGTATTATTTTGAATTCAAGTTCATCATATAAATGGGAAGAGTGTTATTAAGACTTCATCATCAATTGATCTCTCGATATCCATAATTTGAACTTATCTTCGATGTCACAATATTGAGATCTTTCATATACAATGATATCAAAGTATTTTTATTTTTATATAGTTAGAACGTTGATATAAAAGGAAAAAAGTAACACCATGACATTATGGTATCACTTTGTTCTTTTTCTAATGACAAAGCAGGAGTAGTATCTTATGTAATTTTTGTTGACAAAGTGGGAAAAGCATATTTGTTTTTGGTTAACCAAGACCAAGTGGAAGAAGTGATTAATCATGCATGAATAGGGAGAGTTATGATATACTATGATTTATTATTATTATTTGATCTATATAAATAATTAACCTAAAATATTTCGATTGATATTACATATTGATAATTATTAAAATTTGAAACTTGAAATTATGATTATGACTTGAAATTTAAAACTTGATTAAATATTAATTTTTAGGTTTGAATAATTGAATCATAATATCAAGAAGATCAAATTTCTTTCAATTTAAATTCAGTTTATATTTTTAAAAGGATATATAATCATTTGAGTTCAAGTTTATAATAATATTTTAAAATGACAAATAGATACAAGAGTTTTATTAAAACTCCATCATCAATTTGTTGTCATCATCAAAAAGAAAAAACTTATTGAATCCTGGATTTTGATGATTGAACTAATTGATGAGTTTATTAAACTAAATATATTTTTGAAATAAGTGATGTAGAAAATACTTTAATCATGGACTTGGATCTCCGAAGGGTCAACTATTGAGCAACATAGTCAGATCATATTGAAAAATAATCATATCAAAAATTAGGCATTGAGCTGAAAGATTAGTCGACATGCTGAAGATCGAACTTCGTGCTATAGATTTAGGCATCGTATAGGAAAGATTAGAAATTATACTAAAAGATTGGATATCATGGAAAAGTTGACATGCTGGTAGAATGGGTGATATATCAAATAATATGACAATGTGACGAAGGTTCATACAAAGTGCTAGAAAAATGGACGATTTGCTAGAATAGCGTATAATGTGTTAAAAGCCTTGTTAATGTGTCATTTGTATAGTTAATTTATCAAAGTATTGATCAAGCTCAATATGAGTCAATTTGAGTTAGTATTAGGCTGAAACCATGTTAATTTATCGAAAAAGCTATTGGGCTTAAACCAAGACCAAATTGGACTTGTTAGAAGGCTAAATCAGTGGCCTGAACTGGGCTTGGGTGGTGGCACTGTCAGGCGCAAGTGGTAGTATCGCCTAAGTTAGCCAAAAAGCATTGTTTGTGTTTTTTTGATATTTTTAACTATGGTACCACCTATATTGATGGTGATACTATCTCTAACAATGGTAGTACCTAGGCCAATGGTAGTACTACTAGAGCTCCTATTTTTTGCTTAGTTATAGTGGTAGTACCACCCAGTGTTGACGATAATACCATCCATATCCAAAATTCTAAATGTTTAGCTCTATTCTTGAAGTCTTTTGGGGCCTATAAATACCTCACTCAAATATGGTTGATGAAGCATACATTTCTAAGAAGAGAATTATTGTAAACTCTCATTTTAGGCATAGTTTGAGTCTCCTCTTCTTGAGTTTGATATAATTCTAAGTTGTATGAGGTGAGACATCTTATATAAAAGGAGAGTGTGAAGATTATCTCCTTAGCTTGAAAAAGGAGAAAGTTGTAAGATAGTAAGTTGATTTTGACCGATTAGAAAAAAGATTGATAGTAAAATTAGGTGGTTTCAAGGGAAGAGAAATCAAGAGTTGACATAGGTCAAAACGACCGAATCACTATAAATTAGTTTGCATCACTTTACTTGTCTTTTATTTATATTCTCTTTACTTACAACTTTAACTTAATTAATCATATTTCTGAAACATGATTTATCGATTGAGTTTTAAAATTATTTAAAAATGTTATTGCACTAACTCACCCATCTTAATACCATTAACATCCTAACAATAAGAACAATAATGGTGATTGACAGGGTCATCGTTTGACATATGAGCACAACCACATGACATGGCAATGGTGGCAGGTTATCGATCGCTATGTGACACAACTGTGTGATCGGATGATGATCTGCGGAGGTGTTCCACTAGTAAGGAACCCCTACATGTTGAGAACACCTACGCATGGGCGTGGTGGCATTATGTGATGATCGATGGGGTCACCTATTGATCTAACGAGAATGGTCATGCTTCATAGTGGTGGTAAGTGGCGAACGTTTGCACACCACAATAGCCACATGCTTCGCATAGCAATGATTGAGAAGAAAAATAATTTTGGGTTTTATCTATTGATGAAATTATAGTTTTACTCTTATAAATCTTTCTAATTCTGATTTTTGTCCCTTTAGAAATAATATATTTTCACTATATATCGTAAGAAAATTATAGTTTTATCCTTTAAAATTAAATATTTTTTACTTATATCATTAATTATAAAATTAATTAATTAAATTTATTTTAATCAAATATTTTGATTAGACTTGATACTAATTATATTTTAACTACTTCACTGAATTTAGACTCGATCAATTAGATCGAATTTAGAGAATATCAATTTTTTTATCAATTTTTAACTTTGGTCAACTTTAGTTTTGACTGATCTAATTGGGTGCTTAGCTCAATTCTAGGTTTTTCTAATTAAATAAGCTGACTAGTATAATTTAGGATTCTATATAAAATTTTAAAAATAAATTATAATTTTTTATCATTTTTTGTATGATTTATTGATAATTTTTTCATCTGTTCATTAAATTTAAATTATTGTTTTTCAACATTTATCTAGTTATACACATGCATATATTTAAAATTATAAATAATATTTATTTTTCATATAAAGGTATGATTTATGTGTTATCATGTTTATATTTATTATATAAACTTTTCTAATAATGATTACTTATCCAATAATTATCATAATTATTTATTATTTTATTATTATTAAACTATTTCTATATAAACTAGATTAAAAAATATTATTTATGACTTATATTCCTAAGTTTTATCTGATTGGTAGCAACTAGAGCGACCTAGGATGATAAGCTTATGAGATATAGATTATAATAAATATTTTATTATTTACAAAAAATTTAAATTATATTTTGTAGTATTGTATTAGTCTTACAACCACTAAAGTGATTTAGACCAATAATTTATAAAATTATAATAAATAATTAGTTCTAATGATATTAAAATAATAATATTCATAATGACACACATAATTATGAGATTTAGATAAATCTAAAGCAGAATTTATGCCAAATAATTATTTGATGGGGTGGGATAATACTATTTTGGATATTTTTACAATTGTATACCCAAAAATAGTAACACTATTTCCCGATGATAAAGTATTAGTTATTCATATGTAACCTTGAGTGAACACTTGATAAATCTATATTTCATCGGTGAAATATAGATAATATAAATAGTTTATCATATTTTACAAACTCAAAGTATTAATCTTATTTTATATTTAAAACTATACTTTTTTTCATACACTCTTATACTTCTAGTGTCTCGATACTCTTTGGTTCAAATTATTTAGAATGGTTAGAACATGTACAGTCTACAATGGATGTATAAGATTTTGTCCTAGCATTACTTATTAAAAGGCTCATAGACTTGTTTGATGAAAGTACCATGAAATAAATTAATAAAATAAAATATTAAAAGGATCTAAGAGGCTCAATATAATATTTATAAGAATAATAATTATAAATAATATAAAAACTTCATTACCATCTACAAGTAGCACATAAGAATATTTAAAAGCTATAGAAGATAGATTTAAATTTGTTGATAAGCTAGATACATTAATGAAGGAATTGAATATGACTTAATATAGTGGCACTAAAAGGATTCAAGTGCATGTCTTAAATATAGCTGCTGATGATAAGGGTGCAAAACATAAAGCATTAGACATGAATATGAATGTCTTTCCTAGTATAGTTCATTCTCAATTCTCTTTCTCCTTATTTTAGTCTATTTAAAATTTACTATAATATAAATTAAGATAAATAAAACTTAAATAAGCTAATTAGTATTTGTGTTCAGGAAGAATTAAGGTTAAAGTAGAAAATATCTTGTAATATTCTAACTACTACTCAAGAAGTTGATAATAAGGAAAGAAAGTTGAAGTGTTATTTACTAAATAAATTTGTCGAGTTTGGAAACAGTAAGTAGACTAATGAAACAAATACTTTGCACCAAAGTAGCAAAAAAATGTGAAAAAGGACAACATTAAACATAAGACATCGTTTTAAAAAAAAGGATATGAACTTGACCTTTTTATATTTCAAATCAAATATTACAAATGTTCATTCTAATACTTGGTGGATTGATTTTGGTACTTCAACTTATACTACTAATAATATGTAATAATTTCTTTCAATCATGAAACTAAAAGAACTTAAAAGATTTATCATTATATGAATTTATCTCAAAGTGAAATTGAAAACAGCAAAAACGTATTATGTACACTTAGAGATGGATCATCTAATGGATCTTATAGACATATACAATATTCTGAGTTAAAATATTATCTTTTTTCTGGTAATAATAAACTCAATATATTTTCTAATAGAATTTTGTATGATGCTTTATATAGAATTAAGTTGAATATTGAGTTTATAAATGATCCTACAATCAAATTTTGAATTAACACATAGTTTCAATGATGATAAATCTTCTATTTTATTGTACATATGTTTAGGGCATATCTCTAAGGAAAGAATTAAAAGATTGAAGGATAATATGATGTTTGCATAAATAACATTAAGGAAAAATAAACTAAGTATACAAAAAAAAAATACCAAAAGGAGTAAAGAGCTCTTTAAGATCATTCATACTGATATCTATGGATCACTTCATATTTTTTATTTCAATGGAGAGAAGTACTTCATTATATTTATAGATAACTTATTAAGATTCGACTATATATATCTACTACATTAAAGTCTCGAGCGGTTGACACTCATGGGATGTATATAAATGAAATTAAGAGATAATTAAATAAAAAATTAAAATTATTAAATATGATAAAGGTAATAAATTTTATGTTAGATTTGATAAGTCAAGTTAAAATCTTGATCCTTTTACTAGATTCTTTAAAAATTAAGATATTAATGCCTAATATATCCTACCCAGTGTACTATACTAGAATGTCATTGGTGAAAGGTGAAATCATAATATTTTGGGTATGATTAAGAGTATGATTACTTATTCATTTGTACATGAGTTGATTTAGGTGAGGTTCTTAGTATAGCTATATATATCTTAAATATAGTTCCAAGTAATTTGGTTTCATCAACTTTATCTAAATTATAAACTAATAGAAAACCTAGTTTGAGACATCAATATATTTAGGGTTATCCTGTAGAGATAATAATATTCAATTCATATGAAAAAAATTAATAAAAACTATTTTTAATATTTTATTAATTATCTAAAAAACTAAGAAATATATATTTTATTGCCCTAATCATAATATAAGAATAATAGAATTCAATAATTCAAGATTCCTAAAAAATGATAAAATCAGTATAGTAAAGATTGTGAAAGATTAATTTGATTTAAAGGAGATACAGGTTCATACTCCTTTATCATTTCTTATTCAAGAGATTGTTAGTCCAAAAATCACTTAAAAATTTGATGATGGTATACAACAAAACAATATTAATGAACTCTTACATGATTTTGATTTCACTGGTAATGATCTTATAGAACAACCATAATTGATAATTTTATGAAGATCTCTAAACAAAAGTAAACATGTCATTTTTTTGTTAGGATCAATTGGCACTAAGAGGGGGGTGGGGGGAGGGTGAATTAGTGCAAGAGTAAATTCTCGTTTTGAACAAATAACTTTTCGCTTGAAGCAAGATAGAAAATTCGAAGATTTTCATTTAAGTTAAGCAAGTGAATCTTATAGAGAAGTGCCAAGCTTCTTGCTTAAATATGACTAAAAAAGAATAAGCAAATCCGAATAAAGTGATAGACAATGTCGTAAATGAAGTACTTGATTTCAAAGCCATTATTTCAAAACGTAAATAAAAAATTAAAAATGTCTATTTGTGTTTAGAAATCAATTAAAAACTCGATAATTGTAAGCAGTAAATCAAAGAAGTAATGACACTTACAATTATAGTGGTTCGGCACTAACCGACCTACGTCCACTTTCGAGTCCTCCTCCTTGAGGCACACCGACATCCACTATTGATCTTCATTTGATGAAGCTCAAACCCTTACAATACTTACAAGGAAGATAATATTACAACTCTTGGATCACTCCCTCACTCCTTTTCTTTTTATTACAATTCACATATAATATTTTCTCAGAATATAATCCCAAAATTTTATGTAGAATGTAAAAAAACTTGGGGTATTTATAGCCCCAAATAATTTTAGAATCTTGGAGCCAAAATTCAAACATATCTAAAAAATTTAGATATAGGCGGTTCACCCACCGACTTGGGTGGCTCAACCGCCCAAAATCCTAGGTACGGGCGATTTACCTACCGGCCCTAGGCAGTTCAACCGTCGTCAGTCACCTGAAAACCTAAGTAGCAGTGGTTTATCCATCACTTACTAGTGGTTTACCTGTCAAAATCACCAGAAAAATGGTTCCCTCCACTTTTTAAATTTCGACTTGAACCATTAATTGATCAATCTCCTGATCAAATAATTAAGCTCGACCAGATCTCAGTCAAACCCCATAGTGGACCCAGTTGCCTCTTTAAGTTAATTTCCAAATCAAACTCAAATCAGACTTAATCTTCACCTATGACTTAAAGATTACAATCAAACATTACCACCAAGCTTATGACCTCACTCACGCAATCCGACATCTTCCAAATTCTACAGCGATGAGTCTCACAGTCTTCCTCCGATGATCTCCCGTTGTATTCCTAGTGAGCTTCCTGATCCTTTTGACGAATCTCTTAGTGAACTCCTAGTGAGCTCCCTTCGCATCATCCAATCCTTGTCCCAATGTCTAAGCTTGATCCTGAGTCTATGTCTGATCTATAATTCATTTTCATCATCGTGGTTAACTTGCACGATCCTAACTATGACTTAATTAATTATAATTATGATTGCTAAATACATCCATTTCAAAACCTTCCTAACTCCCGGCAAGCTTTTCAGCTACCCTCGATAATCTTCCTATGAATCATGGTCTTCTTCTAGTGAACTTCCTTGTGCCATCCTGGCAAGCTCCCGATATCCTCGGTGAATTCCCGATGCACTCCTGGCAAGTTCCCAACCGTATCGTTTGGACCCCGGCCCGATGCCTAGACTTAACTTTGGCCAATCCTGATTGTCATATTCTCTCTATCATAGTTAATCCTGCATCAATCAACTTCTAACAACTCATGTTAGATTAATAACCTATTAATTAATTTTATCATTAAAATATGAGATTTAATAATTTTCTCATTTTTATGATGATAATTAATTAATGACAAGAATTAATCCTAACTCCCCCTAAAGTCATACCACCTAAATTTAAGAGAATCACACACTCTTAAATTTTAAATATTTTTAGGCAATCAACATTCCAAGTAAATTTTAACATGAATTTGCATCAAGTCATCGAATCATGAATTTCAAAAATAATTATGCATCCATATCCAAGATATTCAAGTATATGATCAATATCGTGTGTCATCAATATATATGATCAATATCATGTGTCATCAATCAATATCATGTGTCATCAATCTATATTTTTCCCCCTTTGTCATTAATAAAAAGTTAAAATATCGAACTAAGGATTTTAAGACACATGAGTATTTGCTCCCTCTTTTAAAATACGATATGAGTTATAAAGAATTATCTTCATCTTGTGAAAAAAAATGAAAGAAACTAAGAAAAGAGTTGTAAAACATCATTAAATATAGCTCTCAATTTTGTAGAAGTGAATTTCGAAAGTAAGCTCAAAACTCCGAAATATTCAAGGAGATTCATAAGTTTAAGAGCTACTCATGCATTTAAAATCATCTTATGTAATTTCAAGTAAATTAGCAAAATATCATGCAAATTTTCTCCCCTTTTTGTGAACAATAAAGACATGAAGAAAGTTTTCAAAAACATTATCACAAAAAGGCTTAATTTCATAAAATCTAGATTAGTAATTTATATATTTTCATGATTTATTATTTTTTAACTCTCAACCTCAATCTTGTAGATAAAAGATTTTAAAATAAAATTTTGAATATGAGCTCAACAAATCAATCTTATATAAATTTCAAGAAAAACATAGCAAATAAAACTAGTGAGTTCTTTCTTCTCTTTTGAGAAGTACAAGGGCTTCCTTTGCAATATTCAAGCTAGCAATTTACATCATGTAAACTAATAAGTTTTGCTCCCCCTTGATAGGATATAAACATAATTTTCTTATGAAAGAATTTTTTTCCCCTTTCTTTGAATAATAAATAAAGAACGAGAGGGGTAAGAGACATTATATCACAAAAAAGGGCTCAATCTTTTATATGTAAATTCCAAGATCCAAGAATTAAGGGCCATTCACGTATTTAAATTATGTGATTTTCTAACACATAGCAAATCATGTATTTTTGTAGATCATCTTTCATGTATATTTTCTTCCCTTTTTATAAACAAGAAGGTAGAAACAAGGAAAAAAAGTAAAAAACATCATATCATAAAAAAATATTTAATTTTATAGATGTAAATTTTACAGATGTAAAATTAGAGTATCCAAGTAAAAACAAGAGCTACCCATGCAATTTAGTTCGTCTTATTCAAATTTAAAGCAAGATAGCAAATCAATCAAATCATGCATTTTAATGATTATCTCATATAAATTTTGATAATAAATATTAAGAATTCTCAAAGAAAACATGATAGTAGATCAAGCTCAAATTATAGATCAAGTATTTTGCATGCATTTGGAAAGTTCTAATTTTCCTTTAAGCAATTGTTCATAATTCAATATTATCGTATCCAATTTTCTTCTAATCATATTTTTCGTTTTTGGTCATTGTCAAGAAATATGATAGTATAGTTTCTTTACATCCATGTTCAAATTAATCCAAAGTATAAGGGGTATCATGTCATTAAAAATAAAAATTCAAATCCAAAAGACATGATTTAATAAATTTGTCCCACTTTTTGTTTATGAATATAAATAATCAAGACATCTTATGTATTTCCAAGTAAAATTATCAAATCATACATATTTCATTTAATTTTCAACTTATCACATTCATGAGTTATAAAATAAATCATGTCAAGAAGGATATTAATATAAAAAGAAACTCATGAATACTAAAAGATATAATTTAATTTAATAAATCTCCTCTGAGATAATAAAACTTTTTAGGAGATCAATTTTGTCAGCAAAATCTTAATTCATGAAAATTGTCAAGTTACAAGTATGATTTTGCAAAATGAGATATGGAAATATAGGATCTTAACTTATTTATGTGATTTCAAATCATCAAGATCATTGTTTAGATTCATGTTGTAATTCCAAATAGATAAACTTATGATTTATTTATAAACTTATTTAAACAAACTTGATTTATGTAAAAAGTTCAAGTTACAATTTTTCAACTTGTCAAGACTATGATAAAATCATCAACAATATCAATAATGTTGGATAGATTCATCAATCTCTTTTTAAAATCAAATCATTTCAAAACTTATCCAAAATTATCATCAAAAATTACTTTTTGAAAAATTCAATAAAGGCATCATACAATGTTTTTCAATAGCTAAAGTTGTTTAATCCATTTTGGTAGTTTAAGAGATTCAACAATAGTAGTATTATTTTATCTCTTGTTGAAGGATTAATAGGATAAAAATTCTTTCAAGAATAATTATCCTTCTTTTGAAATTTATTTCAAGAATGTAATGTCATTTAAAGTCAAAAATGAAATTTTATCAAGATCAATGCAATAAAATATTTTCAATCAAAAATTTTAATTTATTTCTATTCCAATGATTTTTAGATATAATGAAATGATGCTCATTTCATTCTCATTAAATATTTTTTAATTTACAAAAATACTAGACAATGAAGCATGATTTTTCTCTCCCTTTTCTATATTGTTCTACACTAAAATTTTATCATTCAACACAAACATTTAATCATAACATTTCAATCAATATAATATTTAAATCAATCATTTCATATACTTTGTCAATATTTGAACCATTTAACAATGGTCTTTACAATTAAACCAACATCCAAACTAATATTTTTGAACCTTTTATTCAATTATCATCAAAATCTCATTTATATAAATTTCAACATATTTTACAATAAATAAGGTTTTTTTGGTTCTAGTTCATTCTTCTAGCTATGCAACATCAAGATTAATTGTATAATGATAAACCATCAAAAGATTCATTGTCATTAATTTTAATTTTAATAATTTTCTTATTACTACTTAGGTTAGTGAGTTTTAAAAGGATATTAAATCTAAAGTCATGTGCGTTGAGCACCTATTTTTAAAATATTATTTAGTGCTCTTAGCCTTGTTATAAGGCAAATTTATATTATGAGAGGTTTTGATTTAGGTATTTTGGTCTTTCATGATATGCTCTTCCTATTTTCTCTAATAGCTTAAGGTTATTTATGGTCATTCTAGAAATCCAAATTAATTTATGTAGATTATAATTTTTGAATGGACATTTGTAGGTTTTATGTCCTAATTTTTCATAAGAATTACATTTGATTTTTGGTGGCATATTTAAGGTAAGCCCTTTTACAAAGATGGTTGGCTTTTGTTGAACATTACTAGCAAAGCCTATATCATTTCTTTTATTAATATGACCCTTATTGGCAAGGATCATATTTAGGGATTTGTTCCCAATTTCAAAATTTTATAATGTTGACTTAAGCATGATATTTTCTTCTTTAATATTATCTAGCATTTCACATTTAGAACTAGGATTATATGGTGCTAATAACTCATGCATTTCATCAACTTTACCGACTAACAAATCATGTTCATTTTTAAGTAACTTAAAAGATTTGCTAGGTTTTTTAAACTCATCAAACAAATCATGGAACATGTTTAATATTTTAAAAAAGAAATATTCAATAAATCATTAACCTCATCGTCGATGGTCATAAGAGCGAGGTTCTCCACTTCTTGGTTGTTCATTTCATCTTTAAAACTCCTCGGCTTATTGCATTCATAGTAAGATGTTTTGTCTATCTTTAGATCATTTTTAATATTCATGTTCATTAATTTAGCTAGTTCATTTGTCAAGGGTTTAAAGTCCTCATCACTCGAGATTTCACTTGAGGAGTCATATATATTCAGTTCAAATTTCTTCCTGTTCTTTGGAAAATATTCTTCAAATTTATTTTTTAGAAGTATTTTCATTTAATGATTCATTTAGATTAGTTATGCTTTCATATATCATTTCTAATGTATGTCATATATCGAAAGCCGAATCAAAATAAGAAACCCGATCAAATTTATTTTTATCAAGTGCACAATATAAGACATTCATAACCTTTGCATTCAATGAAAATATTTGTTTTTCATAATCATTCCAATCATTTGTTGGATTGGATGACAATATACCACAAATCAAGATCTATCGAAATAAAAAAAAGATATGCATTCATATTTTTCAATATATGTAGTTCGTCCCATTAAACATAGGAGGATTTATGATGCATTAACCCTCGTTAATGTCACAAAGAGCCATTTCTCTTTAGTATTAAACCAAATGAGAAGAACATGGCTCTGATACCAATTGTTAGGATCAATTGACACTAAGAGAGGGAGGGGAGGTGGGTGAATTAGTGCAAGAGTAAATTCTCCTTTTAAACAAAAAATATTTCACTTGAAGCAAGATAGAAAATCTGGAGCTTTTCGTTTAAGTTAAGCAAGTGAATCATATAGAGAAGTATTAAGATTCTTGCTTGAAGGTGACTAAAAGAGAACAAGCAAATTCGAATAAGGAGATAGGTAATATCATAAGTGAAGTGTTTGATTTCAAAACACAAATAAAAAATCGAAAGCATCTATTTTTGTTTTGAAATCAATAAAGAAATTGATAATTGTAAACAATAAATCAAAGAAGCAAGAACACTTACAATTATAGTGGTTCAGCACTAACCGACCTATGTCCACTTCCGAGTCCTCCTCCTTGAGGCACACCGGCGTCCACTATTGATCTCCTTTGGGTGAAGATCAAACCCTTACAACACTTACAAGGAAGACAAGATTACAACTCTTGTATCACTCCCTTACTACTTTTTATTTTCTTATAATTTGCACATAATATTTTCTCAAAATATATCCCCAAAATTTTATGTAGAATATAAAAAAAACTTGGGATATTTATAGCCCAAATGATTTCTGAATTTTAGAGCCAAAATTAAAACACACCCAAAAAAATTCGGGTACGGGCGGTTCACCTGCTAACCTGGTAGCTCAACTACCCAAAATCCTAGGTACAGATAGTTTACCCATCAGCGCTGGGTGGTTTAGTCACCATCAGCCACCCGAAAACCTGGGCGATGACAGTTTACCCACTGCTTACTAGCGGTTTACTTGTCGAAATCTCTGAAAAAGTGGTTCCCTCCATTTTTTTAATTTCGGCTTGAACGATCAGTTGACTAATCCCCTGGTCAACTTATTGAGCTCGACCTGAGCTCAATCAAACCACATAGTGCCCGATTTTCTCTTTGAGTTGATTTCCAAATCACACTAAAATCGGACTTACTCTTAACCTACGACTTAAATATTATAGTCAAACATGACCACCAAGCTTACGACCCTACTCCCATAATCCAGCAACCTCCAGATTCTACAGTAGCGAGTCTCACGATCTTCCTCCAGTAATCTCCCAATGTTCTAGCTAGCTTCTCGATCCCTTTGGCGAATCTCCTAGTGAGCTCCCAGTGAGTTCCCTCTGCATCATCCAATCCTTGGCCCGATACCTAAGCTTGATCCTGGGTCCATGTCTGATCTGTAATTCTTTTTCACTGTCATGGTTAACCTGCATGATGCTAACTATGACTTAATTAATTACAATCATAAATATCAAACACATTCACTTCAAGACCTTTTCAACTCCCAACAAGCTTTTATGCTACCCCCAACAATCTTCTAGCGAGTCTCGGTCTTCTTCTAGTGAACTCCCTTGTGCCATCCTTATAAGCTCCCGATACCCTCGGCGAGCTCCCGATGCACTTTTGGCGAGATCCCAACCGTATCGTCTGAACCCCGGCCTAATGCATGGACTTGACTTTGGCCAATCCTGATTGTTATATTCTCTATGTCGTAGTTAATCCTGCATCAATTAACTTCTAACAACCCATGTTAGATCAATAACCCATCAATTGATTTCATCATCAAAATTCGAGATTCAACAATCTCTGTCTTCTTAATGATGATAAATTTAAGAGAATCACATACTCTTAAATTTCAAGTATTTTTAAGCAAACAACATTCCAAGCAAATTTTAACATGAATTTGCATCAAGTTATTGAATCATGAGTTTCAAAAATAAATATGCATCCATATCTAAGATATTCAAGTATATGATCAATATCATGTGTCATCAATATATATGATCAATATCATGTGTCATCAATATATATGATCAATATCATGTATCATCAATCAATATCATGTATCATCAATATATATTTCTCCCCCTTTATCATCAACAAAAAGGTGAAATATAGGGCTAAGAATTTTAAGACACATGAGTTTTTGCTCCCCTTTCTAAAATATGATATACGTCATAAAGAATTTTCTTCCTCCCGTGAAAAAGAAGAAAAGAAAACAAGGTAGGAGTTATAAAATATTATTAAATATAGCTCTCAATTTTGTAGAGGTGAATTTTAAAAATAAGCTCAAAACTCCAAGATATTCAAGGAGATTCAAAAGTTTAAGAGCTACTTATACATTTAAAATTATCTCATGTAATTTCAAGCAAGCGTAGCAAATAAATCCTTAAAGTAGCAAAACATCATGCAAATTTTCTCCCTTTTTTGTGAATAATAAAGACAAGGAGAAAGTTTTCAAAAATATTATCACAAAAAGGCTTAATCTCATGAAATCTAGATTAGTAATTTATATATTTTCATGATTTAGCATTTTTAACTCTCAACCTAAATCTTGTAGATATAAGATTTTAAAAGAAAATTTCGAATATGAGCTTAACAAATCTATCTTATATAAATTTCAAGAAAAACATAGCAAATAAAACTAGTGAGTTCTTTCTTCTCATTAGAGAAGTGCAAACTAGCAATTTTTTACTTTCTTTGTAATATTCAAGCTAGCAATTTACATCATATAAGCCAGCAAGTTATGCTCCCTCTTGATAGGATATAAACATAATTTTCTTATGAAAGAATTTTCTTCCCTTTCTTTGAATAATAAATAATGAACAAGGGAGGAGAGTGAGAGACATTGTATCATAAAAATAAGGCTCAATCTTTTAGATATAAATTCCAAGATCCAAGAATTAAGAGCCACTCATGCATTTAAATTACGTGATTTTCTAACACAAATAGCAAATCATGTATTTTTGTAGATCATCTTTCATGTATATTCTCTTCCCTTTTTGTAAACAAGAAGGTAGAAACAAGGAAGAAAAGTGAAAAATATCATATCATAAAAAATACTCAATTTTATAGATGTAAAATTCGAGTATCTAAGTAAAAACAAGAACTACCCATGCAATTTAGTTCATCTTATATAATTTTCAAGCAATGTAGCAAATCAGTCAAATCATGCATTTGCATTTAGAAAGTTATAATTTTTTTCTAAGCAATTGTTCCTCATTCAATGTTATCATATCTAATTTTCTCCTAATTTTATTGGTACTTTTATTTTCTCTTTTTTGGTCATTATCACGAAATATGATGGCATAATTTCTTTACATCTATGTTCAAATTACTCCTAAAAGTATAAGGGGTATCATGTCATCAAAAATAAAAATTTAAATCCAAAAGACATGATTTAATAAATTTGCCCCACCTTTTGTTTGTAAATATAAGTAATCAAGACATCTTATGTATTTCTAAGTAAAATTATCAATTCATGCATATTTCATTTAATTTTTAACTTATCACATTCATAAGTTATAAAATAAATCATGTCAAGAAAGATATTAATATCAAAAGACATTCATGAATACTAAAAAGATATATTAATTTAATAAATCTCATCTTAGATAATAAAAAAAAATTCGGAGATCAATTTTGGAAGCAAAATCTTAATTCATGAAAATTGTTAAGTTACAAGTAAGATTTTTATAAAATGAGATATGGAAATATAGGATCTCAGCTTATTGATGTGATTTTAAATCATCAAGATCATTGTTTACGTTCATATTGTAGTTCCAAATAGATAAACTTATGATTCATTTATAAACTTATTCAAACAAACTTTATTTATCTAAAGATTTCAAGTTGTAATTTTTAAACTTGTCAAGATCATGATAAAATAATCAAAAATATCAATAATATTGGATAGATTCATCAATCTCTTTCTAAAACAAAATCATTTAAAAACTTATCCAAAATTATCATCAAAAATTACTTTTCAAAAAATTCAATGAAGGCATCATAGATTGTTTTTCAATATCTAAAGTTCTCTAATCCATTTTTGTAGTCTAAAAGATTCAACAATAGTAGTATTATTTTATCTCTTGTTGAAGAATTAATATGATAAAAATTATTTCAAGAATAATTATTCTTCTTTTAAAATTTATTTCAAAAATACAATATCATTTAAAGTCAAAAACAAGATTTCATCAAGATTGTTACAATAAAATATTTTCAAACAAAAGCTTTGATTTATTTCAATTCCAACAATTTTTAGACTTTGCATAGTGAGTTACGATGCTCATTTCATTATCATTAAATATATTTTTAATTTACAAAAATACTAGACAATAAAGCATGATTTTCTCTCCTTTTTATGTATTGTTCTATACTAAAATTTTATTATTCAACACAATCATTTAATCATAGCATTTCAATCAATGTAACATTAAATCAATCATTTCATAAACTTTATCAATATTTGAACCATTTAATAATATTCTTTATATTTAAACCAATATCCAAGCTAATATTTTTGAACCTTTTATATAATTATCATTAAAATCTCATTTATGTAAATTTTAACATATTTTTCAATAAATAAGGTTCGTTGGTTCTATTCATTCTTTTAACTATGTGTCATCAAGATTAATTGTATAATAATGAAGCATCAAGAGATTCATTGTTATTAATTTTAATTTTAATAATTCTTTTGTTACTACTTTGCTTAGTGAGCTTTGAAAGGGATTAGATTTCATGTACATTGAGCATCTATTTTCAAAATATCACTTAGTACTCCTAGCCTTATTAAGAGGCAACTTTATATTATGGGAGGTTTTGATTCATGTACCCATTTGAGTTTAGGTCCTTCATGATATGTTCTTCCCATTTTCTATAATGGCTTAATGTTGTTTATGGTTCCTTTAGGAACCCATATTAATTTATGTGGACTATAATTTTTGAATGAATATTTGTAGGCTTTATGTCCTAATTTTTCATAAGAATTATATTTGATTTTTGGTGGCACATTTAAGGTAAGTCTTTTTACAAAGATGATTAGATTTTGTTGAATATTACCAACAAAGATTGTGTCATTTCTTTTATTAATATGACCCTTATTGGCAAGGATCATAGTTAGGGATTTGTTCCCAATTTTAAATTTTTCTAATATTGACTTAAGCATGATATTTTTTTCTTTAATGTTGTATAGTATTTCATATTTAGAACTAGGATTATGTGATACTAATAACTTGTGCATTTCATCAACTTTACCAACTAATAAACCATATTTATTTTTAAGCAACTTAAAAGATTTGCTAAGTTTTCTAAACTCATCAAACAAATCATGGAATATATTAATAATTTAGAAAAGAAAATACTTAATAAATCACTAATATCATCATTGATGGCCATAAGAGCGAGGTTCTCCACTTCTTGGTTGTGCATTTCATCTTTAAGCTCTTCAACTTCTTGTGTTCATAGCAATAAGTTTTGTCCATCTTTAGATTATTTTTAAGGTTCATATTTATTAATTTATTCAGTTCATTTGTCAAGGGTTCAAAGTCCTCACCACTCGAGATTTCACTCAATGAGTCATATATTCTCGGTTCAAATTCTTTTATGTTCTTTGGAAGGTATTCTTCAAATTTATTTTTAGAAGTATTTTCATTTAATGATTCATTGAGATTAATTGTGATTTTATATGTCATTTCTAATGTATGTCATATATCGAAAGCCAAATCGAAACAAGAAACCCGATCAAATTTATTTTTATCAAGTGCACAATATAAAACATTCATAGCATTTACATTCAATGAAAATATTTATTTTTCATAATTATTCCAATCATTTGTTTGATTAGATGACTTCTGAAGACTTTTTTCAATAATACACCACAAATCAAGATCTATCGAAATAAAAAAAATATGCATTCATATTTTCTAATATGTGTAGTTTGTCTTATTAAACATAGGAGGACTTGTGATGCATTGACCCTCATTAATGTCGAAAAAAATTATTTCTCTTGGGTGTTAAACCAAATGAGAAGAATGTAGCTCTGATACTAATTCTTATGGTCAATTAGCACTAACGGGGGGGGGCTGAATTAGTGCAATAGTAAATTCTTATTTTGAACAAAAGAACTTTCAGCTTAAGGCAAGATAGAAAATCTGAAGTTTTTCATTTAAGTTAAGCAAGTGAATCTTATAGAGAAGTGCTAAGCTTCTTACTTAAAGATGACTAAAAAAGAACAAGCAAATGTGAATAAGGAGATATGTAATGTCGTAAGTGAAGTGCTTGATTTCGAAGCCTTGATTTCAAAACATAAATAAAAATCAGAAGTGTCTATTTATGTTTTGAAATCAATTAAGAACCCGATAATTGTAAGCAGTAAATCAAAGAAGTAAGATCACTAATAATTATAGTGGTTCGATACTAACCGGCCTACGCCCACTTCCGAGTCATCCTCCTTAAGGCATACTGGCATCCACTATTGATCTCCTTTGGGTGAAGATCAAACCCTTACAACACATACAACTGAGATAAGATTACAACTCTTGATCACTCCCTTACCCCTTTTTTTTTCTTATAATTCACACATAATATTTTCTTAGAATATAATCTCCAAAATTATTGTATAGAATGTAAAAAAAATGAGATATTTATAGCCCCAAATGGTTTCAGAATTTTGGAGCCAAAATTCAAACATACCCAAAAAATTCAGGTACGAGTGGTTCACACACTGACCTGGGCGGCTCAACCGCTCGAAATTCTATGTATGGGCGGTTTACCCACCGGCCCTGGGAAGTTCAACCGCCCAAAAACCTGGGCTGCTGACTAATGGTTTACCCGTTGGAATCTTTGAAAAAATGGTTCCCTCTAGTTTTTGAATTTTGGCTTGAACCATTAGTTAACCAATCCCCTAGTTAACTAATTGAGCTCAATCAAATCCCATAATGGATCTGGTTACCTCTTTGAGTTGATTTTCAAATTACATTCAAATCAGACTCATTCTTAACCTATGAGTTAAAAATTATAATCAAATATGACCATCAAGTTTATGACCTTACTCCCGCAATCCGATAACCTCCAGATTATATAGCAGTGAGTCTCATGGTCTTCCTCCAGTGATCTCCCAGTGTGTTCCTAGTGAGTTTCTCGATCCCATTGGCGAATCTCCTAGTGAACTCCCGGCGATCTCCCTGTGCATCGTCCAATCCTTGACCCGATGCCTAAGTTTGATTTTGGGTCCATATCTGATCTGTAATTCCTTTTCATTATCATAGTTAACCTACACGATGCTAAGTATAACTTAATTAATTACAATCATAATTATCAAACGCATCCACTTCAAGACCTTCCCAACTCCCGGTAAGCTTTTCGGCTATCCTTGACAATCTTTCAGCAAGTCTCGATCTTCTTCTGGCAAACTCCATTATGCCATCCTGGCAAGCTCCTGATGCACTCCTGGTAAGTTCCCAACCAGATCGTCCGAACCCCGGCCCGATGCATAAACTTGACTTTGGCCAATCCTGATTGTTATATTCTCTCTGTCATAGTTATCTTGCATCAATCAACTTCTAACAACACATGTTAGATCAATAACATATTAATTAATTTCATTATTAATCTGAGATTCAACATTTTTATGATTAAATGATATATCTACAAGAATCATATTATAACATAGGAGTTAAAAAAGATATTTTTTCTAATTTCAAAGGTTTTTATAATAAAATGCATTGACTACAGACATTTTCTCTATTTCTTAAAAAAACTCATTGAAGATTATCTTAATATTAGTAGCCTATTAGAATCTTGAGTTATATTAAATGTATATGAAAATAATATTTTTGAATGTGCAACTAGATGAGATAATCTATATGGAACAATTTATAGGATTCATAGAAAAAAGAAAAGAAAGAAACTTAAAAAAAATTTATAACTTTAAATAAGTCGTTAGATAATAGTATATAGTTTTATAATATCAGTAATTTATTCATATTTAAGAAAAATACTGTTAATTAATATATATATTTGAGAGTAAGTGAGAGCAAGTTTCTTATATTAGTATTATATATGGATAATATTTTGTTTGTTATTAAAGATCCTAGCTTATTGTATAAATCCAAGATATTTCCCACCAAGAATTTTAATATTGTTAATATAAATGAGTTAGTTTACATTATTAACACTAAGATATTTAATGATGGATCTTAAGAATTACTAAAACTATCTTAGAAGAGATATATTGACTATCTTAGAGAGATTTAGTCTACAGTTATGTTTAGTTAACAATATACTTATTATTAGCGGTCAAAGCCAATCACATAATAATAATCTAGAAAGAAATTAAATGGAGAATATTCTATATACATGTATAGTTGAGAGTCTATTATATGCTCAAATTTATATGAGACCAGATATAAATTTTGTAATTAGATTATTGGGTAGATATCCACGTAGCAACCCAAGAATGAAATATTAAAAAATTATAAATAAAATAATAAGATATTTATATGGGATAAAATATTATATGCTCAATTACACTATATTAGTTTAAAGTGACAAGATATTCAAATATTGATTTTATAAATTATCTTAATAATAGGAAGTCCATTTCAAAATTTATATTTATGTTAGCCAGAAGTACAATTTCTTAAAAAAGTACTAGACAATTATCTACTATATCATCAATAATGGAAGTTAAATTCGTGTCATGTTTTTGATGTCATAAATTAAGCTTTATGGCTATAGAATTTCATCCTAGGACTTGGTATCATGGATACAATTATCAATGTGCTAAGATATTTTTTGATAATGTATAGTAATTTTATTCTCTAAAAATGACAAGTGCTTTATTGGTTTTAAACATATTGAAATAAATTATTTTATGGCTAGAGATAGATTCAAAAAATAATAATTGTCAATTAAGAATATTAACCAAAATTTTATAGCCCAGAATATTTAAATAATACATTCTCAGAATGAGGCTTGTGAGTAAGTCATAAAAGATATAGTGATGAATATTTAGGTGAATAATATTATTAGATTTTTATTTATTTAAAATTATTTTTTAATATCTTGTTTATATTTATGTTTATACATATTATAGTTGAATGTGATAAAATAATTATTTTGATAAAATAAATTATAAAGGTCATTATAGACTATTAAGAAATACTAATTTTATTATGGTAATAGAAAGAGAGTATGATATATAATCGTTATGACTCGTATAGATAGTTAAACTTAATATAATATTATTATTCTTATTATAATTGTTAACTTATTTTAAAATTTTAGAACATATATAAAATACTTTTAAAAATTTTAAAAATCTAATCAAGTAAAATTATATTTAAATAAAATTTTATTTATTTATTTATTTTTTTTATTTCTTATCAGTTAATGGTCAAGTGAGAGAATATTATGTGACATTATCTAATTATATAAAAAATATTATATATTTGATTGAATTTTAATTATGATCGATTAATAAAAAGAAAATCTAATTATGGTAAGATTTTTTAAGAGATTATCTTGATGAAAGATATTTCTTTAATCGTACTATCATATATCCTTATACTCTCGTCAATAAGTTTACAAATTTATTTTTAATCTCTGTTGATTTTTATTTTATCGTTTGGTCTTATGAAGGATATAAAAAATAGATAAGATGAGTCTAGTTTTTCTTATTGATCGATATCACTATAATTTTTGGATTGAATAGTGATGTGTTTACACTTTAAATAAAAATTTTTCTAAATGATATCGAATGGTGTATATTCTTAATTTATTATTTATTATTTTAATTATAATATTAATTTGTTTATATATAATATAATTATAAATTTATGTTTATATCCAAAATCATCTCTCGTCTTCTATCCGCGAAAGAAATAAAGTTCATACAAAAATGTCTTAATAATGACTACTAAAAATTAAACTTATAAAAACACCAATCTTTGCGTCACTTCATCCTTCGGCTACTTGCCTCCATCATCTTTGTGATAGAACCCCTAAAGGAGCTCTATATATTTTGACTCTTGAGGGGAATCAACCCTAGCCTAAGGGGGTGCTTGCTTAAGTAGAATTATCTTTTTGCCCCTCCTATAACCAATCTGCCTTAATAGGAATAGGAGGCTAAGTGGCTCTATAGCTGACCTAAGCAGGGGGAAACCCTAGCCGACCAACCCAGTAATGGGTGTGGCAGCTACTGAGCCCTAAGGGTAATCTAGACCCTAGCCATACTCCTTCATAAGATATGAATGATTTTATTATAATCAAACAAGGTTTTTATTGACTAGTACTAAGATGATTAGGACTTAACCCTACTGGAGTCCTATTAAGTCCGTCCTCTTTAGATCAACCTTGTTCTCAAGGCTGAGGGTTCGTAAACTCTAGAAACTGAATCTTCAACTCCTCATGTGACTCTCATGCTATCATTAAATGAACTTTGGCCTCCTCAGCAGTTGGGGTGTTAATTGGAAGGATTTAGGCTGAGTCGTCTTCTTTAAATTTTCATTTAAGGTGGGATACCTGGCGTATTAACTGCAATCTTAATCTGGTGCACAAATTTGATCTCCAGGTTAGGGCCCCAATGTGATCCTCAATTTTGCAAGGTTCAAAGAAATAGGGAGACCACTTCATTAATGGTTGAGTTTCCTACTAATCGGGTTGGATGTGTAGAAAAACTCGATTTTCAATTTTTTATCCATTCTGAAGTTTGTCGCGAGGTCGTTTCTTCTTTGCATGTGCTGTCATATGGTTAGCTTTTAGTGATACCCAATCTTTCTTCTGGAATGGTAACTGTCCTCTGGTACAGTTCAGGATGACAAGAGCCCAATCTGGCATGAGCATGGATTGTAATTCTTCTTGTTTTACTCCTCTTTCGTGTCATGGACCATCTTGCATAAGAATAGCCCCAATTCCAACTCCTGATGCATCCGGCTCAATGATAAAAGTACAATCGAAATCGGGCAACGCTAGGACCGACGTCATCGTCATGGTTGTCTTGAGTAGTTTGAAGGCTGTTGAGGCTTTATCCGACCACAAGAAGGAGTCTTTCTTTGATAAGGACGTGAGCGGAGCATTGAATAATCTTTCATAAAATTTTGATAGTAGCCTGTGAGTCCAAGGAAACCGCATAGTGATTGTACGTTTATAGGTATCAGCCATCCTTACATTGTCTTGATCTTTGTAGGGTCCATCGCCACTCCATCCTCTAATATAATGTGCCTAAGATACTCCACTTTATGCTGTAAGAAGTCACACTTTAACTGTTTAATATAAAAGTTATTCTCCCGAAGAATCATTAGAACAGTTCATAAGTACTAAAAATGTATATCAAGCATAGGGCTATAAATGAGAATATCATCAAAAAATACCAATACAAACTTGCGTAGAAAACTTCGAAAGATGTCATTCATCAGGCTTTGGAAAGTAGGAGCATTCATAAGTCCGAAAGGCATTACTAAAAACTCATAGTGGCCGTATTGCATGTAGAAGTAATTTTCAGAATATTTTCGGTGCATACTCAAATCTGATGGTATCCGGATTAGAGATCTAATTTAGTGAAGACTCGGGCTCCTTTTAATTCGTCTAAGAGTTCATCATCTTTCTTGCGCACTAGCAACACTGGTGAGGAGTAAGGGCTGCAACTCGATCGAATCACCCTGGTGTCAAGCATCTCTTTAACAATATTCTCGATCTTGTCCTTCTACAAGTGAGGATAGTAGTACTATCATAAATTTGCTAGAGGTTTACCTGGAAAAATAGGAATGCTGTGGTCATGCGACTGGTTAGGGGGCATCCCGCGCGGCTCCAAGAAAACATTCGCGAATTCATTCAGGGAAAAGGAAAGCTTAGGATCTAAGTTTTGTACATTCTCCCTTATAGATAGCTATAGAATATGTATCAAGAATCCACCATGTGCTTTGTGTAAAACTTTCTCCATTCGTTGCGACGAAACGATGGAAATTTGGCTCCCGCGCTTGCCTCGTAACGTGACTTGTCTCCCTTTGTAATAAAATTTCATGATTAATTTAGAAAAATTTCAGGAGATATCACCTAGTGTTGTGAGCCATTTGATCCTGAGTACAGCTTCATAATCATCGATGGGTAGGAGGAAAAAATCAGCTACCACTTCTTACTCTTGGAGGAGTAGTTTCACTCGCGGGCACCATTCATCGTAATTAAAGATTCGGTTGTCAGCGACATTTACGTGGAACTTGTTGCAACCTTCGATTTAAAGCGCCAAACTTACAGCAACCTTACTGTTGAGGAAGTTATTGGTGCTACTTGTGTCGATGAGAACAGTGATGGGTTGCTATTTTAGAAGCCCTCAAACTTTCATCATATGTGGGTTGGAGTAGCCGGCCAATGCGTGCACTGCATAGTCGACCGGTTGGGACTCTTCCTCCATGGCTTCTTCTTTAGGTCAAGGGCTTCTTCAGATGTTTTATTGTTTCCATCCTCGGCTGGTTCAATCACAAGGAGCCGAACCTTTTTACAGTGATGTTCACAGCTCCACAGTTTGTCATAATACCAACACAACTCCTTGGTCGATCATTCGCGAAGCTCATCTCTTATCAACTTTTTTAGTGCAAGGGCTTGGATGGCACTAGAGGGGGTAGTAGGCCTTGGCATGGCTAGTCGGGGAGTGACTTTTATCCTTCGTACCTTGTAGTTCAATTGTTCTTCCTGGATACATGCGAAGGAAATCATCGCCATAAGACTGTACGATTGTCGTGCCTTTACTTCTCGGATCTCCAGCTTTAGGCCCTCGATAAAAGTACGTAAAAGTTGTTTCTCAGACCAATTCTCAGTTTGGTTAGATAAATGCTCAAACCTTGTTTGATATTCTTGTATTGTAGAGGTTTGACGAATCTTTGTCAATTGTCCGTCGATATTGTCGAAATCGATTGGTCCGAAGAGGTTTAGTATTCTTCCTTGAATCACTGCCAAGAGAGTCCTCCATGAGTATGCTCAAACCAATTAAACCACTGAATAGCATCTCTCTCGAGGTGAATGGCAGCAATCTCATCCGTGTGGTGTCGGTGGTTTGGTAGAATCGAAAATAGTGCTCCGTGCGCGAGATCCACCCGATTGGATCTCCTTCTTCCCATCTAGGGAAGTCAACCTTCATGCATGGATTATTGAGATCAGAGATGATGTAGTCATGTTCTTGAGGATTGTCTCGCCAATCTGAAGTTTCTTCGTGTTGTGATTTCCTCGGGCTCGACGATCGGCCAATGTTGAATTCGGCGAAAAGGGATCACATTTTCTCTTCTATGCGATTTTCAAAGGCTTCAAGCTTTGCATCGATAGCCTCCTCTAATGCCATAGTATACACCTTTAGATCTGTAACATTGAGAACTTTTTTTCTATTGTCAGGTTAGTGACATGAGAATTTTGGAGAAGAGGGTGGCCGGTTGGAAGGTGAATCAGTTTGGATGGAAGTAGGCTGAGGTTTAAGGCAGATTTAAGGGGTTGTTTGGTTTTGGTTTAGGGTAGGGTTTTGAAGGATTTTTTAGTGAGGATAGTAGGGTTTTGAGATGAGGAAAAGAGAGTCTAAAATCTCACAAAAAATAGCATTTAAATCTAATAGAATTCGGCAAAAAAAGGTGTTGTGATGTGTTGTCCTGCTGAACTGATTTTACGTCGAAGAAACGATGACTTCTCGACATAAATTCCAAAAAAAAGCTCAAGGAAATTATGTAAAAACCCTTGGTTCAGATGTTAATACTAGTAAAAAGTTTGATAAAATTTTGGTAACATAATAGTAGGGAAATAGGGCAAAAGATGAAAGGCAGATTCCTTTATCGTAAAATTCCATAACTGCGTGATGGTCAAATATTGCACAAGAAAACCAATTTTAGAAGGAGTTTTTTTCGAGAAATTAAATCCAAATGAACTTGATCTGAGAAGTGTGTAAAAATTTTGGCTAGAAAGGAGAAGGAATAAGCTGGTTTCAAGAGGCAAAAACATGGCTTAAAATTTCTGCAGTGTTCCCCGCCTTTGTAACAACGATAACGTTTGTGACAAACAAAATTTGCAGTGGATAAAATTTGAAAAAAATCTTCAATGTGTAAAATAAGGAATCTTACAGTATTGAAGAGGCATGAATAATAAAAAAATATCAAATTTTCAGATTAAACATAGGGGGCAGCGGTAGACTAGACTGATTTGATCTGCGGTTGGGGTGGAAGGTGGAGGCACGTGTCATAACAATTATGAGAATTGTTTGGGAAGGTGGAGGCATGGATGACAGCTACAGGGGCAGTAAGATCGCTGCTCTGATACCAGATGATAGAACCCTAGAAGGAGCTATATAGATTTTGACCCTTGAGTGAGATCAACTTTTGGAACGATGTAGAGGTTCCTCCCTCCTAGATTCAGCACAAGGCTGAAATAAAATTGATAATTGTTTGATTCAAAAGGGGAGGTGGCTACATCTTTAAATAGGGATCAAAACTCTAGCCTAAGGGGGTGCTTGACTAAGTAGAATTATCCTTTTGCCCCTCCTATAGCCAACCTACCTTAATAGGAACAAGAGGCAGCTAAGTGGCTCTATAGCCGACCTAAGCAAGGGAAACCCTAGTCGACCAACTTAGTAAGGGATGTGACGGCTACTAAGCCCTAAGGGCTAATCTAGATCCTAATCATACTCCTTTTATAAGATATGAGTAATTTTATTATAATTTAATAAAATTTTTATTAATTAGTACTAAAATGATTAATACTCAACTAGAGTCGTATCACTTTACTGGGTTTTGGGTTTCATTTAGTTACTCAACAAGATTAGAGCTGTACTCCGTCAGGTCCAAATTTAAGCTCGGATTCAGAAATAACGCCGAGAATTTTGTGAAAAATCCAAGCTTTTTATATCAAATCGATCGGAATTGTTACTGGGATCAGAGATCTAAAAGAACCCTAGGAGTTCCGTGACCAGTAAAGGAAAAGGATGACAAGGGACAAACACGTAATTGCATGACAGGATATTGTTGTGCGTAACACGTGGGGCTTCAGCTAGACGACACGTCATATGATCTGTCGCATTTCGAATGACGACGCGCCATTAACCGCATCTAAATTACGTGAATACCCTCAATTGATACACGCAAGTGGAGTTCCGACTCAACTCGCGCTATCGTCCGAACACCGTTCCACCAAGTCGTTGCTTTAAACCTTACGTGCCTGCTTTGGTTCGCGAGTTTGCGAGCCGTGGAAACGGACGCGCTTCCAGTTAACTCGTGGCCGAGTTAGACATGACTCGGACGACTTAAGATGCCGTCTTGGTCTACGGTCTCTTCTGGGCGTGAATGAGATTTGCTCGTAGGAAGAGGGAAAAGGGGGCGAGCGGACCGCATGAAAGGTCAGAATCTGAAATATCCTTTGCAAATCCTCTTTCAATTTCACCTCTTTCTCCCATCTTATGGTTGGCTTCGGTGATCGAATCTTAAATTGTTGAGTTATTTGCACTCTTTAATCTGATGCGAATCGGTTTATGAATTCGTTCACGATTCTATCAGTTGTTCCTGCGGAAGAACGCAATCTAAGAAGTAAATAGATGATCTTTGATGTTATTTTTTTTAATTTTTTTCCCCTGAAATTGCAGTAGGTTTGTTTCGTTCTTTTTCTTTTCTTTAAGACAATTAATCTCTATTGTTCGGCTCAGGAGTGAGAAAGGAGAAGTCAATGATAGCATGAGTTAGGAATTACATCTTAGAGCTGTTATTCTTGAAAAAATAGTTTTTTGTCACTTGTTATGTGGGATGTTGTGATCTTCTAGGCTTGTTACTTTGCTCCAATTTTGGGTATAATAGTATTGCTGGTATCTTGGAATACCTGGTCGGAAACCATGACCCCAGTACCTAACTACTGCACTCCAGTGTTGCATTTTGTTTGACTGTAATCATTTAGTGAGTGGATGCTGTTATTAGCTTGTTTGACTGTAATCATTTAGTGAGTGGATGCTTTTATTAGCAAGCTATGGGGTCAAGCATTTTCTCACAACTAAGTTTTTATCAAGAAAAGCAGAAATAATTGGCACTAAAATTGAAATGTGGTAAACCCCAACCAATTTAAGGGAAACATCCAAGGGCGTGCCTAGATGGATTTCACTACAGAAAAATGATTTACAACTTCTCTTTCTAATTACAGGAAGAAAACATAATAACTATATCTTGTAACAGAAAAAGATATTGACATCTCTCTCTAATTATGAAAGATAGCCCTCCCTATATATAATAGAAGAGAATTATGAGAACCTTTCGGAGAAGGGCAGACTTTTTTTTATAGACAATCTTCTCTTCCTTGACATATTCATTTTTGCTGGCTAGTAATGTGCATTGAATTGGCAAGTTGCAGCTTTGACAAAAGGGATTCTAGAATATGCATATCATGTCATGTATTGATACTCAAGAGACTAAAGGGAAGACTTTGATGAGTGTTAATTTTGATTTGCCAGGGGAGATTGTTTATGTCCTAAACCTAAGGAGACTAAGTTATAATTGACAAAAATTAATGTTATTGCTCTTAGGTTACCTAGTGATGTTGCCTAGGATTAAATCATGGAAAAAAAATCTTTTTTAGCGAGCCCCGGATATGTATATGGTTGCTGTTGTAGGCTGTGAAGCATGAAATGCTTGCTGTTTTCATTTTAATATTGATATTATCATTACCTCTTGAGATGTGTTGCTTCAAAATACATATAGTACACTTACATCGAAGTTTCTATTAGTGCTTGGTACAATTTTATACATGTTGTATTTATCAGTCTAATAACCTAAGGGTACATGAACCAGGGTAACTTGATTGTTCAAGCACAATATAAGGTTTACTACCTATGGGCTTGTACCGTTCAATACATGCTTGTATCAAATTCTTTCTGTTTTCCAAAAAAAAGATGGTTTTGGTGCTGAATTTTGCAAATTTGTTTATGTTGCAAGAAGTTTAAACTTGAACATCTGAAGAGAAGGACTACACTAAAGATGATGACCACCAACAATATGGAAAGGAAGTTTGAAAGCACACCAGGAAATTCTGATGCACATCCTAAGATGTTGTCATCATCAGTGTCACATGATCTTCCAGCAGATATTGTTGAGCTAATCCTGAATCGTTTGAGCTGGCCCAAAGCTTTAAGTCTTGGTCGAGTAAGCAGGACGTGGAGAGCTGCAGTACAGAATTACAACCCTATGGGAGCACAGAGTCCATGCCTCCTGCACCTTAGGCCTGGCACCGTTCATTTATTTAGCACAGTGGAGCAGAGCTGCTCCTTGATTAAGCGGCCTAAGATCAATGGTGAGTGTTGTGGTGCCTACAAAAGCTGGTTGGTTTTGAGATATCCATCATCGAACAATATGTCTATAGTAAATGTTCTAACAGGAGCAAGTATCGAGCTTCCACCACTTCAGATTGAAGGCGATATTTTTGTCACCCTGTCATCAACTCCTACAGCCAGATGTCTTTTGTTAGCAGAGGTGAGAAACAAAAAGGAGTCATGTTTCCTTTCTTGCAGGACTGGAGATGATGAGTGGACTACACTGGATAATTTGTCTGATTCATTCCTTGTTCAGTTTTCTGCATTATCAGATGGGAAGCTCTATTTTGCAGAAGACTCATTCCTGTTTGTTGTAGACTCGATTCTCCGTGCAGACTCAGAACCTTCACTGGTTGACTCTTGGCGCTTTATGGATGAAGGAGAACTAAGTATGTACTTGATTAAGCGCAATTCTGAGATTCTGGTGGTTTTTGCGGCCCGAGAAGATAAGAATGGCCCCATTAATGATTTCTCAGTATTCCAGCTTGACCAAGACACATCATTGGTGAACATGAAAAACAGGATTTACCAGCGGCTTCTTCCACAAGTGTCATTTGTAAAGGTGGAGAGCTTGAGGGACCATGCGATCTTCTTGGGAAATATACAGTCTCTATGTTTTCCAGTGGAAAATACTGGGTGCAGAGAGAACTGCATATATTTCACCCAACCTGGTGATGAAACCGCTTGGCATATTTTTGATATGGGGAACAAAAGAATAAGCGATGGTCCAAATCTAGGGTTCAAGGCTTCTTTTCGAACTCTTGTGTGGATAGAACCAGATGTGGTTTGATGGTAACTTACATAATATGTTCTGGATAGAGAATTTAAAGTGGCTCTCGGCAGTAACTCGGGTTGTTTCTTTATATTCGCATCTCTCTCATCAGATGCTTTACTGGATCAGAACAGTTGAATATCAGGAGAAACGTGGTATCAGAATGAGAAGCAAAGAATTTCTCTTTTGAGAGATTGTTGGTACATGTATAATGCGATGCTAATAGTAAGTGTGGTATCAGATCTTGCAAAAGAGTTAGCACCAACTCTTTCCTTTATTTTTCTTTTGCATCAATAACTTGTGAATTGGTGTGCAATGCCGTCGTACCTAGCACTTTAAAATATGAAACCTTGTGCTTTCAATTGTATAATTTTCACCATCACCGCCACTATCATCATTATGAGTTGTTCGAGGCAGATTATGATATTTCATGTCCATTGTTGTGATGACTTCCGTGAAATTTCATGTGCAGGTTTGGCTCCTTCCTCTTTGGTGACTTGCTTTTATAGGATTTTGTGCTGGCTTGGCTAATCTGAAACTAGCAAATTTAGATTGCACATGTGAATCTTTCATACATATTTCAGAACTGTATCAGATTGGTATGTATGTTTAGTTGCTTAAGTCTGAGTGTGCAGATAGTGATGTTGATTGCATAAGCAATTCCCTAATTCAAGTGAAGGAGAATGTAGATGAAGTGTTTTTTTTCTCTTTTGCAAAGTAACAGGTTAATACATCGATTGGGAGTTCCAAACCTCATTCTTTTTGCAAGGATCAGCAAAAACTTATTTTCTTATTTTCTCTCCTTTTTTTTTTTCTCTCTGTTCTTTGTTCACGTCTGCGTTGGAGCAAGAAAAGAAAGAAAGGTATTCCCAGGAAGATGACGACGAGAGTTCCGTTGACTGCAACAGGAGAGGGATCAACTTAGGCCATGCCCTTCTTCTTACTTTCTCCACCACTTGCGTTTTCTTCGCCCCCCACTGCAATCAAGAACTTCTACTTCTATTCTAGTGGAAATATAATGATGCATGAGATGCCACAGCAATCAAGAACATTGAGCTCTGACCATAACGTATTCAGTTTTAGGTTTATTATTGCTCTCGGAGAAGAAAAGAAAGAGTTGGATCACTCGAAGCTTACTCTCTCTCTCTCTCTCTCTCTCTCTCTCTCTCTCTCTCTCTCCCCACAATTCAAACTACAAGATGTGGTGGGTGAAATGTTAACAGTGACTCGATCCTAATTCACAAAAGGTGGTCATCATCAAGGTCGTCACCCTTTAGCCTCCAATCAAAGCCATTTTTGGGGTCCTTGACCATCTTAAATCATTTGGAGTAGATTCCGAGATCCTAATTGAAGAACGGGCCTGGTCCAGGAGGTGCAGACTTGGGGAACCTACTTCATTCACTATAAAAATGACAGATAAAGGCAGAAGTGGCTACTTGGGTGTGTGGGGATAGTTGGTGGACGAGAGTCCTTGTCATTACATTTTCATGTAAGGATGGATGTGATAAAGGTCTCAAACACCCCTAAGAGATGGAGTAAATCAAATAAAATTAATAAAAAATAAGTATACTATAGCTCTTGTCGCTCCAAATAATATCATTGTTAAATCATTAAAATAATATTGCTCGAGCTATCTGTGTGACATGTCCGGTGGTATCATCGCTTATTTTGAATTATATGTTTGGATATATTGCCAAACCCAATAAAGTCTCAAGAAAATTTAAATAATCCTTTCAATCAATCATCTGATATGTCAACTAATGATGTGACACATTAATCGATTCTTTAGCATGTTGATTGATTTTTCGATAAGTCGACCAATAAATATTTAGAGAATGATCCTTCTTATTTTAGGTTACTCTTCGTTCGTTTGCCCGTGTGGACAAAAATCCAAGACAGGTCATTCGAGATTATCTCCACATATTGCTCACGTGAATAAATCATCAAGAAATAGATGTAAAAGTGGTTACAATTTGTTCCCTCCAAGATCAAGTATAAAAAGTAATCTCCAGCATAGTGCTTGGAGGCTCTCCTTTCGAGAGAAAAAAACTATATCTAGAAAGAATCTCAATGACCAACTTAAGTATCAAAAGAATCTAATTAAAAATTTTCTCTATCGATGATGACATCTTGGAAGTTCAATATTTTCACATACATCACCACCTTCAATATTCCTATGCTTTCCTATTTAAACTAAACCAGGTCTACTTAGAACACTGTGAATCATTCTTTTTTTGTTTTTTTTTCAATGCCACCCAAAATCAAAAGCTTACGTGAGCAAGAGAAATGAAGAAATGTAACCTTCTATAGAATAAACCTGCTCGGATAAAAAATAAGGCATCCTGCTACCCAGTATCACAAATCTACAAGATTCTATGAAAGAAAAATTATTTGGCACTAACAATGCGCGTAGCATCTTAAACTGCAAGGTTTCACAGCATTTCTTCAGTCATGGAAACTGGCAAAGGGAAGGAACTTATTATTTCCATCAACACTTATTATAAAATTGGAACAAAATGAGGAAATGGCCGCAAAACCTGTGGTTAGACGGATCCAATTCGAAGGATTTTGTAGGTTCATTAATGAGATTCTTAAAACAAAGAAGAACATCTCGGTATTCTTCATATCACCAAATGAAAAAACAAGAATGAATACATAGAAATTTGTAGCATGATTACATGTTTCCTTTACCAACAAGGTATATCTATTCTGTCTTCAAGAATGACTAGAATTGAACCAAAACAATGCCGAGGCAGTGAATGTGCAGATGCATTATAGTATCTCCCAGGTAGCAGAACTCCTCACATAATAAGCATCAAACTGCCGGAAAGAGCAAAAACAAAGCAGTTCAAGAGAGGAACACTGGCGATGTATGAAGAACCAGCACTGGCTGATGAGTCAGAGGTTTTGGGTGCAGCACCGAATGCACTTTGGGTTGGAGTTATATCCGATGTTTTTGTGGCCTCTGGAGCTGGCGCTGGAGCTGGTGCTAGTGGTGGATCAGAGCTGAAGATTGCTAATGGAAGCAGAACCCCATTGATCTCATAAACAGCCACTGGGGATGTCGAGTAGACACTGCTGGTTATCTTCGGGTTTGCCCAATCCGAATCGATGCTAATAATCCCAAACGTATACGTGACGTTCAGAGCATACTGCCCACCAGCAAATGTGCTGACAGAATTCAAATTGCTCAGGTTCTTGAAATCGGATAGAGAATAGTACTTGGGGAAGGCATGGTAGAGGAAGAGGATCCTGAGTTGGTCTTGGGTAAGATTGCCAAGGTCAGACTTTTTAAGTGATGCAAAAGCTGAATCCTTTGGAACAAAGATAGTGATGCCTTGCTTGGTGTTGCTAGCTTGGTTCTGAAATGTTTCGATGACTTGAGTTTGTAGTAGATAATCGAGGAAGGTATGGAAAGGGCCAGTGACAGAGAGCAGCTCCGTGAGGTTCACGAAATGCTGGGCAGGCGCAGGAGCAGGTGCCGGAGATGGAGGCAGGAATGGGGCTGGTGGAGTCTGTGCGGTTGTAGGAGAAGAGATCGATAAAGCTAGCAGAGAAATCACACAAATGATTGGTGTAAGCCCCGTATCTCCAAATTTTCTCCTCATCTTGTGCAATCACTTCCCGTTCCTGCGAGAACTATCTTCAGAATAAGCAAACATGTGGATGCAACTCCTTTTATTTCTTCTTTTGTATTAAATCTTGGAGTAATTGTCTTGTAAAAAATAAAGTTGTTTCGATGTGTTTCCGCTGTAAATAAGTCAACCAACATCAAAATCTTTTTTTTTTTTTTTTATCACAGTGGACAAATCACCAATAGTTCTAGAGCTGGCTCTCCACTATAAAAATTGGTAAGACAGAAGACCTCCTCATCGAAATTTGGAGCTAAAAAATGTCATTAATTTGGGTTCTCTAGCCTTCAAAATGTACACAGCCTCTCCAGAAAGAAATGATCAATTCGGGAAACCATCCACAAGGGACTAGCAACAATGTAATGGTTGAATCCATGATATATGAAATCATGTAAGAAACAGGAAACCCACAGAGCGAATGAAATCAATGCACAAAGGCAGGGAACTGATCGGTTTGTCACAGAAGAATGAGCAAGACACTGCAAAAGAACTACCAAGTTAACATGAACAGACTGAGGCTATCAGATTGATTCAGACAGCACCGACATATGTCCCCAGTTCTCAAATACCAAGTACATGAAAGCAACATAACTTAATCTTTTATTGTGCCCATTATATTCAAAACTGGATACAAAAATCCATACGTTGTTTAACAAAGAAATAATGTTAGCAGAAGCATACGAACACTTTGTAGTACTCACAAAAGATGTGGAAGCATTCCATCCAAAAACAAAAAGAAAAAGAATCTAGAAGCATGATCTCCGCATGAAGGTGTTACAAATTCCATGAAACCAAAGGAAATCCCCACAGAGGATCCATGCCAGCAGAAAGCACAAAGACAGATTTCCCAAAACCCCTCTTAGAGATCAAAGCTACCTAAACTAACAACAGGTGTATCTTAAACCACCATGATAGACATAAATGCAGCAAGGATGGGAGGTGGAAGAACTGACCAAACCAGAGGAACTGCTGTGTGACCAGGATACAGGAGATGCACAAACTTTGGGGGAGGTAGGGCTATTTAAGGTTGAACGATCTGGAAGTATGTTGGGTGGCAGCTGGTGAGGTGAGTTGCTGCAAATCACCAGAATGGCCCCAGTGAAGGTTACATGTAGCCCCAAAGGAAAGAGTTGATGCACCAAGAATGACAGGTCATGACAGAGCTCTCACAATTATTTCCACCTTGCAATCTACCCAAAGTCCTGACATCAAATTTATCATGAAAGAGAAGCTTGTCCTTCTTCCATGGGAAACTGAAGGCTTCATGATCTGTTTTGTGTGGTATTTCCAGGCCATTTGGCTCTTTAAAACAGATGCATCTGTGAGTTCTGAGATGCTGTAATATCCTGATGTGTGGATGTATATAAACTACCTGTAGTTCTTATGGACATTAATTAGAATAGTATACGTATATGATGGAACCAATTACTTTTGAGCTGTAATATTATGAGAAATCATATGCTACTATGCAATTTGGAACTAATTGGTGTCCAATTGTTCTGTTATGATGGGATTTAAATTAAAAGTATTATCATCCAATGTAACTCTGTGAATCACATAATGCAGAGGTATTTTTATCTAAAAAATGGTTGATAAATTTTGGTGGTATAGATTGTGTTTATTCTCGCCTTGATTGCTTTATCAAAATAAGAAATCAATTGAATTCTATGCTCATAATTATATGATATGAAGTATATGCATGATTGAGAGAGAGAGAGAGAGAGAGAGAGAGAGAGAGAGAAACATTTTGTCCATTTCGGATCTAGTTCTTAAGCCGGTATCCGTATCCAATATAACTCATGGGTCGATTTGGATCCAGATCCTGATGTGAATCTTAAAGACGTCAAGAGTGTGTGTCTCTACGGTACCTCGAAGCATGATGGACGCCCCCTACTGCATCGTCTTTTCTCATATTTATAATGGATTTCTCATGATTTGCATGTCGACAACAAGACGTGGCTTTCAAGCTGCAGCCATTTGACATGGTTTTGCTGTTGCCAGCCGAAGATTAGAACATCTTTGCTACACTTGTGAAGGAATCCACTTCAGAATCATCACGAGATGCATATGTGTAGCGCACGCAACGTGATTGATTGATGACTCTTGTGCAGCACGACTGCAAGAATCTGACTCATGAAACTACTACTGTTTGTCCAGATGAAATCTTGTATTCTTATCTTTTGATTGATCTTGTTCTTGTGCTTATCCCATATTGTATGTGATAGCAGACAAGATTTTAAATCTCTTTTGATCATTCACAAAAATCATCTCAATGATAAATAAAAATTATTATCAATAAATTTTGATCGTACTTTATAATTATATTTTATTTTATCATGATATATTCCTTTTTTTTCTTCGTCCAACTATAACATCTCATTGACTACGAAAGGTGAGTTAGAGACTTCTCATCAACTATAAAAGGTTAATAAACGTAGAGCTCCAACTCTTTTTTAAGAGCATCTATTTATATTGACTAAAAGATAGAGTATAAATATTTTAAGACACTGAAAAATCTAATCCTCATCTAATCTAAATTTTAATCTTTTTTTATTTAATCCTAACTACTTAAATTAATCTTAACACACCCCCTTAATTCAATTGTGTGTAATTTGAAGTTATCCTCAAAAAAATAATTTTTTTATTTCGTAAAGCTTTTTTAAATATATCGACAAGTTATTCCTCAGTGCTATAGTAGTCTATTTGAATTTCTTCTTTATCATTCAATTCAAAAATAAAATGATATCGAATTTCAATGTGTTTAGTGCATCTATTGAAAATTGGATTCTTCGTCATTGTAATAGTATACTTGTTATTATAATAGATTTTAGTTGGTCGATCTCGTTTTTCTTAAAAATCTGCTAGAATTCTTTGAAGCCAAACTGTTTTACATGTACTTGTAGACACAATATACTCCACCTCAGAGCTTAAGAGGATAACACATTCTTATTTTTGTTGTCCATGAAATCACACTTGAGCCCAGGCTAAACACAAATCCTGAAGTATTTTTTCTATCATTTGCACAACTAGCCCAATCACTATTAGTATAAGAATATAACTTATAATATTTTACCTACTCATAATGAATGTCATAACTAAGAGTTTCCTTAATATATTTAAAAACTCTTTTAGCTGCTCCAAAATGATGCTTGCTAGGGCTATACATGAATCTAGATAACAAACTAATTGTAAATATAATATTTGGCCTTAATTATGTGAGGTACATTAACCCTCCAATTAAATTTCTATATCGTTGCTCATATATTTTTTAAACTCCATCATCTAACATAAGTTTATTATTTATTAGAATACTCAATAGCTTACAAGTTGACAAATGAAACCTTTTTAACAAATCTTTAGCATATTTTTCTTAGCACAAAAAAATTTCATTTACATCTTAAATAATTTACATTCTCAAGAAATAGTGTGAAAGCCTTAGATTAATCATTTCAAATTATAACATCATATTTTTCTCAAAATTTGACAAGCATATCTAATGAATTTCCAATATAAATCATATCATCCACATATAAGTCGACCATAAAAATTTTCATACATTGGGTTCTTATATATAAAGTTGTCTTACTTAAATTTTTCTAAAAGTTATATTGAAGAAAGTACTTGTCAGTTCAGCTATGCCATGTTCTCGGTGCTTATTTTAAGCCATATAATACTTTGTCCAATATGTACATTTTATCTTCTAATCCTTTAATTTCAAATCCTTTAGGCTATTTAACATAAACCTCCTCTTGCAACTTTACATTCAAGAATACTGATTTAATATTAAATTAATAAATCTATCGGTTTTTTGGGCTACGAATACTAATACACTTCTAATTGTATCAATTCTAGCAAATGGATAAAAAGTTTATGAAAAATCAATACCTAAAATTTTTAATATATCCTTTGGGTTTAGCTTTATGTTTCTGTAGTAAGCCATTAGTATTAAATTTTGACTTGTACACTCATTTGAGTCCAGTTGATTTTTTTCTTGGAGGCAAATCTACTAATTTCCAAGTCTTATTTTTTGTTATAACTTGTACTTCATCATTGATTGCTTATACCTATTCTTCTTTCAGAGCAACAACCTAAAAACAAGCAAGTTCCAAAATAAAACATGTAAAATCACCATATTGATATATTTCTAAAATATTATAAAATTTTTGTGAAGGTGATAGTATCACTAGAATCAATTGAGTCATTCAAAATATGAGAAGAATTATATGGGATATCAATAGGCAATGTATCATGTGCTTTATCTACTTCATCTATGTTTATTATTGTTGTTTCAACTAATTTAGAGTTCGAAGCTTATTCTTCATTAAAAATAACATCATGATTTATAATTAATTTTTTAGTTGTAGGATCAAAAAATCTAAAACCTTTTGTCTCATTACTATACCCCACAAATATGCATTTAATACTTTTCTCATCAAGTTTACCTCTTTTTCCAATAGGAATATGAAAGTAACATAATCCAATACCTTTAAATGACTTACATCTAACTTTCTATTTAACTATGCTTCATAAGGTGTTTTTCCTTATATTATCTTGGTAGATGATTCGTCAAATGTACTAATGCACTCACAGGCTTTACCCAAAACTCTTTTGGTATTGCTTTTTCTTTAAGCATACATCTAGTCGTCTCAACCACTTCTCAGTTCTTTCACTCTACTACTTCATACTGTTGGAGTGTGCAGCTTGTAGTTAATTCCCTATGAATGCATATATTCTTACAAAAAATAAAAATATTTTTGGACGTGAATACGCCTCTATCAATACGTAGAGTGTTAATAAAACTAACTACTTTATTTTTCTATATATGCTTTGATTTTTTTAAAAACATAAAAAATTTTAATTTTTTATTTTAGAAAATATACCTACATCATTATTATGCAATCATCTATAAATAACAAAAAATATATACTTCTACCTTGTGAGACAGTTTGCATAGGCCCACAAATATCTAGATGCATAAGTTCTAATTAATTTTTAGCTCTCCAGACCTATCTAAAAGGAATTTCTGTATTGTTTTCTAAAAATATAAGATTCACAAACCATATCTTTATTTTTAATATTAGGTAGACCAACTATTATATTCTTTTGATTTAATAATCCAAGTCCATTATAATTCAGATGATCATATCTTTTATACTATAGTGTCGATAGATTAGTAATAGTAGCAATGAATGCATGTAAGGAAAATCCAAAAATACTAAGGGAAATATTTTATTTTTTATCATTCTTATGGTTGCTACCAATTTATCAATTTTTTTATCATAAATCAAGCATTTTCATCATCAAAAATAATATAATATCCTTTTCTCATCAGTTGTCCTATGTTAATAAGATTTTATTTTAGACCAGAAATAAACATCACATTATTACTATTTTTACCAGATTTTGTATTTGTATTTATAGTAATTATTTCTTTTCCTTTGACTTGAATCTTACTGTAATTTACCACCAAAATAGTAGATCTGAATGAGTCATCAAATCTCTGAAACAAACTTTTCTTTCACTGTCATATGATTATTGCATCCACTATCCAAAAAATCAGATATAGAATATTTTTTATCAGATCTTATAAAAAATATTTTTTTATCCTTTTCTTCACTATTATTTTTCTCATATAATTTATTTAATTTTTGTTCCAATAGTTTTTTTCAAGATGGCCATAATTTTTTTTGTAAAAGCAAAGAGAAACATTTAGATTTTTATTTTTATACCAACAATCTTTTTTAATATGCCCTATATTTTTACAACAAAAATATTATCGAGTTTCTTTTTTACCTTCATTTGAGTGATCTCGTCCTCTATCATTTTGATCTCTCACTAGAGATATGGTTTATCAATTTTTCTTTTATTACTTTTTTTTATCTATCTTCATTTGAATAGCATGTTTTGAAATCTCATTTAAAAATCTATTTACTTTTTATTTACGAACTAAAAGAGAGCTCATTAATTCATCAAAAGATAATATACTTATATATTTAGCTTTTTCTATAGCAATAGAGCCCATATCAAATTTTGGAGATAAACTTCATAAAAATCTTTCTATTACAAATTGAACTTTTAAGTTCTCACCGTAATATCTCATTTGATTCACAATAAAAGAAACTTTTGAGAATAAATCAATGATAGATTTAGAATCTTTCATCATAAGAGTTTTAAATTCACATCGAAGAATTTAAAGCTTTAAAATTTTTAGCTTGTCTATGCCTCCAAACACACATTTTAATATCATGAGTTGATATTAATATCATGCCTCCAGGTTTCTATTGATGTTGATGTTATCATGAGTCGGAGAAATATAGAATCATCTATTGCTAGTTGTACCATGTAGAGGGCTTTTGTATCTTTCTGTATATTCTTATTTATCTGATCTTTTTTATCTTTAGTAATATTAGGATCCTGTAAATCATATTCAATAAAATCATTTTACTAAATTATATAATTCTTATGAAATAAATAGAGTTTTCATCTTAATAGTCTAAAATTGACAACTATCACCTTTGAAATAGGAAGAAGCTAATTAGGAACACTTACTCCAATGCTTGTCATCTTCTTGTTTATTTTTCTAGATGTACTAGCCTTCCCTTTTAATCAAGGTACTTCTATTAATCTCCTTTGAACTTGGCTATGATACTACTGTTGGCTTTTTTGTAGAACTTTAGGGAAAAGGGAATGAGAATAACAGAGGAAATCAGAAATACTTTCAATCTATAATGCTTTGGAATGATCCAAGAGCACCTATTTATATTGACTAAAAGATAGAGTACAAATATTTTAAAATACTAAAAAAATCTATCATATCACGATAAATCTCATCCTCATCTAATCTAAATTTTTATATTTTATTTTATCTAATCCTAATTACTTGAATTAATGTTAATAGTTTTGTCTTCGAAGTCTCTTATCGGCACTATAGGTCAATCTCGAGATCCAGGATCAACCCCAGCCCGTTCTTTCCCAACTGCTCCTCTACACCCTCTTAAAGTTCATCATCTCCAACGTCATCATTGTTGGCATCATTGTTGTCACTCTCTAGCTCATCTTCCGCCCCAACAAGGTCATGGTGTACACCAACATTATCTCGCTCATGCAGTCCACCTTCTCCAGCAACAACAACAGTCTACAGTACAACCTCAGCTTGGACATGAGCATCTCCTATAGGTTACAAGTGTCCTGCAAGCTAATCATATGAGTGATGACACATATGATATACTGCACAATCTTTTTACATTATAATTATTGACAAAACTTTATATTATATTATATTATCTATTAAATATATATATTGTGATGTCCTTGGTTCTGTGGAATGAAAATTGGATCATAATAAAATCATGATAATGAGATCAATTTACTTTTAAATAATGATCCTAAATAATCCTGATCATAGGTTGCTCGAGAGGGATATCAAGATAACCAGACAGATATGTGTACTTTATATCAGTCCATTTGATTGATGCTGCTGATCTCATAGACACTTGTATAGAGACACTAAGGATACAATGCAGGTGCTCATTGGAGAATGAGTTAACTGATTGATCCACTTATGAAATGCTAGATAGTTAATGATACCTATTATCTGACAGCGATTTTGTACTCTTAGTTGTATATTTGGTCTTTAGACTTAAGACACCAAGGATACCTTATTTAAGTACTCCTTTCTTTGATGCTAGACTTACAAGTTTGGAAAACTCCATATTTGGTACAATTGATTATCGAGATTAGTAGTCAACCTTACAAAGGCAATTGAGTGTCAATAAAAGATCATCCACTCTTGGTATCATGAGAGGAATATCTCATGTGTTATCGCTCGGACAAATCCTCGACCGAACTCACTCGGATTAAGATAGAAGGATTTTGTATGTGGCATAATCGTACCATACCAAATATATGGTTTTTGGGATATTAGATGGATAAGGGACTATAGATATACGGTAACTAAGGACAGACAAGCCCAATGGATAAGATCTCTTATACCATTTGGGGACTTTGGTGTAGTGTCTTAGTACGTCCATAGTCGATAAGTCAAGTGAATTATTATGAGATAATAAATCATATAGTTATAAGGAGTTTTGACAGGAATGACTCACAACTAGCTTGGTAGTGAGTTTAGAGAGTTGCACATTTATGATGGATGTTTCAGCGAATAGAGGATTGGATATAAGTTGCCTAATTAGCCTCTATTCTTATTGGATGAGACCCAACATTGATGAGATTCATGTATGAGGCCTAATTAGAGGCCAACTAAGATTATTGGATAGAGATCTAATAATCTAAGATTAATATGTAATTTGATACAAATCAAATACCCACTAAGGCAGGTTCCCTAGGGTTTTTGGTGATTCTTTATAAATATGAGGTAAGAGCAGCACATAGTTGATAAGCTATATCTTTGACCACCCCGTCCTATTCTACTCATCTCCCTCACTTTCTCAATCAACCAGCCCCTATTTGATATGAGAAGGTAGCGAAGAAGATAGAGGATCTTCTTCTATATTCATTATGAGAAGCTACATAAGAGTTATGAGATTTGTGGCTGTGATTAGAGGAGTATCGCTGCATCGATCCATCATGTGGACACCGCTAGAGAGGACCTTCTTCATCCTCTCCATCTGAATCTAGAAATTTAGGGATATATGATCTTCCTAGGTAAATAATCTCTCACATATTGTAGTTTTTAATTTTATGATTTTTTGTACACTAATTTTGTATGATGATTTGATCTACTTGGAAAATCAATTTTATTTTAATCTTTTGCTACATATATGATGCTCCCGCTTAGTTTCCCAATAGTGGTAGAGGCAAGGTTGTTCATGCAAAAGATTAGCTTTAAACTACGTATGATGATATTGATATGCATAAATTATTTTCTACATACCTTGCTGTTATTTTTCATGGTTCATCAAATCTAGATAGCACCTTTTCTTACTATAAAAAGGTGTTATAGAGACATGTTTTAAAGGTTCTTCGATGTCAAATTATTGGCACAAAGAAGGAGGAAAAGGGCAGCAATTGTTGCTGCTCTACGACACGAACAAAGGTTGCTTCCAGCCTTAGCCGAGAGTAAGGTTGTCACTTTAGCCTGACTGAAAGCTGCAAGGCCAAGAGTAATAGCCTCTCGGCCCTAGTAGTAGCCTCCTATGCAACAAAGCATCCTGGCTGCATGGGCAACCCTAACAGCTATGGTTTTTTGGCCACTAGAGGTAACCATATGTCTATGGTTTCCTAACAACAAGGGGTTGTTTGGGCGGCCAAGGTTGGATGGTCGGTCATGACAAATTACAACCATGGGGATGGCTACAAAAAAGTTCCTTGGGGGTTAGGGTTTCCTGGCCTCCCAAGGTTCCCCTATGGCTAGGGATTCATAGCCGAAGGGGACTCCTAGCGATTAGGGTTTCCTAACCGCACAATAATCTCTATCTACTATATTAGGAACCATATGGCATGGTTCCCAAAAATTTTAGAAATAATTAATTAAATATTTAAATTAATTATTTATTATCTAGTAATCTTATATGGTGATGTGTATATGTGATGTATGATCATGAGTCATGTGATGTGATGTGTGTATATATAATTATTATTATTATCGAGGCCTGTGAGCCTTTGTTTTTCTCATTTAATGTTGAACTTCATGCCTACGATTATTTTGTGATTACATAAAGAGACACGATGTGAGCATGGAGGTAACAACGAGACCCACGATGCTATGACAGGAGATTACGATATATAGTGATGCGACGAGGGTCCGATGGAACCAATGATGACAAGATGAATGATTACAGGGCATGGAGATGCACCGATACATATATAGATCTTATTGTGAGTGATTAGGCCTATTGGCTTGGGTTTAATCATATTAGGTGATAGCTTATGATCATCCAGTGTGGCTTGCATATGTGATATATGTTATATATGTTATATATCTACTATATATATATATATTAAATGTGTATATTTGTTACACAACATATTAGGAGATTATTACAAAATAAAAAACCCCTCTTATGATAATATTAATTTGGTGAGCATGAGGCAATAAGATTGACCCACATGATTTTCTATCGTTATAAGAAGAAATTTAATCATGACACAGGTTGAGTTAGTCAAGGCTCACTTATCTACATGATCGAGATCTTACCTATGACATAGAGATGTCATCGGTAACTTGAAGACATGATATGCTTGGTTGAGTCACTCGAGGGCATATCATCAAATTAGGCTTATCTTGTAATGATAGTGATGACTTAACTAAACTTCATGGTTAGTCCAGCAGTCAAGACCATGATGATTCGAAGACCAAACATGATGAGAATCATAAGGAATTATGATTGACAAGAGTTGTCTACCTTTTGGGCTTAGTACAATTGATCGAGTCACTTGAGGTTGCACTAGGATGCCAATTGGATCCCGATCCCCATTAGAAGTTTGCCAAAGACTTCTGTTTTATGTGTCAAAGGTGTCACGTAATTCATTAGAAAAAATTAAATTAAGATATAAGTCTATATCTTAATTAGTTTTTTATAAAATCTATATCTTAGTTATTTATTCTATATCTTTTTTTGTTGAACACATGTTGCTCGCAAACCCCCCACGTGGAATACTTGATGCCAACTATCTCACTAGTCCAAACTACACAACTTGGCTCTAGAATTTAGAATTGTTATTACGATGGAGAAAATCACGTATGTCCTTGATATGATTGTACTCACGCTAGAAGAAGTGGCAAGCGAGAATAAGATTGCTCATTATATGAAGTATATAGATAATTCCACATTAACAAAATGATACCTATTGGTCTCAATGACTCTTGAGTTTCAGAGGTAATATGAGAGCATGGATGTCAATTCCATCATTCTTTATATCCGCCAGCTATTGAGAAATAGGGAAGAACTCAAAGATATGAGATAGCCAGAATGATAGAAAGGACATCGGTTCAGAACCATGCCCTGAAGATGATATAGTAGATTGAGAAACTCAAGAATCTAAGAATAGTCCTAGAGGATAACTTATACATTGATCTTATACTTAAGTCCCTATCAAATTCTCTTTCTTACATTATCATAAATTTTAACATGAGAAAATTTAAGGTGACTCTCCCGGAGCTCCTCAATATGCTGAGGGAAGTTGAGAGTGTCATCAAGAAAGAGAAGTCAATTCTCTATATTGGTGAGACCAAGAAGAAAATGAAAGCCAGTATAACCCTTATGAAGGGCAAGGGTAAAGAAAGATCGAGTAAGACAAAAGTTACTAAGAAAGACTCAATAAAGGATAAATGATGGTGCTTCCACTATAACAAAGACAAGCAGTGCAAGAAAAACTATAAGGATTACCTTGCAAACAAGGTAAAATAGAATCTTAGAGAAGCTTCAAGTACATTCATGATTAGTTTTCACTTATTATATTTTCATGATAACACATGAGTATTGGATATCGAGAATGCTTATCATATCTGCAATACGTTGCAGGTTTTGACAAGACCTAGGAGATTGACCAGAGCTAAGATAGACCTCAAGATGGGTAATGGAGCAAGAGTTATTGTAGTTGTTGTTGGGGAGGTCACCCTACATCTTCTTGGTGGAGGCATCATTGCATTGGATGTATGCTATTTTATTCCCTCTATTATCAAAAAATATTATTTATATTTCTTATTTGATAATTAGTTGATACAATTTACTTTTTTAGAAGATAGTTATTCGATAATTTTAGATGATGGGATCATCACTAGAGGGACCTTGATAAATGGCTTATATATGTTAGACACTTCTTCAAATATTATGAATGCAAATACATACAAGAGGAAACGAGATGAGGTAAACAATACATACTTGTGTGATTGTAGGCTAGGTCATATCCATGAGGGAAGGATTCAAATGTTATTAAAAGATTGATAGTTAGATCCATTAGACTATAAGTCGTATGCAACTTGCGAACTTTGCCTTCATGGAAAGATGACCAACTCTCCTTTTAGTAGAACTGGAGAGAGCCACTGAGCTATTGGAACTTATATATAGTGATATATATAGTCTTATTTCGACCCAGGTTGCGGTTACCCATACTTTATTACATCCACTGATGATTTCTCTAGGTATGGATACATGTACCTGATAAAATATAAATCTTAGGCATTTGAGAAATTCAGGAAATATAAGAATGAAGTAGAGAACCAGATTAGAAAGATTATTAGGACCATTCGATCAGATCGAGGAGTAGAGTATAGAGTTCACCCATTTCCTTAGGGACTATGAGATTTTATCCCAATGGACACCTCCTTATACACCTCAGCTCAATCATGTATAAAAAATGAGGAATCACATACTATTAGATATGATGTAGTCCATGATAAGTTTTGTTGACATACTCATCTCATTTTGGATATATGCCCTAGAGATTGCAACTTACCTTCTGAATAGAGTTCTATCAAAGTCAGTTATGTCCACCATATAAGATATGGAAAGAAAAGAAGTCTGATCTAAGATGGGTAAGATTTGAGGTTATCCAGCCCAACTTAAAAGATACAACCCTAATAATTTTGAATTAAGGATAGAACAATACATATTCATAAGAGGCCCTAATGAGACTTTGGGGTATTATTTCTATCATCCTGAGGACCAGAAGGTCTTTATTGCCAAGAGAGCCGTGTTTTTTAAGAATGAACATATTCTTGATGGAAACAGTAAGAGTGAGATAGAGTTGAGTGAGGTTAGAGAACCTAGCTCAAGCATCATTCTAGAGTCTTGAGTCTATTTAGGTACCTAGCACACAAGTTCCAACTTTTCATAGGTTTAGCAGAGTATCTCACCCTCCTAAAAGATATGTGAGACATATCAGTGGAGAGGACTCTCAGGATGTTGATCATAAGACTTACGAGGAAGTTATTATGAGTATAGACTCTAGAAAATGGTAAGAAGTCATGAATTCTGAGATGAATTCTATGTACTCAAACAATGTTTAAAATCTTGTGGATGCACTTGAGGGTATCATACCCATCAACTACAAATGGATCTTCAAGAAGAAGATCGGAATAGATGTAAAGGTGGAGGCTTATAAGGTAAGGCTGGTTGCTAAAGGATATCATCAAAGGTAAGGAGTTAACTATGATGAAACCTTCTCACCTGTGGCCATGCTAAAGCCCATCATGATTCTTTAGCTATTGCAGCACATTATGATAATGAGATATGGTAGATAGATATGAAAACTGCATTCCATAATGGCAACCTTGAAGAAGAGGTGTATATGATACAACTAAAAGGATTTGTATATAGAGAGAGTCCAAATAAAATATGTAGGTTACTCACATCCATTTATGGAATGAAGCAAGCTTTCCAAAGTTAGAACATAAGATTTAATGAGACGATTAGATCTTATAACTTTGTTAAGAATGAAGATGAACGTTGTGTTTATAGAAAAGTAAGCGGAAGTGCTATCAGCTTTTTGGTGTTGTATGTGGATGACATCTTAATTATTGTGAATGATGTATGAATGCTCTTCATAGGGAAGGCTTTTCTATCTAGAAATTTCTCCATGAAGGACCTAGGGGAAGCATCAAATATTTTGGGGATCTGAATCTATAGAGAGAACTCCAAGAGGATGCTTGGCTTATCCAAGTTTAGGTACATAGACTCACTCTATTATCAAAAAGTTAGGCATAGAGAATTCCAAGAGAGCTCTCATACCGATGAGACATGGAATATCACTTTCTAGGAGTATGTCCCCGAACTCCTGAAAAAAGGGAATACATAGATATGATACCCTATGCCTTAGTAATAGGGTCTATCATATATGTTATGTTATGTACCAGACCTAATATGCTCTGAGCGTCACGAGCAAGTGTCCGACGGATCTAGGTTTGGAATACTAGAAGATAGTAAAGTGTATCCTTAAGTACTAGAGAAGGACTAAGAATCTTTTAGTAGTATATTGAGAAGTTAGCCTCTAGGTTGAGGGCTACACAAACTCAAGTTTCTGATCTGATATTAATGATAACAAGTCAAACTCAAGGTATGTTTTCACTCGAATGGAGGAGAAGTAAGTTGAAAAAGTTCTAAGCAAGACACTAATTTTAACTCAACTATAGAGGTGTAATACATTGCTATAATAGAGGCAGCACAGGAATGAGTGTGGATGAAGAAGTTCATCAGGGATTTGGGAATTATACTGAGCAACGTGGAACCGATTCCCATATACTGTAATAATAATGGGGCAATTGCTCAAGCAAAGGAATACATGTCTCATCAGAAGTCTAAGCATATTCTAAGAAGGTTCCACTTAAAGTAGAGAGATCATAGCCCAAAAATATATAGCAATAGAAAGAGTTTCATCTGAAGATAACATTGTAGATCCATTGATAAATCCACTGACTCAGACTAATTTGAGCATCATAGAGGTCTGATAAGGATCAGAAATATAGTTGATTGGCTTTAGGTTAAGTAGGAGATTGCTAGTTAAAGGTGCCTTGCAAGTTAATCATTTGAGTGATGGCACATATGACACATTGCATAATATTTTTTGCATATATAGTGAGAATCAAATTGTGATGAAATAAGGATAATGAGATTGATTCATCTTTAAACATATATCCTAAATAATCCTAATCATAGGTTGCTCAAGAGAAATATCGTGACAACTAAATAGATCGATGTACGATATATCCATCTATTTGATAAAGGTGGCTTGTCTCATAACTACTTGTGTGAAGACACTAAGAATATAATGCAGGTGCTCATTGGAGAATGAGTTCATTAATTGATCTGCTTATAGAATACTGGATGGTTAATGATACCTATCGTCAAACAGCGATTCCGTAGTCACAGTTGTGTGCTAGTCCTTAGACTTGATATGGTTATTGATGCCTTATTTGATTACTTCTTTCTTTAATATCATACTTATAAGTTTAAAAAGTTTCAGTTCTAGTATAACTGATTATCATAATTGATAGCTAATCTTACAAAGGCAATTGAGTGACAACAGGAGATCATCCACTCTTAATATCATGAGAGAAATATTTCATATATTATCACTTTGGTAAATCTTTGGCCGGGGTCATTCTGATTGAGAGAGAATGAGTTCTCTAAAAGAATCTGATTAGAGCGATACTTGGACAAATTTTATATGTGGCCTAATGGTATCATACATAATATATGAACTCTAGGATATTAAACAGATGAGGGACTATAGATACATAGTAACTAAGGATATACAGGTCCAATAGATAATATCCTCTGTACCATCTGAGGCTTATGGTGTAGTGGCTTAGTATATCCATAGTCGATGAGTCGAGTGAATTATTATGAGATAATAATTCATAGGATCAAAAGGAGTTCTGACAAGAAATGACTCACAGCGAGTTCGATATTGGGCTTAAAGGGTCACACACATATGGTGGATGCTTCAATAAATAAAGGATTTGATATGAGTTATCCAATTAGCTCCTATTCTCATTGGATGAGACCCACTATTGATGGGCTCCCTCCCAACATAAGACCCAGTTAGAGGCCAATTGAGATTATTGGATAGATATTCAATAATCTAATATTAGTGGATAATTGGATGGAGATCCAATACTCATCAACATAGGATCCCTATAGTTTTTAATGGCTCTCTATAAGTAGGAGGTAGGGGTAGTACATGGTTGATATGCTACATATTTGGCTATCCCTCCTATTCTCCTCCTCTCCCTCACCTTCTCAGCCCATCTCTGGTGTGAGAGAGCAGCAAAGAAGATAGAGGATCTTCTTCCATGTTTGTTGCAAGAAGCTATGTAAGAGTTACAAGATTTGTGATTGTGATTGGAGTATCACTGTAGCGATCTATCGTATGGATATCACTAAAGAGGAGGACGTTTGACCTTATTCATCCTTTCCATCCAGATCTAGAAATTCAAAGATATACAATCTCCCTAGGTAAACAATATCTCACTTGTTATAATTTTTTATTTTATGGTTTTTCTCAAACTAATTTTTACATGATAATTTAATCTACATGGGAAACTAATTTTATTTTGATCTTCTATTGCACCTATGATGCTCCTGCTTGGTTTTCCAGTGGTAGTATCAGAGCCAAAGTTTTTCATGCAAAAGATTAGTTTTAAACTGCATGTGATGAGATTGATATGCATAAAATATTTTCTGCATACCTTGCTATGATTTTTCATGGTTAATTAGATCTAGACAACATCTTTTCTTGCTGTAAAAAGATGCTATAGAGAGGTGTTTAGGGATCCTTGATATCAAAATTTTTGGCACAAAGAAGGGGGAAATGGGCAGCAACTATTGCTGTCATACCATGGCTAAAGGTTGTTTGTAGACTTAGGCGAGAGCGAGGTTGTTGCTCTCAACCTAAATGAAGGCTGCAAGGCCAAGAGCTGTAGCCTCTCGGCCATGGCAGTAACCTCCCATGTAGCCAAGAGTCTTGGTTGCATGGGCAACCCTAGCAGTTAGGGTTTCCTGACCGCTAGAGGTAACCCTATGGCTAGGGTTTCCTAGCCACAAGGGGTTGTTTGGGTAGCAAAGGTGTGCTAGCCACCCATGACAAATTACAACCATGGGGGTGGCTGCAAAAGAGTTCCTTAGGGGCTAGAGTTTCTTGGCCTCCTAAGGTTCCCTTGTGGCTAGGGACTCCTAGCCAAAGGGGTCTCCTTGTGGTTAGAATTTCCTAGCCGCACAATGAATCATGAACTATCACCTATCATATTAGGAACCCTATGGTACGGTATTCCAAAATTTTAAGAATAATTAATTAATATTTTAATTAATTATTTATTATCTAGTAATCTTATATGGTGATGTGTACATATGATGTAGATAGATAATCATGAGCCATGTGATGTGATGTAATGTGTGTACATGTGATTATTATTATTATTGGGGCCTGGGAGCCTTTGTTTTTTTTCATTTATTATTATGCCTGTATGCTTGTGATTATTTTACAATCATGGAGAAATGCGACAGGAGCGTGGAGATGATAGCGAGACTCATGATGTCATGATGTGAGATCACGATGCATGATGATGCGATAAGGATTCGACGGAACTAATTGTGAGAAGATAAATTATCACAAGGCAAGGAGATACACCGATGTACACATAGATCCTATTGTGAGCGATTAGGCCCATTGGCGTGGGGTGTGTGTGTGTGTGTGTGTGTGTGTGCGCGCTACAATATAAGTCACTCGAGATTCACTTATCTACATGATTGAGATCTTACCTACAATACATAATTGGTCAAGTTACTCGAGGTTGCACTAAGACACCAATTGGATCTCGATCCCCATTAATAGTCTGCTAGAGACTTCTATTTCATGTGCTGAGTGTGTCATGTGATTCGCTAGAAAAATAGTTGGAGTATATTAAGATAAATGTTCATATCTTAATTAGTTTTTCATAAAATCTATATGTTATTTATTTATGATATATCTTATTTATCATAAATATGTCGCTTGCAAACCTCTGTGTTATACTTGATGCTAACTGCTTCGCTAGTCCAAATTATATGGATTGACTCTGTAATTTGAGAATAGTTCTCATGATGAAGAAAATCATGGATGTGCTTAATACAATTATGACCATGCCAGAAGAAGGGGCAAGCAAGGATGAGATAGCTCGCTATGTCAAATATATAGATAATTTCACATTGGCAAAATATTACATATTGGCCTCCATAACTCCTGAGTTATAAAGACAATACAAGAGCATGGATGTCAATTCTATCCTTCTTTATCTCCACCAACTGTTTGAAGAAAAGAGAAGAACTCAAAGATATAAAATATCCAAGAGTTTCTTCCAAGCCAAGATGATAGAAGGGACATCGGTTCAGAACCATATCTTGAAGATAATATAGTGGATCAAGAAACTCATAGGTCTAGGAAAAGACTTAGAGGATAACCTATGTGTTGATCTTATACTTCAGTCCATACCAGATTCCTTTTCTCACTTTATCATAAATTTTAACATGAGCAAGTTTAAGGTGACTCTCCTTTAGTTCCTCAATATGTTGAGGGAAGTTACGAGTTTCATCAAAAAAGAGAAGTTAGTTCTCTATATTAGTGAGACCAAAAAGAAAAGGAGGACCAATAAAACCCTTAAGAAGGGTAAGGGTAAAGAAAGACTAGGTAAGACAAAGATTGTCAAGAAAGACCCAACAAAAAACAAAAGGTATTGCTTCCACTATGGCAAAGACGGGCACTAGAAGACGAACTATAAGGATTACATTGCCAACAAGGCGACAATAGAAGCTTAGAGAAGCTTCAAGTATATTTATGATCAGTCTTCACATATTAAATTTTCATGATAACATATAGGGATTGAATACTGAGAGTGCTTATCATATATGTAATACATTGCAGGTTCTAGCAAGACTTAAAAGACTGGCCATATGCAAAATGGATCTCAAGATGGGTAATGGAATAAGAGTTGTTGTAGTTGCCATTGGGAAGGTCACCCTACATCTGCTTGGTAGAGCTATCATTGTATCAAATGTGTGCTATTTTGTTCCCTCTATTATCAAAAAAATTATTTTATTTTCTTGTTTGATAATTGATGGATATAAATTAGTTTTTGAGAATAATAGTTGTTGAATAATTTTGGATAATGAGATCATCACTAGAGGGACCCTGATAAATGATTTATATGTGTTAGACACTTCTTTACACATCATGAATATAAATACGTCTAAGAGGAAATATGATAAAGTAAATAATTGATACATATTACATTGTAGGCTAAGACATATCTATGAGGGAATGATTCAAATGTTGCTAAAAGAAACATACTTAGATCCATTCGACTATGAGTTATATGCAACTTGTGAACCTTACTTTTATGAAAAGATGATCAACTCTCCTTTTAGTGGAACTGAAAAGAGAGCCACTGAGCTACTAGAACTCATATATAGTGATGTATATGATCCCATGTCAACTCAAGCTATAAGTGGTTATCTCATACTTTATTATATTCACTGACGAGTTCTCTATATATGGACACGTGTACTTGATAAAGTACAAGTTTGAGGCTTTTGAGAAATTCAGAGAATATAAGAATGAAGTAGAGAACTAGATTGGAAAGAGTATTAAGACTCTTTGATCAGATCGAGAAGAGTACTTAAGTATAAAGTTTACTCATCTCCTCAAGGACTATGGGATTTTCTCCCAATGGACACCTCCTTATACATCTCAACTCAATGGTGTATTAGAAAGGAGGAATCACAAGCTGTTAGACATGGTGCAGTCCATTATGATTTTCATTGATCTACCCATCTCATTCTGGGGATATGCCTAGAGATCGCAGCTTACCTTCCGAATAAAGTTCCATCAAAGTCGGTATTATCTACACCATATGAGATATGGAAAGAAAAGAAGCTCAATCTTAAGGTGGTTAAGATTGGGGGTTGTCCTACGCATGTTAGAAGATACAACTCCGACAAGTTAGAATTAAGGACATAAAGGTGTATCTTTGTGAGATACCCTAAGAAGACTTTGGAGTGTTAATTCTATAATCTTGCGGACCATAAGGTATTTATTGTCAAGAGAGTTGTGTTCCTTGAGAAAGAATATATCTTGGTAGAAATAGTGGGAGTGAGATAAAATTAAGCAAGGTTAGAGAACCTAGCTCAAGCACCATTCCAAAGTCCGAGTTTGTTCAAGTACTTAGCACATGAGTTCTAATTTTACGTAGGTCTAGTAGAGTATTTCACTCTCCTGAAAGATATGTGAGATATATCAGTAGAGAGGACACTCAGGATATTGATTCTAAGACCTATGAGGAGAGCTATAAGGCAAGGTTGGTGGCTGAAGGATATCATCAAAAGCAACGAGTTGATTATGACAAAACCTTCTCACCTGCAGCCATGCTTAAATCTATTAAAATTCTTTTGGCTATTGTAGCACACTATGACTATGAGATCTGACAGATGGATATGAAAATTGTATTCTTAAATGGCAACCTCGCGGAGAAGGTGTATATGATATAACTAGAGGAACTCATATCCAAAGAGAGTCAAAATAAAGTGTGCAGGTTGCTCAGATCCATTTATGAACTGAAGCAAGTTTTTTAAAGTTAGAATATAAGATTTGATAAGGCGTTCGGATCTTATGACTTCATTAAGAACTAATATGAGTCTTGCATGTACAGAAAGGTAAGTGAAAGCATTATCACCTTCGTGGTGTTGTATGTGAATGATATCCTAATCATTGTTAATGATATATAAATGCTTTTCATAGTAAAGTATTGGCTATTTAGAAACTTCTCTATAAAAGACTTAGGGAAAACATCATATATTTTGGGGATCCAGATCTATAAAGATAGATCTGAGAGGATGCTTGACTTGTCCTAGTCTAAGTACATAGACTCCACTATCAAAAGGTTTGGCATAAAGAATTCCAAGAGATGTCTCATACTGATGAGACATAGAATATCATTTTCTATGAGTATGTTCCCGAAGACTCTTAAAGAAAGGAAAGACATGGATAGGATACCCTATGCCTCAGCGATAGGGTCTATCATGTATGTTATGCTATGTATCAGGCTTGATATAGCATATGCTCTGAGTGTCACGAGCAAATATCAGGCAGATCCAGGTTTAGAACATTAGAAGATGGTAAAGTGTATCCTTAAGTACTTGAGAAGGACTAATGATCTTTTATTAGTATATAGAAGATAAGATGTAGCCTCTAGGTTGAAGGCTACACAGACTCGAGTTTTCAGTCCGACATTGATTATAGCAAGTCAAACTCATGATATATTTTCACCCTGAATGAAGGAGTATTATGTTAGAAGATTTTAAAGCAAGATACTACTGCTGAGTCGACAATAGAGATGGAATACATTGTTGCAGCAGAGGCAATAAAGGAAGGGGTGTGGATGAAGAAATTCATTAGGGATTTAGGAGTCGTACCAAGCAACATGGTGTTAATTCCTAAATATAGTGACACTAATGGGCAATAGCTTCAGCAAGGGAACCCATGTCTCATTAGAAGTTCTGAGGAGGTTTCACTTAATTAGAGATATCATAGCCCATAAGATATAGCAATGGAAAGACTTTCATCCAAAGATAACATTGTGGATCCACTAATAAAACCGTTAGCTCAAATTGTCTTTGAGTATTGCAGGGGTCTAATAGGGATCAGATACATAAGTAATTGGCTTTAAATTAAGTGAGAGATTGCTTGTTAAAGGTGCCCTTCAAACCAATCATATGAGTGATGGCACGTGTGACATACTGCACAATCTCTTTGCATCATTATTATTATTAACATATTCTCACATTATATTATTTATTAAATACATATATATATATATATTGTGATATCCTTGGTTCTATGCAATAAGAATCGGAGCATGATGAGATCATGATAATGAGACCGATTCACCTTTAAACACATATCCTAGATAATCCCGATCATAGATTGCTCAAGAAGGATATCAATAACCGACAGATCGATATACTATATATCCGTCCATATGATAGAGACGACTAGTCTCATAATCACTTGTGCAGAGACACTAAAGATACAATATAGGTGCTCATTGGAGAATGAGTTCACAGATTAATTGATAGAACCCTAGAATAAGCCCTATAGATTTTAATCTCTGATGGGGATTAACCCTTGGAATGTTATAGGGGTTCCTCCCTCCTATAACTTGGCACAAGGTTGAATAAAAGATTAATCTTACTTGGCAAAAAAGAGGAGGTAGCTACATCATTAAATAAGACTCAAACCCTAGTCCTAGGGGTGCTTGCCCAAATAAAATTATCTCTTTGCCCCTCCTCTAGTCGACCTGCCTTAGTAGGTGTAGGCAATGGCTAGGTTGGCTCTATACCAACCTAAGCAGATGACCGACCAGACCAGCAAAGGACACGATGGCCGCTAAGCCCTAAGGCCCCAATCTAAATCCTAGTCACACTTCTTTATAGGGTAGAAGTGGCTAGGTGCGATTTTATTATAATCTCATAGGATTTTTATTGACTATTTCTAGGGTGATTCGAACTCAACCTTGCTATAGTCCTATCAAGGCTGAGGGTCCATAAGCTATAGGAACCAGGTCTTTAGCTCCTCATAAGTCTCTCACGTTGCATCTTCGGATGGTAAGCTATTCCACTTCACAAGTACTTGAGTTGAAGGGTGTTGCTGATGCATCACAATCCTCTGATCAGGTATAGCCTCAGGTTGAGCTTGAATCTCTCATCATTTGTAGTGTTCGGTAGCTGAGTCTACGCCAACTCATATTCTCCTAATTTAGGCTTTAGCAAGAATATGTGAAAGATGGGATGGATCTTAGCGTCATCTGGAAGCTTTAATTTATATGTCACAGCCCCAATACGCTCCAAAGTCTAATATGATCCATAAAATCGTAGAGATAGCTTCATCAACGCTCTGATGTTGATTGATAACTGCTTGTATGATGGTAGGCGAAGGTAGACCCAATCTCTTACTGAAAATTCTTACTTGCTCTAGTGAGTGTTTACTTGTTACTTCATGTGGGCTTGAGCAACAGTTAGGTTGTTTTTCAATAGTTGTAGAAGCTTGTCCCTATCAATTAAGTTTTAGTTGACCTGATCTACTTTGGTCGTACCAATTACATATTTCAATATTACAAGGGGCAGTCGACCATATAATACCTCATAAGGGGTACATTTAGTTGATGAATGATAAGTTATGTTGTACCACTATTCGACCTAAGGAAGCTACCTTGTCCACTTTTTGGGTCGGTCACTGGTGAAGCACTATAAGTCTCGAGGTATCTATTCACCACATTTATTTGGTCATCCATCTATGGATGATAGATTGTGCTTATCTTCAATTAGATGCACTGTATTTAGAAGAGGTCAGTCCAAAATTTACTTATAAACACCCTGTCATGGTCACTCACTATCGACCTTAGCATTCTATGTAGTTTAACAATATTTTTCACAAAAAATTGAGCAATGCTGGCAGTGGTATAAGGATGTCTCATAGCACATAAATGAGCATATTTAGTTAGATGATCTACCACTACAAAATTATGCTTTTACCTTGAGATGATGGTAGCCCTTCGATGAAATCCATGGAGATGTCAGTCCATACTGAGTCCAGTATAGGTAGTGGTTGTAGTTTTCTCAGATTTGCCACTGTTTCACCTTTCTGCTGCTGGGATACATCACATTTGGATACATAATTATAAATCAATTTTTTCATACCCTTCCAAAAGAAGTTTTACTTCACCCTCTTGTATGTTCTCAGAAATCCAGAGTGCCCTACTAAAGGTGAAGAGTGCATTTCATGCAAAATAATATGGATTCAAGGGGAAGAAGGAACTATCATAATTCAGCTTTTCTAGCGCAGATCCTTCGAATCTCAAGTGTAGTGGCCCATAGAACTTGGTTCTTCTTCAACTTTTCTATGATGTCTCCGATCTTTGGATCACTCTTCCATTCTTCCCTAATGTCTTTAAGGAAGTTGGTGGAGGGAAAGGAGATGGCTGAAATTTTGGCTTGTCCCGGTAGTCATGATAGAGCATCTTTAAGCATCTTTAAGAAGTTTAGTTACCCATCATTGCTGCTCTGGCGAAGATATTTTCTACTCCAAAAAATACTTGAGGCTTCGGTGGTCGGTCTTAATCTGGAAGCATCGGGTGATCAAGTAGGGTCTCCACTTCATGACGGTGTGTATGATGACAATCATTTCTTTATCATACACAGACATTTTAAGATGGGAGGGAGACAAAGCCTTGCTGGTGTAGGCAAGAGGTCGGTCATCTTGCATTAGAATAGTCCTAATTCTAACTTCGGATATGTCATCCTTAATCACAAAGGTGCGATTGAAATCAGGCAGTGCTAGGACTGGCGTCGTTGTCGTGATTGCCTTAAATCGTTCAAAGGCTGCGAAGGCTTTATCCGATCACAAGAAGGAGTTTTTCTTCAGTAGGGATGTGAGTAGGGTATGGATCTTACCATAGTCTTTCACAAATTTTCAATAGTAGCCCGTGAGTCTAAGGAAGCCACACAACAATTTTATGTTCATAGGCCTCGGCCCATCCTTGCATTGCTTCGATCTTCGTCGGGTCTACTGTCACTCCATCCTTTAATATAATGTGCCCTAGATACTTAACTTTACATTATAAAAAGATGCACTTTGACTTTTTAACAGAAAGGGTGTTCTCTTGAAGAATCTTTAGAACAGTTCGTAAGTGCTAAAAATTCATATCAAGTGTAGGGCTATAAATGAAGATATCATTAAAAATACCAACACAAACTTGCGTAGAAACCTCCGAAAGATGTCATTCATCAAAATTTGAAAGTAAAAGGAGCATTCGTAAGTCCGAAGGGCGTTACCAAAAACTCGTAGTGGCCGTTATGTATGTGGAATGCAGTTTTTGGAACATCTTCAGTGCATACCCGAATCTGATAATAACTGAAATGGAGATCTAATTTAATGAAGACTCGGGCTCCCTTTAGTTTATCCAAGAGCTCATCTATGACTGGTATAAGATATTTATCTTTGATAGTGATAGCATTCAAAGCCCAGTAATCAATACACATCTGCCACGTACCATCCTTCTTGCGTACCAGCAACACCTGCGAGAAGGGTTACAGCTTGGTCGAATTACTTCAGAATCGAGTATCTCATTGATGATGTTTTCAATCTCATCCTTTTGCAAGTGAGGATAGTGATACAGTCTCAAATTTGCTGGATGTTTGCCTGATAAAATAGGTATGCGGTTGTCATGCAGCCGGTTAGGGGGAAGCCCACGTGGCTCCGTGAAAACATCCGTGAATTCATCCAGCAAGAGGGCAAGTTTAGGATCTTAATTTTACACTTTTCCTCCTTTGATGGCTGTTGGATATACATCAAAAATACACCATTTGTTTTGTGTAGCACATTCTTCATTCGCTGTATCGAAACGGTGGAAATATGGCTCCCGCACTTGCCTCACAATGTGACCTGTCTCTCTTTATAATAAAACTTCATGGTTAATTTAGAGAAATTTCAGGAGATGTTACCTAATGTTGTGAGTCATTCAATCCCAAGCACGACTTCATAATCATCAATGGGTAGAAGGAAGAAATAGGCTACCACTTCTTGGTCTTGTAGGAGCAATTTTACTCGTGCTCACCATTTGTCGCAATTGAGGATTCGACCATCAGTGACCTTTATGTTGAATTTGTTACAATCTTTGATTTGAAATACCATACATATAGTGACCTTGCTATTGAGGAAGTTATTTATGCTACCTGTATCGATGAGAACGGTGATGGGTTGCTATTTAAGAAGTCTTCTAACTTTTATCGTCTGCCGGTTCGAGTAGCCAACTAGCACGTGCACTACATATTCGACGGGTTGGGGCTCTTCCTCCGTGACTTCATCTTTGGGTTCGAGGCTTTCTTCAAATGGTTCATTATCCTCATCCTCTACTATTTTAATCACGAGGAGCCGACCCTTTTTGCAGTGAAGTTCTCGGCTCTATGGTTCATCATAATGCTAACATAACCCCTTGGCCGATCGTTCATGAAGCTCGTCTCTTGTTAATTTTTTTGGTGTAGGGGCTCAGATGGCAGTAAAGGGGGCTGAATGCTTTGGTATGACTAGTCAAGGAGTGAGTCTTGTCCTTTGTACTTTGTGGCTCAATCGTTCTTCCTAGATTCTTGCGAAGGAAATTACCGCCATAAGAGTGTACAGTTGCCACGCCTTTACTTCTCCTTGAATCTCTGGTTTTAGGCCCTCGATAAAAGTCCCTAAAAGTTACTTTTCAAACCAATCCACAATTTGGTTAGATAAATATTCAAACCTTGTTTGGTAGTTGTGTATTGTAGAGGTTTGCCGAATCTTCACCAATTGTCTGTCGATGTTGTCAAAATTCGTTGGTCCGAAGTAATTTAGTAGTCCTTCCTTGAATAGCTGCCAAGAGAGACCTCCATAGGTATGCTCATACCAATTAAACCACTGAATAGCAACTCCCTCGAGATGGATGGCAGCAATCTCCATCCTTGTAGCATCAGCGGTTTGGTAGAACCAAAAATAGCATTCCGCGCGTGCGATCCATCTTATCGGGTCTCTTTCTTCTCATCTAGGGAAGCCAACCTTTATATGTGAAGTATTTGGATCAGAGATGATATGGCCATGCTCTTGAGGATCATCTCGCCGATCTGAAGTTTCTTCTTGTTGCGATTTCTTCAGGCTAGTCGGCCCATGCTGAATTCGATGAAAAGGGATCGCATCTTCTCCTCCATGCGGCTTTCAAATGCTTCAAACTTGGCATTGATGGCCTCCTTTAATACCGTGGTGTAGGCCTCTAGATCTATAATATTAAGATCCTTTTTCTATTATCAGGTTAGTGGCATGAGAATTTTTGGAGAAGAGGTGACCGGTTGGATGGGTGGATCGGGTAGATGGAAGTAGGCTACGGTTTAGGACTGATTTGGGTGATTGTTTGGTATCAGTTTAGGGTGTGGTTTGAAAGGATTTTTAGTGAGGATATTAGGATTTGTAGATGAGAGAAATAGAGTTTGAAAATTTGTAAAAGACAACACTCAAATTAAATGGAATTTGATAAAGAAAGATGCTACGATGTGCTATCCTACCGAACCGATTTTATGTCAAAGAAATGATGAATTCATGACATAAATTCTAAAGGAAAATTTGAGAAAAATATGTAGAAACCCTTAGTTAAGATGTGGTCAATGTCAATAAAAAGTTTGATAAAATTTTGGAAGAGTAACGGTAGGAAAATAGGGTAAAAGGCGGAAGGCAGATACTTCATTGTAAAATCTCAACACTACGTGATGACAAATTAAGGCACAATAAAACTAGTTCTAGAAGAAATTTTTTCGAGAGACAATCTTAGATGGAAGCTAAGATAATCTATAAAATTGTGTAAAAATTTTAGCCAAAAAGGAGAATAAACAAACCAGTTTTAAGAGGTAAATAAGCGGCTATTTTGCTTTCGCAACAACGATAACGTTTACGATGATCGAAATTTGCAGTGGATAAAATATGAAAAATCTCTTTGATGTATAAGGTAAAGGATTTTGCAGTATTGAAGAGGATTAGGTGATGAAAATATACTATATCTCTAGATCAAACATAGGGGAGCAACAAACTGATTTGATCTACAAATAGGGTCGAAGGTGGAGGCACGTGTCACAGCAATTGTGGGAATTGCTTGGGAAGGTGAGGGTGGCTTAGATGGCTACAGGGGCAGTAGGAACGCTGCTTTGATACCATATGATGGAACCCCAGAAGAAGCCCTATAGATTTTGATCTCTGAGATAGATCAACCCTTGGAACACTATAGAGGTTCCTCCCTCCTAGAACTCGACACAAGGTTGAATAAAAGATTAATCTTATTTGGTAAAAGAGAGGGGGCGGCTACATCATTAAATAGGACTCAAACCCTAGCCCTAGGGGGTGCTTGCCCAAGTATAATTACCCCTTTGCCCTTCCTCTAGTCGACCTACCTTAGTAGGTGTAGGTAGCGGCTATGTTGGCTATATAACCAACCTAAGCAGGTGGAAATCCTAGCCGACTAGCCCAGTAAAAGGGGCAGTGACCACTAAGTCCTAAGGCCCTAATCTAAACTCTAGCACACTTCTTTATATGATAGAAGTGGCTATATGAGGTTTTATTATAATACCAAATGATTTTTATTGACTACTTTGAGGGTGATTAAGACTCACCTATAGTGGAGTCCTATTATTGATCTGCTTATGAAATATTTTATGATTAATGATACCTATCATTAGACATCAATTGTATAGTCTCAGTTGTATATTTGGTCCTTAGACTTGAGACACCAAAGATGTCATATTTGAGTATTCCTTTCTTTGATGTCGAACTTATAGATTTGAAAAATTCTAAATCTGGTACAATGAGTTATCGAGACTAGTAGACAACCTTGCAAAAGCTATTGAGTATCAATAGAGGATCATCTACTTTTGGTATTATGAGAGGGATATCACGTACACTCTCGATTAAGTAAATCCCTATTCAGGTTAGTTAGATTAAGAGAGAAGGAGTTCTCCGAGAGAATTCGATTAGAGTGAGACTTAGATGGATTTTATCTATGGCCTGATAGTATCATGCCCGGTATATGATCTTTAGGATGTTATATGGATGAGAGACTATAGATATATGGTAACTGAGGACAAATAAGTCCAATAGATAAGATCACTTGTACCGTCTGGGGACTATGCCACAGTGGCCTAATACATCCATAGTCAATAAGTCGAATGAATTATTATGAGAAAATAATTTACTAAGTTAGAAGGAATTCTGATAAGGAGGACTCACGACCAGCTCGGTATTGGGTCTAGAGAGTCACACACATATGGTGGATACTTCAACAGATAAAAGATTGAATAAAGATCTAATTAGCCTCTATTCTTATTAGATGAGACCCGACATTGATGAGCTCCCTGTATGAGGCCTAATTAGAGGCCGAATGATATTATTGGATATAGATTCAATAATCCAAGGTTAGTTAGTAAGTGGATAGAGATCCAATACCCACTAAAACATGATCCCTAGGATTTTTGGTGGTTCTCTATAAATATGAGGCAGGGGCAACTCTTATGTGATAGGCTATGCCTTTGGCCACCCTCTCCTATTCTCCTCTCTCCCTCTGCACAAGAGTTGTGAGATTTGTGGTTGCGATCGGATGAGTATCATTACAGCGATCCATCATGTGGATACTACTAAAGAGGACACTTGACCTCCTTCATCCTCTCCATTCAGATCTGAAAAATAGGGATATATGATCTCCTTAGGTAAATAATCTCTTACACAATGTAGTTTTTTGATTTTACGGCTTTCTACATAATAATCTTTGCACAATAATTTTAAGTTACATGGAAAATCGATTTTGTTTTGATCTTCCACTACGCATGTGATGCTCCTGTTAAGATTTTCCAGTACACCCCACCTTCTAATCAGGGCCACAAGAACTCCATCGCTGCTATCGTCGATGAAAGAGCACCGCCCTATTGACCACTCCTTCTCCATCAGCTCCATCTTATCGCAGCAATCGTTCTTCCCCTTGAAGATGCTACATCATCCTCTCTATGGAAAAAAGCACCTGACTACTCTTGCAACAACCTCTTCACCACTTCAATTGTGGTTGTTGGAGCGAAGAGATGTTGTATAGCACTTGGGCTGCGTTCTTCATAGAAGGCTACCATTAAGGTGCCACAGCAAAACCTACTCCTTGCCTTCCACCCCCCTTCTAATCGCTGTGTTGACCATTCTTAGAAGCTTGTTCCTCTCCTCCACTGCAAGCCCTACGTTCCAGTGACAAAGCTTTACATCCGATAACATTTGGTCGGTAAACAGCTTCAGCAACACCATCCCGATCACCTGGACGAGGCAGCTTCCACTGCTAGTCCTGGTTGCCTGGATGAGGCAGCCCACACTCTTCTTTTTGCATCCTTCGAGGCCTCACAACCATCTTCTCCCGTTGTTCGTCCTTCCGTTCTTCCCGATTACCTAGAGCACAGAGTTGGCTACCTCACTTTGTGGCATAGGACAGTAGTGTGGAGGACGATCCTCCACTGACTGCTGCCTCTACATGAGTGCCCATCTTCAGCACTAACATCAATATCTCCTCTTCTTCTGCTATCAACCTCATCTAAAGTAGGAATTGTAGGATTTATTTAACCTCCTCTACCAACAATACCTCTTCCTTCTCTTCCCCATCACAGCAATCTACATCTACTTCCCCATCGCAAATGATCGCTGGGCTCCATTGGCACCTACACCTTTGATAACTCTACACGAAGCGACTCCCTGCTGATCTGATGTAGACTCTCTACTTGATTCCTCAAATTGGTACATATAAGAATGTATTCATTGTCTAACTCGCTCTAGTTCTTATCTTTACAGAAAACCTTAGCACCTCCAATAGCAATAATTATGTATCTTGGTGTGTATAATTTTCTAATCTTCTATTTGATCATGATTTACCAGGCTATATTGATGATTTTCTTAGTTGTCCGCCTGTAATAATCAACATTCCAAGTGAACCTGGCCCAATACCAAATCTAGTCCATAAACTTTAGTTACACTAAGATCATCTCATTCTCCAAGCAATTTAAGCTTAAGTTGCTGAATCCATCACTCACTCATATCTTCATGTGTTATTGCTGCATAAGCATGGTGTAAGTTGTAAACCACCTTAAGAAATCGCTTGCATACTCGCATGCTCGGTCTTCTCACTAGTCTAATGAAAATAAAATAAGAGAGAATTACTATTGTTGATTATCTATAAAATATAAAAGTTATCATTGATAGCCTAGTTTTGATAGGTCATTCCCTTAGTGACGAGGAAGTCATCGTTCACACCTCAATGGCCTGAGAAACAAGTTCAAGGAACTAGCAGTAGCAATTCGGGCACGTGACTCTACAATGTCATTCGAAGAATTATATGACAAGTTGACTAACTACAAGACATATTTGAAATGTCAAGACAGGTTGCTAGGGACCAATCATCACAACTCAAGTCATTAAAAAATACAAGAGAAAAAATAATTAATATAATAAGAATGACTATAAAGGTTTAACCAATATGCCTCTTAAACTTATGGGCACCAACTAAACTGCCTCTCATCCAAATCCTCAATATTTCAATCACAACTTTGACAACTATTAAGGTGGTCACTTCAATAACCATCGGCTATGGGGTTCTGGCTACATAAATCAACAAAGAGTCATCTTAACTATGTGATAAAGTTGGATACTCTATAAAAGTATGTCGGTCTCAACTCAGACTTCCTACTCTATCAAATTGGTCTCATGTAAATCTCATGATTACTCTGCCTACTAATTAACATAATTAAATCATAGAATTTGGCACCTCTCATAATATCATTTATGATGTAACTAACTTGTACATCCATAACACTAAGCATTTAAAGAACTTGGGTGTGTTGGAATTAAACTTGTTCAAGTATCATAAAGAGGTTCATTTTATCAAAAGAGGTTCATTGCATCAAGAGAGAGATTTATTACATCAAGAAGAAAAAATGGATTAAAAGACTATAGAAAGATAAGTCAAATTGGTTATTGGTTATTGAAAGGGTTTCTTGAAAGAGAATGATTCATCTTGAATACAATTAATATAATGTATCTTTGAGGACTATATAAACCCCATATGTTGGGTCATGAGAGAAAGGAGAGTTTCTGAAATTTGTAAAGAGTTTTTTCTTGAGAGAAATATAGAAGATTGAACCTTGTCCTACTCTTCCTCTGTTTCATATCTCTATTCCCTCTTCCTATCAACATCAACATCTGGTATCAGAGCATAGGTTAAGCTATGACCTCTTCCTCAAGTGTCATCCAACTTCAGATCCCCAGATTAACAAAAGAAAATTATGACATATGGTGCATCCAAATGAAGGTTCTTCTAGGCTCCCAAGATGTATGGGAGTTTGTAGAAGATGGATTCGCTGAACCAACTCCAGCAGAAGAAGGAGCAATGAATGCAGAAGGAAGAAAGCAACTCAAAGAAAGAAGGAAGAAGGAGAAAAAGGCTTTGTTCACAATCTACCAAGGGCTTGATGATACAATGTTTGAGATCATCGCTCCAGCAAATACTTCAAAGGAGGCTTGGGAAATACTTCAAAAAGCATTCGGTGGTGTTGATAAGGTAAAGAAACTTCGTCTACAAGTTTTACGAGCCGAGTTTGAAAAACTACAACAAGGTACGAAACTATTTCGATTACTTCTCAAAATCATTTCTATTGTTCATCAAATGAGACGAAATGGTGAACAAGTAAATGATCGAGAGTAATAGAAAAATATTGAGATCTCTAGACCCAAAATTTGATTTTATTTTGCGATTGAAGAATCTAAAGATTTGGAAAAATATCTTTAGAAGAACTTATGGGTTCCTTCAAGTTCATGAACAAAGAATTACAAAAGAGGAGAAGACAAAACTATGGAGCAAGCACTACAAGCTAAGTTTGCTCTTGAAAATAAAGGAGAATCAAATTCTCAAAGAGGAAGAGGACGAGGACAAAGAAGAAGAGGAGGCGTAAATCGGACCAATCAAGAATCTCCATATAATGAAGAGGCTAGAGAAAATTCTAGCCAAAGAGGTGAGGTTATGGTCGAGGACGGGCGTGGACGCGTAAACTCTAAAATGTCTGAAATACAGTGTTATGTTTGCAAAAGGTATGGACATTACTCTTATGAATGTTATTATAATCCTAATATTCAAAGTGATGAGGCAAATTTTGTTGAGGAAGAAAAGAAGGAAAATCAAGTTTTGCTAATGAGTTATGAAAATTTGAAAAATGATCAATCTATGACATGGTATCTAGATACAGGAGCCTCAAATCACATGTGTGGCATCAAAGAGCTATTTTCAGAAATGGATACAAGTTATACCGGGAACATTACATTTGGTGATTTGACTCAAAGACCAGTAAAAGGCAAAGGTAAAATTCTTCTTGAACTTAATAATGGCAAGGAATTATGTATTTCAGATATTTATTATGTTCCTGATATGAAAAATAATATTTTAAGCATGGGACAATTACTTGAAAAAGGTTATGAAGTTGAGATGAAAGATATGGCTCTCTCAATTCGTGATAAGAATAAAACATTAATATCACATGTGAAAATGGCAAGGAATAGAATGTTTCCTCTACATTTCAGTATTTTTGATCAATCAAATTGTTTTAAAGCTGATATTGAGGATATTTCTACACTTTGGCATCTTAGATATGCTCACTTAAATTTTGAGGCTTTGAAACTTCTAGAGAAGTATAATATGGTGACAGGAATGCCAAAAATTGATCACCTAGCAAAATTATGTGAAGTATGTATCATGGGTAAACAAGAAAGAAAACCTTTCAAAGTGAGAAGAACAAAAAGAGCATGGCATTGACTCGATCTGGTGCACTCGGATGTTTGTGGCCCTATCAATCCAGTATCACTTGGAGGAAGCAGGTATTTTCTTACATTTACCGATGATCATAGTGGCAAAACTTGGGTTTACATGTTAAAAGAAAAGAAAGAAGTTTTAAGCAAATTCAAAGAATTTAAGGATTTGGTTGAAAGACAAAGTTGTTGTAAGATTAAATGTTTAAGAACAGATAGAGGTGGTGAATATATATCAAATGAATTTGAAAGTTTTTGTAGAAATAATGGAATTCTACATCAATTCACCATGCCATACACACCTCAACAAAATGGTGTCTCGGAAAGAAAAAACAGGACTATCCTTAATATGGTCCGATGCATGTTAAAGGAAAGAAAAATTTCGAAAGAATTTTGGGGTGATGCTGTTGCTTGTGCACTTTATTTGCTTAACAGGTTTCCGACAAAACGAATTGGTAATATTACACCAGAAGAAGCATGGAGCTTACAAAAACCAAGAGTTGATCATTTGAGGATTTTTGGAAGTGTTGCATTTGCCAAGATACCAGAAGAAAAGAGAACAAAATTGGAGGATAAAAGCCAAAAATGCATTTTGCTAGGTTACCCAGAGAATTCCAGTGGTTACAAACTCTACAATCCTATCACAAATAAAGTTATGATGTCAAGAGATGTTGAGTTTGATGAACAACAGATTTGGAACTGGAAAAGTGATGAGCAGCATAAGAAAGCTGTAGCTTCAGAAGAAGATGATATAATACAAGCAAACACTTAAGTGACTTTGCCAGAATCATCACCTAGATCAGCTAGGTCACATGATTCAAGAAGTCCAAATATACGAAGGACAAGACTGATTCAGGACCTATATGATGTGACTCGAAGGATTGATACTAACAATGATGAACTTTCTTTATTTTATCTTTTTGCAGGATATGATCCATTAATCTTCGAAGAAGCTTATAGAGATGAAAAATGGTGACAAGCTATGAATGAAGAGATTCATGCCATTAACAAAAATAATACATGGGAGCTTACTACACTTCCAGAAGACCACCAAGCTATCGGTGTTAAGTGGATCTTCAAAACAAAAGGAAATGCAAAAGGAGAGGTGGAGAAATACAAGGCTAGATTAGTTGCAAAGGGATATAAACAACAATATGGAATTGACTATGAAGAAGTATTTGCGCCAGTTGCTCGATTGGAAACGGTAAGATTACTTATCTCTCTAGCAGCTCAAATGAAATGGAAGATTTTACAAATGGATATGAAATCAGCATTTCTTAATGGAGTTCTTGAAGAAGAGGTATATATTCAACAACCCCCTGGTTTTATTATTCAAGAACAAGAAGACAAAGTATACAAGTTAAAGAGAGCTCTTTATGGGCTTAAACAAGCCCCACGAGCATGAAATTCTCGAATAGATACTTATTTTATTCAAAATGGTTTTTCTAAATATCCACATGAACATGCTCTCTATACAAAATCTAACTCTAATGGAGATATCTTATTTGTATGCTTGTACGTAGATGATTTAATATTTACAGGCAATAGTAGCTCCATGATTAAAGATTTTAAGCACTCTATGAAAAAGGAGTTTGAGATGACCGACTTGGGCTTAATGACTTATGTCCTTGGTATCGAAGTTATACAAGATAATGGAGGAATTTTTATCTCACAAGAAAATTATGCAAAGGAGGTTTTAAAGAAGTTTTCAATGGAAGATTGTCATCCTACAGATACACCTATTGAATATGGCACCAAGTTGACCAAGGAAGGTGAAGGTAAATACATTAATCCAACTTATTATAAAAGTCTAGTTGGATGTTTAAGGTATTTGACATGCACTCGACCTGATATACTCTTTGGAGTTGGTTTAATAAGTAGATTTATGGAAGTTCCAAAGACATCTCATTTAAATGTCGCTAAAAGAATTTTACGATATATTAAAGGAACAATTGAGTATGGAATGTTCTATTCTTCATCTAAAAAGTTGCAGCTCATTGGATATAGTGACAGTGATTGGGCCGGAAGCTACGATGATCGGAAGAGTACAACTGGATTTGTATTTTATTTTGGTGAAGCTACATTCACTTGGTCTTCAAAAAAGCAACGAATCGTTGCTCTATCAAGTTGTGAAGCAGAATATATAGCAGCTTCTTCTAGTGTTTGTCACGCAATCTGGCTAAGAAGATTACTCCAAGAACTTCATATGCCATAGGAGAAGTCAACCAAGATTTATGTTGATAACAAATCAGCTATTGTCTTAGCCAAGAATCCGTCTATCATGAAAGATCGAAGCATATCGATACAAGATTTTATTTTATAAGAGATCATATCAAAAATAAAGAAGTGGAGCTACATCATGTCAAGACAAGTGAACAAGTGGCTGATATACTTACAAAACCTCTCAAATTTGAAATATTTCAACAACTTCGAAAGAAACTTGGCATGCTAGATAGAACAAGTTTAAGGGGGGAAAATGTTGGAATTAAACTTGTTCAAGTATCATAAAGAGGTTCATTTCATCAAAAGAGGTTCAGTACATCAAGAGAGAGATTTATTACATCAAGAAGAAAAAATAGATTAAAAGACTATAGAAGGATAAGTCAAATTGGTTATTGGTTATTGAAAGGGTTTCTTGAAAGAGAATGATTCATCTTGAATACAATTAATATAATGTATCTTTGGGGACTATATAAACCTCATATGTTGGGTCATGAGAGAAAGGAGAGTTTCTGAAATTTGTAAAGAGTTTTTTCTTGAGAGAAATATAGAAGATTGAACCTTGTCCTACTCTTCCTCTGTTTCATATCTTTATTCCCTCACAGGGTGTTCGTTCATGTTTCAATTTCACTTGGTAATATTCAGTGTAGAATACCCATTGCTGTGCTTGTTGGTGATGCCAGGATGATCGAGGACAACTTTCATAGACCACTTATTTCCCTTACATTGACATCTTTCATCAGATCAGAAACATTCTGCAACAAGAATATCCTCGAAAAATGTTCTTAATGTTGCTCATGCATTGAATCTGATTGGACGAGTTCTATGTGGTGCCATTCTTCTCCCATGCCCGACTTTCGATCTGCTAATTCATGGAGAAGTGGAATACTTGATTTATTTCTTGCTCTTTTTTATGTATATACAGAAACATGGGATGTTAGAATACTGTATTCTTTAAGGAGATAAGAGACACAACCATGACTAGTACACTAAGCAAGGAATTTATTAGGGCCATTCTTTCCTTCTCTTCGAGGGAACAGCTGGATGCAAGCGTATCTATCATGGGCAGAAGAATCTTCTCCAACTTCTGCCAAAGTGAGAAAGAATAAAGGATTTGTTAGCTATCTCATGATACTGATGAATATTAGTTTGACTTGATGATGCAGAAAGAGTGTCATTTACCTGCTGCATTCGGATCAGTGAGTCAACATAATTTTGTGCATTCCTGCAGTAGATGTGTAACATGAATTTAGCAATCATGATGAACAAGCTATACTAAATTCATCTACCATCAAGATATATCACCTTAGCAATACAGTCCCCTTGTATGCTTGAGTTGTGTTGATGCTGCAGCCAAAGGCCATGGGTAACTGGTCCTTCGTCAAACCTGCAAGACGAGGTTTCGCTTGCACGTCAAATTTCTCGGAAATATGTAAGGATGCTGCAGTCTTATCACTGCAAGCAGGATCTTCTCACAAATTATAGGCCAACATACTCGCCGTCCATGTGATGTCGTTATCAACCCCTTGATGCTCTGTCGGTTTGATTACCAACATCCCGCCGTTCCTCAGCATGAAACAGCACAACATTTGCAGGACTTCCTGCATGTTGAAAATAGGAAGAAATAATGAAAATGCCCAATTGATTCATTGATTCATCGTTTATTTATAAATAATGAAAAGGAGTATTTCCCTCAACTAACATACGAGATTTCCTCATTCAGTTGGGGAAATCATATCTAAATCCTAACTAAATCATATCTTTTATCATGCCCCCGCAAGATCGAGCTCCTGTAGGACGCCGATCTTGAACTAAGGATGTCAATCTTGAATCAATGTCAATGAAACTGAAGGAAGGAAGCTACTGTGTTGTCAACCGCGGTAAAGACCTGACGATGATTGACGTTGACGGTAGTTGACTTTGACGGTGATGTCAGTGGCAAAGAGCAAGGGTTGTAGCAAAGGACGGCGAACGTAACTGCGTGGCAGTAGTAGTGGCAGCGAGAGAAGCGCTACGATCGTAGATTTACTATCATTTGACAGTGAGAAAGAACTTGTTGTGCCCTCTCAGAGCACCGAGACGATACGACCCGCATGGTACTCTCGAAAGAGGAGAGCAATAGAGGTGCAGGAGGGATGGCGCCGAGCAAGTGTAGAAGCCATCTCTCTGCAGATGAGGTAGGCAAGGTGTCGTTGCTTGTTGGAGCTTATGCGATAGTAGTGGTGCACAAGGAAGATGACCTCGTGCAGAAGAATGCCTCGATTGAGAAAGCCAACAAGGTCCAACGGAGGAAGAGAAAGCCGATGCACTAGAAATCTCCAGCTTCGACATCGACGAGAGACTGCCGTTTGACAGTAAGAAGAGATAGATCTGCACCGATGAGGAGAAAGTTACCTTCGGAGCAAAGGAAGCAAAGGATGTCCGAGAGGATGGCGGTGGATGACCCCTGAGTATCTGTGGTTTCACAGCGGAGTTGTCCACGAATAAATGATAATAGAAGCTGTCGTTTGACAGTGAATAAAAAATGAAAATAGGAAGAAGTAATGAAAATGCCCAATTGATTCATTGATTCATCGTTTATTTATACATAATGAAAAGGAGGATTTTCCTCAACTAACGATTTCCTGAAATCATATCTAAATCCTAACTAAATCATATCTTTTATCACTGCAACCATAGAAACGTATAAGAGAATCTGTGCTAGCGATCGTTCGGTTAAGTAAGCTTTACCATTGGCAAAGAATGAATTGGGAAATAGAATAATATCCCCATTCCTCGCTGATGGCTCCCATGAATTCGTTAATGCTTTTGTTCCTCACAGCTGAACGCAATCTTGCGCCGACCGATCTATTGGGTTTGCTAACATCTACCCCTGCTGCGTCCGACGAGGTCGTCGTTGAACTTGCGTGTGGTGGTAGACACCGGTTAGGCATCCTGTTGGAGGTGTTATTCCTCGGTAAAGAGGGAGAGAATGTTTTAACATGTACAGGAGCATGGCATAAATATTGGGCCGTGCTTAAGGTTGGATGGACATGCATGGTTTCTGAAAGAAGAGCTGAAATGGCTTCAGATGATCTGTGAGAAATGGGAAGAAGGTACTTAAGGTGTTGGGAGAATAGAACTCATTGTGAGATTATGAAGACAAGGATAATATTATACGAAAGCAATTCTCCTGGCAGCGTTGGCAAGCTATGGATCAGAATCCTTTTGACTCTTGGAGATCATCAAGACCTTTTGTTCTGTAGAAGAGATCAGAATCCTCGTCTGACGATGGGTGGTGCATGGCACAATTTGATTGTGCTGACCTATATATGCGGCAGGTTGGGCTGTTGGGTGGGCCCGACTCCACCGCCCAAGTGAGGTGTCTCCACGTCAGATCGGCGTCGGAGTCTTGGATTGTAATGGCGGCGGGACCCGACCTCCACCTACGCGCTATCAGGTGAGGCCTCTGAAGAGCTTCCTGGTGACAGTTTGGTGCGAGTCCATCAATGGTGTCGGCTCGGAGCGAGGAGGAGAAGGATACGAGAAGGGAATCTGCATCAGCAACCAAGAAGCAGAAGAGTAGCAATACTTGTCATTCATAATATTGGACATCATGTCAGTAATGACCACAGAAGTCTCAGGAACGAAGAATAGCAATAATTGTGGCCCACTATTCCCTCAAAGAAATAAAATTTGAGGAGAACTTAATGATGGTCTTTTCCTGCAGCATAAATCTTAGGACAGTGATTTTTGAACAAGATACTTTATATACAGTATATTTCCTGTTTGAGCATGCATGGCATGTATCTACACGCAAACATTGCAGTGATCAAGTGGAAACTCGATTGGAAACTAAATTGGCAGCTGAACCGAGGAGGGTCCCCTTTTCACGTGCATGACCACAGAATTGCGCAGCAATTGCCAAGTCCAATGCGTTCACAACTCACCAAAGATTGCATGTTATGGGCAATGGAGTGGTGAATGCACTGTTCAATTGGATACCTCCCTTTTGGCCTTTCCCCACCGTCCTTCCCATATCATACAAAACATCATCCTTCTCAACATGACCAGCTTTTTGCATCACTTGGGTAACCGTCCTTCCCACCATTGTTCTTCTCTCCCCTCTTCTCTTCCCATTAAGCCCCTGAGATGCTCTATATGAACAACACCCTCCTTCATCGTTGCTCCACACAACTTTCTCTGGTTTCTTTGGCCTATTTTTGGACCAAGGCTCTTCATCAATCCTCGTTCTTCTCCATGGCCACGGCTGAGGTAGAACCATTATTCTTCTTTTGCTTGTGTATACTATGCGAGAAGCGTGTTCTAATGGTTTAATTTGATGCAATGCTGGTGCCTCATAGGTTCAAGCGGCGACCAATGCGTTGCCAGAGGAGCCCGTAGAGACCCAACCAACTGAGAAAAAAGAAGCAGCAGCAGCAAATGAAGAAGTGGTCGAGGTGGAAACAACAAAGGTGGAGGCCGCAGCTGATGCTGTGACCGAGAAGGTTGATAATCCTGTAGTGGAGGTTGATGAGCCGGAGACAGAACCAGTGTCTGAGATAGCGGCAGAAGAGATGGCTCAAGAGGCGATGCCGGAGCTACCAAAAACCGATGTCCCGTCTGAGACAGACATCACCGGTGATGCACCGGTGGCTCCTGGAGAAGAAGACACAAAAGAAGTGGCAGTGGAGGCTGAGCCGAAGGCTGAGGAGAAGGAAGAAGAGTTGGCTCAGGAGGAGAGACCTGAGCCGCTACCCGCTGATGTGCGATTGGAGACTGTCGTCACCGGTGAGGCACCGGAGGCTCCTGCAGTGGAGTTAAAGGAGGAGGTCAATGTGAGGGAGGTGGAAGACGAAGCAGCAGCTGCATGAAAGGAGTGAGGAGCTAACCAGTACATTGCATGTGGTTTGCATGGCTATGCGCCTGAGATATGGATTGCCTGTTGGATCATTAGAAGGAAGAACAATAAAATCGGTCACTTGTCTGCAACCTCAAAAAACAAAAAAAAGCTTGTCCTCCTGAATTGGTTTCAAAGCTAATAACTCTTATTTGATGGGGGATATAGTTAAAGAATTCTAAACTCTGCAAAAGATTGAAAAGAAATAATAATAATAACAACAAATGCAAATTGATTGCACTAGATAATAATATAATTGATAGTGACAAGACCAAATGAGTGCAACGTGGTCAACTCTAACTAGGATTATGTTAGACAAGGAAATATGATCTGGATCAAAACTGAAAATTAATCATTGTTATACAGTTTTCTACTTCTTTCGTGGATAAATTACTGCCTAAATCAGTGGTCTTTGAAGGCTTTCATTTCAGTCTGAGCAGAATATTCTGAAGGCTTTCATCGTGCATCCGAGTTGCGTTTACAGTGAGTGCTCAACATGTTATTGATGAAGTGTTTATAATGAGGGATTGTCATCTCCACTGCAACGACAAAAGAGCTCGTTTTGGTCGGAAGAACAAAATTGGGCTTGCAGTGATCCAACTAAGGTTCTTAGGGATGGCATCTATGGAGGTGATTTCTGGATAGCCAATGAGTTGTCTGCAAAAGCCCACATTGCTTGATCGTTTATACTCGAGGAATAATTAAACAACCAACAGCTCATAAGTGCCACGTCACAATTTGCAAAAACCAATAATGAATCGAGTCTTTTAATTGAATCGAATATATTAATTTTTTATAGATGACCTAAAACATAACATAATTAGTATACAAAAAATAGTCAAAATACAAATCAACATAAAAATATTAAAATAGTAATAACTATTTCGTTTCTTAAGAATAATAATATTTATACTATTAATATTAATCATTTTCATGATATAATTTATTTTTTGGCTTTACATGATGATGCATAATTTTATTTTGGAAGAAGTTTATGTTAAGCAATCAATTGGATTTGAAAATAATATTCATTAAAATCATATTTATAAATTATCTAAAATACTATAGAGGTTAAATAAGCCCCTAAAAGTTTAACAAAAGAGATTTAATTTCTTTTAAAATCAAAATAATTTTTAAAAAGGTAAAATCGAGCCCACATTTTTTAACCATTGAGGCAACATTTATTCTATGACAAGAGTTATCGATTTATAATAATAAATCCTATTCAAAAAACTTATTATTACAAGACTTCCATAAAAAGGCTATATATATACACACACATTGAAATTACTCTTTACTAAAAATTAGCAATTAGTTAAAAACTCTAATCTACATCAATTTGTTTTATAGAATTCATTACTATGCATAAATTTATCAGGAGTATTTTAGATATTTCTAAAATATTTTATATTTAGGGTTAAAATTGGTCGATTCAGTCTTTTGATTGGGTATTGAAGGGAATGGTATGTGTAGAAATTTTAATATTTAAAGTAATAAATATGCTTTGTAATGGAAGATATGTTATTTCCAGTCTTATACAGATATCCTTTTTTTTTTTCCCTCTTATTTAAATTAACCCCCCGAAAAAAAATTTGTTTGCAAAGTAGAATATTAGAATATTTTGCTTCCTCTAAGACCAGTAATTTTGATCCTCACTCCTCTTAATTCCCATTACTATTTCCTCGGTTCTTCTTTTTATCACTAGAAGAAGAATACTATAAAGCATATTTAAATAGTATAATAATATAAATAAAGTTAGAACCTTAATCAAATCAATTTCATAACTAAGAATTTAATATTATGACGGTCTACAAACAATAACAACCAAGGAACGATATAACTTACGGTGGTTTCCAATAGATATATAGTATTTTTAACACTTCAATAAAAATATTATAATACTATTAAAAATACTGTACAATGGTTCAAGTAAAATCAAAATATATTAAAAACTAGTTAATATATTAAGATTCAAATAGGGATTTATAATAGTTCAGAAATAATATCACTAAATATAAATTAAAAATGGGTGTATTATCACTCTTTCTGGGGAGGCTAAAATGACACTTATCATTGTGAATAATATGTACAAATACAAAATGTGTTTTTGAGTCAGTTTTCATGCAGGTTAGTGCCCCTATATTACACAGCGACGACAACAAGAATTGAGTGCAGAAGGTGGCGACATCAGCAGAAGAACATGGAGCGTCTAACGTTTTCATGCAGCTCTGGAAGATGGGGAACGCCGGCTCTTATCGGAAGGTCACCTCCGGAAGTATCGGACAGGTCGAAGCACTGCGACAGTTGCCTAGCCGCCAAATGCGCATAGCGAACAGGCGCCACTGAAGGAAAAGCACACTCAAGATCGTCAGGAGGAGGAGGAGGAGGAGGAGGAGGAGGAGGAGGAGGAGGAGGGAAGCAAAGGCCAACAAAGATAATGCCGTCTTACCCATTGACACTGCAGCGTTGCCCTTCTGGTTCCTGAATCAATCCCAACGCAACAACATGTCATTACATTTTTGCTGTGTGGAGTGAAGAAATGAGAGATGAAAAGAGAGCACTCACACGTAGGAAAGCGAATGAACAAGCTTCTGTAGGTCGTCAGGCGCAAACCCAATCTCATCAAGCAACACATCGTAGTGGATCGGCCTTGAAGTTCCCTAATATGAATACGAAAAAAAGAATCATAAGCAGCAGTACAAGTTCAGCATCGCCAACATACGACATCAACACATGAAATAGGGAACTCACGAGCCTTCCTTGATGAGCACACATGTAGAAGTCGTAGTTCCTGGGATGAACCACCGTGTTGTCAACGACGGTCCCTGATACAAATTAAAAAGTACCAAATCAAGGGCCAAACGAAACCAGAAAAAGAAGTGGAACAGCATGATCAAAATCTTGAATGACCGACGTGATTAAATGCCATACCGGGTGGGATATTTTCGGGGTTATCAGCAAGAAAAAACCTCGTATGATGCTTCTTTTGCGCCACAATGACAGTGAACTTGGGCATTGTAGTATCACCTAGATGCTCAAACACCTGAAACAATGACGAGAGCTCAGATGAACTAGAAAGAGCTTGATCCAGGAGCTACATGGTCAATTAATTACGTACCTTGATGATCTGGTTTAGCTCCACATTCAGAACTCCCATCAATTGGGAATCACTAACACCATCCCTGAAACAATATTTGTAATAAAAACATTAAATAAGATACAAAAGAATAATTTCGATTTTTCCAGGCATTAGAGCACGGATAACAAAATAGTTCAACGTCGAAAAGACCAGAGAAAAAGACATGACAGTTGATTGACACAGTTGTTAATGTATGATCTTAAGGAAAAGGGGAAAACTGTACCTGAAGATGATCATTTGAGCAGGTTTCATTCCTCCATTTGTTTTGTAGAAGTCGAGCAACAGGTCCCTGATATCATCAAAAATAAAAAAAGTTATTTAATTTGTCTTCTTCATCTTTCATATCTGTGGAGTCCAAAAAGAATCCTTGTCATAATGCTGTGGTGCAGGATGCAAATTACCTAACCATTCCCTCATCTCCATTTTCTCCGGGTTTATACAAAGAATCGATCATTTCCAATTTAGGAGATTGAATTCTTACGGACGCTCTATATCTTGATATCAGAGGCCAATGCCTCGAACCGACCACCTGTGGATGTCTCAGTGAACAAAGCAAACAAAAAAAAAAAAAAAAGTTTTGCCCGTCTGTTAGGAAAGCATTCATCAATAGAGCAGATTATAGGATGCATGTTCTTACCGCTGCGACAGATGGAAAGCATGAACCTGGAGGACCATGAGAAACGTCCATCGCCAGAATCATGGTAGGAGTCTGGCTGATAAGGGGGATGCTACGGCTACACTCGACGGAAAGTAGAGAATTGATGCCACCAAGCTGATCGGACAAAAAACAAGATGAAACAAATCAAGAATCACCTTCGAGAGCAGTGACGGAGGTATTAAAAAATAATATATTACCTTAGAATTGATTTTGAGGAGGACATTGGCCAAATATTGGTCCTTAAAGAACTTTGGAGGAGCGATACATTGAGTGACGATACCGAATTGATAAAGGTTTTTCCTCTTCCAAGGACCTGCACAAGAGAAGGAGGATATAAGTAATACTGGTTGTGATGGACGGAGAAAGCCATGGAGAACGAGATTTGACTCGCCGTAAATGTCACAGATTTTCCTCTCTGGCAAGACACACAGAATAAATCGAGGAGGTTCTGTAAATTTTGTCTCTAACTTCTTAAACATCTTTTCAACTCTTAGTATAGGATCAGATCTCATCCATTCCCGGTCCTCTTCAAGAAACACAGATGGCTCCTCCATTTTCTACGAAAGCCAAATACGGAATGTAAGAGATTTATGAGTTGAACCAATTCCGAAAAAACAAGATGCATAATGGAACCTACACTTCCTCTGTTCCTTGCACATTTAATGAGCTCCCGTGACAGATGACTCAAATCACAATGACCGGAGAAGTTCACAATCGCCCATTGATCGTGAAGAAGTTCGCAGGGTTGCAACAGTGTCTGCAAGTAGAGAACAAGTAGATTAAGACAAGATAATATTTCCACCGACTCACTAGATATTTATTAGTATAAGATTATTCTTTTTAGTCTTCTTTTTTAATATCTCCTCACACATGAATATCTTTTAACAATCTCCTTCTATTTGTATCTGACTTGATTGTCTATTCGTATAAAAATTTCAAGCTAATACTAGTCTAAATCTTTTTTTTCTCTCTCTTTTTTTTAATTATTTTTTTCATTCATCATATTTTTCTTCTTTTATTTTATTTTATTCAACCATCGTCTCATTTTTTTTTTCTTCCTTTTGCCGGCTTACTCTTCTCGTTTAGATCCTTCGAGTCTAATAGTTCAAAAAAGTTTTACCTTTTGGATGAAGTTCCATCGCCCATTACGAGGAACACAGTCTTCCATGTTGCCGACCTTCAACTGTAGTTAGTTTCAGAAGTTCGAATGTGAAGAGCTTCACCAGTAATAAGGTTTGTATAAATGGATAATGACAAGAAGTAAAACAAGAGGTAGATAGTTTACCAATGGACAATTAAGAACGCGCCCAGTCAACTTTGTCATTCGCGTATCAATGGAAACACCACAAGCATTGAGCATTGGATCTTTATCATATCGATTGTCGTTTACAGCCTGACCACACAAGAATTGATCAAGAGTAGAAACAATGTCTGATTTGTGGAAAGAAAGGGAAAGGGAAAGGGAAAGGGAAAGGGAACCCACATCTGCTATTACTCTCATTCTTTCAAGTGGCTTTTGACTGCACTTTTCAGCCAGTGAAACTCTTCGTTGAAAGGACAATTCTTTGGTATATCTTTGCAGCGAAATAAGGTGGCAAAGCTGCAATGACGAAATAACATCATAACTAGTCTGAGAAATAATGGGAATAGAGATAGATCATCACAAACCTCAATCGGGAGGTAACATGGCCGCGCCGGTTTGCCCACATCAAGACATGGCATAGGGGCTGACCGAGTCACCGTTATGTTACGCTTGTTCTGAAAATAGTTATACACGGTCATCTCCACCGTTTGACTCTCGCCTTCGCTGTTCCTTTCCTTCATAGAAAACCTAAATGCAAGCAAGCGTGTCAAAAACCTTTGTATTGTATACCAAACAGCAAACGAGCACACATAAAAACCTGTGTGTGACATACGTCTGCATGTTGCATGGCAGTTTGCTTATCCCAATAACCTTATACTCCATTTTGTTGTGTATAGCCTTAATCTTCATCTTCTTCAGCATTCTATTAGCCTATTTAATTTTCCACATGAGGACACCATGATATCCACGCATGTACATCTTGAGATATTCCATACCTTCGCCCAGTCGATTTGTCGAGGATCTTGTATGTCTTGGTTGTCCAGTAAAACTCCACAACAGGACCAGGTTTTATAATTACAGTGGTAGAAACATCTACATACGATGATAAAAAAAAAGAGATGAGGTATTAATATATAAAAAATATAAAAAAAAAAGTAAAAAAAAAAAAAGGACGTACCTGAATTAAGAGAGAGGCCGCCCTTGGTGGTGTGAAAGGCACATACACCACCAGCCAGGTCAACAATGCTTGTGTGATTGCCATCAAAGTAGCAGGACCTGAGAACGAGGCAACCCCTGCAATCAAAAACAAATCAAAGCTCACCTCAGATACGTAGTAGCACGGACTGATGTACGTAGTAGTATTTGCATTGGAATACAAAACCTTTCTGCCTGTTGTTGCTTTAAAATGATGTCGAGCACTCGCAGAGCATCTTGAGCGTCCTCTCTCTCGCTGCCTCTAAGTGCAACTGCAATAGACCTCATAGGAAACTTTGCAACAAACTTTATTCCCACTATAAATCTCTTCATAAAACCTGATCGTTTAGACCGCTTCAGGTCTCCTCCAACTGTGCTGCCGTCGCCTGGACCTCCGGCAGTAGCTCTGCAGAGTGTTTCTAGCTCGGGTTAATACCTCGATAGATAATATACGCATCAAAAGTTCTTCAATTCCAGATCAATTACCTGGCTGATGAATCTTCTAAGACGACTGTAAACTCAAAGTTATTCTGTGGCAAAGGGCCGACAGTGAACAAGCTTGACCCACCATCATAAGCAAATCGCGTGTTATTCAACTCTTTACTATAGATCTCGTATAGTCTGTTCACGATCTTTCTCCCAAACACTTTATTTTGGGCAGCTTTGTAATCCCTTACGTCATCTGGTGTTATAGTGAGCTGCACGCAGGTAAATCAAGAGAATAAAGCAACAAAAACACATTCATGATCTGCATAACACCAGATCGACAAACGTGCAGTGAACATACGGTGTATTGATAGAAAACTGCATCGGGCTTGGTGAGTTTGACATCAAAATGGTTCGCAACCAGACGGATGCGTCGTCCTTCAGCGCCATACCCTGGCCTGGTCATCAGGTGATACGTCGGAGCACGAGATGTCATACTTCGTGGGAACGAGCCTTCTACCCCAACTTTGGTACCGCTGCTTGAAGCCATGCTGTAAGAATTTGATACTTGAGATTATGATTACATGTGCTAAACCCATAAGAAAGTACGATCAAAACAAACTAAAGACATCAAAGGTTGACCTGTGAGTTGATGCTAAATCAAAACAATTTATGCTTACAGTTATTATATATATATATATATATATATATATATTACAAAAGAAAAATAACGAAAGGAAGATTTGAGGCCATTCACAGTTAAGCTTTGATAAGAGAGTATGGTGCATCACTATCTAACCAATATTTACGATGTTATATTAATTATATTATTAATAAAATAGTAATACTACTATAAATACATCTATCTATAATAAGAAAAAAAATTAGAAAAAGGACAAGAAGGCTATTCAGACATGACCGCCAACGCAAAGCAGAGCCAAATAACATTGATTGCTACAACACAATGTCCTCAAAATAATCACATTCATCAAAAAAAGAAAAAAGAATATCAAGCAAAAAAACGAATGAATTTTTTCATAGATCACTATCTTCTAGTCAAAACCCATTGAAACGTATAATCTTCTAAGAAAAAATAAACCCAAACAATAGTAATATTCCACTCAACCAAGCAAAAAAACAAAGGAAAACAAGAAGACGAATATATTACGTGGATAAAACCCTCTGAGCAATCCCTACTTTCGAAGTGAACAAAGGATAGAGAATCCTCAAAATAAGCCTAGCTTTCAAAGAGGAGATCAGGCCTTTAGTCTCGTCGTTGCTTCCCCCAGTCTTACTTCTAGAGAGGAAAAAGAAGATAAGATAAACCACTTCGCTGTATGTCTATGTAGAGTACGTACGTACATAAGCGTGTATATATACATACATATATTTATATTTATATATAAGGCAAATTAATGAATCCTTATTAGGCGAATTCCCTATAAAAACCCTTTTCCCTCTTTATCCTACGTTTTCATTTATTTCCATGGAACGCCACACAATTTACTGCCTGGCCTAATTGCCCACGTGAGGCTATCCTTTGTTTTCTTGCCAAGAGAGGCCTTTTGGTAGCACCGATTCGGCATGGGTCGAGATTTAGGTTTAAGATTGGTTTGTTCATAGTTTAGATATGGATTATTCTTGATTTGGAAACTGGTTTAAGGTCAGGCCAAACTGATCTTAGTAAAGGTTCGTGAATATTTCCATTAATAAATCTTCTAACCTTATTTTGTCCAAGTGGGTCAACTTCATCAAGTCATTCTATTGATAATTTTTTTTATTTTCTTAATTATTCTAGTTCTTCTATTGATTTTTGATTAAGGTTATTGTCCAAGTGTATTGAGCTAATTAAAGATTATTTTCTGTAATTAATTATCTTTGACATCTTTATTCTTATATTTTTAAAAATTATATCAGGATCCCTGTATTTAAAAAGTAAAACATTGATATCCCTATATAGGATCAAAAAGATAATTTTATAAGGTTAAAAATAAAAAAGAGACAAATTTTATTAGATTAATGGGGTTAAATATTTTGTTTATGTAAATATAAAGATCTATATAACTTTTTAAAGTATAAGATACTAAAGTGAGTTAAACTGTAATATATAATTAGCCCAAGTGAATTGACAACTTCTAACTATACATAAAACTTCTAACCTTATTTTGTCCAAATGTGTTTGACAACTTCAAGTTTATTTCATTAATATTTTTTTATTGTTTAAGTTATTCTATTTATTATATCGATTTTTGATATTTCATCCCTCTATTTATTTTATTATTTTATTGACAATGATGGCAATCACCATTGTGGGACCTTTTTTATTGACGATCATGATTTTTAGAGGAGATAATTATTTGACTTGTACCCTGAAAATAAAAATTTAGTTTTGACATTGAGATTTATAAAAAATTATTGAAGAAAGTTATGATATAATCAAAATTAAATTTAAAGTAAGAATCTGTATATTTATAGACCGAACAATCAGAGGTACTATAAGTCTAATGATAAGAAAAAAAGAAGCAACATTAAACTTATTATAAAAATGAATATTCAGTATTATTACTAAAATAGTATGGACATATTGAAAAAATTTAAATTTTTTTAAAAATATTAAAATAAATTTTGTAAGGAGATGAAATATATGAAGATTTATTATTTGCATGTGGATCTAATATTTTTGATGCATCCAATAAGTGGGAGTTTGTGATAAAAGACATATTATGATGATATGCATAATTTGTTTAGACATCATGGATCACAACAAGATTATTGTTAAGCACTAAGATTACTATAACAAGTTTTAGCTAAGTTGTTGAAGGAAATCCTTACCATTATTATACTTTCAATATTTTATTCTCCTATATAAATAGGTACACACAAAGAATAAATAATGTACTTCTTTTCTTTGTTTTTAATACGTCTTTCCTTAGTTTCTATCATGGTATCAAAGCCACTTGCCTAGAGAAAGCTCTTTTCTCGCTATCAAATGGTAGCAAGTTTCCATCATTTTCAGCTGCGTGTAGAAGCTGCCGTCGACTCCTACCCATCTACCATCACGGCACATCTGCCTCCTCTATCGACAGGAACCAACGAGATTGACACTGATCTCTTGGCATCATCTGTCTCTTTTCTAGAAAACTGCATCTGTGGAAGCTCGAGACGTATTCCTCCAGCAAATCTTCGGCTACGATCAACAGCTGCAACCCCTCCTTCCAGCCGGTAGCCTGCCGCTGCCACCGCCGCTGCCACGTAGCCGCAACCCTCTTCCTCTGTTGGACAGCACATTGTCGTATCTTCCGATTGCTTCTTCCACATGGAAACAATAGCAAACCATAGGCCTTTCTACTTCCTCTGGCGACGACCTTACCGACGATGCTGTCCAACTACGCCTTTCCTCTGTCGATGGAACCTACAAGATCGGCACCGACCTCCCAATATCGTCTCTTCTTCCATTGCTCGTGAAGCTGGCCAAGGTCCCCGATCGCGGGCGCACTCTCGTCGCCTCATCAAGCTTGGCACCGCACCGGTTCTGCCTAGCCGGATCGGCATTAATCATCTGCGCGGCCTCGCCAATGCCGCAACCGCGGCTCTTAGTCTCCCAGACTCCTCCTCCACCTCTCCTGTGGAGGAGAGGACGATTGTCCGCAAAGGTCATCCTCAGCAGTGCCCAGCAAGCATCACCATCTTCTTGCATCGCTGTCCTGCTACCTGCTGCCGAAGCTATTGTACCTTGCTATAGTTTCCACACAACTGCGACCCTCTTCCTTTGACGGATAGTACCTCATCGATCTTCTAACGCCGGCAGTCATCGGTTACTCATTTCCTTCTTCGAGGGCTGATTAACTCCTCCCTTCGCTGTCTGCCTTTGCTCCCAGTCGAGGTTAAAGAGTTAAAGAGAATAGTAGGAAGCTGCTACATTTGCTCCTAGCCGCCTACCTAATAACAATAGCCTTCTCATATATCTCTACTACATCCTGTAGTGGCCTATTTGCATAGCCTGCAGCCTTCTTTCTGGCACACACCAGATCTACAAGTCATTCACCATCGCATATCTTTCGGACCCAAAAACGATAGTGCTTGATATCCTCTCCCCTAATGTCTTCATCTTCTACCTCTCAAGTTCCAGTTATTGTTCCCGTAGGAAGTAATAGTGCTTCTCAACATAAAGGGCTTGTATCTATTAATGTTACAACTGTCATCCCCGTCAAATTATATAGAGGAGGAAACTACGCATCCTGGCGTGCTCAGTTTTCTAATCTCCTCTTTGGCTATGATTTACTAGGCTATGTTGATGGATCTTTCAGTTGTCCACCAGAAATGATCACCATCCCGGGGGCACCAAGTCCAGTATCAAATCTGGAGCATAAGTTATGGTTACGTCAAGATCGTCTCATTCTCTAGGCAATTCAAGCCTCTGTTGTTGGTTCCGTTGCACCACTTATATCTTCATGTGCTACTGCTACTGAAGCCTGGTGCAAGTTGCAAACTATATTGGCTAATCATTCGCGCACTCGTATGCTCGACCTCCTCTCACGACTCATGAACACCAAACAAGAGCGAAGTACCGTCAGTGATTATCTCCAACATATAAAACTTATCATTGATAATTTAGCATTAATAGGGCACCACCTCAGTGATGATGAAATTATTGTTCACACTCTTAATAGTCTTGGAGTTGAGTACAAAGAATTGATAGCAGCAATACAAGCACGTGACTCATCATTATCATTTGAGGAGCTGTCTGACAAGTTGAATGACTACAAGTCATATCTAAAGCATGAAGATAAGGTTCCAGGCCCACCTATTATTGCTCAGGTGAGTCACAAATCAAAGAACAATCAGCATTCTAAACCTATCAACAAAGGACTTGGAGAAGCTCTGCCTCAAGGAAGCAACATCTATCACCAACAACAGCCTTGGCGTCCTGCTCCCATGCCTCCAGGTAGCAACATCAACTATCAACAACCTTGGTGACCTGCTCCTATGCCTCAATAACGTATAGTCTCTTAGCTGTGTGATAAGGTTGGTCACTCCGCTAAGGTCTGCTGGTCTCGTCCTCGACCTTCTGCTACCATGCCCCAAGCACATCTTGCTGCTGCCCCGACTTTTGATCAACTTCCTGGTATTAATTTTACAGAGACATTCAGTCCAATTGTTAAATCCATAATAATCCGATTGATTCTAAGTTGAGCCGCTTGAAAAGGTTGGCAACTACGACAACTTGATGTCAACAATACCTTCTTGTAACATTAACTGACGATATCTTTATGGAATAACCTCCTAATTTTCTTCATCCTTAGTATCCGAAACATGTCTGTAAACTTCACAAGACTATCTATGGTCTTCGGCAAGCTCCACGAGCCTAGTACAAAGAACTCGGCTCGTTTCTGATGTCAGTCGGCTTCTCTAACTCTAAGTCTGATACATCTTTATTTCTCCGTCAATAACCAGACAATACAATATATCTCTTAGTCTACGTGGATGATATCATTGTAACCAGTAATAACTCTATGGAGGTTACAATGTTTATTAAGAAGTTGGTCGCCAGATTCTCCCTCAAATATCTCGGTCCCTTAAATTATTTTTTGGGAGTGGAAGCAATGTCTACATCTTCCGGACTCTTCCTATCTCAATGGAAGTATACTCAAGACTTATTAGTCAAGACAAACATGAATGATGCAAATGTTGTTTCTACTCCCATTTCCGCTGGTGAATCACTTCGATTAAATGATAGAAGTCTTGTTACGGATCTTACACAATATCGATAAGTAATTGGCTCTTTACAATATTTGGCTATCACTCGTCCAGATATTTCATTTGTAGTCAACAAGCTATCCCAATTCATGTATAGATCGTCTACTACACATTGGTCAACAATTAAATAAGTATTACGTTATCTTTATGGTACTCTTGACTATGGCATATTTCTCTACAAAAACTCTCCACTCCAATTTTATGTTTATGTTGATGTTGATTGAGCTGAAAACGTTGATGATAGAACATCGATATCTGGGTATATTATTTTCCTAGGCACTAATCCAATCAGCTGGAGTTCCAAGAAACAAAAGACCGTTGCTCGATCAACCACTGAAGCTGAGTATCGCTCTATTACAACTGCAGCTGCAGAACTTAATTGGGTGATAAATCTGCTTACAGAACTTGACATCCGCTCTTCTGTCACTCCTACCATATATTGTGATAATATCAGAGCTACCTACGTATGTGAAAATCTAGTATTTCACTCTCATATGAAATATATAGCAATTAACTTTTATTTTGTATGAGATCAAGTGATCAACCGACAATTACATGTTTCTCATGTTCATACGATAGATCAACTGGCAGACTCTCTCAAGAAGCCAATTGCCCATAAGCTATTTTCATTTCATAGGTCCAAGATCGGTGTCCTTGACAGGAGCACAATCTTGCGGGGGCATGTTAAGCGATAAGATTATTGTAACAATTTTTAGTTAAGTTGTTGAGGGAAATCCTCAACACAGTCTTATACTTCCAATATTTTATTCTCTTATATAAATATGTACACATAGAGAATAGATAATGTCCTTATTTTCTTTGTTTTCAATATATCTTTCCTTAATTTTTATCAGTACACTGATATTATTCACTTACATTGACGAAAATGATAATATTATAATATCCGATGATGATGATGCTATTAATTAGCACTAAAATCCTAACAGGATGTTGTCCACATAAAATTTACTGCTAGTGTTGGGTCAAACATGAAACTAGAAAACATTAGTTCTGCCACTTTAGTGCCAAACTTTAATATGTTTAGAAAAGGTTCCATAAGCACCGGAAGTAGCATTCTTCGAAATCTCAGTTTACATCTAGTTTCCTAGAAAAAACTCCAACCAGAGATATCTAATAATTTGCTGGAAACATTGAAAGATGTAAGTTTGCTCAAGAATCTGCTAATTTTGGGAAAAAAAGCAAAACAAAATACTAGCTCATATATATCAAGGATCATAAATTCACATTTTCTAACGAGAGCTATTGATAGATCCAGTAAAAACTTTAGTGGAAGTTTTAGAAGAAGAATTGATTTTGATAAAACTATAGTTTTCTTTTCGGGTAAGTAATAAAAGAAAGATTAAAGATATATTTTTAAAAGGATAAGTAATAAAATATTATGATAAACTGTCAATATCTTTACTGATCAAACTACTTGATACTTTTATAATACTATAATTATCACTCCTAAGAACTTAATTTATCATTGATGTTCTAACCATGGAAAAGTTCATATAACTACAACTAACGAGACCAATTAACAAATACTTCCATAAGCCATTACTATTGGAGAATACTGTATTTTGAATGGACAAATTTAGAATTGAAGATATAAGTCATAGAAGAGTCTAAGCATAATGCTAATAATCATAGTTTCTCCTGCATTTAACACTACTTATGTAGGTAGTTCAAGTCGATATATTTAGATGTCCTCACATATTTTTAGTGTTTGATATTCTCCATACAACCGGTTTAAGTCAGTATGTCCCAACACTTTCACACCTCTGTTACATTTGACACTCATCATATGATACTTTAAGTTGATGTTAGGATCAGCAATTCAAGTTAGCATGCCCTAGGTGACTTGTCACATCTCGTGTTTAACACTTTATGTAAGTGCAATTCAAGTTGATAAGCCTGATGATCTTGTATGTCTACTAAATTTGACATTTTCTATATAGATAGTTTAATTTAATAGTCCGTAAATGAATCTCATGCATCTTTTATATCCTATTGATTTTTATATTTTGATGATAAAATTAATTAATAAGTTTAAGAAACTAATATGCTTTTAAGATAAATGATATATAAAATACTTCGATCACGTACTCCAACCACCAAAGGGCCAACTGTTAAAGTAAGAGAGTCAAACATTATGTTAAAAAATTATTATGTCCAAAATTAGACATTAAATCAGAGAATTCATTGACGTGTCGGAGATTAAACTTCGTGCTAAAGATTCATATATCATGTCGAAAGAATAAAAAATTATGTTAGAAGATTGAATATTATGAAAAAGTCAATATGCCAATAGAATAGGTGATATATCAAAGGATAATGTATTGAAAGTTCGGACGAGGTATGAGAAGATCAAATGATATGATGAAAGAGCATACAACGTGTCAAAGGCTTCATAAATTTATCAATATCTTAATTGAGGTTATTTTGGATCAATTTAATAGACTAAAACAAAGCCCACTTATTAAGAAACTAATTGGGCTTGAAGCCGAGCCGAATTAGGCTTATTATAAAGTCAAATGGGTAGCCTAAATTAGGCTTGAGTGATGGTACCGTTAGACCCAGACGGTAGTATTATTTGAGTCAATTGATAAGCACTATGTATGTTGTCCACTTTTTCAACGATTGTATCGCCTATAATGGCAATAGTATTATTTAGGGCGAAGGTAGTACCATCCATAATTAAAATTTTGTAGTGGTAGTATTATTGGAGTCTAGATTTGCAAAATCAAAAGTTGTGATAGTAGTATCGCTTATATCTCAAAATTTTTATGGATTTAAATTTTAAACTCTATTCTTGAAGTCTTTTGGGGGCTAATAAATATCTCACTTAGGCTTAATTGATAGTAATAATATAATAGAATTTCTTAGAAAGGAAAATAAGTTTCTATGACATATATTAAAAAATAAAATTAAAAATAAGTCCTTAATATGATTCTTGCTAAATAAAGTTGTATTTTTATAAAAGAAGGTATTGGCTTCACAAGTTGTAGCATATATCAAAAGCTACCAAAATTTGAAGAAGGATCCATATTACATACTCCGAAAATTAAATATAATTTTTATGAAAAGTTTGATTTTTTTTCTTACACATGCTCTCAGAAAAAACTATAGTTATCTTAAATTAGTTTAGGTTCTTAAAGAAACCATAATATCCTAAATCTAGAAATTTTTATGCTGATGCATATTTTGTAAAATGTGAAATAGATAGAAAAAACACCTTTGGAACTTGCTAGTTCCTAGATTATACATATGTTTCTTCGTCATTCAAGAAGTAAAACTCTATCACACTATCTACAACTAAAGCTGAATATGTTACAACAGATGCATCTATATGCAAGTAATTTAATTAAAAATTACTTTAAAATATTATGGACTTTGCATTAAAAATATCCTTATAAAGTGTGACAATACTAGTATAATTTACTCTCAAAGAATTATATTTAACATTCTATAACCAAGTATAGTGACATAAGACATCATTTCATTAGAGATCATATAATCAATCATGATATATCTTTAGAATTTATTGACACAAAACATTAGCTAGTAGACATTTTTACTGAACAACTAAGTGAATAATAATTTAATTTTATTAAAAATAATTAGGTATGTTGAATTTTTTAAATATATGATTAAAGACCTTTTGCTATTTGTTCTCATATGATTCAATTTTCTTAGAAGAGAATTAGGCATGTTGAGTTTTGATGAACCTTAGTTAACTAATTAAAACACTGACATAGATGATGCAGTTTGTCATCCTCTTGCTTGCTTAGTTGGCTTAATCAATGCTAGCTCTTGACCTGTAATAGCCAACTGTACTACTAATACTTATCGAGGCACCTCGATTGGTCCAAATACCAGCCACCCTCGACCTCCCTCATTCAATTGACCTCCAAACTAAGGGGGTGGGCTGCCTTGGCCCCCTATTGTGAAATTTAATATGCCACGACACCTACAATAAATAATGCTCGAGTCTTAGGCCTAATTGATAGACTTAGAGCACACCCTCCAAACATAGCTTTAGTTGATGAACCAACATGTTAAGACATGTATTATATGTTCTACATTGTCATAGACTTAGGTAGTGTTGTCCAAGTCGTGTGACACCCTTATGTGTTTATCCGTAAAGAGTTAGCCTCCCCAAAACCTCTTATGATCCCTTAAGGACCTAAAAAGAGGAATGAGCTAGAGAAAACATTGGGATCTATAACCAATCATTTTAGAAAATACTTTATAGATAGTATAAATTACAAATATGGACTTTGGAAGCTCTAAACTATTGCACAGCAAATGGTCCAAGGTCCCCACAAGTGCTCACAAGACATAATGTACGTTTATAAGCCTAAAATGGCCACTAAAGCTAACTTAAATAAGGCTACCAAGCCTACTAATAGCCCTCTACATATTATGCAAAGCATAAATAAAATCAAAAGATAGACATATGTGCAATACATCAAACACTATATTTATAGCTTTATCTGTGACATTCTCCCCCACTTATTCTTTAGATGTTCTTATCGAAGCTTTTGTGGATGTTGTATCTCCTAGAATTTATTGAATCTTTGATCTTCTACTCTAGCTGTAACATACCTTTTGGCTCTCAGCTGCTCTCCGTCATTGTTATTGAGTAGTTAACTTTTGATTCGCTATGCTGCTTTAACTCGAGTATAGGGTCAGTTGAGTTGTGTTGATCCTTGTTGGTTAATATGGATCCTTTAGATGAAGGAAAGGACCTTTCTTATTGCTTTAGTCTCTTAAACATTTCATACCACTTGAACTTGGTGGACTTTGAAGGTTTTGGGGTCTTTCCTCTATAAAATTTACTCATTGATTCCTCTTTCATTTAGTTATCACCTCTAAATATGTTCTCATCACTTTTGCTTTTGATTGACAATCTGCTGGGAAATTAAACGGATAATCTACTCTCAATAGAATAAATCACTATTGATGAGAATTTGGCAATTGTTATCTTCCACTAAATTTCTTCGGATGGTTTTTTAAACTTATGTAGAGCTCAATTTTTAAATTAGAGAATGGGATATTCAGTTTTATTATGATCAATTGGCACTAGGGAGTGAAAATGTAAATTCTCATTTTAAACAAAAACTTTTCACTTTAAACAAGATAGGAAGATCCAAAAATTTTCTTTAAGTAAAGCAAGTGAGTGATTAAAAGAAGATTGCTAAGTTACTTACTTACAAATTTCTTAAGAAAGAGCAAAGAAATATAAAAGATAAGCAACGTCTTAAATAAAGTGTTTGACATAGAAATCTTACTTTCAAAGAGCAAACGAAATCGGAAGTGTCAATACAAGATTAATAAGCAAGGAAAGCAAATAAAGAACTCACAAGTTTTCTAGTGGTTCAGCACCAATGGGTCTATGTTCACTCTCGTGTCCTCCTCCTTGAGGCACACCAGCGTCCACTATCAAATGGCATGCAAGAAAACTTGAGGTATTTATAGGCCTCAAATGGCTTTAGAAATTAGAGCAAAAAATTCAAACATACTTGTAAAATCTGGGTACTAGCGGTTCAGCCACAGGCTAGGGTGGGTCAACCGCTGAAAGCACCCAAAATCCCAGGTACAGGCGATTCAGCGACCCAACCTGGGTGGTTTACTTGTCGTTAGTCGCTCGAAAACTAGGTACGAGCGGTTTACCCGCATAACTAGGTGATTTAACCACTGATAGTCACTACCGGCCACCCTATTTCCAAGGTACAAGCGGTCTAACCACTGCTCGCTGATGGTTTTACCTGTCAGAATCTCTAGAAAAGTAGTTCCCTCCACTTTTTGAATTTCAGCTTGAACCTAATGTTGACCAATTCTTCGGTCAACTAATTGAGCTCAACCAAACCTCACAGTGGACCTGGTTGCATTATTGAGTTGATTTGGTTTTTATCCAAATCTAACTCAACTAGGACTTAATCCCTGATCACGACTCAATGATTACAACTCTTAATGACCAACAAGCTAAACCAAGACCTAATTCCCACCAATCCAGTAGCCTCCGACTTTCTTGTGGTGAGTCTTCCGGTCTTCTTTCGGTGATCTCTCCATGTGTTTCCAGTAAGCTTCCCTTCCATTCGATGAATCTCCTAGCGAACTCCCGACGAGGTCCCACTACATCATCTAAACACTGCTCGATGCCCAAACTTGAACTTGGCCCATTATCTGATTGTAACTCCATTGCTCCTATCATAGTTAGACCTGTAATTCTTTCTCTAACACACATGTTAGATTTAAACACTCATCAATTGATTTTATCATCAAAATCCAAGATTCAATAATCATCCCTTTTTTGATGATGACAATCAATTGATGACGGGAGTTAATCCTAACTCCCCATATATTCATGTCATAATAAAGAAGACTTAAATTCAAGAGAATCACTCACTCTTAAATTCAAGTAAATCAAAGCAATCAAAATTTCAAGCAAATAATATTTTAAAGATACTAATATATCAACAAAAAATTACTTTTAAATTATCAAGTCATTAACTCATTAAAGATTTTCATAAATTTTAAATATTTGAATATTTTAACTAATCAAGGATTTTCATAAGCTTTAAATATTTAAAAATTTCAACTCATCAAGGATTTTCATGAACTTCGAAATATTTTAAAATTTCCCCTTAAGTTATTATATAAGTCATCAACATCAATTTCTCCCTCTTTGTCATCAACAAAAAGGTGAAATGTGAGACTAAGTATTTAATATATATGAGTTTTTGCTCCTCCTTTTTAAAATATAATATGAGTCATAAATAATTTTCTTCCTCTTGAGAACAAGAAGGAAAGAGAAATAAGAGAGAAGTTATAAAACATCATTAAACATAGCTCTTAATTTTATAAAGGTGAATTTCAAAGATAAACTCAAAACTCTATGACATTCAAAGAGATTCAAAAGTTTAAGAACTACTCATGCATTTAAAATCATCTTATGTAATTTTCAGCGAATAAACTCGTAAATTAGCAAACATCATGTAAATTTTCTCTCTTTTTGTGAATAATAAGATAATTATCTTATGGGAATAATAAGATAATTTTAAAAATATTATCATAAATAAAAATAACTCATTCTCATTAAATCAAGCAATTCATATATTTTCATAATTTAGCATTCTAAGTTCTCTTCTAAGAAAATCAAATTGTTCTTCATTTTAGGGTTTTGAAAAAAGTATTTGCTACTTGATGCTCAGTGTCAATAAATTCCAAGGAGATATCTTGACAATTTATATGATCCCTTATAAAATGATGTCTAATATCAATATGTTTGGTTCTTGAATGTTGAATAGGATTTTTGGTTAAACATATAGCACTTATATTACCACACTTTATAAGAATATGTTTTAATTTTATTCCATAATCTTCTAGTGTGTTTTTCATCCAAATGACTTGGGCAAAACATGCACTAGCTGCAATGTATTATGCTTCTGCAGTAGATAAAGCTACTAAATTTTGTTTCTTGGAAGTTCAAGAAACAAGTGCATGCCCTAAAAATTGACATGTTCTGGTAATGCTTTTTCTATCTATTCTACATCCACCAAAATCGATATCAGAATAGATAATCAAGTCAAAGTTCTTTGATTTTAGATATAATAATCCTAATTTTGAGGTTCCTTTTAAGTATCTAAAAATTTGTTTAACTATTTTCAAATGAGAAAATTTCGGGTTAGATTGATACCTTGCACACAATCCAACACTAAACATGATATCCAATCTAATAGTAGTTAAGTATAATAAACTTTTTATCATACCTCTATAAGTTTTTTGATTAAAGTTTTTTTTTTCATTATCTAAGTTCAACTTTGTAGATGTGCTCATGGGAGTGTTTAATGCTTTAGCATTTTCTATCCCAAATTATTTTATTAAGTTAAATGTGTACTTAGTTTGACTAATAAAAATACTATCATAAAGTTATTTTATTTGTAATCATAAGAAGAATGTTAGCTCACCCATTAGACTCATTTTAAATTTTTGGCTTATTTCTTTAGCAAAAGACTCACATAACTATTGATCCAAAAATGATATCATTAACATAAATTTAAATAATAAGTAAATTATTTTCAAAATACATAAAAATAATATGGTATTGACCTTTCCTTTTGAAAATTTATTTAAAATAGGAAAAGAACTAAGTCTTTCATACCAATCCCGATGGGCTTGTTTTAATCCATAAAGAGCTTTTGCAAGTTTGAAAATATAATTAAGAAGAAGATTATTTTCAAAATCAAGGGGTTGTTCTACACTTCTTCAGAAATAAAACTATTTAGAAAAGTTCTATACAACAACAAACAATTGATCTATATGGATTTATTTGAACCAATTAACATTACAAGTTTAGGTAGTAGTAAATATGTATTTGTTATAGTGGATGATTTTAGTAGATATACTTAGACCTATTTCATGGCATATAAAGTAATACATTTAAATATTTTATAAAATTTTATAAAATTATTCAAAATAAAAAAAGAGGTATGATTTCAAAAAAAACTTTATCTTTCTTTTCTAATTGTTTGTTGTTATATAGAGTTCCATTGGGAACCCATACAAGTCGATGTGGACTACATTTTCTAAATAGGCATTTGTTTGTCTTATGTCCCAATTTTTCACAAAAGTTACACTTGATTTTTGGTGGCACATTTAATGTAGATCCTTTTACAAAGATGATTAGGCTTTGTTGAACATTACCAAAAAAGCCTATGTCATTTTACTATTAATATAACCCTTATTGGTAATTAGCATATTTAGGGATTTGTTTCTGATTTTAAAATTTTCTAATATTGACTTAAACATAATGTTTTCTTCTTTAACATTATCTAACATCTCACATTTAGAACATGTATTATGTGATACTAACGAATCATATATATCATCAAGTCTACTACCTAATAATTCATGATCATTCTTAAGCAACTTAAAAGATTTGCTAAGTTTTCTAAACTCATCAAACAAATCATGAAACATGCTTAATAATTCTGAAAAAGAAACACTTAATAAATCACTAACCTTATTTTCGATCACCATTAAAGCATAGTTAACAATTTCATCTTTGGAGTGGTCTTCTTCGTCCGATGAGCTTGAATCATCCCAAGTGGCTAAAAGTGCTTTCTTCTTATGAGTTGGCTTCTTCTTCAAATGAGGACATTCATGTTTAAAATATCTCAGTTTTTTACATTCATAGCATATAACATTATCCTTCTATTCTTTTTTATTTTTATAGTATTTGTTTCTTTCTATAAATTTTTTAAATTTTCTTGATAAAAGTGCAATATCATGGTCCTTATCACTCGAGGTTTCATTTGAATAGTTATTTGTTGTTCGAAGTGCTTCATCCTTCCTGTTCTCTGGAAGAGGTTCATCAAACTCATCATGAGCTTTATAATTTAATTCATATATCATAAGAGAGTCAATCAGTTCTTCAAGAGTCAAGTTATTTAAGTCTTTGGCCTCTTGAATAGTGATTACTTTAGGATCCCAATTTTTAGGTAAAAATATTAAAATTTTAATAATTAATTTAAATTTTAAAAAATATTTTCGAAGTGCTTTAAGGCCATTAATGACATTTGTGAACCGGGTATACATGTCTCCAATAGACTCACTTGGTTTTATTCGAAATAACTCATAATTATGAACTCAAATATTTATCTTAGATTTTTTTACTCCACTAGTCCCCCAATGTGTGTCAAATATCAAAAGCCGATTTGCAAACAAAAACATGATTAAACTTATTTTTATTAAGAGCATAAAACAAGGCATTCATAGCCTTTGCATTTAAAGAAAAATTCTTCATCTCCAAATCATTTAGCTCATTCATTGGCTTGGAAGATTTTTCAAATCCATTCTCAACAATATTCCATAAATCAAGGTCCAGAGAGATAATAAAGATATATATCTTTGTCTTCTAATGTTCCTCATTAATGCCAAAACAAGCTATTTACTCAAGTGAGTGTTAATCCAATGAGTAATTAACTAGCTCTGATACCAATTGTTTGGATCAATTGGCACTAAGAGAAAGATGGGGGGTTGGGGGGTGGAGGTGAATTAGTGCAAGTATAAATTCTCATTTAAAAAAAAACTATTTACTTTAAGTAAAATAGGAAGATCCAAAGCTTTTCATTCAAGTAAAGCGAGTGAGTGATTAAAAGAAGATTGCTAAGTTACTTACTTACAAATTACTTAAGAAAAAGTAAAGAAATCTGAAATGTTAGCAACATCGTAAATGAAGTGTTTAATATGGAAACCTTACTTTCAAAGATTAAACAAAATTAGAAATATCAATACAAAATTAGTAAGCAAGGACAGCAAATGAAGAACTCACAAATTTTATAGTGGTTCAGCACCAACAAGTCTACTTCTACTCTCAAGTCCTCCTTGAGGCATATTAGCGTCCACTATCAATCTTCTTTGGGTGAAAACCAAACTCTTACACTTTGCTTATAAGGGAGACAAGAGTACAACTCTTTGATCACTCTCTTATCCTTTTCCTTTTTCTTACAATCCATAAAAGTTTTTCACAGAATTTTATCCCCCAAATTATTGTATGGAATGCAAAAAAATTTGGGATATTTATAGGCCCCAAATGACTTCAAAAATTGGAGCCAAAAATTCAAACATACCCGTAAAATTTAGGTACGAGCAGTTCAGCAGTAGGCTTGGTCGGGTCAACCGCCGAAAGCACCCAGAATCTTAGGTATGGGCGGTTCAACCACCCATCCTAGGTAGTTTACCCATCGTTAGTTGCCCGAAAACCAGTTATGGATGGTTTACCCGTCGACTTGGGTGGTTTAGCTATTGGTAGCTGCCCTGTTTCTAGGGTATAGACAGTCCAACTACCGCTCACCGATGGTTTACCAGCCAAAATCTCCAAAAAAGTGGTTCCCTTCACTTTTTGAATTTCAGCTTGAACCTAATATTGACTAATTATTTGGTCAGCTAATTGAGCTCAACCAAACCTCATAGTGTACCTGGTTGCCTTATTGAGTTGATTTAGATTTTATTCAAATCCAACTCACTTAGAACTCAATCTCTAACTACGACTCAATGATTACAACTCTTAATGACCAACAAGCTAAACTAAGACTTAACTCCTGCCAATTTGGCATCCTCCGGTATTCTTGTGGTGAGTCTTCTAATCTTCTTCTGGTGATCTCCCGGCGTGTTCCGAGCGAGCTTCTTGATCCTTTCGATGAATATCCTAGCGAACTCCTGGCGAGGTCTCATTGTATCGTCCGAACCCGGCTCGATATTTGAGCTTGAACTTGGTCCATCATTTGGTTGTAACTCTATTGCTCCTGTCATAATTAGACATACAATAACACACATGTTAGATTTAACACTCATCAATCAATTTTATCATCAAAATCTAAGATTCAACAAGTTTTGCCCATTCTCTTAAGAATTGAGAAAGTAAAGGTTACTCAACTTCGCCCGCCTCTTTAAGAGTTGTACTCTATGCATCAAGTTGGTTATAGCCTTCACCTACTCTTTGCTCACATTTTCAAAATACTTGAAGTGTTTGCACTCCTTGCATTTGAGTTAGCTACTATGATGCACCTTCTCACTACCATCAAGCTTTTGGAATGCTAGAAGCTTTACCGAAAAGAGTAAAATTTTGTCTCGATTTGAAGCAAGTCTCCACTAGTTTTAGTCACCTCTGAGATTGTACCATCTTCTCTATTATTCATGTCATATATTCCTCTAAGTAAAAAAGATATAGCACTACATACTGCCTAATTCATTCCTTGGTTGAGTACTCTTACATTGACCCGAAGTTCTTCACTTTCGACTATCTTGATGAAAAATCTATTGACACCAGTCTTATGAAGTTCTCTGGCTTCTACCCTTTAACCTTGTCTCGGTATTTAGAGTTTGTCTTTGCGTTCTTCACCTCCTCGACCTCTTTCACAACCAAGCATGCTCCCTTTATAAGAGTAAGGGATCAATAATTTCACGAAAGTCTTGCCTCTATAGTACCATAGCATTGTCATACCCATAGCCCTACTATTTGTCACCTCACATATATGTCTCTTTTTTCACGATCAATACATCTACTATGTGGCACTATGGCACTTATCCGAGGCCACCTCTATTTTAAGCGATGCTTGATTTTTGGGTAGGCGAGTCCCTTTGAACTCATTGTTGCTTTCTTGCCTTTTTTTATCATTTCACTTCCATACTTCTATATTCTTCAAACAATTTTCCTTGGTTAATTGAAAGACATAGTGTAACTTGTTAGGATCGTAATGGCACTAAGGAAGAGAAGGGGGGGCTGATTTGAATTAGTGCTATCGCAAAAAGAATTTGATTTATCAAATTTGATTGATTAATCCGTATTGAAAATATGTTTACTCAAAAGTGCGAGTAAGAATAGTGAGTGAAATAAATTAGCAAGCAATAACAAAGCAAAACAAGAAAGAAAATGCAAACTAATTTATAGTGGTTCGATTATCTCGACCCACATACACTCCCGATTTCTATTCCCTTGAGGTCATCGGCTTCCACTACCAATCTTTTTTCTAATAGGTGAATATCAACTATCCTTCTTACAATTCTTCTCCTTTTAATAAGCTCGGGAGAGAATCTTTACACAAACTCTTTTACATAAGACCTCACACCTCCTTAGAATAATCGTTAAACTCAAGGAGGAAGAAACTCAAACACTTTCAAGAGTTTACAATACTTTTAACCTCAAGAATTCTTTTTTGTTTACCCTTATTCGCTCTTGTATAAAGAAAGAATGAGTGGGAGTGGGATATTTATAGACCCCCAAAAGCTTCAAAATTAGAGCCAAAATTTAAATCCTAAAGTTTTCGGAGTACTAGCGATACTACCGTTGGCGCTGGGTGGTACTACCACCAAACAAGCTCGACAATATGGGCTTTGGTGGTACAACTATCGATCTATGTAGTACCACCATCACTGGGCAATACCACCCATGATAAGGGCCAGTACCATCGTCATAACACCTCTAAAAGCACAAATAGTACTTTTCATTGCTTGGAGAGTACCACCACCTAGGCCTAGTGGTACCACCACCTAGGATAATTCCAGGTCAATGAATTGGGCCTAATTCAGTCCTAGTTTAGGCCCAATGAGCTCTAATTCACGTTGGTATAGTTTTGACCCAATACCAACTCACTTTGATTTGAAACAACTACAATCAAGACTTAACAACTCAATTACATATCTAGCATAATTATAAAGCAATCAACATGTTGTCTAGTATTCTGACATGTCATCTAATCATCCAACACTTTGTTCAAACCTTTGGTACATCGTCCTTTCCTTTAGCATATTGCTCGATCTATCAGCATATTGATATCCCACAATATTCGATCTTGTGGCAGACACAATACCCGATCCTTCTAGCCCAAACTCATGGCATGAAGTTCATCCTTCGGTATGTCAACCAATCCTCTTGTCCAATGTCCAATCTCTGGCATAATGCTTCCATAGCTGAATGTTTGATTCTCCTACTTCGATAATTAGCCTTGTGATTATTCGTGTTTGTGATCAAAATTTTTTCTATGTCACTTATCATAAAAGTATACTAGTCCATACATTCATTAATTGATTTCATCGTCAAAATCGGAGATTCAACAATCTCTCCCTTTTTATGATGATAACCAATTAAGACAGAGTTTTAATTGAAGTCCTCCTATCTATATATCATTATGAAATGTTATAATGAACTTGAATTAAAAAAAAAAGGTGATAACCTTTCAAATGTTTGAGTTCAAGTCAAAGCAATTTTAATTATAAATCATAGCGACCTTCAATAATGATTATTGTATGAATCATATGCATAATTTGAGATAAATAATCACATCATATACATAGTTTGAATGTCAAAATAGTTACATATCTCAAACAAATATCATAAGTTAATATTATCAAATACAACATGCATATAAGTGCTATATCATCAAAAAAATTACTATTACTTCTCCCCATTTATCATCAACAAAAAGAGAAAAGAATATGTCGGTCACTACTTTTCTCTCCTCTTTGTCATTATAAAAAAGAAGAGAAGTATATTATTTTATCATGGTGCTACTTCTCTTTGTTTATATCAATGTGTCAATAGTAAAGTTACTTTGATATTACATGAAGGTTATTAACATAAAGAAATCATATGACATAAATTTTACATTATAAATATCAAGAAATCAAGATAATGATTCAATAAGGTAAATATCCTCTTTAGTGAATAGCAAAAAGAATTATAGGAGAATAAATAGTAAAATATCTTAATTTATATAAAATAAGTCTCAAATTATAAATATAGAGAAGTCAAGATCATGATTTATTTAGAAAAATCTCCTTCTTAATATCGAGAAGTCTCCTTCTTAATAAATAGTAAAAAGAATCATAGGAGAATAAATAGTAAAATGTCTTGATTTATATATTTGAATAAACATTTTTCAACGAAGAGCGTGTTTGAACATTATTTGATATGTCTCTAATAATTAGCTCCTTCATCTATATGCTTTCATTCCCCGGGTAAGGTTACTTTAAAAGTAGATGTATCCAAGTTGCTTTGAAGACGAGAACTCTCATTCAAATAAAATTCAAAATTCATCATCAAAATCAATTTTTTTACCTTTAAAAATTTTATTAAAAATAACATGGATATATTCCTATAAAATAAAAATAAGTAAAGTCCTTTAGTTCTAATTTGTGAGATTACTTATATATTTACATGTCCTAATCTCCTATACCAAAGCTATGCATCATCATTTAAAATCAAAAAATAAGTTTCATTATGATAATCATTAAGATCAATAGTATAAATATTATCACTTCTTAAAGTATTTATAGAATTATTCTAATTTGGTATTTCTATGATGTAAGCATTAGATATAAATTTAATATTGTATCTCTTTATCACAAAGTTGACTAATGCATAATGAGTTATGTTTTAAATGATCTATTAAAAGAATATCTTTAATCAAAAGATTTGATTTTTCAATAATGATAATGTTTCCTTTGTTGTTGTCTGCAAAAGTGATATATCCTCCATCTCGACTAGTAAGCTTTGAAAATCATGTTGGATCTTCATTCATATACATTAAGCATCTACTGTCATGATACTATCTTTTGCTCCTAGCTCTTGTACAGAGACATACCTACAAAAAGGAGGGGCTTGCTCTAGGTACTTTTAACTTTAGGTCCTTCATGGTTAGATCTTTCTTTTCTAACTTTTGGCATCAAATAATTTATAGTTCGTTAAGAAACTCAAATTAATTTATGAGAATTATATTTTTTAAGAAAGCATGAATAAGCATAATAATCAAATCTTTTACAAAAAATACATTTAACTTTAGGGGGAATATGTAGTATGGGTCCTTTTACAAATCTAGTTGACTTTCCATATGTATCATTACTTGTGAATCCAATACCTTCCTTTTTAAATTCACAATCTTGTTTAGTAATAATCACATTTAATTATTTATTTCTAATTTTTATTTTTTTAAAGTTTGTTATAATAACATATTTTATTTTAAGAGAGTTTCTATTATATGATTATTATCAATTGATTCTTCTAAGTAATGTTTTAGTTTCTCATTCATGACAATTAGGTTCCCTTTCTTATTTTCCAAAGCAAGTGCTTTTTGAAATGACTCATTTTGAAGTTTAGATGATTTTAAATCTTCATATTTAAAGTAAGGAGTATATGATGTTGATATATATTTATCATGTATAATTTTAATATATCAAATTCATTAGTAAGAATGTATTATCCATTTTCAGTGAATTATATTTCTTACAAATATTTTTAAGTTCATCATATAAATCATAAAATATAATAAGTAATTCATCATAAGATAAAGATAGTTTGGGTAAGTTCCATATCTCATCAGGCCATTAATGCATAGTTCGTCATGTCATTATCATCACTTGAGTTTTTGCTAAAATGATCTTATTTAGTTCTAAGTACAATATCATTTCTTTTCTTAGGAAAGTTTCTCTCATTTTCGTAATGTGCTTTACATGTTATTTCACATGTCGTTAAATATTCTATGAGAACCTTCAAAAGAAAAGTTGTTCAAGTCTTTTACTTCTTGGATAGTCATTACTTTTAGATCCCAAAATTTTAAAGAAATCTTAATATCTTATTAATTAATTTAAGTTTAGCATAGGATTTTTTACCAAGAGATTTTAAAATATTGACAATATCCATAGAATGGGTGTATATGTCACCAATGATTTCACTTGATTTTATTTTAAACAATTCATAACTATATACTAAAATATTGATTTTAGATTTGTTTATCCTATTTATGCCTTCATGAGTAACTTAAAGTGCATGTCAAATATCATAAGCAATATCATAAGTAGAAATATAATTAAACATATTTTTGTCTAAAGTATAAAATTAAGCATTCATAGCTTTAACATATAAGGAAAATATTTTCTTCATAAAATCATTACATTCATTCATTGGTTAAAAAATTTTTGAAAACCACATTCAACGACATTCCACAAATCAAAATCTATAAAAATTAAGAGAATCCTCATTCATGTTTTTCAATAAGTTTGGTCTATCCCATTGAAAATAGGAGGATGAGTGATAGAGTGAACCTCTTGATTGCTAGAAAAAAATCATTAAATCTCTCTTAGGTGTTTATCAAACTTTAAATCAGGCTCTAATACCAACTGTTAGGATCGTAGTGGAACTAATTGGAAGAGGTTCATCAAACTCATCATGAGCTTTATAATTTAATTCATATATCATAAGAGAGTCAATCAGTTCTTCAAGAGTCAAGTTATTTAAGTCTTTGGCCTCTTGAATAGTGATTACTTTAGGATCCCAATTTTTAGGTAAAAATATTAAAATTTTAATAATTAATTTAAATTTTAAAAAATATTTTCGAAGTGCTTTAAGGCCATTGATGACATTTGTGAACCGGGTATACATGTCTCCAATAGACTCACTTGGTTTTATTCGAAATAACTCATAATTATGAACTCAAATATTTATCTTAGATTTTTTTACTCCACTAGTCCCCCAATGTGTGTCAAATATCAAAAGCCGATTTGCAAACAAAAACATGATTAAACTTTATTTTATTAAGAGCATAAAACAAGGCATTCATAGCCTTTGCATTTAAAGAAAAATTCTTCATCTCCAAATCATTTAGCTCATTCATTGGCTTGGAAGATTTTTCAAATCCATTCTCAACAATATTCCATAAATCAAGGTCCAGAGAGATAATAAAGATATATATCTTTGTCTTCTAATGTTCCTCATTAATGCCAAAACAAGCTATTTACTCAAGTGAGTGTTAATCCAATGAGTAATTAACTACCTGGCTCTGATACCAATTGTTTGGATCAATTGGCACTAAGAGAAAGATGGGGGGTTGGGGGGTGGAGGTGAATTAGTGCAAGTATAAATTCTCATTTAAAAAAAAACTGTTTACTTTAAGTAAAATAGGAAGATCCAAAGCTTTTCATTCAAGTAAAGCGAGTGAGTGATTAAAAGAAGATTGCTAAGTTACTTACTTACAAATTACTTAAGAAAAAGTAAAGAAATCTGAAATGTTAGCAACATCGTAAATGAAGTGTTTAATATGGAAACCTTACTTTCAAAGATTAAACAAAATTAGAAATATCAATACAAAATTAGTAAGCAAGGACAGCAAATGAAGAACTCACAAATTTTATAGTGGTTCAGCACCAACAAGTCTACTTCTACTCTCAAGTCCTCCTTGAGGCATATTAGCGTCCACTATCAATCTTCTGTGGGTGAAAACCAAACTCTTACACTTTGCTTATAAGGGAGACAAGAGTACAACTCTTTGATCACTCTCTTATCCTTTTCCTTTTTCTTACAATCCATAAAAGTTTTTCACAGAATTTTATCCCCCAAATTATTGTATGGAATGCAAAAAAATTTGGGATATTTATAGGCCCCAAATGACTTCAAAAATTGGAGCCAAAAATTCAAACATACCCGTAAAATTTAGGTACGAGCAGTTCAGCAGTAGGCTTGGTCAGGTCAACCGCCGAAAGCACCCAGAATCTTAGGTATGGGCAGTTCAACCACCCATCCTAGGTAGTTTACCCATCGTTAGTTGCCCGAAAACCGCTTATGGATGGTTTACCCGTCGACTTGGGTGGTTTAGCTATTGGTAGCTGCCCTGTTTCTAGGGTATAGACAGTCCAACTACCGCTCACCGATGGTTTACCAGCTAAAATCTCCAAAAAAGTGGTTCCCTTCACTTTTTGAATTTCAGCTTGAACCTAATATTGACTAATTATTTGGTCAGCTAATTGAGCTCAACCAAACCTCATAGTGTACCTGGTTGCCTTATTGAGTTGATTTAGATTTTATTCAAATCCAACTCACTTAGAACTCAATCTCTAACTACGACTCAATGATTACAACTCTTAATGACCAACAAGCTAAACTAAGACTTAACTCCTGCCAATTTGGCATCCTCCGGTATTCTTGTGGTGAGTCTTCTAATCTTCTTCTGGTGATCTCCCGGCGTGTTCCGAGCGAGCTTCTTGATCCTTTCGATGAATATCCTAGTGAACTCCTGGCGAGGTCTCATTGTATCGTCCGAACCCGGCTCGATATTTGAGCTTGAACTTGGTCCATCATTTGGTTGTAACTCTATTGCTCCTGTCATAATTAGACATACAATAACACACATGTTAGATTTAACACTCATCAATCAGTTTTATCATCAAAATCTAAGATTCAACAAGTTTTGCCCATTCTCTTAAGAATTGAGAAAGTAAAGGTTACTCAACTTCGCCCGCCTCTTTAAGAGTTGTACTCTATGCATCAAGTTGGTTATAGCCTTCACCTACTCTTTGCTCACATTTTCAAAGTACTTGAAGTGTTTGCACTCCTTGCATTTGAGTTAGCTACTATGATGCACCTTCTCACTACCATCAAGCTTTTGGAATGCTAGAAGCTTTACCGAAAAGAGTAAAATTTTGTCTCGATTTGAAGCAAGTCTCCACTAGTTTTAGTCACCTCTGAGATTGTACCATCTTCTCTATTATTCATGTCATATATTCCTCTAAGTAAAAAAGATATAGCACTACATACTGCCTAATTCATTCCTTGGTTGAGTACTCTTACATTGACCCGAAGTTCTCCACTTTCGACTATCTTGATGAAAAATCTATTGACACCAGTCTTATGAAGTTCTCTGGCTTCTACCCTTTAACCTTGTCTCGGTATTTAGAGTTTGTCTTTGCGTTCTCCACCTCCTCGACCTCTTTCACAACCAAGCATGCTCCCTTTATAAGAGTAAGGGATCAATAATTTCACGAAAGTCTTGCCTCTATAGTACCATAGCATTGTCATACCCATAGCCCTACTATTTGTCACCTCACATATATGTCTCTTTTTTCACGATCAATACATCTACTATGTGGCACTATGGCACTTATCCGAGGCCACCTCTATTTTAAGCGATGCTTGATTTTTGGGTAGGCGAGTCCCTTTGAACTCATTGTTGCTTTCTTGCCTTTTTTTATCATTTCACTTCCATACTTCTATATTCTTCAAACAATTTTCCTTGGTTAATAGAAAGACATAGTGCAACTTGTTAGGATCGTAATGGCACTAAGGAAGAGAAGGGGGGGCTGATTTGAATTAGTGCTATCGCAAAAAGAATTTGATTTATCAAATTTGATTGATTAATCCGTATTGAAAATATGTTTACTCAAAAGTGCGAGTAAGAATAGTGAGTGAAATAAATTAGCAAGCAATAACAAAGCAAAACAAGAAAGAAAATGCAAACTAATTTATAGTGGTTCGATTATCTTGACCCACATACACTCCCGATTTCTCTTCCCTTGAGGTCATCGGCTTCCACTACCGATCTTTTTTCTAATAGGTGAATATCAACTATCCTTCTTACAATTCTTCTCCTTTTAATAAGCTCGGGAGAGAATCTTTACACAAACTCTTTTACATAAGACCTCACACCTCCTTAGAATAATCGTTAAACTCAAGGAGGAAGAAACTCAAACACTTTCAAGAGTTTACAATACTTTTAACCTCAAGAATTCTTTTTTGTTTACCCTTATTCGCTCTTGTATAAAGAAAGAATGAGTGGGAGTGGGATATTTATAGACCCCCAAAAGCTTCAAAATTAGAGCCAAAATTTAAATCCTAAAGTTTTCGGAGTACTAGCGATACTACCGTTGGCGCTGGGTGGTACTACCACCAAACAAGCTCGACAATATGGGCTTTGGTGGTACAACTATCGATCTATGTAGTACCACCATCACTGGGCAATACCACCCATGATAAGGGCCAGTACCATCGTCATAACACCTCTAAAAGCACAAATAGTACTTTTCGACTGTTTGGAGAGTACCACCACCTAGGCCTAGTGATACCACCACCTAGGATAATTCCAGGTCAATGAATTGGGCCTAATTCAGTCCTAGTTTAGGCCCAATGAGCTCTAATTCACGTTGGTATAGTTTTGACCCAATACCAACTCACTTTGATTTGAAACAACTACAATCAAGACTTAACAACTCAATTACATATCTAGCATAATTACAAAGCAATCAACATGTTGTCTAGTATTCTGACATGTCATCTAATCATCCAACACTTTGTTCAAACCTTTGGTACATCGTCCTTTCCTTTAGCATATTGCTCGATCTATCAGCATATTGATATCCCACAATATTCGATCTTGTGGCAGACACAATACCCGATCCTTCTAGCCCAAACTCATGGCATGAAGTTCATCCTTCGGTATGTCAACCAATCCTCTTGTCCAATGTCCAATCTCTGGCATAATGCTTCTATAGCTGAATGTTTGATTCTCCTACTTCGATAATTAGCCTTGTGATTATTCGTGTTTGTGATCAAAATTTTTTCTATGTCACTTATCATAAAAGTATACTAGTCCATACATTCATTAATTGATTTCATCGTCAAAATCGGAGATTCAACAATCTCTCCCTTTTTATGATGATAACCAATTAAGACAGAGTTTTAATTGAAGTCCTCCTATCTATATATCATTATGAAATGTTATAATGAACTTGAATTAAAAAAAAAAGGTGATAACCTTTCAAATGTTTGAGTTCAAGTCAAAGCAATTTTAATTATAAATCATAGCGACCTTCAATAATGATTATTGTATGAATCATATGCATAATTTGAGATAAATAATCACATCATATACATAGTTTGAATGTCAAAATAGTTACATATCTCAAACAAATATCATAAGTTAATATTATCAAATACAACATGCATATAAGTGCTATATCATCAAAAAAAATTACTATTACTTCTCCCCATTTATCATCAACAAAAAGAGAAAAGAATATGTCGGTCACTACTTTTCTCTCCTCTTTGTCATTATAAAAAAGAAGAGAAGTATATTATTTTATCATGGTGCTACTTCTCTTTGTTTATATCAATGTGTCAATAGTAAAGTTACTTTGATATTACATGAAGGTTATTAACATAAAGAAATCATATGACATAAATTTTACATTATAAATATCAAGAAATCAAGATAATGATTCAATAAGGTAAATATCCTCTTTAGTGAATAGCAAAAAGAATTATAGGAGAATAAATAGTAAAATATCTTAATTTATATAAAATAAGTCTCAAATTATAAATATAGAGAAGTCAAGATCATGATTTATTTAGAAAAATCTCCTTCTTAATATCGAGAAGTCTCCTTCTTAATAAATAGTAAAAAGAATCATAGGAGAATAAATAGTAAAATGTCTTGATTTATATATTTGAATAAACATTTTTCAACGAAGAGCGTGTTTGAACATTATTTGATATGTCTCTAATAATTAGCTCCTTCATCTATATGCTTTCATTCCCCGGGTAAGGTTACTTTAAAAGTAGATGTATCCAAGTTGCTTTGAAGACGAGAACTCTCATTCAAATAAAATTCAAAATTCATCATCAAAATCAATTTTTTTACCTTTAAAAATTTTATTAAAAATAACATGGATATATTCCTATAAAATAAAAATAAGTAAAGTCCTTTAGTTCTAATTTGTGAGATTACTTATATATTTACATGTCCTAATCTCCTATACCAAAGCTATGCATCATCATTTAAAATCAAAAAATAAGTTTCATTATGATAATCATTAAGATCAATAGTATAAATATTATCACTTCTTAAAGTATTTATAGAATTATTCTAATTTGGTATTTCTATGATGTAAGCATTAGATATAAATTTAATATTGTATCTCTTTATCACAAAGTTGACTAATGCATAATGAGTTATGTTTTAAATGATCTATTAAAAGAATATCTTTAATCAAAAGATTTGATTTTTCAATAATGATAATGTTTCCTTTGTTGTTGTCTGCAAAAGTGATATATCCTCCATCTCGACTAGTAAGCTTTGAAAATCATGTTGGATCTTCATTCATATACATTAAGCATCTACTGTCATGATACTATCTTTTGCTCCTAGCTCTTGTACAGAGACATACCTACAAAAAGGAGGGGCTTGCTCTAGGTACTTTTAACTTTAGGTCCTTCATGGTTAGATCTTTCTTTTCTAACTTTTGGCATCAAATAATTTATAGTTCGTTAAGAAACTCAAATTAATTTATGAGAATTATATTTTTTAAGAAAGCATGTATAAGCATAATAATCAAATCTTTTACAAAAAATACATTTAACTTTAGGGGGAATATGTAGTATGGGTCCTTTTACAAATCTAGTTGACTTTCCATATGTATCATTACTTGTGAATCCAATACCTTCCTTTTTAAATTCACAATCTTGTTTAGTAATAATCACATTTAATTATTTATTTCTAATTTTTATTTTTTTAAAGTTTGTTATAATAACATATTTTATTTTAAGAGAGTTTCTATTATATGATTATTATCAATTGATTCTTCTAAGTAATGTTTTAGTTTCTCATTCATGACAATTAGGTTCCCTTTCTTATTTTCCAAAGCAAGTGCTTTTTGAAATGACTCATTTTGAAGTTTAGATGATTTTAAATCTTCATATTTAAAGTAAGGAGTATATGATGTTGATATATATTTATCATGTATAATTTTAATATATCAAATTCATTAGTAAGAATGTATTATCCATTTTCAGTGAATTATATTTCTTACAAATATTTTTAAGTTCATCATATAAATCATAAAATATAATAAGTAATTCATCATAAGATAAAGATAGTTTGGGTAAGTTCCATATCTCATCAGGCCATTAATGCATAGTTCGTCATGTCATTATCATCACTTGAGTTTTTGCTAAAATGATCTTATTTAGTTCTAAGTACAATATCATTTCTTTTCTTAGGAAAGTTTCTCTCATTTTCGTAATGTGCTTTACATGTTATTTCACATGTCGTTAAATATTCTATGAGAACCTTCAAAAGAAAAGTTGTTCAAGTCTTTTACTTCTTGGATAGTCATTACTTTTAGATCCCAAAATTTTAAAGAAATCTTAATATCTTATTAATTAATTTAAGTTTAGCATAGGATTTACCAAGAGATTTTAAAATATTGACAATATCCATAGAATGGGTGTATATGTCACCAATGATTTCACTTGATTTTATTTTAAACAATTCATAACTATATACTAAAATATTGATTTTAGATTTGTTTATCCTATTTATGCCTTCATGAGTAACTTAAAGTGCATGTCAAATATCATACGCAATATCATATGTAGAAATATAATTAAACATATTTTTGTCTAAAGTATAAAATTAAGCATTCATAGCTTTAACATATAAGGAAAATATTTTCTTCATAAAATCATTACATTCATTCATTGGTTAGAAAATTTTTGAAAACCACATTCAACGACATTCCACAAATCAAAATCTATAAAAATTAAGAGAATCCTCATTCATGTTTTTCAATAAGTTTGGTCTATCCCATTGAAAATAGGAGGATGAGTGATAGAGTGAACCTCTTGATTGCTAGAAAAAAATCATTAAATCTCTCTTAGGTGTTTATCAAACTTTAAATCAGGCTCTAATACCAACTGTTAGGATCGTAGTGGAACTAAAAGTGAGAGGGGGGGGGGGGCGGGGGGGGAGGAAAGGGTGGAGATGAATTAGTGCTAGCACAAAAAGAATCTGATTTATCAATTCGATCAATAAATTCATATTAAAAATATGTTTAACCAAAAGTGCGAGGAAGAATAGTGAGTGAAATAAATTAGTAAGCAATAACAAAGCAAAAAAAGAAAGAAAATATACATTGATTTATAGTGGTTTGATCATCCTGACCTACATCCACTTCCGATTCCTCTTCCCTTAAGGCCATCGGCTTCCACTACTAATCTTTTTTCTTATAGGTGAATATCAAATATCCTTCTTATGACTCTTCTCCTTTTATCATGCTCGAGAGAGAACCTTTACACAAACTCTTTTACATAAGACCTTACACTCCCTTAGAATAATCGCTAAACTCGAAGAGGAAGAGGCTCAAATACTTTTAAGAGTTTATAACACTTTTAACCTCAAGAATTATTTTTTGTTCACCCTAGTTCTCTCTTGCATTAAGCAAGAATGAGTGAGATACTCATAGACCCACAAAGGCTTTAGAATTGGAGTAAAAAATTTGAATCTCCAAGTTTTCGGGTACTAGCAGTACTACCATCGATGTCATGCGGTACTACCGATGAATAGAGCACGGGAATCTAGGCTCTAGTGGTACTACAGTCGACTTAGGCAGTACCACCACCGCTGAGAGGTTCTACCGCTAAAATATTTGAAAAAACATAAATAATACTTTCCAACTATTTGGGCGTTACACCGCTTGAGCCTAGAGGTACCACTGCATAAGGAAATTCCAAGTCACTAAATTGGCCTTCCATGAGACTTAATTCAGCCCTAGTTTAGGCGTAATAAGCTCCAAATCAAGTTGGCATAATTTTGACTCAATACTAACTGAATTTAATTCAAAACAACCATGATCAAGATTTAACCACTCAATCACTTGCTGGTTCAGGAGTAATTTTTCTCTTTGCTAACTTTCCTCTGGAAGTTTGATTACTATTTTGTTGGACTACTCTGCGTTGTTGAACAAACCGTGCATTATTTTGCCCTCGCGAAATCACTTGTTAAATTATGACTTTTCGTTAATAGTCTCCTCCCAACCCTTCAAGGCCTAGCAATATACTGAACTTAATACATACTTCAGCCTCCTATAATATCCTTATCATGCCAAAGAGAACGTTTTAATGCTCCATGACGTTGAATAGTCTATCAGCAACAAACAAGCCCTTATATGAGTATCGAGTTCTTTGAGTTATCAATTTCTCTCACTTTTGTGAGCTAGCTATAACTCTTTTAGTCGCTGAGCAACCCATCACCCCTTGCATGGTATCATCCTTTGCCAAGCACCCCACTTGCCTCCAGTATCATGAAATTTAGTTGCCAATGTTGAGCCGTAGCTTGAACTCTACTATCTTAACCTATATGCACTATTCATTCCTCCCAACTCATTTGTCCTTGATATCTCTCACACAAAGGATTAGTCATTCCTTTGAATGTCAACATTAGATGCCCATTCCTCTTAGTGACTCCTTTCCTTACACCTCAACGCTAGTTTCTCCTAAACGGTCTTGCATATTGGCTACTCTTAATGTAGCCCTACTAGGTCCCCCATATTTGTATGCTAAAGTGTTTCTAAGTGCAGTCATCCTGCCCTGATACCATCAATCATGAACTTAGCTAATGTTTCTAAATCATATGATACCCCTATATGTTCGTCCGTGAAGGATCAGCCTCTCCCAAAACATCTTATGGTCTCTTAAAGACTTACAAAGAGAATATATGTTAGAGAAAATATTTAACTTGGGATCCACAAGTAGTTATTTCAATAAATACTTCATAGGTCGTGCAAATTACAAATATAAATTTCACAAACTTTAAATGGTTACATTCAAAGTGATTCACCATAGACCAAAGTCTTCACAAATGCTCACATGACATAACTTGCATTTATAAGTCTAAAACAATCACCAAAGCCAACCAAATAAAACTGTCAAGCATACTGTTAGCTCTTTACATGCTATGCTCTGTAAAATATGAACAAAACCGACATGAACATATTTGTTGAACACTCTTTTTATAGTTGTCAATTACAATATGGAGAGGATGGGAACTTAGTAGATAAGGCTTCCAACTCATAAAGCTAAAAGCACTCGATGGAGTAGAGGACCTTAGGGTGTTTAAATTGGTTCAAACCAAACCATTAAGGGTCGAACTGATCAGAACTAATTTTTTTATTTGATTTGATTAAATTAAGGTAGTTCGTACCAAAACCGATTTAGATATACCTAATCCAATCGATTCAAATCGATTAATCTAGTTTGATTAACTAGTTTATAATTTTAAGTAATTTAAAAATACATATGTTTTTAAATAAATTGATTTAATTCAATTGAATCGAACTATAATCTTGGTCCAATTGAGCAACATGACAAGATTTGATTTGAAAAATTAAGCCCACATCATTTATAAAATTCTACCTTAGGGCCAATTTGATAAATCGAAATTTAAATTTAAGGGTTTAAGATAGTGAATTCAATCAAATTGATATGGTTTAAATTAAATTAACTTAGTATGAACTAGTTAACGGAGCCATGGTACCCTCAAACCATAACTATTTATAACCTTCAAATACGAATCTTGGTGGATCAGTTTAAATTAAATTGGTTTTGAATAGATTTAGTTCTGGTTTGATTTGACTTTCGAATTTGATTTGAACACCTCTAAAGGGCTTCACAAAACATATGGCAACTTTTTAAACCTAAATGATATTATATAACACATCTAATGTTGTGATGTGTAGTACGTTCCTCGTAACTGTAAGAGGTGTGGTCCGATAGTGGTATACGCATCTGAAATCCTACTCTCAGTGAATATTTTTGCTCAACTAGTGAGGGAGTTTGAAGAGCATTTTGTAAGGAATGTGGGCCCTTAATGCTCAACAATTGACCTCTTGGGCATTTGACAAATAGAGAACAAGCCGCTAGTGAATTTTGAAACTTAATTTACTAACGAAGCCCAAGAGATGATTGATGCCCACCATTTTGCCCTCATACGAGCATTCATGATGGAGCTTAAGCACTCCAAACTCTTCTAATTGTTGATAGAGAGGCAACTGACCATCATGCAGGAGATGCTTCAAAAGATCAATCAATACATCATCGTTAAAACGATGATACAAGGAATCACGAAAGTGCTCAAAGCAACAACACTTGACCCTTGCTGCAATGCTTAGATGATCTTTATTCATTGAGGTGATAAAGAATTTATATAGGTTTGGAAGAAAAGAATTTTTTCAATTAATCATTCAAATATAGTCATCTTTTAAGATGATATTTTAGTATATGTTTTATTTGATTGTTAGGATCATCTTAAGTTATGACATGACCAATATTTATGATGGTTCCATGTAATAAGATTTTCTCTATTAGATACCGTGGGCTCCTCCTCCCGACTGATGGATTCGGATAAACTACGATGGTTCTATGAGAGAGAACCGATTAGGGGGCTCGGGCTTTGTTATTCGTGATCATCGTGTTGATCTAATGTGTGCTAGTTGCAGGTTTCTTGAGCGAGATGACGTGATGTATTGTAAGGCTACTACAGTCAGTGGTTGCTGGGATTCAGGAGGCAATTGCTGTTGGTCTCACATGAGAACATATTGAGTCTCACAGTAGAATTTTGCAAAGAAGCGTTCCTAATATTATTCATAGTATTTGGGTCTTGGTGGGATGTTTTGATATATATGATGACTTCTCAAGAGTTTAGAGAGCAGAATGAAATAGCAAAGTGGTTAGCTAGATATGCCGGGGAATGTAAGTCTTGCCCTTGTTTTTTTATTTTTTTTGGGTGGGGGGAGAGGGGAGTGGCCCTCTTGTTTACAAGTTATGTGCTGTTTTGATGCTAGGGATGCTTTCTTTTTATCCTCCCTAGCTTTTAGTAATGAAAATTTTCTTTTTAAAGAATCTAAGAACCAATGTATCTAAGGTTTAAACGGCTACACAAACTCATTTAATGCCTTAGTAAATATTTTGGAACATGATAGATAAGTAATGACATGGGGAACATAACGTTGTCACATAATGATCGACATGTGTCATATAGACCACACTTAGCTTACATGTGGGCGGATAGATGAGATGGTCATAATGGGATAGTTGACTCTCCAAACCTTATGATTGTAGTCAGTTAATACGACCTTTAGCTACATCATGTCATATCTCTAATCAAAACTTTACACTTTTCCCTTTTATCATTGACCATATTGGGCATAATCATCCTCGGATCACCCCTTACTCCTAAGTATGCACTTGGGGACAAATCATTATTAGGGAGGGTAGTTCGACCAATATTAACTTCAAACTTATTTGATCATTACAAATCTCAACCATGATTGAAATTAACTTAGAATAAACCTCGACTTAATCTGAATCACCATCCCGACTTGGATAATTAGATTATACATTAACATAACATGATTTTAGAATTAGATTATACACTAACATAACATGATTTTGAAATGTAATTTTGGACCTTATGAGGAAAGTAGAATTACCAACATTTACAGGGAAGGTAATCATGCGGCCTATTGGCTGGCTAGCTAATTATGCTTGTGCTACCAAATCTAAAATATTTTTTTGGGAAAAAAAGGAGATTTCTCCTAGTTTGATGTTTTGATCTCCTTCAGCAAAGAGGATATGATTGTATTCGTTTAAGATCTTAATATTGTTTATTCTTTAAAAAAAAAAAAAGAAACTTGTCTGAAACAACCAGCGTTATGTTCATCAGATCCTAAAACAAAAAAAAAAAAAGAAAAAAAAAAAACTTTGGAGGAAGGACGTGCCTCCATAAGAAAGATCTAGCATGAGATTCTTCTAATGGGATACCAGTTGGACAGAAACAAATCAACCAGCAAAACCCAGATATCTCTTTGTTCCAGGAGCAATACATTTTTGTTTATTGCCTTTGTTCACTCCTTTTGTTAGGGAGTAAAAGACTGATAAAGAGGGGGATAGCCTATAAAACCCTTCATGACTTATTTCAAGATAGCCAAGAAGATGGAATGACTGACGCCTCGAGGTTCATAGTACGAGTTTCCAACTTGCTTGTCTCCTCCATCTTCAACAAGTCAGGGGTGAACCATGTAAACGTTTGTTTTCTTATATCCATCCCTGCAACCTCAAACATGTGTTCATCCTTCATGGAGTAAGCCATCATGTTATCCGTTAAAAACGTTAAAAAGCCATAGATGCAATCCGCTCTAAAAGCTGATCCCTTTACCAACATCGGCTCGGACAAATGGCTGATGAGCAACGTGCTACCGCCCAAAAGCTGGTCACCTGCACCACAGGATCGTCTGCCATCTCCGGGAGCTTGAAGACCTTTATAATGATATTCTTGTTCCGATAGAAGCCGTAGGCCAAGATCAAAGTATCGTCATTCGACTCTACAAACTTAACAGCCAAGGAACATTCATATTCTATTCTGAAAGGAATACGAATGGTCGACGACATCACTGGGTCAGGATCCAATTCATAAACTATGACTTCCCACGAGAGTGTCAGGACATACAACCTTCCACCATGAAAACCAATGGCCAATGGTTGCAAAGCTTCCATGATCCAATAGTCGCCCATTGTCGTCCTTACGATGACGGTTCTCCCGGTATTATTATCTGCGATGCCCATAGCTGCAAACATGTAGTCCCTTGTTAGTGGAGACGCCGATAGGATGCCATCGGTCACGTTGAAGGAGTCTCTGAACAACTCAATCTTAGCTCCAGTGATTGGATTCAGGAGGTAAACAAGCATGGGGTCAATAAGAGTATGGTCCCTCCGTTTCATTAGTAGCCAACCTTTCGATGACCCGAATAACCAGTCTTCCTGGAGATCATCCAAGATTTTGATGTTTGAGACTGGTTCACCAGCGACAGTCTGCAAGCTCCAGAAAAGGCTAGAGACAATGGAGACAAACAACCACGGAGGACGGGCAGCCTCGAGGAAGCCCAGAGTGGAAGTGACCGACCGCCAAGGCTCGCAAACTGCAGCGACACGGATGCGATCAGGAACGCTCAGGCACTTGAGTAATGTCCCCATTAAATCGAGTGGGAGTTGAGACCATCTTCCTCCTTCTTCTTCTTCTTCTTCTTCTTCTTCCACATCTGTTGTTGTTGATTGAACTTGAACGTGGGAAGCCATGCACGCTTTGTTTGGTCCTCCTACACATCAACAGGGTAGTTAGTATATGTCGTATATATACACATATATATAATATAATATATATATATATATTTCCTTCCAAAAGGAACCAACTACTTATATTGTAATTTTGCAATGTCTATTTGGAATTTATATAGACTTCAATTACACGGGAAATATAAATGTTTTTATGATTGGAAAGAAGCTTTTGGTTTAAGGAAGATGATGATTTACTTTGGCTTATTTGAAAAGTTCAAAATGATATTAAATTTAATGGTGAAAGAAAGATCCATTCTTTGATTCTTAGTAGAGCATTTGTAAGATACTAAAGACCATTGTTTTTCTAAAAGATATAGGTGGGATAAATCTAGTAAGCCAAGTTTGCATGATATCTCATGGACTAAGCTTAATAATGATGGTTTGGGGAAGTTTTATATGATGGATTGTATTATATTTTAAGAAATGATACTGGAGCGAGCATATATATATATATATATATATAAATCCATTCTCTTCAATAAAATTATTACAGTTTGAAGACTCCAAGTGGCAAAGTATCAGATTTTGGAACAAAGATCATTGAATGCAATTTTGGACATTATTGTTCCAAGGAAAGGAAAGGAAAGTAGAATAACTATTATTGGGAAGGTAGTGCCTCTCCCCCTTAGCTAGTCCTAAACGAAACCATCAAAGGGGCCCCTACAGATATGGTAGGACCTACAGTTGGACTACCAACACCTAGTAGGTTTCCCTGCTGACCTTGACCATACGATAAATAAGGTTTTAAGCCCAACCTTGGCGAAGGTGATGTATGTATCTCCGACCTATACCTTGGTCTTGGCGAGATAAAAATGTGCATATGTCCGACATGAATTATTGCTTTCATCAGATAACTTCAATCTTACCCATCAATCAATTTCAATTGGGTAAATCCCTCTAGCAATAATATAACATCCTAATTTAGATTTTTTTCGACTAAGTTATTTTTTAAATATAAAATCATCATTTCATAATCGAGTCTCTAGACTTCGCCTTAATTTATTTGTAACTCTCACAATCATCCTAGTCATTTTTGAATAATCTAGATAAGGTCGATTAAAGTTTAATGGAAGTCGCTTAATATGAGTTGTTGCATTTGAATCAGAGAATATCAATCTCACCCATCCAGTCGAGGAACTGATCAATCAACTTCAATTGGGTAAATCTCTCTAGCAACAATATAACACCCTAATTTAGATCCATATCAGAAGTCGATAAAAAATGTAGATCAACTTATAAGTGATTAACGAGTATACTACTATTAACTTGGGCTAATGGATTAGGCTCAATAAATTAATATGTCAATTGTTCCATTGAGTCAATTTATAATAATTGGTATCAAGGCTAACCAACCTAACATTGAGAGGCTTGAGTAAGAAAAATCGACTCATGGACAAGGCTATAGGATAATTCTTGTTCTCAATGAAGTTAGTAGATTAGTTATTTCATAGTGACAACAATTTGAACACCTCTAAACAAAGTCAGAGGTCTTTACTCATCACTGGATTAGGGTTTATGTGGTCCATGTTAGGGTATGATTCTAGGCTATATAAGCCCTTGACTTATTAAGCCTTTAAATACAAGAGATTGTAATATCTTGGTCTTGTCCCACGTTAAAAGTAGGTTCCTCTTCTTACGATGATTTAATCGTATGTTCATTGGCTATGATATTTTCTAAAATCCCCTATCGTTACAGTAATTAAATGACTGCTTTTTAATCCAAATTCATATCTAAGGAGGTTGCTTTATGTATCTTGATGGATTCAAAATGAAGGACATAAAGGAACATATTTATCTTACCCCAAGCATCTTGATTTCTATCCTATGTTTCAACAAGTCAAAAATTATTACCACTTGATGCAACTTCCTTGTATCTCTTTCCAATATTGGATTCAAATAGTGATATTTACAATTGTGGCAATCTTCAGTCAATCAATAAAAGTGGAAGGAAAATCTCTAAAATTTCAAAAGGGAAAGTTCATTAGATTTTGTTGCAATGGATCAAACTACAAATGATTTGACACCAATTTATTCTAAAAGCTCTAAGTTGGTTGACTTGTGAGTCAAACTCAATAAATTTATTAATCTTAGTCCTCTTTTCAAACTTCACTTCACAAATAAATGTTCCTAAGATGAACTAATTTGTGTCGGCTTGGTGCCAGTAGGAGTCCCCGGGTTGCTTGCCTCGCAATTGCCTCGCAATTGCCTTGAATCAATCCTTGTGAGCTCAAACACATTTTTTCATCCTTGATGGAGTAAAGCCATTACGCTCTGGCAAGGATGCAGATGGACTTTGCTCTAAAGCTTCCTAATCACTTGACTGACACCATCTAGAAGACATTATTAATGAGCAATCTGCAACCACCCAAGTTTTCATGGGATTAAAAAAGTCATAACATGCAATGAAAAATTAGATGAAACTTATAGTTGCATAGAATATTAATATTTATGTGAAAAATCTCTCTAACACAAAGGGAAAAGATCATGAACCAAATTAGAAAATTAAATATACTATAAGAATAATAAACGTACAAATCTCAAAGTCTCTTGCCTAATACCCAAGCAACAATCACAAGAGAATAATAGGGATACATAGATTATGTCACCGTGCACAATATCTAAAATATCCCCAAACGATCACAGTAAGAATCCGTCAAAAATCTAATCGAACATAAGATGAGAACACTACCCGAATAATTAAGAATGGCCTCTACGTTGCCCTCGTCTTCTTCTCTTTTCTTCTTCTCTTGTTCATCGACCTTCAATCGTTACTGCTGCGGTTTATCCCAGCCACACCCATAGCAATTGCAAGTCCTCTTCCTATTTTGCCTTAACCACAAGCCCCGTTTCTTTTTTTTTCTTTTTTTTTTATCTAGGTTAAAGGAAAAATATTAAATAACTATTGTGTACTATGGGTTATTAAGTCCCACTATTGACTGAATTAATGGGTCATGTTCCAACAACCTACCCCTTCAGCCTATAAGGGAGGCTGTCCCATGACTCATCAATATGAAGCCATGCCAACCAATCGTCGATATATCTCCTATTTTTCTTTCGGTAAATTCTTTATCAACATAAGTGTATGTAACCTATCAACATAAGTGATCTAATTCCAAGGCTTAAACAAACTTTAAAGCCCCTTTTGAGATATCTAGAGATCCACTTTATTATTCCCTAGTACTCTTTGTTTGGATTTATAAGAAATTTGATAGCAACACCCACTATATATGCAATGTCCAACCTTGTACATACCATCACATATATCAAACTTCGAAAACTATTAAAGGATAAAAAACCTTTAGAATTTCTTCTTCTCCTCGTCATTTGATAGGCTATTCTTTGAGGATAACTTTAAATGACCTAAAAGAGAAGAACCAGCTTTGCATTGCTCATAGTGAACCTATCCAATATATTCTTGATATATTTCTCCTGTGATAATTAAATCTTTTAACTTTTTCTGTTATGAAAAATCTGCATGCCTAGTATTTGCTTTGGTGGCCTTATATTCTTCATTCCAAAGGCCTTATTTAAATCCTTCTTCAAAATATCAATTTTAAACATATATATCCCAATGATAAGCATATCATCAATATAAAGTAAGATAATAATAAAATCAAACTATTATATGTATACATAATGATCTGGAGTCGTTTTTTGTATCCATTTGTACTATTGTCTCGGAGCTTACTTAAGCTTATACAAGCTCTTCCTCAATGTGTAGACAAAATTTTCTTTACCTTTAACTTGGAAGTATTTTGATTGCTCCATATAATTTTTTTCCTCTAAATCACCATGAAAGAAAGATGTCATCATATGCAACTACTCAACCTCTAAGTCTAGGCTAGCAGCAACACGGATAGAAGATATTTTAATTATAGAAAAAAATCTCTTTAAAGTCAATACATTTTTTTTACCAAAGCCTTTCACAACTAATCTAACTTTGCACTTTAGTTGAAATATGGTTCTTGAGTCTTCAACTTAAAAACTCACTTGTTCTTCAAGGTCTTCCTTCCTTATGGTAGTTGCACTAAGTCATATGTGTGGATCTTCTGTAGAGCATCCATCTCTTCCTACATAGCAACTAACAACTTCTTTTTCTACTCACTTTTAACTATATATTAGTAACTCTCTCATGCACCTGCATTAGTAAGCATCACATATTCATTTATAGAATATCTTCTAGAAGGTTGATGTTGTCTAGAAGATCTTCTCAACTAAGATTCTGCTAGAAATTGCTCCCCATCTTCTTCCTGCTCAACATGTCCTATAGATTAAACAACATCGGCCTCGACACCATATTCATACACATCTCTCCCATCACCTTGATATACTACATGAGTAACTAGGTCACAATTTGCTAATCATTCTACAAAAGTATTGACTGATGTCTTCTTCAAATTCTCAAGGATTTAATCTTCAAAAAAGACCACATCTCTGCTTCTAAACACTTTTTGCTTTTCTGAATCCCAAAGTCTATAACCAAACTAATTATGTAAGTAGCCGATAAAAATATATTCTTATATCTTATTATCTAGCTTGGACCTCTCAATGTCTGAAATGTGTAAAAATGCATAATAACCAAATACTCTCATGTGCCTATAAGAGATATTTTTCCTTGACTATGCTAGTTACAGGTGCTCTGTAAGCCAATCATGTGAGTGATGACACATATGATACATTGCACAATCTTTTTTGCTTATGATTATTATTGGTAAATTTTCATATTATATTATATGTTACATATATATTGTGATGTCCTTAGTTGTGTGCAATGTAAATCAAATCATGATGAGATCATGATAATGAGATCGATTCACCTTTAAATACAGATCCTAAATAATCCAGATCATAGGTTACTCGAGAGGGACATCGAGATAATCATACAGACCAGTATACTATACCTGTCCATATGATGAAGGTGACTAGTCTCGCAACTACTTATGTAGAGACACTTAGGATATAATACAGGTGCTCATTGGAGAATGAGTTCATTGATTGATCCGCTTATGGAATGTTGTATGGTTAATGATACCTAATATCAAACAGTAATTTCATAGTCCCAATTATGTACATAGTCCTTACACTTGAGATACTAAGGATGTCTTATTTGAATACTCCTTTCTTTGATACTGGACTTACAGGTTTGGAGAGTTCAAGATATGATACAATCAGTTATCGGGATTGATAGTCAACCTTACGAAGGTAATTGAGTGTCAATAAAGGATCATACACTCTTAGTATCACAGAGAAATATTCCATATATACTTGCTCACACAAATCTCTGGCTAGGGTCATTCGAATTGAGAGAGAATGAGTTCTTTTGGAGAATATGATTAGAGCAATTCTCAAACGGATTCCGTATGTGACTTGATAGTACCATGTCCAATATATAATCTCTAGGATATTAGTAAGATAAAAAATTATAGATACACGATAACAGTGGACAGACATATTCGATGGATTTGATCCCCCTATACCGTTTGGGGACTATAGCGTAGTGGCCTAGTACGTGCTGGTTACAGGTGCCCTGCAAGCCAATCACGTGAGTGATGACACATGTGACACGTTGTGCGATCTTTTCGCTTATGATTAATATTAGCATATTATCATATTATATTATTTATAGCATATTTATTATAATGTCCTTGGTTCTATGTAATGAAAATCGGATCGTGATGGGATCACGATAATGAGATCGATTCACTTTTAAATATAGATTCTAAATAATTCCGGTAATAGGTTAATCGAGAGGGATATCAAGATAACTAGATAGATCGGTGTACTATATACCCATCCATATGATAGAGGCAGTTGGTCTCATAGCCACTTGTGTAGAGATACTAAGGATATAATACAAGTGCTTATTGGAGAATAAGTTCACTGATTGATCCACTTATGGAATGTTGTATAATTGATGATACCTAATATCGTACAGTGATTCCAAAGTCCCAGTTGTGTATCTGATCCTTAGACTTAAGACACCAAGGATACCTTGTATGAGTACTCCTTTATTTGATGCCAGACTTACAGGTTTGAAAAGTTTCAGATCTAGTATATCTGGTTATCGGGATTGGTATCCAACCTTACAAAGGCAATTGAGTATCAATAGTGGATCATCCACTCTCGGTATCATGATAGGAATATCTCATATGTGCATGCTCATATAAATCCCTGGCTAGGGTTATTCGGATTGAGAGAGAAAGAGTTCCCTAGTAGAATCTGATTAAAGCAAGATAAACTGATTTCATATATGACCTGACAGTACCATGTCCAATATATGATCTCTGGGATATTAGTTGGATAAGGGATTATAAATACACGGTAACTGTAGATAGATAAGTCTGATGGATTTGATCCCCCTGTATCGTCTAGGGACTATGGTGTAGTGGCCTAGTATATCTATAGTCGATGAGTCGAGTGAATTATTATGTGGATAATAATTTACTGTATCAGAAGGAGTTCTAATGGGAGTGACTCACGGCCAGCTCGGTATCGGGCCTAGAGGGTCACACACATATGGTGGATGCTTCAGCGAATAGAGGATTGAATGAAAATCCAATTAGCACCTATTCTCATTAGATGAGACCCTATGCTGATGGGCTCCTTAATTGAGGTCCAATTGGAGGCCGAAGGAGATTATTGGATAGAGATCTAATAATATAAGGTTAGTAGGTAATTGGATAGAGATTCAATACCCACTAAGGTAGGAGCCCTAGGGTTTTTGGTGGCTCTCTATAAATAGGAGGGGAGACTCATGGTTGATAGGCTGCAGCTTTGACCTTCCCCTTCATATTCTCCTTGCTCCCTCTACGCAATAGTTGCGAGATCAGATTGGAGGAGTTTTGCTATATAGATCCATCATATGGATACCACTAGAGAGGAGGACACTTGACATCCTTCATCCTCTCCATCCGGATCTAGAATATAGGGATATATGATCTCCCTAGGTAAAATCTGCTAATTACAGGTGCCTTGCAAGCCAATCACGTGAGTGATGGCACGTGTGACATGCTGTGTGATATTTATGCTTATGATTAATATTGGTATATTCTCACATTATCTGTTACATATATATTGTGATATCCTTAGTTTTATGCAATGGGTGTCGGATCATGATGAGATTAAGATAGTGAGATCAATTCACCTTTAAACACAGATCCTAAATAATCTCGGTCATTGGTTACTCAAGAGGGACATTGAGATAACTGAACATATTGGTGTACTATATACCCGTCCATATGATAGAGGCGGCTGGTCTCATAGCCACTTGTATGGAGACACTAAGGATATAGTACAAGTGCTCATTAGAGAATGAGTTCACTGATTGATCCGCTTATGGAATGCTATATGGTTAATGATACCTAATGTCAAACAGTGATTCCATAGTCCCAGTTGTGTATCTGGTCCTTAGACTTGAGACACCAAAAATACCTTATATGAATACTCCTTTCTTTGACGCCAGACTTACAGGTTTGGAAAGTTCTAGATCTAGTATAGCTGGTTATCGGGATTAGTAGCTAACCTTACGAAGGCAATTGAGTGTCAATAGAGGATCATCCACTCTTGGTATCACGAGAGGAATATCCCATATATGCTTGCTCAGGCAAATCCTTAGCCAGGATCATTCAGATTAAGAGAGAAAGAGTTCTTCAAGAGAATCTGATTAGAGCAAGACTATGACGGATTTCGTATGTGACCTGACAATACCATGTCCAATATATGGTCTCTAAGATATTAGTTGGATGAGGGATTATAGATATATGGTATTTATGGATAGACAGGTCCGATGGATTTGATCCCCTCATACCATCTCGGGACTATGGCGTAGTGGCCTAGTGCGTCCATAGTCGATGAGTCGAGTGAATTATTATGAGGATAATAATTTACTGTATCAGAAGGAGTTCTGATGTGAGCGACTCACGGCCAGCTCGGTATCAGGCCTAGAGGGTCACACACATATGGTGGATGCTTCAGCGAATAGAGGATTAGATGAAAATCTAATTAGCCCCTATTCTCATTAGATGAGACTCTGTGCTAATGGGCTCCTTGCTTAAGGCCCAATTAGAGGCCTAAGGAGATTATTAGATAGAGATTCAATAATACAATATTAGTGGGTTATTGGATGAAGATCCAATACCTACTAAGGCAGGAGCCATAGGATTTGGCTCTCTATAAATAGGAGGGGAGATTCATGGTTGATAGGCTGCAGCTTTAGCCACCACCTCCTATTCTCCTCTCTCCCTCTGAGCAAGAGTTGCAAGATCAAATTGGAGGAGTTTCGCTGTAGAGATCCATCGTGTGGATACTGCTAGAGAGGAGGACGCTTGACCTCTTTCATCTTCTCCATCCGGATCTGGAATATAGGAATATATGATCTCCCTAGGTAAAATCAATCTATCACACATCGTGGTTTTTCGATTTTTATGATTTTTCTCGTGACCCCAATCTTTTGTACGATGATTTAATCTACGTGGGAAATCAATTTTTGTTTTTTATTTTCGTTGTGCATGTGATGTACCCACTGAGGTTTTTCAACAAAATCAATCTCTCACGCATCGTGATTTTTCTCGTGACTCCAATCTTTTGCACGATGATTTGATCTACATGGGAAATCGATTTTTGTTTTGATTTTCACTATGTATATGATGCACCTACTAAGGTTTCCTAACAGTAGTATTAGAGCCAAGATTTTCATGTGAAAGATTAGTTTTAAACTATGTGTTATGATATTGTAGCGCGTAGAACTGTTCTACGCGTTTGTTGCAGCAATTAGCAACGAAAGTAGGCGTTGCTTACAGGCGAGGGGCGACCACCTGCATGTTGTCTGCATGCAGAGGTGGTTGTCCATCGCCAAGGCCCCTTGTATAGGGGGTCGTTAGCTGTGGCCATCCATGGGCAACCGGCATGATCGCTCGCCGGCGAAGGCGGCGGCTATAGGCGGCCACAATGCGGCCTAGTGGCAAAAGGCAGCCCCACTTGCAAGGGCAAAGCTAGCTGCAACGGGTTGTCGCTCGCGGCCAGGGCTATCGCCAGCAGGGGCAAAGGTGTCAGTCGTAGGGCGGTTGCTGACGAGCATGGACAATCGCCACCCGCGCAGGGGCGGCAATAGCGTATAAGGGGCAAGAGGGGTTAGGATATTTCATTTAAAAAGACTATTTTACCCCTCTAAATTTAGAATATTTCAAGGACTGTCATCTTATCCAGACTTATGAAAATACTCTTGAAGATTCTGGAAATTTCAAGCATGTCCTAATTTTTTAAAAATAATTAATTAAATAGCTTAATTAATTATTATATATTTAGTAGTCCTATATATGATGTGATGTACATGTGATGTATGATGTGGATGGATGATCATGAGTCATGTGTTGTGATGTGTGTAATTATGATTATGATTATTATTATTATTATTATTATTATTATTGGGGCCTACGAGCCTTTGTTTTTCTCGTTTATTGTCGGGCCTGCGTGCTTGTAATTATTTCTAATTACATGGAGAGGCATAGTGGGAGCGTGGAGGTGATAATGGGACCAACGATGTCGTAGCAGGAGATCACGCTGCATGGTAATGCGACGATCCGACGAAACTTATGATGACGAGATCAAGAATCATAGGGCACGGAGATGCGTCGATGCACACATAGATCATATTATGAATGATTAAGTCCATTAGCTCGGGCTTAATCTTATTAGGTGACAACTCATAATCATCCGGTGTGGCTTGCATATATGATGTATTATACACCTACTAGATATATATGTATATATATATATATATATATATATATATATATATATATATATATATATATATATATGTTTGCATGCGATGTAGATATATATTAAATATGTATGTGTGTCACACGATATATTAGGAGACCGATATAAAACAAAAAAAACTCTCCTACATTAATATTAAGTCGGCAAGCGTGAGGCAATAAGATTGACCCACGTAGCCTACCATCATTATAAGAAGAAATTGAATTATGATATAGGTTGAGTTGGTCGAGTCACTCGAGACTCACCTATCTACGTGATTGAGTTCTTGCCTATGATATATAGATGTCACCGGTGACCTAAGGATATGGTATGACTTGGTCAAGTAGTCGAGAGTATATCCTTTGAATCAGACTCATCTTGTAACAATGGTGATGACTTAATGAACTTCATGATTTGCCAAGTAATCGAGACCATGATGATTCGGAGGCGAACATGACGGGAATCACAAGGAGTTGTGATTGGTAAGAGTTGCCTACCTTTTAGTTTTGTGTAATTAGTCGAGTCCCTCGAGGTTGCACTAAGACGCCAATTGGATCCTGATCCTTACTAGAAGTCTACAGAAGACTTTCGTCTTACGTGTCAAGAGTGTCATGTGATTCGCTAGGAAAATAGTAGGAGTACATTAAGATAGAAGTCTATATCTTAATAAGTATTTTCTGCAAAGTCTGCATGTTATATATTTTTGCTATATCTTATTTTGTTAGAAATATGTCACTCGCAAATCCCTTGCATGACACACTTGATGCCAATCGCTTCGCTAGTCTAAACTATATGGATTGACTCCATAATTTGAGAATTATTCTCATTGCGGAGAAAATCGTATACATCCTTAATATATTTATGCCCACGCTAGAAGAAGGGGCAAGCGAGGATAAGATCGCTTGTCATGTGAAGTATATAGATAATTTCACATTGGCAAAATGTTACATGTTAGCCTCCATGACTTGAGTTACAAAGGCAACATGAGAACATGGATGCAGATTCTATCCTTCTTCATCTCTGCCAGCTATTTGAGAAACAGGGAAGAACTCAAAGATATGAGATATCTAAGAGACTCTTCTAAGTCAGGATGACAGAAGGGACATCGGTTGAGAACCATGTCCTAAAGATAATAGAGTGGATCGCAAAACTCAAAGGTTGAGAAATAGTCCTAGAGGATAACTTGTGCATTAATCTTATACTTCAGTTCCTGCCAGATACCTTTCCTCACTTCATCATGAAGTTTAACATGAGCAAGTTTAAGGTGACTCTCCTTAAGCTCCTCAATATGTTAAGGGAAGCTGAGAGTGCCATTAAGAAGGAGAAACCAGTTCTCTATATTGGTGAGACTAAAAAGAAAAGGAATGCCAGTAAGACCCTTAAGAAGGGCAAGGGCAAAGAAAAACCGGGTAAGGCAAAGGTTGCCAAGAAAGGCCCAGCCAAGGACAAAGGACAGTGCTTCCATTGCAGTCAAAACGGGCATTAGAAGAGGAACTATAAGGACTACCCTATAGATAAGGTGAAACAGAAGCTTAGAGAAGGTATATTCATGATCAATCTCCACTTGTCAAATTTTCATGATAACACATATGCATTGAATACCGGAGTGTTTATCATATCTGTAATTCGTTGTAGGTTCTGGCAAGACCTAGGCGATTGGCCAAAGGCGAGATGGACCTCAAGATGGGCAATAGAGCAAGAGATGCTACAATTATTGTTGGGGAGGTCATCCTACATATGCCTGGTGGAGTTATTATTGCATTAGATACATATTATTTTGTCCCTTCCATTATCAAAAATATTATTTTCATCTCTTATTTAATAATTAATTGATATAAATTAGTTTTTGAGAATAATAGTTGTTCAATAATTATGAATGATAAGATCATCACTAGAAGGAACATTATAAATGGCTTATATATGTTAGACACTTCTTCACATATCATGAATATAAATATATCTAAGAGGGAAAGAGATTAGATAAGTAATGCATAGCTATGACATTGTAGGCTAGGTTATATACATGAGAGAATGATTCAAAAATTATTGAAAGATTAATACTTAGATTAATTTGACTATGAGTCATATGTAACTTACGAACCTTGCCTTCGTGGAAAGATGACCAACTCTCCTTTTAGTGGAACTAGAGAGAGAGCCACTGAATTATTAGAGCTTATACATAGTGATGTATGTGGTCTTGTGTCAACCCAAGCTATAGGTGGTTACTCATACTTCATTGCATTCACTGATGATTTCTCTAAGTATGGACACATGTACTTGATGAAGTACAAGTCCGAGGCCTTTGAGAAATTCAGAGAATATAAGAATGAGGTGGAGAACTAAATTAGAAAGAGTATTAAGACTCTTCGATCAGATCGAGGAAGAGAGTACTTGAGTATAGAGTTCACCTATTTCCTCAGGGATAATAGGATTCCATCCCAATGGACACCTCCTTATACACCTCAGCTCAATAGTGTATCAGAAAGGAGGAATCACCCACTATTAGATATGGTATAATCCATGATGAGTTTCGCTGACCTACCCATCTCATTCTGGAGATACGCCCTAGAGACCACAGCTTACCTTCTAAACAGAGTTCTATCAAAATCGATAGTGTCTACACCATATGAGATATAGAAAGAAAAGAAGCCCGATCTTAAGGTAGTTAAGATTTAGGGTTATCTTGCCCACGTTAGAAGACACAACTCTGATAAGTTGGAATAAAAGATGGAACAATGCATGTTTATGGGATACCCTAAGGAGACTTTGGGGTATTATTTTTATCATCCCGATGGACCGAAAGGTCTTTATTCCCAAGAGAGTTGTGTTTCTTGAGAAGGAACACACTCTTGGTAGAAATAGTAGAGCTGAGATAGAATTGAGCGAGGTTTGAGAACTTAGCTCAAGCACCACTCTAGAGCCCAAGTCTGCTTAGGTACTTAACACACAAATTCCAACTTTGCATAGGTCTAGCAGAGTATCTCACCCTCCTGAAAGATATGTGGGACATATCAGTGGAGAGGACTCTCAGGATATTGATCCTAAGACCTATGAGGATGCTATTATGAGTATAGACTCCAGGAAGTGGCAAGAAGCCATAAATTCTGAGATAGATTTCATGTACTCTAACAAGATTTGGAACCTCATGGATGCGCCTGAGGGTATCGTACCTATCGGCTGCAAGTGGATTTCAAAAAAAAGATCGAAATAGACAGAAAGGTAGAGACCTATAAGGCAAGGCTAGTAGCTAAAGGATATCGTCCATATGATAGAGGCGGCTAGTCTCATAGCCACTTGTGTGGAGACACTAAGGATATAGTACAGGTGCTTAGTAGAGAATAAGTTCACTTATTGATCCGATTATGGAATGTTATATGGTTGATGAAACCAAATGTCAGACAGTGATTCCATAGTCCCAATTGTGTATCTGGTCCTTAGACTTGAGACACCAAGGATGCCTTGCATGAGTACTCCTTTTTTTGACGCCAGATTTACAAGTTTGGAAAGTTTCAGATCTGGTACAACTGGTTAACGGGATTGGTAGCCAACTTTATGAAGGTAATTGAGTGTTAAGCGAGGATGACATCGCGATGGAAAAAATCACATATGTCCTTGATATAATTGTGCCCATACCAGAAGAAGGGGTAAGCGAGGATGGCATCGCTCGCTATGTGAAGTATATAGATGATTCCACATTGGCAAAATGTTATATGTTGGCCTTCATAAATCCTAAGTTACAAGACAATATGAGAACATAGGTGCAGATTCTATCCTTCTTCATCTTCACTAACTGTTTGAGAAACAGGGAAGAACTCAAAGATATAAGATATCAAAGAGACTCTTCCAAGCTAGGATGATAGAAGGGACATCGGTTGAGAACCATATCCTAAAAATGATAGAGCAGATCGAGAAACTCACAGGTCTAGGAATAATCATAGATGATAACCTGTGCATTGATCTTATACTTCAGTCCCTACTAGATTCCTTTTCTCACTTCATCATGAATTTTAACATGAGCAAGTTTAAGGTGACTCTCCCTAAGCTCCTCAATATGTTGAGGGAAGCTGAGAGTACCATCAAGAAATAGAAGTCAGTTCTCTATATTAGTGAGACCAAGAAGAAAATGAAGGCTAGTAAGACCCTTAAAAAGGGCAAGGGCAAAGAAAGACCGGGTAAGGCAAAGGTTGCTAAGAAAGACCCAACAAAAGATAAAGAACAATGTTTCCACTATGACCAAGACAAGCACTAGAAGAGAAACTGTAGAGACTACCTTATAGATAAGGCGAAACAGAAGCTTTGATAAGCTTCAGGTATATTCATGATCAGTTTCCACTTGTCAAATTTTCATAATAACATATGGGTATTAGATACTGGGAGTACTTCTCATATCTACCATTCGTTGTAGGTTCTGGCAAGACCTATAAGATTGACCAGAGGTGAGATAGACCTCAAGATGGGCAATGGAGCAAGAGTTGTTGCAATTATTGTTGGGGTGGTAACCCTATATCTACCTGGTGGAGCTATTATTTCATTAGATGCATGTGTTCCCTCTATTATCAAAAATATTATTTTCATCTCTTGTTTGACAATCAGTGGATATAAATTAGTTTTTAAGAACAATAGTTGTTGAATAATTATGGATGATGAGATCATCACTAGAGGGACCCTGATAAATGACTTATATATGTTAGATACTTCTCCACACATCATAAATATAAATATGTTTAAGAGGAAAAGAGATGAGGTGAACAATATATACCTATGACATGGTAGGCTAGGTCATATACATAAGAAAAATATTCAAAAGTTGTTAAAAGATGAATACTTAGATTTATTTGACTATGAGTCATATGTAACTTGCGAACCTTGCCTTCGTAGGAAGATGACCAACTCTCCTTTTATAGAACTGGAGAGAGAGCTACTGAGTTATTGGAACTTATACATAGTGATGTATGTAGTCTCATGTCGACTCAAGCTATATGTGGTTACTCATACTTAATTACATTTGCTGATGATTTATCTATGTATTGACATATGTACTTGATGAAGTATAAGTCCAAGGCCTTTGAGAAATTCAGGGAATATAAGAATAAAGTAGAGAACTAGATTTGAAAGAGTATTAAGACTCTTCGATCAGTTCGATGAGGAGAGTACTTGAGTATGGAGTTCACTGATTTCCTCAACGACAATAGGATTATATCCTAGTAGACACCTCCTTATACACCTCAGCTCAATGGTGTATCAAAAAGGAGGAATAATATACTACTAGACATGGTGTGGTCCATGATGAGTTTCGCTAACCTATTTATCTCATTCTACGAATACGCCCTAGAGACCGTAGCTTACCTTTTGAATATAGTTCTATCAAAGTCGGTAGTATCTATACCATATGATATATAGAAAGGAAAGAAGTTTGATCTTAAGGTAGTTAAGATTTGGGGCTATCCTACCCACGTTAGAAGACACAACCTTGACAAGTTAGAATCAAGAACAGAATGGTATACATTCATGGGAAATCCTAAGCAGACTTTGGGATGTTATTTCTATCATCCTGAAGACTGAAAGGTCTTTGTTGCCAAGAGAGTTGTGTTCCTTGAGAAGGAATACATTCTTGGTGGAAACAGTGAGAGTGAGATAGAGTTGAGCGAGGTTGGAGAACCTAGCTCAAGCACCATTCTAGAACTCAAGTCTGTTAAGGTACCTCGCACACAAGTTTCAACTTTGCACAGGTCTAGTAGAGTATCTCATTCTCTTGAAAGATATGTGGGACATATCAGTAGAGAGGACTCTTAGGATATTGATCCTCAAAACTATGAGGAGGCTATTATGAGTATAGACTTCGGAAAGTGGTAAGAAGCCATGAATTCTGAGATGGATTTCATGTACTCTAACAAGGTTTGGAACCTTGTGGATGCACCTGAGGGTATTGTACCCACTAGCTACAAATGGATCTTCAAGACGAAGATCATAGTGGGTGGAAAGGTGGATATGGCAAGGCTAGTAGTTAAAGTATATCGTCAAAGACAAGTATTTGACTATAACAAAACCGTTTAATCTGTAGCCATGCTTAAATCCATCATAATTCTTTTGGCCATTGCAAAACACTATGACTATGAGATCTGGCAGATGGATGTGAAAATGACATTCCTCAATGCAAACATTGATGAGGAGGTGTATATGATACAGCCAGAGGGATTCTTATTCAGAGAGAGTCCAGATAAAGTGTGCAGGTTGCTTAGATCAATTTATGGATTGAAAAAAGCTTCCCAAAGTTGAAACATAAGATTTGATCAGACGATCAGATCTTATGAATTCATTAAGAATGAATATGAGCCTTATGTATACAGGAAGGTAAGTGAGAGCACTATCACCTTCTTGGTGTTGTATGTAGATAACATCCTAATTATTGGGAATGGTGTAGGGATGCTCTCTAAAGTAAAGGCTTGGCTATCCAAAAACTTCTCCATGAAGGACTTAGGGGAAGCATCCTATATTTTGGGGATCCGAATCTATAGAGATAGATCCAAGAGGATACTTGGCTTGTCCCAGTCCAGGTACATAGACTCCATTATCAAAAGGTTTGGCATGGAGAATTCCAAGAGAGGCCTCATACTGATGAGACGTGAAATATCACTTTCAATGAGTATGTCCCTAAAGACTCCTAAAGAAAGGGCAGACATGGATATAATACCCTATGCCTCAACAATATGGTATATCATGTATGTTATGCTATATATCAGGCCTGATATAGCACATGCTTTGAGTGTCACGAGCAGGTATCAGGTGGATCCAGATTTAAAACACTGAAAAATAGTAAAATGTATCCTTAAGTACTTAAGAAGGACTAAGGATCTGTTGCTAGTATATAGAGGAGGTAGCCTCTGGGTTGAGAGCTATACAGACTCAAGTTTTCAGTCCGACATTGATGATAAAAAGTCAAACTCATGGCATGTTTTCACCCTAAAATGGAGGAGTAGTAAGCTGAAAGAGTTCCAAGTAAGATACTACTACTGACTCGACCATAGAGGCAGAATACATTGCTGCAGCAGAAGCAGCATAGTAAGGGGTATGGATGAATAAGTTCATCAAAGATTTAAGAGTCATACCAAGTAGCGTAGAGTCAATTCTCATATACTATGATAGTGACAAGGTGATAACTTTAGCGAGAGAATCCAAGTCTCATCCGAATTGTTCTAAGGAGGTTTCATTTGATTGAAGTGATCATAGCTCGTAAAGATATAGCAACAGAAAGAGTTACATCCAAAGATAACATTGTAGATCCACTAACGAAGTCGTTGACTCATATTATATTTGAGCATCATAGGGGTCTGATATGGATTAGACACATAGGTGATTGACTTTAAGTCAAGTGGGAGATTGCTGGTTACATATGCCCTACAAGCCAATCACGTGAGTGATGGTGCGTATGACACGTTGCAAAATCTTTTTTACTTATGATTATTATTGATATATTCTCACATTATGTTATCTGTTGCATATATATTGTGATGTCATTATTTTTGTATAATAAGAATCGAATCGTGATGAGATCACAATAATGAGATCGATTCACCTTTAAATACATATCCTAAATAATCCCGGTTATAGGTTACTCGAGAGGGACATCAAGATAACTATATAGACCGATGTACTATATACTCGTCCATATGATGGAGGCGGCTAGTCTCATAGCTACTTGTGTGGAGACACTAAGGATAAAGTACAAGTGCTCATTGGAGAATGAGTTCACTAATTGATCCACTTATGGAATATTGTATGGTTAATGATACCTAATGTCAGACAACGATTCTATAGTCCCAGTTGTGTATCTAGTCCTTAGACTTGAGACATCAAGAACTTATTTGAGTACTCCTTTCTTTGATGTCGGACTTATAGGTTTGAAAAGTTCTAGATCTGGTATAACCAGTTATCGCTAATCTTGTGGAGGCAATTGAGTGTCAATAAAGAATTATTCATTCTCGATATCGTGAGAAGAATATCTCATATGTGCTTGCTTAGACAAATTCATGGCTAGGGTCATTCAGATTGGGAGAGAATGAGTTCTCCAGGAGAATTGGATTAGAGCGAGTCTTAGACAGATTTTGTCTGTGACCTGACAATACCATGTCCAATATACATATCTAGGATATTAGTTAGATGAAGGATTATAAATATATGGTAACTATGGATAAAACAGGTTCAATGGATTTGATCCCCTGTACCATCTAGGGACTATGGCATAGTGACCTAGTACGTGCATAGTCAATGAGTCGAGTGAACTATTATGGGGATAATAATTTACTATATCAAAAGGAGTTTTGATGGGAGTGACTCATAGCCAGCTCAGTATCGGGCCTAGAGGGTCACACATATATGGTGAATGTTTTAGCGAATAGAGAATTGGATAGATATCAAATTAGCTCATATTCTCATTAGATGAGACCCTACACTGATGGGCTCCTTGCATGAGGCCCAATTAGAGACCAAAGGAGATTTTTGGATAGAGATACAATAATGCAAGGTTAGTCGATAATTGGATGGAGATCCAATACCCACTAAGGCAGGACCCCTAGAGTTTTTTGTGGCTCTTTATAAATAGGTGGGAGGTTCATGGTTGATATGCTACAGCTTTGGCCACCCCCTTCTATTCTCCTCCCTTCCTCTATGCAAGAGTTGCAAGATCAGATTGTAAGAGTTTCGTTGTAGAAATCCATCATATGGATACCACTAGAGAGAAGGACGTTTGACCTCCTTTATCCTCTCTATCCGAATCTCGAAAATATGGATCTACAATCTCCTTTGGTAATCAATCTATCACATGATGTGGTTTTTTATTTTTGCGCCTTTCTCATGACCCAATCTTTTGCAAGATGATTTGATCTGCATAGCAAAAATTTTGTTTTGATCTTCCACTATGCATATGATGCTCCCTCTGAGATTTCCTAACATACTACACATGATCTGCAACATCACCCTCTAGAGTTGTATAGGGTGACAAGTTGATCACATCAACTATAGTCCTCAAAGTCTCATCCTAAATTTTTTCAATAGCTTAACTTGTGAAAGCATATATCTGGTCTTTTCCACAATGGTGGGGTTCATTGTCTCTGTAATTACATTATATCAAAGCGTATAAGGAATTGTCATCTTATGATGGATGCCATGTGACTTATAAAAATCCTCAAATAATCCTATATACTCATAACTATTATATAATCTTATACATTTTAATTATTTTTTGTCTCTCTTTCAACTCTGGCATGAAACTCTTAAAAACATTAATAGCTTAATCTTTGGTCTTTATAGCATAGGCCCAAACTTTCTTGAAAAAGTTATCTATAAAAGTGATAAAATAAAGTGTACCACTGATATCAGGAATATTAATAAACCCACCAAGAGTTTTTGTCCTCAAAGGACCATATACATTTATATAGACACAATCCAAAGCATGTATTTTTCTAGACGAAGCAAGACTAGCAAAGAAAACTATATGTTGTTTGTCAATCAAATAATCAATATAAGAGTTCAAATGTGTATCTCTAAGCTCTGGCAAGACTTACCTCTTAGAGAGAACTTGTAGCACCTTCTCGCTCATGTATCGTAGTTGTCTATGCCACAACTTTATGTTGAAGTCTTTCTATGTAGCATTTAACTACTCACCACAAGCTTTAGCTTGCACCTGTATAAAGTGTGATATTTCTTTCCACTAGCTAAATAAGAGAACTCTTATTGAGCTTCCATTACCCTCTATAAAATTTACGATCAAAGTCTTCATCATCTAGCCTTCCAACTGAAATTAAATTCAGTCTCAAGACAATCACATATCTCACATTCTTAAACATCGCTTGCAGCCAAGGTTGGTCTTTATATGGATATCACTCATACTTATAATGTCTACCATGCTATAGTTGCCCATTATGACAACACCAAAATTTTTAAATATATAGATATCAAAGAACTCCCTCCATGGTTTAGCATAGTAAGAAGAACTTGCACCAATCACCCACTTAAGATCCTTATACATAAGAAAAAATATTATTAGAAGTGGATAAAATTAAATAGTCACCACCCTACACTATAGTTATGGTATTCTCTTTTATTATGTAGGCTTCACTTCGTTTCCTTTTTCTTAATCTTCTTAGGTTGCTTCCAGTTATTCTTATAATGTCCTTTCTTACCATAATTATAGCAAACAATATCCTTTCTTGATCTTGACTTGCTTCTACCTATACATGAACTACTTCTATCTATAGACTTTGATTTTCCTATATTCTTTGAGACAAGTGCCTATGAATGAATTTGAGATATTATTGAATTATTTCTCCTCAATCCTTGTTCAACAAAATGCTTATTACTTGGCTTATGGTAACAACACCATCTGGCACAGAATTGATAAGATAAATCACTAGTGTTACATAACTTTCTAGTAATAAACTAAGAAGTAACAATGTCTACAACTCATTATCAAGAAATATTTTAATAAATGATAACTGGTTAGTGATACTCTGCATTTTATTCAAATACTCAATAATAGAAGCACCCTCTTAATATTTCAGGTTGATAAGTTTTTTTATCAAGAAATCTTTATTGTTAATCATTTTTCTCTCATGGAAACCGTTTAACCTTTTCTAAAGAAAGTGTGCAGCACCTTAAGTAAAAACATAGTAAAAGACACTATTATCGAGCTACTGTCTAATAAACTCAATCATTTTTTGTCTAACTTCTTCCACTTATCATTTGTCATAGTAGAGAGCTTTGCACTTTCCCAGTGTAAAGGCAAATCCTTGCAATACAAGAAGTCTTCTATTTTTTATTTCTATATCATCTAATTATTTCTGTTCAAAGTAACCATTAAGGAAACACTACCAACCTCCATGTTCATACATAAAAATTAAATATCACCAAAATCTGCTTTGATACTAGTTGTGGGATAAAAAGACTTATATATGAACAAATATGAGCAGGTCATAATACATAGTGGAAAAATTAAATGAAAATTATAGTCACATAAAATACCAAGATTTACATAGAAAATCCCTCTAACTCGAAGGGAAAAAACCTCAGGGCAAGTTAAAAAAGTAAATCCACTATAAAAATAATGAATATACAAATATTGAAGTCTCTTGTCCAAGACTCGAGTAACAATCACAAGAGAATAATCGGGATTCAAGGATTATGTCATCGTGCACAATATCCAAAATCTCCCTAAGTGATCATAATAATAATCCATTACAAATCTTATCAAACCTAAGGCGAGAACACTACCTAGATAATTGAGAATAACCTTTATGTTGCCCTCGTCTTCTTCCATTTTCTTCTTCTATTGTTCCTCTGCCCTCAATTGTCACTGTTGTGGTTTCTCCCACCATACCCAGAGTAGTCGCAAGCCCTCTATCTATTCTATCCTAGCCGTAAGTCCCCTTTCATTTTTTTCATATCTAGATCAAAAGAGAAAATAACTACTACCGACTGTAAGTTATTAAAGCCTATCATGGGTTAAATTAACAGATCATGTTGCTGGTTACAGGTGCTACAAGATAATTACGTGAGTGATGACACATGTGATATGATATGTAATTATTTTGCTTATTAATGTTATTGGCATATTTTCACTTTATATTACTTGTTGCATATATTATAATATCCTTGGATCTATGTAATGAGAATCAGATCATCATAAGATCACGATAATAAGGCAAATTCACCTTTAAACATAAATCCTAAATAATCTCGATCTTAAGTTACTTAAGAGGGATATCGAGATAACCGAACAGATCTGTGTACTGTATACCCGTCCATTAATGGAGGTGATTAGTCTTATAATTGCTCGTGTGGGAACACTAAGGGTACAATACAGGTCCTCATTGGAGAATGAGTTTATTGATTGATCTGCTTAGTTAGATAGTTAATGATACCAGATATCATATAGTGATTCTGCAGTCTGAATTGTATCTAGTCCTTAGACTTGATATACCAAGGATACCTTGTTAGAGTACTTCTTTCTTTGATGTTCGACAAATAGGAAGAATATCTTGTATGTCCTTGCTCAAGCAAATTTCTGGCCAGGGTCATTCAGATTGAGAGAAAAGAAGTTCTTCGAGAAAATTTGATTAGAGTGAGACTTAGATGGATTCTTTATGACGTCTGACAGTGCCATACCCAATATACGATCTTTGGGATATTAGATAGATGAGGGACTATAGGTACATGATAATTATAGATAGACAGGTCTAATCGATTAGATCCCCTATATTGTTTGGGGACTGATAATTATAGACAGACAGGTCTAATCGATTAGATCCCCTATATTGTTTGGGGACTATGGCGTAGTGATGCTCTCAAGGTTTCCCAATAGTGGTATCAGAGCCAGGTTCATCGTACAATGATTGGCTTATAAACTACATGTGTTGTGTTGAATCATATAGAATTATTATATGCGTTCTTACCATGCCTGAAGATGCTTGCGGAGAGGTGGCGTGTGTGCTTGGCAATGAAGGCTCCGCTTGCGGGGATGGGTTGTGGGGGCGGCCTAGAGGTGGTCGCCCATGACTAGGCTACCCGCGGCTAAGCCGCATGCAGGGGCAACCGCTTACGGGCACGACCCCACAGGTAGACCGCCTGCGACCAAGAGCAAATTCTCGTAGGAGCAGCGCTTGTGGGCAAGCAGCCTGTGAGTAGAAGCAACACCGTCAGCGGTGCCGCCTCTGATGATATGCGTATATGTGATGTATGACATAATTTTGCCTACACTAGAGGAAGTGGCAAGCGAAGATGAGATCACTCACTACTTTTAGTATATAGATGATTCCACTTTGACTAAGTGCTATATGTTGGTCTTTATGATTCTTGAGCTACAGAGACAATATGAGACCATGGATGCCAATTTAATCCTTCTTCATCTTCGCCAGTTGTTTGAGGAACAAGAAAAATCTCAGAGATACGAGAAATCCAAGAGTCTCTTCCAAACTAGGATGATAGAGGGGACATCAGTTCAGAACTATATCCTAATGATGATTGAGTGGATCGAGCAACTAACAAGTCTAAGAATAGTCCTAGAGGATAACCTATGTATTGATATTATACTTTAGTCCCAATCAGATTTATTTTCTCAATTTATTATGAACTTTAATATGAATAAAACTGATGTGACTCTCCCTGAGCTCCTCAATATATTGAGAAAGCAGAGAGTACTATCAAGAAAGAGAAGTCAATTCTCTATGTTGGTGAAACCAAGAAGAAAAAGAGTGCTGATAAGTCCCTTAAGAAGGGCAAGAGCAAATCAGATAAGATAAAGGTTGTCAAGACAGGCTCGACAAAAGATAAAGGTTAGTGCTTCCACTATGTCAAAGATGAGCATTGGAAGAGGAATTACAAAGAGTACCTCACAGAGAAGGTGAAACAGAAGCTTAGAAAAGTTTCTAGTATATTCATGATCAGTCTTCATTTATCAGATTTTATGATAACACATGGGTATAACATAACATAAGTGTTTCTCATATTTGCAATTCATTATAGGTTTTGACAAGGCCTAGGAGATTGGCAAGAGGCAAGATTGACCTCAAGATGGGCAATAGAGCAAAAGTTATTATGGTTGTTGTTGGAGAGGTCACCCTACATTTGCTTGGCGGAGCTACTATTACATTAGATATATGTTATTGTGTTCCTTCTATCATCAAAAATATTATCTTCATTTCATATTTGATAGTTATGAGGTATAAATTAGCTTCCGAGAATAATAGCTATTCATTAATTTTAGATGATAAGATCATCACTAGAGGAACATTGCATAATAGTTTATTTGTGTTAGATAAAGCTCCACAGTTCATGAATGAAAGTGCATCCAAGAGGAAATGAGATAAGGTAAACAAGGAGAGTACTTTGGTACCTAGTTTACCCACTTCCTTAGAGACTATAGGATTCTATCCTAATAGATACCTCATTATACACTTCAACTCAATGTTGTATTAGAAAAAAGGAATCACATACTATTAGATATGGTATAGTCCATGATGAGTTTCATCAATCTACCAATCTCATTTTAGGGATACGTCTAGAAGACTGTAGCTTACCTTCTAAATAGAGTTTCATCTAAGTTAGTAGTATCCACACCATATGAGATATAGAAAGGAAAGAAGCTCAATCTTAAGGTTATTAAGATTTGGGGCTGCCCTACCCACGTTAGAAGATATAACCTTGATAAGTTGGAATCACGGATCGAGTAGTATAAGTTCATGATATATCCTAAGGAAACTTATAGGTACTATTTATATCATCCCAACGACTAGAAGATCTTTGTTGCTAAGAGGTTAGTATTCTTTGAGAAGGAACACACTCTTGGTGAAAACAATGAGAGTGTGATAGAGTTAAACGAGGTTAGAGAACTTAGCTCAAGCACCATTCCGAAGACTAAGTCTGTTCAAGTGCATAACACACAAGCTTTAACTTTGCATAGGTCTGACAAAGTATCTCATTCTCTTAAAAAATATGTAAGACATATCAGCGGAGATGACACTCAGGATGTTGATTCTTAAACCTATGAGGAGACTATTATGAGTATAGACTTCAGGAAGTGACAAGAAGTCATGAATTCTGATATGGATTTCATGTACTCCAACAAGGTTTAGAACCCTGTTGATGCACTTAAGAGTATCATACCCATCAACTGCAAATGAATCTTAAAAAAAAAAGATATGAGTGGATGGAAAGGAAGAGGAAGACCTATAAGGCAAGACTAGTGGCCAAAGGATATTGTCAAATACAAGAAATTAAATGACAAAACTTTTTCACTTATAACCATGCTGAAATTCGTCAAAATTCTTTTGGCTATTGTAGCATACTATGACTATGAGATCTAACAAATAAATGCGAAAATCACATTCTTTAATGTCAACCTTGGAGAGGAAGTATATATGATACAACTTGAGGGATTCATATCCAAGGAGAGTCCAAATAAGGTATGCAGGTTGCTTTGGTTCATCTATAGACTTAAGTAAGCTTCATAAAGTTGGAACATGTTTGATGAGACAATCAAATCTTATGACTTTGTTAAGAATAAAAATAAGTCTTATGTGTACAAGAAAGTAAGTTAGAGCACTATCACCTTCTTGGTGTTATATGTAGATGGCATCCTGATCATTAGAAATGATGTAGGAATGCTCTCCATGGTTAAAGTTTGGCTACCTAGACACTTCTCCATGAAGGACCTAGGAGAAGTTTCCTACATTTTGGGGATTCATATCTATAAAGATAGATCCAAGATGATGATTGGCTTGTCTTAATCCAAGTACATAGACTCCATTGTCAAAAGATTTAGTATGAAATATTCCAAAAGAGGTCTCATACTGATAAGAAATGGAATATTACTTTCTAGGAGTATATCCCCAAAAACTCTTGAAGAAAGGGCAGATATAGATAGGATACACTATACCTCAGCAATAGGGTCTATTATGTATATTATGCTATGTATCAGGTCTGATATAGCGCATGCTCTAAGTGTTATGATCAGGTATCAGGTGGATTCAAATTTGAAATATTTGAAGGTAGTAAAGTGTATCCTTAAGTATTTGAGAATGACTAAGAATCTTTTACGGACATATGGAGGCGGTACCCTCCAGGTTGAGGGCTGCACAGACTCGAGTTTCAAATCCAATATTGATGATAGCAAGTAAAACTCAGGGTATATGTTCACCCGGAATGAAGGAGTAGTAAGCTGAAAGAGTTTCAAGCAAGATACTTATACTAACTCGACCATAGAGGCGGAATATATTGTTACAACAGAAACAGCAAAAGAGAGAGTCTGGATGAAGAAATTCATCACAGATTTAGGAGTCATAGCTAGAAGCAAAGAATTAATTCCCATATATTATGACAATAATGGAGCGATAGGTCTAGCAAAAAAACCCAGGTCTCATCAGAAATGTTCTAAGGAGGTTCTAACTAATTAAAGAGACCGTAACCTATAGAGATATAGCAATCCAAAGAGTTTAATGCCTAAAGAAGTCATTATCTTATATTGTATTTAAGCATCACAAGGGTCTGATAGAGATCAGATACATAGGTTATTAGCTTTAAGTCAAGTGGGAGATTACTAGTTACAAGTGTCCTATAAGCTAATCACGTGAGTGATGACATGTGTGACACACTACACGAACCTTTTGCTTATTATATTATTGACATATTCTCATTTTGTGTTACTTGTTGCATATATGTGATGTCCTTATATCTATGTAATGAGAATTAAATCGTGATGGAATCACGATAATGAGGCTGATTCGTTTTTAAACATTGACCTAAAATAGTTATAGTCATAGGTTACTCGAGAGAGACATCAAGATAACCATATAACCCAGTGCACTGTATACCTATCCATATGATGGAGGCGGTTGGTATCATAACCGCTCGTGTGGGGATACTACTGGTACAATAAGTGTTCATTGAAGAATGAGTTCATTAATCTTTTTACGGAATGCTAGATCGTTAATGATATCTGATGTCAAATAGTAATTTTATAGTCTCAATTATGTGTCTGATTCTTAGATTTAAAACACCAAGGATGTCTTATTTGAGTACTACTTTCTTTGACACCAAACATATATGTCTGGAAGTTCCAAATCTAGTATAGCTGGTTATCAGGATTGGTAGCTAATCTTATGGAGACAATTGAGTATCAATAGAGGATCATCCACTCTCGATATCATGAGAGGAATATCTCATGTGTTCTTGCTTAGGTAAATTCCTAGCTAGGGTCATTCGGATTGAGAGATGAGTTCTCCAAAATAATTTAATTAGAATGAGACTCAGATGGATTATGTATGAGGCTTGACAATACCATACCTAATATACGACCTTTAGGATATTAGATTAATGAGAGACTATAGATATACGGTAACTATAGACAGACAGATCTAATGGATTAGATTTCTTACACCATTTGAGGACTATGGTGTAGTAGCATAGTACGTATATAGTCGATGAGTTAAGTAAATTATCATGGGATAATAATTCACTAAGTCAAAAAAAATTCTAAGTCAAAAAGAGTTCTGATAAGTACAACTCACGGCCAGCTCGGTATTGGACCTAAAGGGTCACACATATATAGTGGATATTAGTTATTCAATAAATCTCTATTTTATTAGATAAGACCTAATATTAATGGATTCCTTGCATGAGGCTCAATTGGAGGTAAATTGAGATTATTGGATAGAGCGTCAATAATCCAAGAGGTTTATGTAATTGGATAAAGATCCAATACCCACTAAGATAGAATCTATTAGGGTGTAAAAGACTCTCCATAAATAGGATACAAGGGCAGCTAAGAAAGATGATAGGTTGCATCTTTAGTCACCCCCTCCTATTATACTCCCTCCCTTCTTTTCTCAGCCAACCACCCTTCTCCCTATTACGTGAGGACAAGGAAGAAGAAAGGAATTCTTCTTCCACATTTACAAGGTGATGCACAAAAGCTGTAAAGAAAGTATGCAAAAACTATAAGCTTTTATGTTGTGATTGGATGAGCATCGATCCACCATGCGAACACTATAAAGAGGAGGACATATGACCGCCTTCATCCTCTTCTAATGGATTTAAAAATTTTAGAAATATATGATCTCCCTAGGTATCACATCTCACACGATTCAAAATTTTTCATATATGACTTTTTATTTATCAATGATATGATTAATGTGATGCTCTCAAGATTTTTTAACACATGCGCCTAACAGCACTTCACCTGCACCACCTCGAACTTAAAGACCTTCAAATTGAACTCCTATCTCGTAGTGAGGCTATAAGTCATGATCAAAATATTACTGTTCGACTCTGCCAACTTACCGCAGCAAGACCAAAATAGCACCGATCATTTCCCGAAGGAAGATGGATGGTCGACAACATCACTGGGTCAAGGTTGAATTCACAAACTATGACTTCCCTCAATTGTGTTAGGACATACAACCTTCCACCATAAAAACAAATGTAGATTGGTTTGAAAGCTTCCAAGATCTAATAGTCGCTCATTATCATCTTTAGTATTATAGCTATCCTCTGGTATACCCTATGTAGCCTATAACTAAAAACATTAAGTCCCTTATTAGTGGAGATGCCGATAGGATGCCATTGATGACCTTGGTGAAGAATGAAAACATTGATGACCTTGGTGAAGAATGCGAACAACTCAATATTAGCTCAAGCGATTGGATTCAGAAGGCAAAGCTGAAGAGAGTCAATCATGATTATATTCCCTTCACGAGATTAGTAGCCAAAGGTAGCTTTGGATGACCCCCATAACTACTCGTCTTGGACGTTATCCAACAATGTGATGATGCTTGAGACTGGTTCACCAGCGACAAGTTGCAACCTCCAGAACCAATTGTCGGAAGTGGAGATAAACAACCACAAAAAGCCTAGAGTGGAAGTGACCGACCACCAATGCAAGCAAACTGCAGTGACACTAATACGATCAGGAATGTTCAGGTACTTGAGTAACATCTCCATTAAATTTAGTGGGAGTTTGAGACCAGCCTTCTACATTTGTTCGACATTTGTTATTATTGATGGAACTCCAACCATGGGAAGCCATGCACAGTTTGTTTATTCCTACGTTACACAGAGTCACGTGCACACACACGTATGCACACGCACACACACATACTCACGCGTGCGCACACACACACATCTGCACATGCACATGCACATGCACATGCATACGCACACGCGCGCACACAGACGCACACGTGCACACACACACACATGCGCGTGCACACACGCACCCGCACGCTCGGATAAGAAATTAGTGGGTCATTGATTAAATTACTATGTCAACATTGGACCATTAGTCTAATATCTTAAAAGCAAAATATTAAAATATGTCATTTGAATAATTTTTATACTGCGGTGAATGGAGGATTGGGACAAGGATTAGAACGTATACGTGTCCATTAGATAAAATCAAATAATGAATATAATATATTTTTTAAGTTGAATATGATGTTTTGATAAATTACTTTTTTATACTATATTATGGTGTAACATCAAAAAATGCTGTAAATAAAAAACACTATAAGTGAGAAGCGATTCATGAAAAATCATGACAATTAGTCCATAGAAAAATCAGTCCGATTCGTTGGATCGGTTCACCCTATGAATCGATCCATAGGGAATAGGTGAAAAAATTGGATAGGTCTTAGCTGTCAAGTCAAGGATAGTATTAATCAAAGAATGATGTGTGGATAAACAATTTTAAAAAATAAAAGATAGTTTTTAAAATATCCTAGAAAGAAGATTTTTTTTGAGAATTTATCTAACAAAATAATGAATATAATAAATTTTCCCTTTCATTTTTTATTAAAATGACTTAATTAAAACAAATAAAGTGATAGGATCCAAGTCTTTTTTTACAAAAATAAACTATGGCCAATGATTGTTTTTAGAAAGATATTTATATTAAGGCTATATTTATTCATTTAGAGAATTACTTAGGTTCTTTGGATAAAATAGTTTAAAAAAAATCAGACTAATTATATATTATCTTTCGTAATTAGTTAACTTTAGCTCATTGAAGTTTATACTTATAAAAAATATATTAAAATTTTTATACTTATAAAAATAAATTATTTAATCTTATTTCTTTAAAAAATATCATAAGATTTATTGTACGTATTGACTTTATCTAATTTTAATTTCGTAAATATATGAATCCAAATATAATTTTTAAAAGTATAAAATCGATATATCAAAGATAATTAATTATAATTAATTAAATTAAATTCATTTCGCACATAGTGCTGACTGGGATTTGAGTTCGGGTGTCTCAAGCCGTTGCCGGTTTATTTTGCAACCGCCAACGAACCCGCCCTGTTCGTAACGCTGTTGCGAACGAACGAACCAAACCTCTTAAATCGTTTTCGTCGACGCCTTCCTACTCTCTATATGTTGCTTTTCACACGAGGAGATATTACCCCAAAAATGTACCCGACTTTCCGTGCCCATGACAACCAGCGGACCCACATAAATTATCTCTGATTCTGTCGCTCACCCAACTCATCGGTTGGTACCTCTAAGATACCATTTTATCTGAGCCGACAACATCGATGGCTATCTACCCTCACAATTTTCACAGAATTACGTTGCTGTCACTTCTCTGATCTCTAAGGTGATCTCTGATAGAGGCATTTTCGTAGTTTCGGGAAAAATACGAGAATCCTTTGACACACGAGGCGGACAGCTATGAACCCTAAAAGAAAACAGAATAACTTTGGTAAACTCTTTACTCTTCTTCGCCATTCCTCTCCTCCGGTTTCGAGTTTGTCGTCTACTCTTTCCCTCCCGCGATGCCGAGAAGGTGATATCACCTTGATCCTTTACCCTGTGACCGGTAGCTAAGTTCCCGACAGCTTACTCCCCGATCTGTTTGCAGTCTTTTTGTTTTTGATCGATGGACTTTTGTGATGCTTTTTAAGAAAATAACATCCGATGATTCTTCCGGTTGTATTGGTGGATTCTTCTGTCGTGTTAATCTTTTTGTGGGCTTTCTTTAGATGCTCATAGCAACGCTTGAATTTTGGGAATTGTATGGTTCGATGCATTAATGATTCAGTTTGCTGGTTCGGGATTGTTTAGGAAGATGTTTTTGGGGGATTTTTATTGATGTCGAATTTTCTACTCTTGATTTGTGTGGGTTTTTAAGCAGGGGATATGATCTTGGTCGGATACGCAAGATATTGACTGTAGAAGACTTGTTTGAGATGCTCTGTGACAGACCAGAGACCTTCAAGTGGGGACAAAATAGGTTTTTGAGATAAAATAGTTTTTTGGTTGCGATATCTCAATTAATATGCTAGCAGTTTAATTTATAATGGGTATATGAGGACTTAAACCAGCCGAAAAAGACATTGGCAGTTCAAACCAGTTATAGAGGGAAGGGGTTGATGATAACAAAGGAAAGCAGGGCATTTGAACTTCGGTATCTTGGGTGATTAGAATTTTTTTTTCTCAAGTTGAGAGCATATGTTAGGAATTGTTTTAAAGAGTAAATGAGGTGTAGTATCACCATTTAACCACGAGATATAGAATTATGGAGGCTGATTAATTTGAACTATTTTTAGAACTATTCTGAATAACAGCTTGTGATGGTCCACTGTTCTAGCCTTACAGGTACTTCTAGTTTTGGATTTTGGAAGTTTGGAAGTTTTTTGGAAGCTCCATGGGCCATATCTTCATTGAATTCAGTTTGAGGATATGGCTGGGAGCTGATATTTAGAACTTCATGACTAAAAAACTATGGTGTTTTTAGTTTTGGCTTAAATTTGATATTAGTTGTTGATCGAGGTCAACAAGAAAGGGTAGATTATTTTTAAAACATTATGCAAACTGTTCCTTTCAAAGGCTTAGTGTTTAAGGATCTATAAAATTTGGATGTAATCTGTCAAGTAAGATCTAATATTTCATTCTCAGAACTCTCAAAAATTTTTTGCTTAATTTGAAGATCGAATCAAATGATCACTTACATCTATTTGACTTCCAAGCTGGGAAATGATTTGGTCCAGTTCTGTAATTTTCTTTCTTGAAACACTAGATATCTCTTATGTCGAACAGATGTTTTGCTATTGTTGGGATAGTATCTCCTAGTCAAAGCACAAATATCAGACATTTAAACATGCTTTTTTTGTATGACTTTTTCAGACATTTTACTGTCACAAGTATCAAACAATATTTCTATATAAGCAATATTGCATATATTTGCTTAGTTTACAAGCACCTTATTACGATTTTATGAAAAATGAGCATTTGCTTTATTTTCTCTAACATATGTTCTTGATAGCCCAGGGTTCTTTGCAAGTACTTTGCACATGGAACATGCTTAAAAGCGGAGTATTGTGAATTTTCACATGATTGGAGAGATCGGTCCAATAAAGTAATGCTATTAACCTCTTAGGTCATGCTTTTCAGCATAGTTACCTTCCTTTCCTAGTGTGCATAGTCTTTAATGATTATTTATGATTATAGGCATGTACCTTTTATCAAAAAGGTCTCTGCATCTATGGTAGTAGGTGCAGGTATAGCCATGTTGGAGTTTCCTGTCATGAAACATCTGATCCGGCATCATCAATATCTCACCAAGCATCCAGTTCTTCTCAAGTTGCTTGTCCTTCTAGAGCTTCTTTGAGCAGAGAAACTACTCAAGCATTTAGAATTCCACTGAATTTACCACCTTCAAGCCAATCCCATATCCGTCCTTGTGAACATGCACAAACCCAGAAAGTTGGAGCTGATACTTGCTTGAGTGATGAGAGCAGCCATGATCATGCACGCATCAGGCCAGGTAATACTGTTCCTAGTGAATTTGCCATTGCCTATAGAATTTGCATTTTGCAAAATATTTCCTGATATTGACGAAGACATGTTGTATTTGTGAACCGCTCTCTTCAGGTAAAAGAGAAGAGCACTCAACGATCGGTCAAAAACAGAACAAGCTCCTTGAAACTCTAAAGTACAGTCAGGAGATAGAATGCAGTATTTGCCTGGAGATTGTTTTGTTTAAACCCACAGATGCTGAACGGAAGTTTGGAATATTATCTGAGTGTGATCACCCATTCTGCATTTCATGTATTCGGAATTGGCGTAGGAATTCTCCAGCTTGTGGGATTGATTTGAACACTGCATTAAGGGCTTGTCCAGTGTGCCGAAAGCATTCATACTTTGTTGTTCCCAGTGTCACTTGGTTCTCCACAAAGGAAGAAAAACAAGAGATAATTGATACCTACAAAGACAAGCTCAAGTATGTATAGTTCTATTATTTTCTACGTATTGATTCTAGTTGTTATGCATTTTATTTGCACTAATTTGGGTTGTTTCTTTTCATCTGGATTATATGATGCTCAGACATTTACTGTGAAGTAACTAACCTAATGCTTAGCAATGTAATCCCTATACATGTCAGTTTTTTTTGTTCCGAAGTGTAACAAGTCTCATAATTTTCATTTTATAAGAGGTTTCAACACCTTATGATAAAGGACATGGTCTATAATTCCTGTTGTTTAATTATATTTGCTGCCTTTTCCCAATCTGTTGAATTTCTCTTGTTCCTTTTAGAAGGAAACACATATATTTGGATTACAAAATTTATACTCGATAAACTAGCTCAGTCTTAGTCAGTATCTCCCGGAACCACTTAAATAAGATTTACATGAGTGGCACACCATAGAAGAATACTAATTCTTATTAACTGCCAGACCTCCTCAGTCTGTATGACTTTCTGGTGTGTGTCATGGTCTTTGACCTCGGTACCATTTTGGGGTGTAAATCACATAAACAACAACTGCTCACACATCTCTACGTTGTATATTACCTGTATTCACATTGTCATCATATAATTTGGTAATTTGCTTAGCTTTTTGAGCCTAGCAGCTCCCATGAGTAAAGGCAATGCAAACTGTCAAGTAACACTTTCTGACATATAAGCTTAACAAAGTCCTAGCGATGGTTAGCTTATCCTTGTTTATAATTTGAATTTATTTGCAGATGAACTCTATTTTCCCATCATATTAAAATTCCATGAGAAAATGCTGGATAAAATAACAAGGAATGAATCTATATTACTAACAATTTAATGTCAATCTTCCAGGGCAATGCTTCATCATGCTTAATCATATATAACAATTATATATAATTTTATCAAAGGGCAAGTATGTTGTTCGATGCTTCATTAAGAAACATAATCATATATTATTATGAAGTTACTCTAATAATGAGACCAATCATATATTAGCTGATATACAGTTCTAGGATCATCAATTATTTATCCTTGTTTGAGAATTTCATTTTCTGTTGGTCTAATTATGCACAATGTGGTCTGACTCATAGCTTTTTCTTGGCAGGTCTATTGATTGTAAATACTATGACTTTGGAAATGGGACATGTCCCTTTGGAACTAGTTGTTTCTACAAGGTACATATGGTTTACACTTTAACTTTTATGACATGGGTGTTACATGCATATGCCTCTGTGTCACATGGGTATCACATGTCATTGTCTTTAATCATGGGGAACCTGTTCATATAACTTGAAAATTAGCTTCAAGGTGGTACATTTCATTGTAAATATATATCCGAAAAGCAGCCTCCTACCAGGCAAGAGTGGAAAAAAAAGGATGCTAGATATATATTTAAAGGTTATTGTTTATGCATGTTAATTATATGCTTTATGCAAAAAATATATCTTTTTATTATATTTTCAAATATATTATCTTTGAAGAATCAAAACTAGTTTGAAATGCCTCATTTATAACATATAAATGTGTATTTAAAATGTATCATCTTCTTTTCTTCCTTTTTTCCACTTCTCCTTTTGGTTTTTTCTCTTTCGTTGAGACTTGGGATGTGGGACTTGGTAGATGGGGTCGTCTATGGATGGTTGTGATGTGAGGAATAGGAATTCTAACAACATTACCAATGGGTAGAATCCTCACCGCGAGTAGTCTATCTGTTGATTGGATTTGAATCCTTCAAGTCATGGACTTAAGGCAACTGGTCTATCTGTCTTGAAGTTAGGGGTCTCTCTTTTCTATCCCTCTATATTCCCTTCCCATCTCCCTTGTCTTTATATCTGTCGCTGCCCTTCCTAGACATCAGTGTCATGGTGTTAGAATCCTTGTGGATTCTAAGCTTGGGGTGATCTCTATAGGGGATCGACCTCCTTGGAACTCTATAGGCGTTCGTCCCTCCTTGATACTCAAGCCATTGGCTAAAGAAAGATTGATCTATTCATGATAAAAGAGGGAGGAATACAAGGTTATTTATAGGACTTCTAAACCCCAACTCCTAATAAGACTCCTACTTCTAACAACTCCTGATGCAACTCTAAGTAGCAACTCCTACTAAGACTCCTACTAAACCAAGATTCTTCTTCCCCTCAACTCTTATCCCCTAGCTAACTCCTAACCATGATATGGCTTGTGGCTTTAGAGGTCTCCAACTCCTAATACTTCTCTAAGAAGCAACCTTCAACCTAATCCTAATCCCATCCTCAACCAACCCCTCTTTAACTAGGATAAGGGGTGGTTAATTAGGGTGATATGCATCCTACTCTTTCCTTAAAATATCTTCCTCTCCCATCTAATCCTAACCTACTCGGCCTCCTTGCTTCTTTATTAGGGGTCGGCTAGATAGGATTTACATGAATGCCCTTAGGATTTATATAATTGCCCTTTGGATATACATAATTACCCTCTTTATTGAAACTAAATTAGGACTCCCCTAGCTAGAGTCCTAACAGACCCGCCCTCTTTAAATCAGCCTTGTCCTCAAGGCTGAGCTCTATATCTCTGGGTCGTGATCTGCAACTCCTCACGATGGTCTCTCGTGGCCCTATAGTAGGCACATCCTGTTCCTGTGGTCTAGCATCAGCAGTAGTGACTGGACGGTGATGTGTCGTGATCCCGTAACCCATGCAATCATCAGTTGAATTTGTGCCTCCTCATCAACTTGAGTGTCAGATGGATAAGTCAGGGCTGAGTTGTCTTATCTAAACTTCCATTTACGATGAGAAACTTGGAGGATCAATTGTATTTTTAAATTAATATACTGATCTGATCCATAAGTCACAGCTCTATTATGATCCATAATTTTGCACGAGCCAAAGTAGCAGGGACCACTTCCTTGAGGCTCGAATTTTCTGCTAGTAGGGCTGGAGATGAAGGGAAACTCGATATTCAACAGTAAACTTTCTTCTGCTCTTGTATTTGTTGGAGGACTGTTTCTTTCTTGCATGGGCTGCCACTTGGTTGTTTTTTAATAGTAACTGAGCCTTCTTTTGGAATAATTATTGCCCTTTGATAAGGTCCTTGGTGGTGTGAGCCCATTCTGAGTCCGAGGAGGTTAAGAGCTGTAATTTTATCGAGCCTATTTTCATCTCTCTTTTGTGTTGTTGACCTGTATCATGCCAGACTTCAAATTTAGTAGTAATTAGTATCTCTTTATAGATCAAAGGCATCGTATGAAATGTAGTGAGAGCCTTAGTGCGGATTAGGTGTTCGCTAGCTTGCAAGAGGGTGGTGCATCTCAACTCCTGTTTTGTCTGCTCCAATTTCAGACACCTCATTTCGATCTGGTAATGCTAAGACCGTTATAGATGGCATCGTGGCTGTGAAGGCCCCATAGATGGTGGACGTGTGGATGCCTTCCTCCTGTTCCTTTAGAATTTTGATCTCCATCTAATCATAGATTCCATGCTGGTACTGTTGCTGGAGGGACTTGATCTTCTTATGATCGTCAATAGGGAAGACTTCGAACAACATAGTCCACTCCTGGGAGAGGTAGTGGAAGTAGCCCGAGATCTGGGAGTGCTGCATCAAAAGCCATAGTTGGTTCAGCTGGATGTGGCACTTTAGGAAGAGCTTGTCCCTGCAGACAAAGAGGCAAAGCTTTTGGAGATAAAGTGTCATTGCAAGGGAAGGTCGTGGCTGAATGATCTGTGTCTCCTGTGTCTCCTGAATAATCCTTTTAGCTTCGGCCCTCTGAGGATGTTGATAGCAATAGAGCCGAATATGTGCTAGTGGTTCTTCCTGTAAGATCAACATACGAAGGTCGTGCAGTCCAGTAGGATGAAATCTGCTCGGTTCGGTGGAGGTAACAAACTTCTCCAATCGTTGTGTCTTTTCTTCGCTCCCACATTTCCCGTGTAGGTCACTTGCTTTACTTTGTCATTCATAAGGTCATTGGGGCTCCTGGTCTTGATGAGGATGGTGACCGACTGCTGCTTAAGAGATTCTTCATCTTTCATTGCTTGCGGGTTTACATGGCCGGCTAGAGTGTGAGTCATGCAATCGGCCGACTGCGGGTCCTCCTTCGTGTTCTCCTCCTCAGGTTCAAGGTCGTCTTCTTTAGATTCTTCTATATATCATGGAAAGCTTTCCTTTTTTGCAGTGATAGTTGCGGCTCCAAAGTTCATTGCAATGCCAACAAAGGCCCTTCGCCGATCTATCGCGAAGTTCTTCTCTCATCAATTTCTTTGGCAGTGAAGCACAACTAGGAGCAGGGGGTGCTGAAGGTGTATATGTTGCTGGTCTAGGAGTAGTTCTCATCCTTCGAGCATCTTGGTTCAGCCGTTCCTCTTGGATTCGGGCGAAAGAGATTGTAGCCTTTACGGTGGGGGGCTGTCGCACTTTAACCTCTCCTTTAATATCTGGCTTGAGTCTTTCGATGAACATCCCTAATAATTGTCTGTCAAACCAATCACGAGCAAAGTAAGATAATTCCTTAAACCTGGTCTGGTATTCTTGGATCGTGGAGGTTTGTCGGATCTTAGTAAATTGTCCATTGATATTCTCGTACTTGGTCAGCCCAAAGCGGTTCAGCAGTGCATACTTGAATTGTATCCACGTCAGAGTTCCATAGTTGTATTCAAGCCAATTGTACCATCGTATAGAATCTCCTTCAAGGTGGATGACAGCGGTGTCCACCATGGAATCCTCCGGTGTTTGGTGATGACGGAAATAACATTCAGCGTGCAAAATCCATCCCGTCGGGTCTCCTTCTTCCTATCAAGAGAAGTCCACCCTCATGCATGGCTGCCTCATATTAGTGGCTCGTACTTCCTTTTTGAGAGACCTCTCTGAACTTGCACTTTGTTGGAATTTTGTTGGGCTCGGAGGTTGGCCCAATCCGAATTCGACGAATAAGGCGCGCAATCTGTCCTCCACATGTGATTCAAACACCTCCAACTTGGTATCGATTGAACCTTGAGATGCCATTGCATGTGCCTCCAGATCTGAGATGTCAAGGTCTTCTTGTTGTTGGGTCAGTGGTATTAACTGGTTGGGTGGATTGATAGCCTAAAGAGGTGGTGGATCAAGGGTAGATGATTGTGGTCTGAGGCTGAAAGGTTGTTGTTGGGGCTATGATTTAGGGCTGCTGTAGGGGTTGTATAGGGGGTATAATGGCTGAAGTTTAAGTTTAAAAGAATGGGTTAGGGTTGCTGTTGATGACAGCAACGGATTTGGTAGGAATTGGGTGTGGATGCAACAACTAGTACCGAAGGTAGTGCAGCAAAATTTTTTGGCAAAGAGGGTGCTTGCTGATGCTGCTGTTTGGGGCTGTTGCAGAGGCTGTAAGGAGGGTTCGAGAACAGAGGTTTAGGGTTAGAAGGTTGGCTTAGGGTTGCTGTTGATGGCAGCAACCAATTTGGTAGGTATTGGTGGCCAAAAGAGTGACGGATCAAGGTTGCGGTTTAGGGTTGATAGCTTGCTGTTTAGGTTACTGTTGGTGCTACGGTTTGAGGGTGCTGTGGAGGCTGCAAAGGATGTTTGTGGCAGTGGTTTGAGGTTGGGAAGGAAGGTTTAGGGTTGCTGTTGGGGCAGCAACCGGTTTGGCAAGGTTCGGTGGCTACGGAAGATAAGGTTCGGTGGCTGTGGAAGACCGTTGTTTGGGCTGCGGTTTGGGTTGTCTATGGAAATCGAAAAAAGGCTACGACGGCTGCGTCTTAAGGCTATAGGGGTGCCCTAAAGATGACATGGGTGGCAGCAACAATTTCAGTAAGGATCAGATATGGGCGTAGCAAAAAACACCGAAGGTAGTGCTGCAGAATTTTGCGTCGATAGGCTGCGATAGTCACTGTTTGGGCTGCGGTTTTGGGTGCTGTTAGGGTAAGGAAAATAGGTTATGAGGGTTGCGTCTTAAGGCTAAAGGGATGCCCTAAAGATGTCTTGGGTGTTGGCAACAAGTTAGTTGGGTTTCAGTGGGTTAAGGAGAAGAAGAAAGACAAAGGTGCAGCAGCGGATTTTTCGTCGAAAAAAATTCCAACAGTAAAGACGTAATTTTTTCCAAAAATTCCCAATGAAAATTTGAGCGAAACTCTAGGGGGATCTACTGGTAGGTAAGAGGTAATGCCGATAAAAATTTCGTGGAAAGAAATAACATCAATAGGTTCGGCAAAATCAAAGATCACGGAGAAGTGCGGCAGCAGATTTTTACGTCTAAACTGCAGCAGTTTAGACGTAAAAGATGAGCAGGTTATCTTGATGATTTTTTGACGAAACCAAAGGGAGATCCGAGGATAGGAAGTTATAAAGCCGTAGTAGAAATTTTGTAGCAATTCGATCAATAAAAACACAGCAGTAATTCAAACAGCAAGGGGTGTGCGGCTGGAATTCTGTGTTGTAACTTTCATCGTAAAGATGGAAACTTTCCGACGAAAAGTTTATGCAGCAATATGGGAATAATTTTTTTAGGTTTTTGGATTAAGGATAACTAAATTACAGCAGCAGTAAGGTAGAAAACCAGAACCTGTTGCAATTCACGGGGAGATCAAAGGATGATCTGCGATAGTGGAGATGACGACGGAGTTTGGTGATGATCTTCTAGCAATTGTGGGAATTGCTTTGGACGCCTGTGGGGGGCTGATGGATGACTGTGGAAGGGCAGCGAGATGCCAAGAACGCTGCTCTGATACCAAGTGTTAGAACCCTTGTGGATTCTAAGCTTGGGATGATCTCTATAGGGGATCGACCTCCTTGGAACTCTTTAGGGGTTCCTCCCTCCTTGGTACTCAAGCCATTGGCTAAAGAAAGATTGATTTATTCATGATAAAAGAGGGGGGAATACAAGGCTATTTATAGGACTTCTAAACCCCAACTCCTAATAGGACTCCTACTCAAAACTCCTACTTCTAACAACTCCTAATGCAACTCTAAGTAGCAACTCCTACTAAACTAAAACTCCTCTTCCCCTCAACTCCTATCCCCTAGCTAACTCCTAACCATGATATGGCTTGTGGCTTTAGGGGTCTCCAACTCCTAATACTTCTCTAAGAAACAACCTCCAACCTAATCCTAATCCCCTCCTCAACCAACCTCTCTTTAACTAGGATAAGGGGTGGTTAATTAGGGTGACATGTATCATACTCTTTCCTTAAAATATCTTCCTCTCCCATCTAATCGTAACCTACCCGGCCTCCTTGCTTCTTTATTAGGGGTCGGCTAGATAGGATTTACATGAATGCCCTTAGGATTTACATAATTGCCCTTTGGATTTACATAATTACCTTCTTTAATGAAACTAAATTAGGACTCCTCTAGCTAGAGTCCTAACACATGGATTTGACATTGATCAGCTATTCCTTTCTCCTCTCCTCTTCTTTTCTCTCCTTATATCCTATTTTCCTCCTTCCCTCCTTGGTGTGTCTATATGTTGGTAGTCTGTAGGTTGCTGTGAATGATGAACTTAGTGTATATCATGGTGTTGGAAATGTGTGGCTGTCAGGGATCCATCTAGCAATTCCATCTACTAAATGTTGGCTCTTAGCACACAAACTTGTGTGTCTTACAACTGTCCATGTTTGTCAGTTGAATAAGACTAGCATTCTAACTAATGGTAACCTAGCTCTAGACATGTAAGCTTCTGAGAACAAATAGATGTCATTATAGCCTTGCTTTCAACAATAATTAATGCTTGTCTCATTTGCAACAAATTATTAGTTGGCATTACAAATAAACATCGTATGCCTACATATGTTTTGAAAACCACCTTCCACACTAAGCTTAGATGATTATACAAATTCAGTCTTTAAGTTCTTAGGGAAGGTGGTGTATAGCCATCCTCTACTAGTATGATTATGAACTCCCTGGTCAGTATGCATTTCTAAAATGTAATAATTATCTCTGACATGCTACGGATGAAGGCTAGAGACCTGTGAACGTGGGCACTTGTACCCCAAATCCCAGATCAAATTCCATTAATCTGCATGTCTGAAAGTTTCTCAAATTGCCTGTGTATGTTTGTGGTGTCACTTCGTCTTGTTACAAAGAATTTCATCTAATCATTTATCTTTCCATATCACATAAGACATATATATAATAATAAAATATCCGTAACATACCTGTAACTCAATAGTTATTTTCCTGACCTTGAGATTGGATTGGTATGTGGAACTCAATGGAGATGGTTGATATTGAAAGGATTTTATGGTTGTTCATTGGCTTCTGGGCATCCCACAAATAACAACGAAGGTGAACTTTGTTGGTTAAAAAAATTGGGTTGTTAGGCAACAGGATTTCCAGCAAGCTGATGATTAGATTGGGTGAATGGTGGTGTTACTTTTGTAATTTGTGCACTTTGTCTTATTGCTTCCTTCATTTCATGTTGTTTTGCTTGGTAGATTATCATGTTTAGACCACTGGTTTAGGGTGCCACAATTGTGACACATCTTGGAAATGCAATACTTCTAATGACTATCAAACCAGGGTTTGAAGTATCGACCCATACCGCTCGGTATGAACGGTACATATCAGTCCGATAGAGAACCGATACGTGGGCTGCCCTTTACTGAGCTGTACCATAACCTGACCCATATCAGGTGATATGGGGGTTGTACCTAGTGGTAACGGTCAAAATCCAACCGTTACTGACCTGTATCGATAACGATCGAAATCCAACCATTACTCATATCACTCTCAATCTCTTCAACTCCCTCAAACTCATTCTCACTCATATCTAACAATTCAAATAATTCCAGTAGATAATTTAATATTATCGAAAAGACGATTCAACACATACCACAAAGCTATTCCTCAAAGCCCAAAGAAGATATGTGTCACTATTCTGTCCTAATTTAGATTATTTTCGTTAAAATTATACTAAATTTATATTTAGTTTCAACTTAAAAATCCTTATATATTTTTAATTTTTTAGGTATTTTTGGAGCTATTTTTTATGTTTTTTTAGCATACCGTCGGTATGCCTCGGTACGTACTATATCGACCATTGGTCGGTACATCGGTACGGACCAAAATTGCAAAGCTTGTGTTAGACATAAGTTAATACCAGGACATAGCAATGTCTTGTACAGTTCAAGGGCAAAGTTCTCGTAACAATTTCAGCATTCAATTTTTATGCCATTGTGGATATTGTAGTTGTAATATGTTGATATCTTCAAATCATACCCATCTTACATGTACTTGTTGAATCATATTCCTTATTTCCAAGGTTCGACGTTTCGATTACCTGGCAGTACGTACCGGTCCGCCAGCTGACCAATACGTGGACCCCCCACTACCAAGTGGTAGCATAGTTTTAGACCCATATCGCTTGATACGAGTCTATATCAGGCGGTAACGATCGAAATTTCCACCATTACAAACCTGTAATGGTTAAAAACACTTTCCCACCTCTTTTTAAACTCATCCTCTCCCTTATTTCACTCCATTTCACTCTCATTTTTTCTTAAGCTCTCTCACATTCTCACATTTTAAAGTCTCTTTCTTATTCTCAAAATTTGCACTCTCTTAAACTCTACAAGGCAACGATTTGCGAATTCAATCAAGGCTAATTTAGGAAGACAAAGAGGAGGAACTTTTCAATCAAGAGGTACAAATTCTATTTTTTTAATTAGAGAGTAAATAAGATATTTAATATTATGATTAGTGTATTTAATTTGATTTATTCAAAATTAAATTCTTAATAGATTAAATAGTTATATTTCATGTATATTAAATATCTAAAGATATTTATGATGGTAAATTAGGTTTAATTAGATTATGCTATAGTTATTTAATGCTGTGATTAATAATTTAAACAATTATTTAATTAAATTTGATTATTTTGGGTCAATTCATAGTCTTTTATACCTATTAGGTTGTTTGACATATTTATCATATTGAAAGACATAATTAATATGTAATTAACTATGTTAATTGTATGATTAGTGTATTTAATGATGATTTCATCATAATTTAATCTCTATTGTATCAAAATAATGTATTTAATGTATATTTCATATGTTTTACATATTTATGATGATAAAATAAGTTTAATTAGGTTTTATTAGAATTATTTAATGTTATTGATTAATGATTTTAATGATGATTTAATGAATATTTGTTTGATTTTAAGTCAATTCAATGTATTTAATACCCATAAGGATGTTTGGCATATTTATAGTATTAAAAGACAAGTAATTAATGGGTAATTACCTATGTTAATCATGTGATTATTATAGATATAATAATTATTTTGATATACATTGGATCAAAGTTACGTATTTAATATTTTTTATATATTTTATATATTTATGATGGTAAAATAAGTTTAATTAGATTGTATCAAAAATATTTAATGATGTGATTAGTGAATTTAATGATGATTTAATTGAAATTTGATCGATTTTGGGTAAATTTAATGTCTTTAATACCTATTAAGGTGTTTGATATGTTTATAATATTGAAATACAAATAATTATGAATTTTTAAAAATTATTTAATGTTGTGATTAGTGGTTTTTGATCAATATTAGGTCAATTCACATGTTTATAGCTTATTTTATTTAAATTTAATAGGAACATGACACCAAAGGAATAGCCACTAGATGATGCATGGGTTCATGCTCGAAAGATAGATGGGAACCATCATCATTGGTAATGTATTTATTATGACTATACTGGCAAGGGTGTAGGAATAACTCGGTAAAGATGCATTTAGTCGGGTGGGTATCCTGATGTTGCAAAATGCAAGAAAGTTCTGACGAAGATCCGTAAATTATTTCAAAACAAGCAAAAGAAGATATATTAAAAAAGAAGGCAATAGCTGAGGAAGAATATTATAGGGTTGTGCAGGAACTAATATACGATCAATACGAGGGTTGTGGTGATGATGTCGACCCAGATCTCACAATTGAGATTCGTGCATCATTAGAGCATCAGTATATAGTCGATGAAGGAATGAGGCATCGACAACTCGACTCACAATGAGAACATGGCGGTAACAGTGGAATGTAGAGGTCGACTAGCATGAGGCAACCAACTACTCCTCAATTAGGCCGAACTAGTAGCATGAGGCATGGTGGACTCCGTGGTTTCATGAGAGGTCTTGGTAGGAGATCCGCACCATATATTGTTAATATTGATCCGCAAGTCTATCCTCCACAAACAGCAAAACAAACACGGATGGATGATGCAGATACAAAGAAAAAAAAAAAGGGATATTGGGAAGGCATTTTTGAAATGGTTCAACTTCTATAGGATTCTAGAAAACACAGCCCAAGGTCCATATTGTAAGAGCATGGTCTCCTCCATTCAAAAGTTTGCCACGAGGATCCAACCTCCAACATCAAAGGAGATTTACAGTATGTACTTAGATAAAAAGGTGGCATAACTGAAGGAGTGGATCAAATCGTTCAAGAGGCAATGAGACGAATATGGGATGATATTGATGTGCGACAGTTGGACACGGCCAACAAGAATAAGTATCATAAATTTTCTCGTTTATTGCAACAGAAGGGTGGTGTTTCACAAGTCAGTTAATACTTCCGATAAAATCCAAGATGCAAACTATATTAAGAGTTTGATGGATATTGTCGTAGAGGAGATTAGACCAAAGTATATTATGCTAATAGTACCTGATAATGGAGCAAATTTCAAGAGAGCCGGTTTGCAAGTAATGGAAAAAAGAAAAATATTGTTTTGGACTTCATGTGCAGCTCATTGTATAGATCTAATGCTGAAGGATATTGGTGAGCTGGATGGGGTCAAGAAGTGTGTACTTCGAGCATAGTCAATAATAAAGTTTAATATAATCATCACTGGGTCCACTGTTTAATGCAAAAGAATGTAAACGGTGAGATACTCCGACTTGAAGTCACTCGGTTTGCTACTAATTTTATTGCATTAAAGTCAGTACAACAAAAGAGGCATTTCTTAAGGGCAATGGTCACCTCAAAGGAGTGGTCTAATTACAGATATTTGAGATCGAGTGATGGAAAGAAGATGGAAAAAGTCATCTTTCCTTTAGATTTTGGGAGATCGTGGCTGAAATCATAAAAGGTGTAGAACCACTTTATGTTGTCTGTAAGGTCGATATGGAAAAGTGCCCACAGATGTCTCTTAAATATATGTTGATTTCAGTAAGAGAAGAGGTTAGGAAAGCATTCGAAGATGATTTTAAGGTTGACCAATATGTACGGATCATTGATCATCGCACTGAAACTCATATGGATAATGATATCCATAATGCAATTAAATTCATGTTCAGAATAATTTAATTTATAATTATTTTATATAATAAAAAATTATATTAACAAAAGTATATCTTGTAGCGTATTATCTAAACCTAGTAATTCAATATCAGTATGCCCTTAAAACGTAAAATGATTTACTAATGGCACTAAGAAATATTATATATCAAATCTTGCCAAACGCTACTGATGCAGCCGAGGCTCTTACAAAGGGTCGATATTTCCAAGAAATAATTGGTTCATTTTCCGATGTTGTAGCTGTATCGTATCGTTACACTATGGATCCTAATGAGAAAAAGTTACACATATTGATTGTCAATTATATTTTATATTAATTATTTATTATGCTGATAAAGTCTTATTTATATCTTTTTACAATCGAGTGGTAGATACAATTTGGAGGGAATGCACCACATGTAAGGAAGGTTGTCATTCGTGTACTTTCACAGACGACGACATCTAGTGGTTGCGAACGTAATTGGTTAACGTTCGTATTAATTCACACGAAGGTCCACAACTGACTCTCATATAGACAGTTAGAGACACTAGTATATATTCATTATAACATGCGGCCAAGGTTGCAGTGTACCAAGTTGGATAAGGAGCCAGAGGAACCAGAGATTGATCCTATTGACCTCCAATTCTACAACGAAGATTAAGAGTCGATGTTAGAGTGGGTCGAAGCAGTGAAGAACCAAGAGGATCCTCTACTTGATGAGACAGGAGATCCTCAACGTCCTTCGCGTTTTATCACCGAGGCAATAGAAAAAAAGATAGCACATCACCAGCAGGTGGAAAATCCCTCTCGGTCAGAACGTAGCAAAAGGAGTCAAACAAGCTACACCATTGGAAAGAATCGAGTCAGGCAACGAAACACCTCTACAATTCAACAGCTCGCTCGGTCCATAGACATAATACCAACGCAGATAGCAGTTCCTCGACGATAATGACGACAACGTTGGGCAGTCGTACATCTAGTCTACACAAATTGAGGGTGGTGCGTGGATCGAGGAGTAGTATTTTACACATGCCACTCAAGACTGAGATCATGGAGTTCGACAAGGTACTAGTCAAGCTTATGCGCAAAAGAGGAAGGGGAAGGGGAAGGCAATAGATGAATTTGAGCAGATGCGACAAAGCCTACATGATGTCGACACAGAACGAAGCTCATCATATTCATAGTCATATTATGGAGAATCTTACGATCAACAATAGTACAGTGATCAAGGTTTGCAATTTCGATATTTACCGCCCGATATCGGTGGTACATACCTGTCCGCCAGGTTGCCGGTACGCGGACTGCCCGCTACCGGGCGGTTCTGCTAAAAATCGACCGTCGGCAGTCAATTGAAAGGAGTAATCAACCGTCGACGGTTGATTGAGGGAGAAATTGACCGTCGGCGGTCGATTAAGCGAGAAAAAGGGAGGAAGAAGAAGAAGAGGAAAAAGAAGAAAAAACAAGAAAAGAGGAGAAAAGGTACCTATCGCCCACGCGCGGTCCTCGCTTGTCTTGGCTCATGGCGCTCTTTCTCCCGCGCGGGGAGAAAGATCGAGGCAACGCCGCCCCGTTTTCTCTTTTTTTAATATTTTAATATTATATTATATAATATTATATTATAAAATATTTATATTATATTTTAATATATCGGATGGTATCGCCTGGTACCAGTACGGTACCGGTATCGAGATGAATTCGGTATACCGGTACGGACCGGTAAGTCAAACCTTGACAGTGATAATGTCATTCTTCTCTGGTCAACAATATGATACGAAGCAACAGATCAGTAGCGAAAGTAAATGCTCCGATATTCACCAATACATGTCTCAGGAGTCGCCTCTGACACATATGATTCATGACAATCAACCTACGACCATCACCATGTTAATGCAACAATGACATACGATGTATCAATATACTATGTTGTGGGATCAATTTCATGATGGACACCGACAAACATATCATATTGATATGCAGATTCATAGGATCGAGGATCCCGATCCACCATCCGTGGAGGCCCGTCGTTCGTTTTGGTGATAGAATCATCAACCAGGTATATTTATATATGTGATTATTTACTTCATTTGAATCTTAAAGTTTATGTTATAACGAAATAATTTAACAATTCAAATAATTTTTTTGTACATAATTCAATATTAATAAAAGGATAATCTGTAATGGATCGAAATTACGAATCTATTCCTCAAAGCCCGAAAAAGATATGTGACACTATTATTGCTTAATCTACATTGGATTTGCTAAACCTATAACAAACATATATATATATATATATATTTTATCTTAAAAACTTTATCCTAACATTTTTTTCTATTTTTCAGGTATTTTTGGATGTTTAAAATATTAAGTTAGGTATACCGATCGGTACTCCTATACCATAACCATACTAAGCTAAGCTCGGTACGTCGGTATGGTGCGATTTGGCGGACCTTGACTATTTCTATTTTCTTTCATGTAAGCTATCATTCGTACTTAAGATAATTGGGAAAGGCATGGGAGGCCATTAGAAGAGAGGACCTTTCCGCTTATTCTAACTATTTGATTGTGTTTATATTTTTTCATATATTTTGTTAGTGAATAGGTTTTTTCCTTTTGGACTTCACCAAGTGTCGCTAACGAAATATGTTAGTCTTGCATGCTTTTGCTACAAAATGAAGTTTCAAACAAGATTTGTCATACCATAGTATACCACTCGGTATGGACAATACATACTAGTCTAATAAGGGATTGGTATGTGTGGTACATTAGTACAACCCTATGTACCATGCATCGGTATGCTCAATATGACTCGATACAGCTCGATATGTATTGTACCAACAGTTGGTCAGTACACAGGTATAGACCGATAAGATGAACCATGGTTTCAAATGAGATCCTGATTACATCTTCATAACAAATAGGTCAGTTAATAGTTCATTGAGTGATTATATATACAGCATTGTATATCACATACTTGGGACTTCTTTTCATTTTATTGTGTTGGGTATGTCTGTAGTGCTATATAAGAACCAAACCAGTGAATTAACATTGAATTTTGTTATCACTCTGCCTCTAGCCTGAGTTTCTTGACCGTACACAAATCAGTATTGATGAACTAGCATAGAACCTGAATTTTTTTGCTTATTACGATAATATGAGATTGTTTTCCACTTTAGAACACATGAAAACATTATGAATCATCATCCCTGGTCCAGGTACTGTAATCTGTTGATTTTATTCCAGATTGCAGTATGATGCCATTGCATTTTGTATGACGTTAAGGTTTTAAATACTTGTTCTGCAATTTGATTAATCACATTCGTTAAGGTTTTGGCTATAACCAGTGATGTATGCGTTGTCTGCCAGCACATATACAAGCCAAATACAATTAGGCGAAACACATGCAGACCTCACAGATATAGGCTCCATCCACACAGGCACGGACAAGTAATGGAGGGAGAGGAGCTAGAAGATGTTGTAAACCAACTTGTCGTGGGGAACGAGTTAGCCAATCTTGCTGCTCTATTAGATGTCAATGAAGGGGAATTTGAGGATCTTGACGATGACGATCTTGGCAGTCTACTAGCGAGTTTTCTACTTCTGCAGATGGACGATGAAGATTCACCAAGCGATGATGATAATTATCCATGATGTGTAATCAAAGTTGTAATACCAGGATATATAATTTGTGGAGTCTGGATTAAGCTCTAAATCCAAGTCTCATGAGTTCCCCTGTTAGCATTTATTCAGGAACTGCAGCTCAAAACTATACTTCTCTAGCATTTGTTCTGTTGTATATTTTCAGCACTCCTTACATTTTTGTTATGTGCTTGCATGTGCCATATTGGTCTCAGGATTTCCTAATCAGTACTTACAATTCCAATTCCTCAGCTGAGTAGACTATGTAATTTTAATTAATACGTGGACAGCACCTGAGAAGCTTGATTGAGTGAGCTGAAAAATGACTTCCAACTTGAGCTCTCGTTGAATTCGATGTTGTTCTTAATAATTCTGCCTGCTGAAGAATGAGGGAGTTTTGACTCGATGCATCATTGCAATGTGGCTCTTTATTGTTGTGGTTGTCCGAATCAAAACCATCCATCAAACGGTCACCTGTTGTGTGCTAAATTGGACTCGCAATTTCGGGTGGTGTTCGTAACCTGGTCAGCAAACCCCCCACTATCCATGCAATTGCAAGCACGTAAACCTTCCCTTGCTAAACATGGCCACCACCCATTCCTCAAAATATGGATCCCTTGGAAAAACCAGAGGCCACAAATCCTTGACAGCTGTGTGTGTGTGTGTGTGTGTGAGAGAGAGAGAGAGAGAGAGAACACGGCAACTGTCAATAAGGTCCTATAAGATCTCCCTCGCTTCGCTCCCATTCCTGCTCAGGCCTGCCAAAGAGTCTAAATTCTCTCGTCTCCTCTGCAGCTCGGGCGGCTTCCGTTCGAACTCTCGCGCCGCCCAGCCGCCCGTTGGCAATGGAGATGAGAAAGATCGCCTGCGCCGTCCTTGTCGCTGCCGCCACGATCACCACCGCCCTGGCGGCTGAAGCCCCGGCCCCTGGCCCTGCCAGTGATGCTTCTGTCGCGGCCACCCCCGCCGTGGGAGTCGCTATCGGAGCCTCCGTCCTATCTTTCTTCGCCTTCTACCTGCAGTAGCCTCACAAGGAAAAGGAAGAAGCCTCGAAGTGAATAAATAATGTTTCATATTGTTGACATCTCTTCATCTCTTTCCTGGTGTTTGTACTAACGTGACTGGCGATCAACTTAAGAGACCTTCCTATTTCATCTGCATCGTTTCGTTCATCCGAGGCTCTATAGAGTTATCATAAACTAGTCAAATCGTCTCACCTCTACGAACCCAATCTATAATAAACTAACAGATGATTAGTTTACCGTTTCCGTACAGTCTGTCAATATATATATATATATATATATATCAGATTAGTTATACATTATCTTTTATAATTAATTATCTTTAGTATCTCAATCTTTATATTTTTAAAAATTATATTAAGATTTCTATATTTACAAAAGTGAAACATGATTTCTATACATAATTAAAAATATAACTTTATGAGATTTAAAATTTAAAAATATTAAAATATCTAATTCAAATATTTACTTTTATAAATATAAAAATCTTAATATAATTTTTAAAAGTATAATAATCAAGATACTAAAAATAACTAATTATAAGAAGAATCTATAATTAACTCGCATATGTCCGACTCGAGTTAACAAAAACTCAACCGTCAGACTCGGGCCGTAACCGATCGATTGTGAAGCCCGACTCGTTCAGATCCGAACCCGAACTCATCTCAAGTACGACGAGCCGGCCGAGTCATACGACCTTTCTCTTCACGGCGTTTCAGTCTTCGAATTCGAAACCGCCCCCGTCTTCCATTTCTATGCTCCGTTTGTCTCTATACGCCGCCGCCATCGCAGCTGCCCACCACCGCCACAAAACCCCTGGATTCTCTGACTGCCGCAAAACCTTCGCCGCCCGATGGTTCGCGCGTACACCCAGGAGCACGCGTACTACCACCCGTGGGACCGCGTGACGACGGCTGCGTGGCGCAAATTCACGGATCCCGACACCGCTGCCGTACTCTCTCACATCGTCGACGTCCACACCCTCGACCGCCGCCTTGACCCCAACTCCGGCCGCCTCCAGGCCGTTCGCTCCATCACCGTCCGATCGCCGCCGCTACCATTCCTCCTCCGCCGGATCCTCGGACAAGACGCCGTCGTATGCCACTGCGTGGAGTCAACGGTGGTCGATGCGCGCGGGCGGTCCATTGAGATCGTTGTCCGCAACGTTAGCCTTCGTGGACTGCTCGAGGTGGAGGAGCGGTCCACCTACCGGCCCCACCCTGATCGGCCGGATGGTTGGACCGCCTTCCGTCAGGAGACCAGCATCCGGTGCAAGCCCTTGTCGGCTCTCGCCACCGTCGCCGAGAAGGTGGAGCAGCGCTGCGCCGAGAGGTTCCAGAAGAATAGCGTCAAGGGGAGGGGGGTCGTCGAGAGGATCTGCAAGTATCTAGAGGCCGAGATCGCCTCCGCCGCCGCCGCCATTTCTTGTTGATCTCCGATCTATGAGTGCCAAATACAAGATGTAAAGGTAAAGGGTTATTCCCCTCTTGCGATCCGTTTGGAACTCGTAGAATAAGTTTATGGTGTTGATGTTGTCTCCTTGTTGACGCTTTACTGGATCATGCATCTGTAGAATGCTTTAGAAATTGGCGTCAGCAACTCCATGGTGTGCGACGGAATCTGTGGTGGTGTTCTCTTTGGTACCATGAATCTGTATTGATCATAAATCTCTGTAGTGAATGGTAACCTGACAATTGTATGATTCTGAGAACTAAATGCATTCCCCTCTTACGATCCGTTTGGAATTCTTAGAATAAGGTTATGGTGTTGATGTTGTCTCCTTGTTGACGCTTTACCGGATCATGCATTTGTAGAGCGGTTTAGAAATTGCTGTCAGCCATTCCATTGTGTTCGACGGAATCTGAGGTGTTGTTCTCTTTGGTACCATGAATCTGTATTGATCATAAAACTCTATAGTGAATGGTAACCTGACAATTGTATGATTCTGAGAACTAAATGCATTCCCCTCTTACGATCCGTTTGGAATTCTTAGAATAAGGTTATGGTGTTGATGTTGTCTCCTTGTTGATGCTTTACCATATCATTCATTTGTAGAGCGATTTAGAAATTGCTGTCAGCAATTCCATGGTGTTTGACGGAATCTGAGGTGTTGTTCTCTTTGGTGCCATGAATGTGTATATATCATAAAACTCCATAGTGAATGGTAACCTGACAATTGTATGATTTGGCCTCCAATCTCTATGATACCTAATTTTGTTTTCATTGGCTATATTTGGATAATTCATAGTTTATACCCACGGTTACATGTTATTGTAGGGCTTCCTCTCTTGCAGATAAGATGAGACAATTAATTATACCTTTAGTTACATATAATGAGGTCAAGAGGAATGTTACCAAAAACACATTTATAGTCTTTGCTCTGGAACAAATCTACAAGCCTAAGTTTTCAATACAAGAGTGAATATGGACTCCGAAATTTTGGCTATTGAATACAAGTGACCTTCATATGAGCCATCATAACATGTAATTTATCTTGAGATTGATATTAATTCAAAGAAAATATTTTGTTGACCTGCTTAGCTATGGTGCCACATTGTTTCACTTGATTTTGGAACTTTCAATTTTTTTACTGAACTTTAGCAGTTAGAATTGCAGTTTAAATGGCCTTCATGTGGAGGAGAGTTGTAGTGCCCTGTGCTCGGTATCTTTTTTTCTTATGTCCCTCTATGCAATTAACATCACCTTTATTAATACGTCATTTCCTTAATTTAGCAAGTTTGCATGTCATTCTCCAGCCATTTGATATTAACTATACAATTAGCCATCTATAATCTATTTCACATTGTATTGTACTGGCCCTAGAAATGTCATTACTTTTTTTATCACTTATTTTTAAGCCATAGAGTTTGTTTTATAATTGATCTGTTTTTACAGTGATAATTGTACAAAAATTGCTTTCTCCAAGTGATGCATAGTACGATCATAAAACAGAAAATTGCAGTTACATACTTCCCATTTGATTTTTTTTTTTCCCTCATATTTGTGGCTCTTAATTTTGCTTCCTATATGCAACTTTCTTTACATGACCCTTTATATCTTCCCATTCAATTCTTTTGCTACACGGTCTAAGGTATCTGTTCATGTTCTTCTAAAAGAATCTTATAGTGTGATTGGAAATCTTCAATTCTGTTGCAGTCAAAGTTAATTATTATCTTGCATGATTCTCGTATCCGGTGCTATCGTCTAATCATTCATCTTTCCGACTGCCATTTTAAGTCTTTGTAACTTTCTTCTTTTCCGGAGTTTTTCTTTCAAGAGGTTTTGTGGGTAATTGTTTTCTCTGGTGTCGTTGTAAACATTGCCATGTCTAGAAGTGTGTATCTTGCTTCAAATTGACAATCGTTGTACCAAATCCATCTAGTACACATTTTTTTAATTGTGTAGCTTAGCAATTTTGTTAATGTAGTCCGTTTTTAGCAACTCTACTTTCTCCTTTTGCTAATTTTATTTTTTATATAAAATAAAATATGAAAATTGCCTTGATTTAACCTTATAAAACTATCATTCCAATATCTTGATTTGCAAGCTTAGGGTCACGTGATCCAAAATATTAAACCATCACCTGAAACATATGTGCTGACATCAGGACCTGAAACATAATCTTTAACAGTTCTGTAGGAGGCAGCATATGCAATTTATGATCTAATGGTGGCTCCACATCTTGAAGTGTCTCTTAAACCATCCATGAGTCCATATTTCCAACTCCGAGATCACTCATATCACATAGATAGCGTCAGGTTTGCTTTGATACCAATTATTACAACCCAATCCAATAGATCTATTGATTCAATAACTCAAATTGTTACAAACCTAGAGTAATGCTTTGTAGCAAGCCAGAAACTTGCATTTGTTGATGAATTTCATTTGGGATAAGAAATGGCTTTTAAACTGACTTGCATCTTTTCCTTTTGACAGGTCGAATTTAGTAATCATTTATGTTTATGGAAGTTATGATAATATGATTCTTAGGGCCACTCTTTAGCATGGATAAATAATTGTTTCTGTTGAAAGAAACTATTAACAGTTATCAACCTTTGTGCAGCACCCTTTAATGTTGGAATCAATACTCTAAGCTGAAAGAACGAACTGGGATGGTCCAAGTTACTCAAAGAACATCATTGCCTTTCTGTTCCTTCATGGACTGAGTCCAGTAAGATCAACTCATTGTTTAGCTTGAAGATTCACATGTAACATTTGGCTTGAATGTTCTTTGGCTGTCGACTCTGGATGTGTGTTTTGCAGTGTATTTAAACCGTTGAGGGGGGGGGATGAGCTCTTGTTCCCTAGGTTTCAAAGACTATGGTAAGAAGAATATGTGAAACTATCAACATTATATGTGTTTTGAAGTCCTTTCTGTTATAGCTATCAATGTTAGCCATAGTTGATGGCATAAACTTAATTTTGTCTTTCTATGATGCATTCTCTTGTTATATCTTGAATCTCCTAAAGAATTAAGGAAACAGTGATTGCTGAAGAATTGGTCTGAGTTTGTTCTTACTATTGGTTCTCAATTATTCAAATTCCTTTGGCATGTCTTAGCTTTCACTTGTTGCCGGGATACTCTTTATTACAGAACTGCTGATTTCAATCTATTGTTAGATTTCACTGTATTCCTTGTACAACAACATTGTTGATGATTTGTATACGAAATGGGAATCACCTGAGGAATCGCAATAGCTCATGTTCAGATTTTTGGCTAAGATTGATTGTCTTTTTCTTCTAAGAAGTAATATGAAGCCTGCAATATGGAAACATACTTGTCTCTAAATCTATTTTTTTGTTAGATGAGGATCGTAGACAATTTGCAGGGAACAATGCTCCAGAAACAGGCAATTGGTTTGTCTTAACAAAGAATGCTCTTGAAATTTATGATTGTATCAAGATCTACAATATCGAATGATATCGCTCGTATCGGATTGTACCATCGATTGAGATTGTTTCCGTCTTATTATCGTCCGCTAAAGGGTGATATTAGTCTAGCTACAATCAGGGAGAAGGAAGAAGAAAAGAAAGAACCTAGAGATTCGGTACCACTTTCCCTCAATAATCTCGATCTATCGTCGTACTCCTTCATTGGACGTTGCAAATGAGATGTCACTTTCTCCTTTTATCCTCCTTGCCTCAAATGAGGAGAAGAAGGGGTGACATCGCTGAGCCAGCATCCTGGACGACATTTCTTTTTACATTATATTATATTATATATGTATATAAACGTATCGAGTGGTATATTCATTTCATATCATATAGTATCGAATAGAATTTGATATATTGATACTGTATGAAATTAAGATGTATTATCGTGTGTGCCTATGCATAAATGTTTAATTGTTAATCCTACTAACCCATATTTTTTCTTAACAGACGATATCACTCCTACAATATATCGTACAATGCAGTGACGAGATTGTTGGCCCACTGTAATGAACTCTTGAAGAAAGAAGAGAAGAACAAGTTAGATCATATGCGCATCTTCATCAGCCTTACTAAGATGCTGTCAGCTCGGTGGATGTCACACTCGGAACAAAGCCCCAAGAGCAGGACAAGAGCAATCATGGTGCTGCAGTCTTCGTGCCCAAGAATTCATTTCATTCAGTGCTCAAGTTGGCACCACTTCAGCAGACCTTCTCAATCCATATCCAATGCCATTAACTCATGGGAAGAAGGCAGGAAAAAAGGAAAAAAAAAAAAAAGGTGGATCTTGGAAGGGCCCCCCACCATTAACTGAGGGAGTCCCGTAGGATGGGATGGGATGGGATAAGACGGATCTGGCGGTTCCATCTTCATCATGGATTCTGATTCTGGAAGTAATAAGTTGGTTGATGTGTGCAATCTTTCTCCTGGGTGGTTTCTGATCTTTTCCTGCCTGGAGTTGACTCTCTTTGGTGGGTTTGCGGTGGTGGAATGCAAAAGACCAAATTACCTGAAACCCCACCAGAAGCAGACACCTTTCTGTATGTGGATCATTACTCACACCCATGGAATTCATGGTGAAGAACTTGGGAGGCAGGTTCCTTGCCTCATAATGCCGCAGCCGGGCGTGGCAAGATTTGGTGATCAGAGAACAGCATGCATCGCAGACTAAATCATGGTAATTATGTCCACGGAGTACTGTCCCAGATACAAAGCATTGACTTTTGTTTTCCTTTTGGTTTACATGCTAATCCAATGTACAGCGGAGGATGACAGTGCAACAATCGACAGAGCATCGCATCGCAGTGTGCCTTTTTGAACGTAGCTGAATAAAAAGTATGGGTGTACGTCCACCGTCGACCAAGCCGCTCGCCTCTCTTGCATGGGAATAAAAAGTAACCTTCGTCGCAGCCGTGTGATCGGAGGAGGAGGAGGAGGAAGAGGAGGGCGACGCTGAGGAGCGAGTGAACTCGGGTCATCGCTTCGCAGAGAGCTCTGACATGTCATCTCCGACTCACGGGTCAGTCTTTCAAATGCATTTAATCCATCCCTGCTTTGGGTTCTGCATTTTGTTTGTGTCGGTATTCTTCTTCATTTAGTATTTTAAGCCTGTTACTTGTACTGCATCATCAACACAAGATTAATGGTAGGTTATGAGGTAGATGAAGCCAGCGTCAGGTAGTGGAGTCCACCGAACATGGGAGGACTCTGTGCATCTGGGTGTCTCTTCAATGCCAAGGACTAAATCTAACAGTGATCGCAGTGATTGATAACCCACATACCAGAGGATGCAGTGCTGCAGCAGTGCAGAGGCCGCATCCCTGCATCATCAGCCTCGCTGCAACGACAACTACAAAAGGGAGTCGTATCTCATCTCAACCTCGAAGAATGACTCCCAGTCCCCACTCCCCTGAAAGCCTTGGCAGCAGAACACAACTCTGTCGCAGACCCAAAGTGTGGGAAGAAGAAACCATGGCTTCCTCCTCCGCAGCTCACCAAACTCTCCTCCTGACTCTCTTTCTCTCCTTTGTCAGTGCCCTCAGCTCTTCCTCTGAATCAGACCTCCTCCTCGCCTTCAAGGCCTCCATGGAGGACCCTACCTTGGCTCTTTCCGACTGGTCCCCGAACTCCACGAACCACTGCAACTGGACTGGCATCACTTGCTCCGAGACCACCTCTCTGGTCACCTCTGTGGATCTTCACGGCCTCAACCTCACCGGTGACATCTCTCCTTCCGTCTGCCAACTCCCTCAGCTCTCCAACCTCAACCTTGCCAACAACTTCTTCAACGAGGCCATCTCTCTCCGGCTCTCCGAGTGCACCAGACTGGTCACTCTCAATCTCAGCAACAATCAGCTTTGGGGAACATTTCCTGACCAAATAGTTCTGCTCTCCCGTCTATCTACGCTCGATCTCAGCAGGAACCGCATTGAAGGCCAAATACCCGTCCGCTTGGGTTCCTTGGAGCGACTCCAAGTTCTCAACTTGGCAAGTAACTTGTTCTCAGGTATCATCCATCCCCCTGTTTTCAGAAACTTGAGCGAGCTAGTCCTCCTTGACTTGTCTCATAATCCATCTTTGGCATCTGAACTGCCCCGAGAAATTGGGGGACTGGCTAAATTGAGATGGCTTAAGATGCAAAGATCTGGTCTTTATGGTGCGATTCCTGAACCCTTCATTGGTTTGCATGAGCTGGAGGTTTTAGACCTTTCCCAGAATAATTTGACAGGAATAATCCCTTTGGGGTTCGGGTTGGGTTTTCTAAAGCTGACTTCTCTGGATTTCTCACAGAATATGCTTTCTGGATCATTTCCAGCTGATGTTTGCTACGGGAAATCCCTCAAAGAAATCAGTCTTCTTGAGAACTCCTTCACTGGTCCAATACCGTACAGCATTGAGAAATGCCCGAGCCTCGAGAGGTTTCAAGTGCAGGACAATGGCTTTTCTGGAGAACTTCCATCTGGTTTGTGGTCACTGCCAGAGTTGAAGCTTGTCCGAGCTGAAAACAACCAGTTCTCAGGTGAGATCCCGGATTTAATTGGAGTTCTTTCGCATCTGGAGCAAGTTCAGATCGATAACAATAGCTTCACGGGGAGAATTCCTGGAGGTCTTGGAATGATTCGCACCATGTACAGGTTTTCAGCGTCACTTAATGGTTTCTCCGGTGATCTCCCTGCTGATATTTTCGATTCACCGGTCTTGAGTATCATAAATTTGTCCCACAACTCGCTCACAGGGTCAATTCCAGAGCTCAGGAACTGCAGAAAGTTGGTCTCTTTATCCTTAGCAGACAATAGTTTGACCGGAAACATCCCTCCTTCTCTTGGACAGCTACCAGTGTTGACATACATTGACATTTCCCGCAATAGACTCAGCGGTGAGATCCCACAAGAGCTCCAAAACCTGAAACTTGCACTGTTCAATGTTTCCTTCAACCAGCTATCAGGAAGTGTTCCAACTTCTCTGGTTTCTGGTCTTCCAGCTTCATTTTTACAGGGAAATCCCGATTTATGTGGCCCTGGGTTGCCAAACTCATGCAATGGGCCACTAAAAAGACGAAGCTCTAAGACCAATGGATTGATCTGGGCAGCAATTGTGATATCCATTACCGTTGGTTTCACAGTATTAATTTTGGGACTTTACATGGTGTGTAGGATGTTACGAAACAAGCCCAGATCTGGAATGTGGAATTCAGTTTTCTTTTACCCTCTCAGGATTACAGAAGAGGAGCTGCTTATGGCTTTAGTTGAGAAAAATGTGATCGGTGAAGGAGCATTTGGCAAAGTTCACGTCCTTCAGCTACCTGGGGGAGAATTTGTTGCCGTCAAGAGGCTATTAAACTCCGGTAACTTGTCTTTCAGAATGGTGAAGTCTGAGATCGAGACATTGGCCAAGGCCAGGCACAGGAATGTCGCCAAGTTGTTGGGCTTTTGTTACTCCAAAGGCAAAATTCTTCTTATTTTTGAGTACCTGAAAAAGGGTAGCCTAGGAGATGCCCTTCGTAAACCAGGCTTTTCGTTAGAGTGGAGTTTTCGCCTCAAACTGGCTATTGGATCCGCACAAGGCTTACTGTACCTTCACAAAGATTATGTCTCGCAGATACTTCACCGGAACATGAAATCTAATAATATCCTTCTTGGTGATGGTTTTGAGCCAAAGATAACTGACTTTGGCCTTGATCGTATAATCGGGGAGAGCTCATACAGGTCATCAGTAGCTTCTGAGTTCAGTAGCTATTGCTATATGCCTCCAGGTAAGTTATTTAACATAAGAAATCATCTACTCATCTTTTTTTAGGAATTTAGTTCTCTAGATTTACCGAGACATATTTCATATATGAATTTCCCCAGTATAATGAGTCAACTAATTACATCAAGAGATACCAACCCGTTGGATGTTTCTTGCATCTGTTGTTGTGGAGCAGACACCACAGATATTAATCGCAATAACATGGATGACATTGACTGCCACTCATTTCCTTTCATAAATTATATAAGTTCCTTGATTAAAGTCCACATGGTGCTCTCAATTGAAACACAGGGTGAATCTCTTTATTTTTGTGACAAGATAATGTATCCGGACGTTGTTATGATCCAGTGTGGTTATACAGAGGACAGGGATCTAAATAGGCCTTTGATCCCCATTTTATCTCCTCCAATGCACCAACAGTGAGTAGAATTTTTGGACCACTTGGAGATGGTGCCTTATATACATAAATTACCCTTGTAAAGCTTGATAATGCAAGGCTGTGAGCATTATACCATCACTGATGATCGAAGGATTTCAAGATGAATGAATGTACAGCAAGCGACATTGTAGGAAAGTATATCAAATAATTCCTAGGATTGACGCTATGAAGTGGCAGAAGATGAAAGGTGTTTGGCATCATTTGTGTAATTAGACACTGGCTTGCTAGGTATATAAATACGTTGTGGTGATTTAATTGCATCGCTAGCTATTGTCTTGTGTGAGATGCTGATCATGGTTTTGCTGATGTCAGGCAATAAATAATTAGGCCATAGAACAAGGAAGCTAAGAACAAAACTGCCATGCTAGAGCTTTCAATATTGTTTGAACTTACTGCACATACACAATGGTTAATTGAATTTCTTTTGGTATTTGAAATTGTAATTTATTAATTATTTCAAATATGCCAGGAATATGAACTTTTACATGCCCCATGAGATGTATGTTTTTCTCTTTCCTCATAGAAATGAATTGAATGAGTTGAATATTGCGTTGTTTTCATCAACTAGTAAACTGAAATATCTGTACGGCATCACACATTGCTACTGGTTGCAGAGTATGGCTGCAGTAAGAAACCAACAGAACATATGGACATATACAGCTTTGGCGTGGTGTTACTAGAACTCGTTACCGGAAGGCCAGCTGAGCAGCCGGAAGTTAGGGAGTCCCTCGATGTCGTCAAGTTTGTAAGAAGGAAGGTGAACATGACAAATGGAGCTCTCCAAGTATTAGATCCCAAGATCTCCAGTTCAGCACAGCAAGAGATGTTGGAGGTACTCGAACTTGCTCTTCGATGCACTTCTATATTGCCTGAGAAGCGACCAGCAATCGTCGAGGTTGTCCGATCCTTGCAGTCGCTTGAGCCAATCGCCCACCCTCCAATGTTTTCCAGTGAGTTGCCTTCTGCGACCTAATGTCATCTGCCTTTTATAGTGTTCTAATATTCAGGAGTGCAAGAAGGAATATAGAGGTTTTAGATAGCAGAACTTGCACTGCTTTTGCTGCTGCTTTTCCCTGATGCCTTGAACAGTGAAAATTAGTAATTTGGAGTGGTGTTTCCATTAATTGTTATCAGCCACACAGATTTACTGCTTTGTGTTTAGTTTTATTTTGGTCATTACAATTGACTATTAAACGACGACGACAACGATCTGCAAACTCTCTAGGAAAAAGCCTATACTTCTGTAATTGTGTGCCCAAGTTTTAGAGGAATGTGGCAAGTTTATATCAGTTGCTCTGATAAGAATACAAAGGTATGAATCATGTCTCATCTACTGATTTAAGCATTTAAATGAAATGATATCAAAAAGAAAAATTTGTGGTGTCTGAACAAAAAAATCGTGTGCTCATATCTGAATCTGCCACACATGTAAAATGCAGGGACATCTGTTTTACACATTAATTCATAATCTTCATAGGTTTTTGCTGTATCCTATACTATGACTCTGTAAAGTTTGATGATTACAATCTATTTTCTCGGTGCCTGCTTCAAGAGAATCTATGCATCACCCAACCCATGGTGGATGTAATTTTCGCTGTAAATGTGGGATAGATGGAAGGGATACATGGTCTTAGAAGAGGTGTTGGTTTCTTGTTCCTCGAGTGAAGATATATTTGACAAAGTTGAAGGTGAGTGAGGACAAAAAGCCCAAATGATACATAAGAATTGCTTCAGATAAAAGTGAAAGGCTGAGCCTAAGTAATATTCTTTCAGCTTTCGTTTCTGCATGCATGGAAATCCCCTACAGAGATATAAAAGTGGGGAAAAGTTACCAGACCGAATTCTGATGCTGGGAGACTACATGACAGCACTTTTTCTTCGTGGCCAAGTTTTAAGAGCATGGAGGAGTATATATGAAGCCACCCACCATTAGTGTCGTTGCAAACAGCTGTGATCGATCTCGATCCATGAGCCGGATATAGGAAACACGAAGGTACTTGGGGCAGATTTATTGCGCCGATTAATACGGCAGCATCTGAGAGTGCTGGGAATGTCTACAACCTGAGTATATTGGAGTCAGTGGGGTAGATATGCTCTCCTGATCTTTTGCAGAAGCTGCTGTTGCCTCTTCGGGGATAACTGGAATATATTCCGATCAGGGAGGAAGAACCACAGCATATTATGGCATCTGAGGAGGAGGAGGAGGAGGAGGAGGAGGATATGATGCCCAAAATCTCTGCCCGCTGATGCAGGAATCTTGAGGCTGCTAAGTTAGAGGAGGTGACTGCATGCAGGCATCGTATTCTGATCCCACTGCCACGGCCGCCAGTATTCTCCAAGGTGACGGATGATGCTTGATGCTCGCTTGCGCGCTGCTGCTGATCTCCATGCATTCATTTGTTGATCCGATTCCGATCGATTTAGTTCCGGTTTGAGTCGAATCATCCCGCTGCATAATAAATTTTTTTTTTTCTGTTGATCCAGAAAAAAAATGATCACCGTTCCATTTGTTCATATGTTGGTCTACAAAAATAAAAATAAATTGTCTGAAAAGATATACTTAACGTATGTAAGATTACCTGTCCATCCCCGTGAGAGACTTGAGGTTTGCGTGCACGCTTCGCAAGAGTGACGATGACACGTCTGTCCTGCGGAAGATAAAAGGTAAACGACAGGGCAGTTCACATCGCGAAGCAACAGCGGCAGCGAACCAGCATCACTACAATGGAAGAACACTGTGGCGAGTGGCTTCGGTGAAGACGAAGGCATTGGTGGGCTTTTACTTCTCTTCTCTGTCGGCGCCCACACGCTCCCGAGAGCGGCGACGGCGAGACGGCGATCCGGAGCGGAGAGCGACGGGATCCAACTGCTCCGTGATGTCGAGGCTTCAGAAGATGCGTTGCTGCCTTGACGATCGCGTTCAGTCCGAAGAGAGAAACCTGAAGCATAAAACACAGGATTATATATACATATATATTATAATTCTGTGTTTTTACGTATTTATCCATATAATTCCCTCTTGGTTGAATCAATTTAAATAAAATATATACCAAAATTAATTTTAAAAAAAATAAAATACTTCAATTGAATCATATAACGTCTCCGTTTTGGATGTTGCAAAGTGTCCAAGTCAAATAAAAATTGCTGTATAAGTTTGACCAATCCATTGGATAAAACTTGGCCTGGTCAACCACTGAGGCATTAGCGTTGACCGTTGATAACAAGATGATGGTCGCACACATCCTACCAAATCTATTGTCGTACGATGGCGTTCCCACTATAAGCTCTACATGAAACCAAAACTAGTGTCCGGTAAAGAAAGCATATTAACCTCTCATAGGGGAAGATATGATTGATGTTTTGATCATCTAGATATGGTTCAAACCCTATTTTTGGGGTGAAAACATCATATTCCTAAAGTGTCACCTCTACGGATATTAAGGTCGAAAGAGATTTTCTGATTTAGTCCCTTTGACGCTCAAATTAGTATATGAAATCCTCATATGTAGGTTCAAGAAATTCAAAAGAAGTTCCTTGCATTAGGTTTAAGATATATTTTTAATCTTAAGGATGACAAGTATGTGATTATATTTCTCATCATAATAGATGAAAAGAAAGTTTATAATTATCTTTCTTATCATAAAAGATGAGAAGCAAGCTTTTGATTGCCTTTTTGTTATAATGGATAAACAGGAAGCTTGTGTTTTTCTACTTTGAATATTCAACATAGACAGATTAGTGGAGGGTGACTTGGATCCGTGGCAACCACGTGCCAGTTGACAATAGATTCCTTGTCAATGGTCCACCATACACCCACCAAAACCTCCCCTCCCCCCCCCCTTCAACCTTTCCCTTGAAGGGGGGGCCTATGTTTTTACCTAGTGGATTTCACTTAGTGAGTCGGATTTACCAACTTGCACGTCTTGGACATATTTTGTTTTATGCCTCTATCATAATGGATTTCTCTTAGTATAGGTCGGGTTTTCCTAACTCATATGTTTTGAATGCATTTGGTTATATGCCTCCACCCTAACGGATTTCTCTTTATACAGGTCAAGTTTTCTCGACTCATGTGTCTCAAGCGCATTTGACCTTGTTCCCCTGTCATAATGAATTTCATTTGAAATGGGTCTGATTTTTTTAACTTATATGTCTTGGGCATGTTTGGTATTATGCCTCTACCGTAGTAGATTTATCTTGAAATTAGTTAGGTTTTTCTGGCTCATGTGTCTCGAATGCTAGTCTTGTGCCTCCGCCATAGCAGATTTGTCTTGGCACAGATCAGGTTTTTCCCGATTCATGTATTTCGGGTGCATTTAGCCTTGTGCCTCCATCATAGTGGATTTATCTTGGTGTAAGTTGGGTTTTCCCGACTCATGCATCTCGATACATTTGGTCTTGCACCTCCATCATAGCAGCTTTATTATGGCAGAAGTTAGATTTTCCCGACTCATACATATTGGGTGCATTTAGCCTTGCACCTCCTCCATAGCAGATTTTTCTTCACACAGGTCAGGATTTCCTGACTCATCATCTCGGGCATGTTGGCTTTATGCCTCCGCCATAATAGATTTCTTCTTATGTGAGTCAAAATTTTTTAACTTATGTATCTCAAGCACGTTTGGCCTTATGCCTCCATTGTGATAGATCTCTTTATATGGGTCAGGTTTTTCTGACTCATACATCTTAGGCATGTTGGTCTTATGCCTCTATCGTGGTGAATTTCTTCATGTGAATTAGGTTTTCTTGACTGATGTATCTCGGGCACGTTGGTTTTATGCCTTTGTCATAGTAGATTTTTTACATGAGTTGAGTTTTCCTAACTCATATGTCTTAGACACATTAGCCTTATGCCTCTATCATAGCAATTTTATTCATGTGGGTTGGGTTTTCCCGACTCATGCATCTCGAACACATTGGCCTTATGCTTCTACTACGGAGAATTTCTTCACATGGGTTGGGTTTTCACTACACATGTATCTTGGGCACCATAGTGAGCTTCAAGTCCTTACTCCGATGTCATGTCCTCCCATCATGACAGGCTTCAAGTTTTCTCTCCATCGTGGTAGATTTCAGGTCCTCCCATGGTGGCATATTTCTCTTCATGAAGGTTAAAATTTCCCAATTGCAGTAGTCGAAACTCTATGGAGAATTTCAAGGTCTCTTCCATAGTGACTATGGGGTGTAGGATGTCATCCAACATAACATAAGCGAAGATCACCTTGAGGAGTTGCTCCTCGAGCTTCTCGTCATTGAGGGTGATGGGACCATGTAGGCTCTCCCACACAATGTGGTTCATGAGGGCACCGATCAGGGTAGACTTGCCAGAGCCATTCGTCCATAGCAGTGTGAAGATCTCCCCTTCCCTTGCCTCACTAGAGATGGAATTTAATAGAGTCTCAATCCTAGAGATCACCTTCGATGGCCTGAGGTTGACGATGAGGTTGATGGTGAGACAGTTCTTGCATAAGAATGACAACTTTTAGTGTTTCTTCACACTCTAGTGGTAATGTCAACGAACTTGAGGACGTGGTGTTCTAAGGAGGCATAGCCATCACTCTTGGCGATGTGTGTCGCTATAAGTGTCGCTGACATGCTTGAAGAGCTGGTCGACGATGATGGACTTCACCACCATCACCTTCGGAGTCCTGGTTGGCATTAGTTCGAAGGCTATGGTGTAACACCCCTTAGTCCCACATTGAAAATGTGGGAATATATGAGTGCTTTATAAGAGTTATGACATATGGTGGCTTATCTGGTCAAACGGGGTGGTGATAGTTTTTGATGAGTATCATCGACGCACTTGAAGATTGTCTTAGTTGACATTAGCTTGGTGTGACACGCTGCGGGATCTTTATACATATTATTATTTCTTAAGGCAATCAAAAATTTATTTTTGTAAGGTAATTCAATTATATGATGAAACATGCATTTGAATAACTTATATTCAATTCTCTATTTGTTGAAGCATTCACCATATATGTGACTTATAGGCCCGATATCGAGCTAATCGTAAGTTACTCTTATTAGAACTCTTTCTGATATAGTAAATTATTATCCCCAATAATTCACTCGACTCATCGACTATGAATATACTAGGTCACTATACAATAGTTCCTATAATGATACAAGGGTCTTGAATTTATTGGACATATCTATCTATAGTTACTATGTATCTATAGTCCCTCATCCAACTAATATCTCAAAGACTATATTGGACATGGTACTGCCAGGCCACATATGAAATCCATTAGAGTCTTGCTCTAATCAGATTCTCTTGGAAAACTTCTTTTCTCTCAATCCGAATAACCCTGGCCCTGGCCAGAGATTTATAGTGGCCAGAGATTTATACATATTATTATTTCTTAAGGCAATCAAAAATTTATTTTTGTAAGGTAATTCAATTATATGATGAAACATGCATTTGAATAACTCATATTCAATTCTCTATTTGTTGAAGCATTCACCATATATGTGACTTATAGGCCCGATATCGAGCTAATCGTAAGTTACTCTTATTAGAACTCTTTCTGATATAGTAAATTATTATCCCCAATAATTCACTCGACTCATCGACTATGAATATACTAGGTCACTATACAATAGCCCCTATAATGATACAAGGGTCTTGAATTTATTGGACATATCTATCTATAGTTACTATGTATCTATAGTCCCTCATCCAACTAATATCTCAAAGACTATATTGGACATGGTACTGCCAGGCCACATATGAAATCCATTAGAGTCTTGCTCTAATCAGATTCTCTTGGAAAATTTATTTTCTCTCAATCCGAATAACCCTGGCCCTGGCCAGAGATTTATAGTGGTTCGACCACAACCTTGCCTATGTTCACTCCCCGTTTTCTCTTCTCCGAGGTCTATCAGTGCCCACTATCAATCTTCTTTAGGTGAAGATCAAACCCTTACACTTTTCACTCTCTGTTTCATAAGCTCAGGAGATTTTACAAGAATTGCAACTCTTTTTCTCACTCCCTTGCCTCTCTTCTTTTTCTTACATAATTTTAACATACTATTTTTTATAGAATTTCTAACCTAAAGTATTATGCTAAATGCAAGAAATCTTGGGATATTTATAAACCCCAATAGCTTTAGAAATATAGCCAAAAATTCAAATATATCTAGAAAAATTGGGTACAGGTGGTACAACCGTCGGTGCTGGTGGTGCAGCTATTGAAAGCTGCCTAGAAAATAGGGCAATGATGGTACAACCACTGACTTGGGAGTTTATCTTAACTTTTCAAATCCCAATTTGTACCTTTAGTTGACCTATTTCCTAATCAACCAATTGGGCTCAATCGAAACCCAAATATGGATCCAGTTTGCCTCATTTGAGTTAATTTGGATTTCTACCAAATCTAATTGAGGTAGAACTCAAATTTTAATCAATGCTAACTACAATTAATCAATTACAACCAATGTGACCATCAAGTCCAACAAAACCTCTTAACTCCCAACAAGCTTTTTGGCAACCTCCAATGATCTTCTGGTGAGTCTCTTGGTCTTCTTCCGGTAAACTCACGATGCCTTCCTTGCAAGCTCCCGATCACCTTCGACGAGCTCCCAACGAACTCCCGACAAGCCCCCGATACCTTCGGTAAACTTCGATGAGTTCTCATTGCATCATCTAAACTCCGGCCCGATGTCCCATACTTGACTTTGGTCCACATCTGATTGTAATTTTTTTTCTCTGTCGTAGTTAATCATACATCAATCATCTCTAATATACATGATAGATCAATAACCAATCAATTGATTTCATCATCAAAATCTTAGATTCAACAGAACTACTGATCGTAATTGAGATGGTAGCATTTGTTGGGTTAACTAGGGCAAGAATCTCCATTAATGTTTACACTTGCTAGGTGAGGTTCAAGAATCTCTCAGCGTTGATGAGCAGATGGCTTGTGGTTGCCTCTAGTATTGAGAGGCATGGGTCATTGAACAGATGCTTATATCGCGTTATTGTTTGAGTTAAGGTGGATGTATATGTTGGTTACAAATGCCATATAAGTTAATCACGTGAGTGATAACACGGGTGACACACAATGTGATCTTTTTGCTTACTATTATTCTTAGCATATTCTCAGTTTATGTTGTTTATTGCATATATGTAGTAAAGTCTTTAGATCTGTGTAGTATTAATTGGATCACGATAAGATCATGATAACTAGACTAATTTGTCTTTAAATACAAATTTCACATAATCTTGATCAGACGTTACTCGAGAGGAATATTGAGATAACTAAATAGATTGATGTATTATATTCTTATCCATATGATGGAGGCGATTGGTCTCATATTCGCTCGTGTAGAGACACTAAGGGTATATTACATATGCTTATTGGAGAATAAGTTTATTGATTGATCCACTTATGTGATGTTGGATGGTTAATGATACCTGACATCAGATATCGATTCTCTAGTCTCAATTATGTGTTTGGTCCTTGGACTTAAGATACCAAGGATGCCTCATTTAAGTACTCCTTTCTTTGATACCGGACTTACAGGTTTGGAAGTCTTAAATATAGTACAATCGATTATCAAAATTGATAACCAATTTTATGAAGACAATTGAGTGTCAATAGATAATAGTTCGCTCTCGGTATCATAAGAGGAATATCTCGTGTATATTTATTTATACAAATATCTAGCTAGGGTCATTCGGATTGAGAGAGAATAAGTTATTTGGGAGAATCTGATTAGAGTGAGACTCAAGTGGATTATGTATAAGGCCTAATAGTATCATGCTCAATATATGGTATATAAGATATTAGATGGATAAAGGACTATATACATGAGAATTATGGATAGATAGGTTCAATCAATTAGATCTTCCTGTATTGTCTAAGGACTATGGTGTAGTGGTTTAGTACATTCATAGTTAATTAGTTAAGTGAATCGTCATGAGATAATAATTCACTAAGTTAGAATAAGTTATGATAGTTATAACTCATGGCCAACTCGATATTGGGCCTAGAGGGTCATACACATATAGTGGATATTGCGATGAGTGAAGGTTCATATATGAGATATCCACAGAGCCCTTGTTTTATTTGATATCTAATGATCCATTGTATTATTGAATCATATGGATGAGATCCAATAAGAGCAATAAGAGATTATTGGATAGAGATCCACTAATCTAAGAGGCTTGGGTAGTTGGATAAAGAGTCAATACCTAATAGGGCATAATCCATTAGGGTTAAATTGACAGGACCTCTATAAATATGAGGGGCTAAAGTGTTCATATGCTAGAACTTCTAGTAGCTGCCCCTTATATTCTCCTCAGCCTCCTCCTTTTCTTTGTCGATAGCTCTTGGGTGCTATGCGTGGAGAAGGAGATCTCGTGACGATCATAGGAGCATCATCGCTATATCCATCGTGTGGATACAGCTAGATAGGAGGACATTTCACATTTTTCATCCTCTCCTTCGGATCTGATTTTTAGGGATATACGATCTCCCTAGGTAAAATATCTAACACATGCTATGCAATTTTTTAGTTTTGCGGATTTATGTACAGCAATCATCATATGATGATTTGACCAACCTGGAAGACCCTTTTATTTTATTTTTTTACTGCACATATGATGCTTCAAGTAAGGTTTCCCAATAGTGGTATTAAAGCTAGGTTCATTGGGATGATTGGATTATTAATTGTATGTGTTGTGTTGAATTATATAGAATTGTTCTACGCATTCTTGCTATACCTGAAGACACCTGTGGAGAGGTAACGTGTGTGCTTGCTGTGAAGGCAATTGGCAGGGGTGGCCACCTGTGGGCAGAGGCGATGTCGGCTCGAGGGCAGTGACAGCCGCTTGCACAAGGGCGGTGGTCGCTCGTTGGAAGGCGACAAAGGGGAATTAGGGGTTTTAGTCAAAAGAATGATTCTATCTCTCTAAATTTAAGAAATCTCGAGGTTTGTCCTCTAGTACAAATTTTGAAAATGCCCTTTACAAATTAAAAAATTCCCTTTATATCTTAAATTTTTAAAAAATAGTTAACTAAAATGTTTAATTAACTATTATTATTTATCTATTAGTCCTATATAATAATATGTGTATATATGATATATAATGTCAACAGATGATCATGGATCATATGATATGATGTGTGTATGTGTGATTATTATCATTATTGAGACCTACGAGACTTCGATTTTTCTCATTTATTGTCGAGCTTATATGCTTATAATTATGTTGTAACTACACCAGAAGGTGTGGCAGGTGCGTGGAGGTGCCGACAGGATGCATAAGGCTGAGATGAACAATCATGACGCATGGAGATGTGCCAAGATGTCGGTGGAATCAATGATGATGAAATGGATGATCATCCGGCATAGAGATACATCAATACACACATAGGTTGTCATGTGAGTGATTGGGCCCACTAGCTCGTGCCCAATCACATTAGGTTATGGTCCATGATATCCGATATGATTATGCATATGTGATATATGATTGCTTATACACCTACTAGATATATATATTTATTTATTTATTTATTTACATATAATATAGATATATATTAAATATATACGTGTGATATGACATATTAGGAAATCGAATCAAAACCTCTTCCTACAATAATATTAAGTCGGTAAGCTGAGATAATTAGATTAACCCACTTGACCTTCCATAGTTATAGGGAAAAATCAAATCCTGACGTAGGTTGAGTTAGTTGAGTCTCTCGAGGCTCACCTATCTCGCGATTCGAGATCTTGCCTATGACATAGAGATGTCATCGGTGACCTGAGAACATAATATGCTTGGTCGAGTTCTTTGAGGGCATATCATCAAACCAAACTCATCTTGTAATGACGGTGATAACTTAACTGAATATCATGATTAATCGAGTCCCTCGAGGTCATGGTTGTTCAAAGGTCAAATAGGACGAGAATCATGAGTTATGATTGACAAAAGTTACCTACATTTTTGGATAGTGTGATTGGTCGAGTCCCTCGAGATTACACTAAGACGTTGATTGGATCTTGATCCTCTCTAAAAGTTTATCAGAGACTTTCATTTCATGTGCCGAGGGTGTCACGTGATTCACCAAAGAAATAGTATGAGTAGATTAAGATATAAGTTCATGTTTTAATTATTTACTTTTTATAAAATATATATGTTATTTGTTTATGCTACATCTCTGTTTATTAGAAACATGTCGCTTGCATATCCTCTACATGACATACTTAATGTCAACTGTCTCATTGGTCTAAATTATACGGATTGGCTCTGTAATTTGAGAATTATTCTTATAGCAAAGAAAATCGTATATGTTCTTGACACGATATTACCCATAGAAAGGGGTAAGTGAGGATAAGATCACTCGTTACGTGAGGTATATAGATGATTCCACTTTGGCTAAGTGCTATAAATTGGTCTCTATGACTCTTGAGCTATAGAGGTAACATGAGAGTATAAATGCTAATTTCATCCTTCTTCATCTTTGCCAACTATTTGAGGAGTGGGAAAGAACTTAGGGATATGAGATTTCTAAGAGTCTCTTCTGCACTAAGATGATATAAGAGACATTAGTTCAGAACCATGGCCTGAGGATGATTGAGTGAATTGAGAAACTCATAACTATAGGAATGGTTCTAGAGGATAACCTATGCATTGATCTTATACTTTAGTCTCTACAAGATTTTTTTTTTAGTTCATTATGAATTTAACATGAATAAGTTTAAGGTGACTCTCCTTGAGCTCCTCAATATATTAAGGGAAGTTGAGAGTACCTTTAAGAAAGAGAAACTAGTTCTCTATATTGGTGAGACTAAAAAGAAAAGGAAAACTGATAAGTCTCTTAAAAAGGGCAAGGGCAAATTGGATAAGGCAAAAGTTGCTAAGAAAGACTTAATAAAATACAAATTGGTTAGTGCTTTCACTATAGTAAAGATGGACATCAGAAGAGGAACTACAAAGTGCACCTTAAAAAGAAGGCAAAATAGAAGCTTGGAAAAGCTTCAAGTACATTCATGATTAGTCTTTATTTGTCAAATTTTTATAATAACACATGGGTATTGGATACCGGGAGTGCTTATTATATTTGTAATTTGATGCAGGTTCTGATAAAGCCTAGGATATTAGCAAGAGGTGAGATGGACCTCAAGATGCATAATAGAGCAAGAGTTATTTCAGTTGTTGTTGGTGAGGTCACCCTACATCTACATAATGGAGCTATTATTGCATTAGATATATGTTATTATGTTTCTTCTATCATCAAAAATATTAGCTATATTTCATGTTTGATAGTTATGAGATATAAATTTGTTTTTAAAAATAATAGTTGTTCATTGATTTTGAATTATAAGATTATAATTAGGGGAATATTATATAATAATTTATTTGTGCTAGATATAGCTTCAAAAATCATGAATGAAAGTGCGCCGAAGAGGAAATAAGATGAGGTGAATAAGGAGAGTACTTAAGTATAGAGTTTACTCATTTCCTCATAGACTGTGAGATTCTATCTTAATATATACCTTCTTATATACCTTAGCTCAATGGTATATCAGAAAGGAATAATCATACGTTGGTGCAGTCTATGATAAGTTTTATCAACCTACCCATCTTATTTTGGGGATATGCCCTTGAGATCATAGCTTACATTTTGAATATAATTCCATTTAGGTCGGTAATTCTACACCATATAAGATATGAAAATGGAAGAAGCCCAATGTTAAGGTTGTTAAGATTTAGAGCTGCCCTCCCCATGTTAGAAGACATAACCTTGTCAAGTTGAAATCAAGGATGAAGTGGTGCAAGTTTGTGGGATACTCCAATAAAACTTATAGGTACTACTTCTATCATCCCGAGGACCAAAAGGTCTTTATTGCTAAAAGGATAGTTTCTTTCGGAAGAAACATATTTTTAGTGGAAATAGTAGGAGTATGATAGAGTTGAGCGTGATTGAAGAACCTAACTCAAGCATAATTTCAGACCTTGAGCATGTTCGAACCTAACACACCAGCTCCAACTTTGTGTAGGTCTAGTAAAGTATATCACCCTCCTTAAAGATATGTGGGATATATCAGTGGAGAAGATACTCAGGATGTTGGACCTCAGACCTACGAGGATACCATTATGAGTATAGACTCTAGGAAGTGGCAAGAAATCATAAATTCTAAGATGGATTCAAAGTACTATAACAGGGTTTGAAACCTTGTTGATGCACTTAAGAGTATCATACCCATCGATTATAAATGAATCTTCAAGAAGAAGATCATAGTAGATAGATAGATTGAGACCTATAAAGCAAGGTTAGTGGCCAAAGTGTATTATCAAAAGGAAGGAGTTGATTATAACGAAACCATCTCACCAGTAGCCATGCTGAAATCCATTATAATTCTTTTGGCCATTGTAGCACACTATGACTATAAGATCTGACAGATGGATATGAAAACCATATTCCTCGTTGGCAACCTCGAGGAGAAAGTGTATATGATACAACCTAAGGGGTGTGTTTAAGGAGAGTCCATATAAGGTGTGCAGGTTACTTAGGTCATATCTATGGATTGAAGCAAGCTTCCTAAAGTTGAAACATAAGATTTGATAAAACGATCAGATCTTATGACTTTGTTAAGAACGAAGATGAGCCTTTTGTGTATAAGAAGGTAGGTTAGAGCACTATTACTTTCTTGGTGTTATATATGTATGACATCATGATCATTAAGAATATTATATGAATACTCTTTATAATGAAGGTTTGACTATCTAGAAACTTCTATATGAAGGACTTAGGTGAAGCATTATATATTTGGAGGATTCAGATCTATAAATAGATCCAAGAAGATATTTGGCTTATCCTAGGTACATAGTATCTATTGTCAAAAGGTTTGACATAGAAAATCCCAAGAGATGTTTTATACCGATGAGACATGAAGTATCACTTTCTAGGAAAATATCTACAAAGACTCCTAAAAAAAGAGCAGACATGGATATGATACCCTATGCCTCAGCAACATAGTCTATCATATATGTTATGTTATATATCAGGCCTGATATAACACATGCTTTGAGTGTCACAAGCAAGTATTAGGTAGATTAAGGTTTGGAACATTGGAAGACAGTAGAGTGCATCCTTAAGTACTTGAGAATGACTAAGGATTTTTTAGTACTATACGGAGGAGGTACCTCTAGGTTGAGGGCTACACAGACTCGAGTTTCTAATCTAATATCAATGATAGCAAATCGAACTCACATATGTCTTTACCCTGAATGAAGTAGTAAGCTGGAAGGGTTCCAAGCAAAATATTATTGTTGACTCGACCACAGAGGCAGAGTATGCAGTAGAAGCAACAAAGGATGGAGTTTGGATGAATAAGTTAATCACAAATATGAGAGTTGTACCAAGCAACGAGGAGCCGATTCTCATATATTATGACACTAACGGGGCGATAGCTCTAGTAAGGGGAACCTAAGTTTCATCAAAAGTGTTCTTAAGAGGTTCCAGTTGATTAGATAGATTGTAACTTGTGGAGATGTAACAGTGAAAAGAGTTTCATTCAAAGATAATATTTCAGATCTATGGATAAAGTTGTAGTCTCATATTGTATTTGAGTGTCACAGGGGTTTGATAGGGATCAGACATATAGGTGATTGATTCACTTTAGGTCAAGTGGGAAATTACTGGTTACAGGTGCCTTGTAAGCTAATCACATGAGTGATGACATGTGCGACAAACTATGTGATCTTTTTACTTACTATTATTATTGGTATATTCTTACTTTATATTATATATTACATATATTGTGATGTCCTTGGATTTATGTAATGACAATTGGATCATGAGATCATGATAATGAGACTAATTCACTTTAAATACAAACCCTAAATAATCTCTATCATAGGTTACTCATGAGGGACATTGAGATTAGCGGATAAACCAATGTATTATATTCTCATCCATATGATAAAGGCAACTGGTCTCATAGCTGCTCGTGTGGGAACGTTAATGGTATAGTACAAATGCTCATTTGAGAATATGTTCATTAATTGATCCATTTATAGAATATTGGATGGTTAATGATACTTGATGTCATACAGTGATTTTGTAGCCCTAGTTGTGTATTTGATGCTTAGATTTAGGACACCAAAGATGTCTTGTTTGAGTACTCCTTTCTTTGATGCTGGACTTACAGGTCTAGAAGTTCAAAATCTAATACAACCGATTATTGAGATTTATAGCTAACCTTACGAAATTAATTGAATGACAACAAAGGATCGTCCACTCTCAGTATCACGAGAGAAATATCTCGTGTGTTCTTGCTCAGGTAAATCCTTGGCTAGGGTCATTCAGATTAAGAGAGAAGGAGTTCTCTGAGAGAATCCTATTAGAGCGGGACTTAGATAGATTCTGTATAAGGCTTGGTAGTACCATACATAATATATGGTCTCTGAAATATTAGATAGATGAGGGGCTATAGATACACGGTAACTGTGTACAAATATGTCTAATCGATTATATCCTCTTACCATCTAGGGACTATAGTATAGTAGCATAATACATCCATAGTCGATGAGTTGAGTGAATTATTATAAAATAACAATTCACTAAGTCATAAGGAGTTCTGACACATGCAAATTATGACCAGCTCGATATTAGGCCTAGAGGATCATACACATATGATGGATGTTGTGATAAGTAGAGGTCTATATGTGAGATATCCGTAGAGTCCCTATTTTATTGGATATCCAATAGTCCCTGTATTATTGGATCATATAGATGAGATCCAATAAGAAATTATTAGATAGAGATCCATTAACCTAAGAGGATTGGGTAGTTGGATAGAGATCCAGTACCTAATAGGGCAGAATCCATTGGGGTTAAGTTGATAGGGATTTCTATAAATAGGAGGGGGCTAAAGGGTTCATAGGCTAGAGCTTTTGATGGCTATCACTCCTATTCTCCTCAGCCTTCTCTCCTCCTTTGTCGATAGCTCTTGGGTGCTACACGTAGAGAGGGAGATCCTGAGCAGGAGCATCATCGCTGCCTCCACCATGTGGATACCACTAGAGAGGAGGACATCTGACCTCCTTCATCCTTTTCTTTGAATCTAGTTTTTTAGGGATATACGATCTCTCAAGATAAACTATCTAACACGTGTTACATAGTTTTGGTTTTACAGATTTTTGCACACTAATCATTGCACAACGAGTTGATCAACGTGAGAGATCTTTTTGTTTAATTTTTTTGCTGCATATGTGATGTTTTTGATAAAGTCTCCCAACAATATCAACATGCAGAAAAGGCTTTCTCACTCGTGCGTCAATTGAGAGGGTTGGTAAGCTTATGTTCCTGTGATATCGAGCCCTCCCTCTAGTACCAAAATGTTAGGAAAAAATATTATTGACATATTGGTTAGCTAGATATGGTATAAACCCATATGCATAGGATTATATGAAATATCTTTGAGGTGAAGATATTGTGCTCCCGAGGTGTCATATACATGAAGATCGAGGTCACAAGAGGTTTCTTGATCCGATCACTTCGAGCTCAAGTTAGTAATCCGAAGTCTCCAATATAGTTCAAATAACTCAAAATGAGTCCTTTACATTAGGTTTAAGATACCTTTTTATATCTTAGATGATGAGAATCAAGTCATAATGGACGATAAGAAAGTTTATAATTATTTTTCTTGTCATAAAGGATGAGAAGGAAGTTTGTGATTGTCTTCCTTATCATAATAGATCAGATGGAATTTATGTTTTCTTATTTTCAATCTTCGTCTATATAAATAGATGAGTGAAGGATGACTTTGATCTAACGTGACAACCTTATGTCAGCTGATAATAGATTCCAACATTAGGAGCAATCTAGTGACATGAAAAACAAAATTAAAAATGAAATAACATACTTAAAAAGTTCTGGTCTCTTATATAGACAACGTTTGTCACAAGAATTATATATATAATAGATCAAAATTGCTCAGACTAAAAATAATAGTAATATATCCATCCATACCTTATAAATTAATCTAAATTTTTGCTAATTTGATGTGAGCCAAAATATAATTTTGATTTATATAGCTTAGATCGTTATAGATATTTAAAGTAATATAGTTATTTTTATTTAAAAAATACTTTCTTTTCCATCAGACACCCACCTATAAAATTTATATTACAATTACATTAGAACAATGATAAAATAATCAAATTGAACTAGTAAAACTAGCAAAATTATAAATATGTTAAGCATTAGATAAACATATCCGAAAGAATATAAGCACTTCTTTAAAGCAAAATATCAACCCTACTTGAAGATTAGTACCTGTCCCATCCCTACAATTCAATCATTCTCACACCTCTTAAAAGGAAGGAACAAAAATAAATAAAACTTATTAAAATCACTTACAATTGGTAAATAGATAAATATTTCCTATGATTTTACTAAAACCATCTCTCTCTTTTTTTTCAAAATATGTCTCTCATTTTTATTTTTGGCTAAAATTCTTATTGATCTCTCGTACTATGCTTCAAAATCAAAATCGGCCTCCGTACTTTAAAACTTATCTAAATGACCCCCCTAACTATGTCTCAAAATTAAAGCCACCTCTGTACTTTAAAACTTGTCTAAGTGACCCCCTTAATACGATTTTGCATCAAAGTGACTCTCTTTGAAATAATGTTACGTCATTAGGTAAAATAATTTAAGAGATTATTTATCAATAAAATAATTTAAAACTAAAAAATAAATATATTTTTACTTCTAATTTATTTGTTAATAAAATTATAAAAATCACATATCTCAATCAAAGAAAAAATAAAAAGACAGAAAGATAGTAGAAAGAAGAACAAACTAACACCGAAAAAAAAATAAGAAAGGTAAAAAGATAGCGGAAAGGCGAACAAACTAACATCGATAGAGGTTGATGAAGAAATACAAAGATTAGAATTGTAGAAAAGAACATCCATAGAGGTTGGAGAAGAAAAAAGAGGGGAAAATAGATTAGGACTTTGGGACCATTTAGTTGTAATACTCAAATAAAAATAATCTCATAAATTATTTTACCTAACGACATAATCTTATTTCGAATAGAGAAGGTAACTTTAATGTGAAATCATAGTACGGGAGGTCATTTAGACAAGTTTTAAAGTACGAGAGGTAACTTTGATTTTGAGGTATTGTACGGAGGGTTACTTAGATGAGTTTTAAAGTATGAGAGGTGACTTTGATGTAAATCGTAGTACGGGAGGTCACCTAGACGAGTTTTAAAGTACGAAGGATGACTTTGATTTTAAGACATAGTATGAGGGTCAATAAGACTTTTGGCCTATATTTTTTTCAAATAATACCCTTATTTTTTTAAATTTTGTAAATGTTATTCCCTTTCCTTCCTCGCCTTCACCTTGTCATAAGGCCCCATCACCTTTATGTGATGCTAATCATCTATCGTCTTTGCTCTCTACTACCATCGCAAGGCCTCATGGTCGTTGCCCCTAACGTTACCTTCGAAATGCCATCCTCAATCGCCTACTCTTAACACCCTTCTTTACCTATCACCTTTGCCCTTAGTAGATGTGGGTGGGGAAGGGCGAGCAACACCACATAGAGGTGACGAGGTCTCGATTGTCTTTCTCCTTTTGCAATCACTCTCATGACCTCGATGATCTCCCTTTTTTTGTTGCCTCGAGCACTTGTTGTCACCTCCTCTATGTGGCAAGTGGGGAAAGATAGACTATGCCACACAAAGGTGATTTGACGAAGACTACGAGTATGAAAAGGAAGGACATTTATAAAATTATAAAAAGTAAAAAAATTATTTGAAAAAAAATAAAAAAAGAGGGCACCTTATATCAAATAAATAAAAAAATAACCCAATATATTTAATATTTTTGAGTTAAATCAGGACTCTAATTACAAAGTCAGATACACTATGCAAAGCATACTTGCAAGGGTAAATAAAATTGCAAGGGTAAATCATATTTATCAGTCGGAAGATAAATATGGGGAAAAAACTTTTAAGAGTTTCAATGAAACCATTCTGCATGCCTTCCAATCGTTTACAATATTAAAATTTGGTAATAATACAAGTAAAATAACTGAAAACAGACGTTACACCATTCAACTCAATACTAAAATTTTCTGAAACGATCCCTTTTCGTGTTCATAATTTGATATCCTACAAGACTAATCTAAGTACATGCCCTATCTGTTCTCAAGAGCATCCCTTTCTGTGCAGCACAAAATTTTCCTCTTAATATCCAAGGAATAGTGACAGAATCGGCACGTGATATTTTGAATGGTTCTTTTTATTTCCTTTTTCTGATTTATTTGTCATTTAAATAGCTTCGGGGCATTTTTGGTAATTCATATGTGGGGCACTGAAACTGAGGCCGTACACTGAAGCTTCTTACGATATTATGGGCATTCTCGTCACTTTGACTGTATAAATAGCAGCGCAAGCCGAAAACCTTTGTTTTGTTTTCGGTGGCGGAGATATGTGAATATAAAAAGAAGAGGACCGACTCCACATATTTTCTGATGGCAGATTCTGTCTTCTCCCCACTTTTTCTCGTTCATTTCTGGGATTTGGAGCCGCAGAAGATCTAGGAGTTATTTGTCGGAGTCTTTGGAAGATTTCGAGCAAAAACAATTGCTTTTGTGGAGGTTCTTCGACGGCGATCAGGCGGAAGCTTGAGGTTTCGATTCCTGCTCTGCTTCCGATCTGTACGCGTTAAGCGGCTGCAGCTGCAGATCGTTACAAAAGCTTAGAGACAGATTGAGCTGAAGAAGAAGGTGCGTGACTTGGGGCAGAAAGGAGGAGGAGGAAGAAGGAGTGATGTACGGAGCTCCTCCGGCGACGGCGACGTCGAAGGATCTCGACCTGGCTTATCCGCCTGCCGCGCCTCTCGGCGGCCACCGGAAGGAGGAACCCGAGTCGGCGGGCCTCCAAGTGCTCCTCCACCAACCACCAGCACAACAGGAGCAGGTGAGCTCCGGTCTCCTCCGGTTCCGATCCGCTCCGAGCTCCTTGCTCGAAGAACTCTGCGAGGACTTCCTCCCCGCAAGACCCTACGGCGCCGAGACCGACGAGCCCTCGATTGTCGATACCGTTGACCGCCAGAGGAGGCCTCAGTTCTGGAGGCCGCCGCCATCGGGGCAAAAGGTCAGCCCTCGACACAAGGTTGCATCCTCCTCTGCGCTGCCGATGACGTATCATCACACGCAGCAGCCGTTGCAGATGCCGAATCATAGCTTGTCAGACATCTCATACCGGACGATGGGTTCGATGCTGGCGGAGGTGGAGCAACACGAGAACGGAGGTGGCAGAAGCTTCGCCAACCTCACTCGCCAGAGCAGCTTACCCGCTATCGTCTCATCTCACAATGGTAACAATCTCTCATCCACTTCAAATTCATCAAAATTGTTCCTCTTTTGGACAAAAACCATGCGAAAAATTTCGACTTGCTTGGCACGATTCGTGTTTGCGGATTGTTACTGATATGGACTGCGTTCTACAAGTAGCTGAAATGGAATTCTGCCAAAGCTCTGGAAACGGGAACAAGGAGTAGAAATTTCTTCCTCCGTTGCGTGAGGAAAAGAACCGAATTGCTAACGCAAATAGTCAACGACTCTAAAGAATTGGATTCTAGAAAATCTCATCCCGTGTTGTTCATTGCATCTGTAGGCTATACTATGATGAGGGATCTGGGTGGTTTCAGAAATGAGGGTCTTCCTCCCATGGGAGATGCAGCAAAAAGGTTCAGGGGTCATCAGATAAGCTTAGGAAAGAGACAAAGCTCGTTGATGTCTCGGATCTCTGAGACGGGGAGCGAGGAGTTCGGCCGCGGTAGCCATGAAGAGAGCAGGTGTTACGTGCCTGGTTGGGAAGAGACCTCTCTGGTTTCTGCAAACAGCTTCTCACTGACGAGAAAAGACAGTGAGGGGGAGGACAAGACAAGCGCCGGTCTCAACCACTCGGAGCCTCAGGTACTTCTGCTTCGCCTGCTGCATTCTATCGATCAGCTTCTCTGGCTGCAACAATTCTGCATTTGATCCTGAACAGAAGGGGAAGGTGAGGAACCATGTCTCGGGTGTCACGCATCAGCTCAGCTTGCTGCCCAAGACCTCGTCGGAGATGGCCGCCGTCGAGAACTTTCTACGGTTTCAGGACGCAGTCCCCTGCAGAATCAGAGCTAAACGGGGCTGCGCCACCCACCCGCGAAGCATCGCCGAGCGGGTTGCTACTTCCCCTGCTCTTTCCATTCATAAGCTTTCGTTGCCTGAGGTGCTCATTTTAAGCATGGATTTGATCAGGTGAGGAGGACTAAGATCAGCGAAAGGATGAAGAAGCTACAGGAGCTTGTTCCTAACATGGACAAGGTAGGTCTCACTTCCGATGCAACAGCAGCACGATCTTGATACTGGATTGACAGTAACAACCACAGCCTGCACTTCCCTGACTCGTGTGTTCATGAATTTGAAGCAAACCAACACCACCGACATGCTAGATTTGGCCGTTGACTACATCAAGGATCTCCAGAAACAAGTCAAGGTATCCTTCTGGAAAACCATGCTGTTCTTGTAGAATCTTAACCTGGCATCTCTTTGATTCGATTTTACTGTTGGCTGCTGTTGCAAGGCGCTGACGGAAGGCAGGGCGAGCTGCACCTGTTTGTCCAGCAATCAAAATTGTTACTTGAACTCGGGATCAGGAGCGAGAGGTTGCTAAAGACTTGGAAATGGCGTTCGACTTTTTAGACTCTTATTTGTCTTCGCTGGGATAAATTTTTGCTTACCGGAGGAAACTCCATTGAAGCAGAGAAGACGCTTATTATCAATCATTGAATACAAGTGAGCTGATCGATTAAACTCATGTATTGCTTTGTTTCCTGCGCCCAATGATGATGCTTGATTTACCAAAGCAAAGGTTGGCACACTTGTCCATATGAGAAGAGGATGAAAGAAACCATCGATGCAACTGCTCCTTGGTCTTCTGTCAAGAAGATGAAGGTGATGAGAGCAGAGAACGGAAAGGGCGGGGGAGGTGGTAGGAGGCAGCTGTATCCAACAAAAGAATTGCTTGCCGTTCGACAAACAAAGGAGGTCTTCCTTTTCCTCGATTCCACTGTTGGTGGGAGTGATGGCCACGTCCCTCAGCAACAAAACTCTTTCTTCCTATTCACTTTCCCTTACGTCGAACACCTTTTTGAAGAAGGAATCTAATGTTTCCTTCATCTCGAACCACGAGTTGAGGTGGGATTGTCAGTAGACAATTGCATTAGGAAACTAAGTAGATAATTAGCGTGTTGACAATAATTCTGACCATAGTTTAGTTTAAGAGTCAAACTTAAATCGGGATAGAACAAAGATCAAAATCGAATGTCTATATTATATTATATTTTAATTGATGATTCGAATCAAAATATGGAAGCGGAATTATAGATTTTAGTTCCAAAATCGATTCCTATACTATTTGGACTGGTTTCCAAATCTAGGAACCTCAAAATCTGGGTTAGGTCTCCAGTTAAGAATATAGATAGAATAAAAGATAAATCCAAATATCAATTACAAACACCAACAAACAATAATAAAGGCAATTATTTGACATGAAAATAGAAAGAAACATATCCTGTGGATCCTAAACTCCAATATTAGTGCATGTTTCTCCTTTTAATTAGCCTTACTCGGTCACATTTATGCCTTCGTGCCAATTTTGGAGGGCACGAAGTGCACAGCCACTGCCGCACTCCATCTGTTCGTTTCGTCTGATCACTTACTGGAACGCCAAAGCCAACTGGACTTGAATGGACGGTCGGAGATTAGATCTATTCCCTCGAACTTCCATTTGCAAATCCGACGCACCCGTTGAGCTACCGCAATGGATTCGGTGAGGGGATATGGGGTCCCACCATGGGGACCTGAATTTGGCTAGTGAAATAGATGGTAGGCAAGGTAGGTAAATCATGTTTTCGCTGTCGGAATTCCCGAGCCCGGCCCTTCTTTTACCGTCGCGCACAATTAAAGGTTTGAAAATTTCCAGCCTGAGGTCGAACCGCCCGTTGTCCGCTCCATCTGCGCCGCCCATCGCACGATGGACGGCGGCGAGTACGCGTCCAGCCGCGGTCCGGGCGCTCCGACGCCGGCGCGTGTCTCGCTTGCCCACCTCGTCTCCCCCTCCCCTCGCCGCCTCTCTGGCTGTTTCGAAGAGCCGAGCCGGCCGGCGCTGAAGAAGATCGCTTGGGTCTCGCTCCAGGGCCGCCTCGTCGGCGCAGAGGAGGCCACATCGGCCGGCGCAATCGGAGGCGGCTTGAGCGCTGATGAAGCGGTGGCATGGAATCTCTTTAGCCCCCTCCATCGGGTCCTCGTTGTTGCCGTCGTCGCGGTAGCCGCTAACAACTCGAAGAGGGCTCGGCAGATCGAACGGTTTCAGAGATCCGTAGAGCTAAGGGTGAGTGCTTGATCGAATAGGATTAAAGCTTACACATTACCCTTATTGTCGATATCTCGTTTTGATTGAACGGAAAACATGGTAACTTATGTTTGCTTGCTTGATATTTGATCAAAGGGCTTCTAGTTACTGTTGGCAGTGGTTTTTGATGTGGGAGAGAAACAATGTTGCAGCTTTTGATGTCTCAGTTTGTGATCAGGAGATGAAAAAGGAAGAAGATTTCCTTTTTACAGTCCCGGAGGTCTTTGAAAAAAATATTAAAAAAGAGAAACTTTTTATCATGTAATCAAGACCTCATCTTTTGTACTTTATGAACTTTTTAAACCTTCCAACTCTGTGCTTAGGGTGAGCAGGAAAAGCAGGTCTTTGATGACTGTGTTGAAAATATCTTTTCTATAATGAAACAATATACTTCCTTTTTATATGTCTGTATCAGAAGGCATCATATCCTTAACAAGTTGTGTGTAATACCTGAAGCTTCTGTTCTTTTCTTGAATGATTTTGTAGTGTGGGTTTTGTTTTCCTTGAAATTTTTAGTATTAGAGATTCTAGTCATCCTAATTCCTAACAAACTACCTTTCTTTGTCATGAAGTAACTTTCTCAAAAGATCTATTGTTTACTGAATTTGCAAAGAATAAATGTATCGTTTTTCTCTTGATGAACCAGGATCAGGTGCTCCTCAGCATGCAGCAGAAGCTTGATAATTTATGTGAGCAGATGCACTCCCTTCAGGATCAACCAGTCAAATGCATTTCGGGGCTTACATTGGAGAATGATCAATTCAATGCTGAGGTGAAAGAATTACAGGTTGCATCTCAATTTTGCGGTTCTAGGACTTCACTGCTGGAGTTGAACCCTGAGAGTGGAAGTTTGCCTTTTTGTAGACACGTATCAAGTGGGCTACATGGAGGGAAAGTACATGTCTAGCCAAAAATGAAGTTTGCTACTTGTAAAAGCAAATCTGTTTTTATTTGGTCTAACACATTATCTTGTCCCACAGGATGCCACTGGGATAGAATCTGCAAAAGAGGAGGCTTTCAATGCAGATAATTTGATCCCAATGGAGCAAGAAGAGCGTCGGATGTCTGATTTGTCTGATTTTAATTGGAGTGTTACATCTTCTATGGACTTTCAGGTGATGAACTCCCAAACCTTTCCGTATACCTATTGGGAGTGTGGTACTTGATTTCAATCAAACTTATCTGGGTTATAGTTCAGAAAACAAGAGACATGATTGAAGTCCAGATATTTGTTGTAAACCTTAAAGATTCAGCATATTAGCTCCTACTTTACCCTGTCTGTCTGTAGACATAATCTTAACTTTGAACTCTCTTGAGAGAGAAAAAAGGTGAATACAGTAACTAATTTCTGTGAGGAAACAAAGCTTGATTGCATGATGATTTACTATACCACATTTTGATAATTAGATTGCTCATGGAATGACACGTAACTTGTTGTAGTCAATTTATTTGTGAATGATTATATGACTGATCAGAGGTTTACCTAAACATGAATGATTATATTACTGATCAGAGGTTTACCTAAACATGTCTCGATGAAATCAAATAATCTTCCCCATATAAATTTGGTACTTGAATTGCTTTTCAGCTAAGTGCATTAGCATCAGAGCAAGAGTTCTATAACCTTCGCAAGGAGTGTGAAGAGAAGGACGCAAAAATAAAGGAATTAGCTATTGCTGTTGATGCATTTAGGGCTGCTGACTGTAAGGTGATTGTTTTCTCTTGAAAGAGTGCAGGAGAATTATACTGTGATAACTCACTTTTTTTTTTCCCAATAGAGGATAATGGAACTTGAAGAAATCATAAGAAGGAAGAACTTGGTGATCTCCAAACTGAAGAAAGATAAGTCTGTTCTCGAGAAACAGGTAGAATAGCTTTCTGAAATATGAAATTCACAGCCATTATAGTTTTAACTTATTTAACTAATGCATGAAAAATCTAATGTAGGTTGTTGAGCTTACAAGGCTCCGGAGAAGTTCTTCTGCTGCTTTGGACACTAGCAATCTGCAGCCTCCGGTCATGGCAAATAATATCCTGTATGACATGAGCAGTACTAGTCCATCATCTTCTGACCCGGATTCTCCTATGACCAGCAAACAATACCATTCTCAACGTTGTGTTACTGGGGATAATCCTCAGCACCATGACCTTAGAATGGCTGAAATTATAAGCCCGTCCTCAGTGGAGCATTTAATTCCCTTGAAAAAATCAAATGATGGGTCTCTAAAGCAACAATTTATTAGTCCTCTTAAAGAGAACCAAAGGATTCAGAGATCTGAGCCAGTTTCTGCATTAAGACAGAGACGGTTTGTGCATTCTAGTGAAGATTCCAAGAGAAACAGAAGGGCTGCTCACCAGAAAGCAATTTACACCTCTTCAACAAAGAGATGGACCTAAATATTAATGTCAATATGGTAAAAGATTTCTTTCTTGGCTTTATATATCTTTGCTGATACATCGAAGCTTCATCGTACTATGTCATATCGCTTGGTACAGGCGGTATGTACTAGTCCGGTAAGGGACCGGTATGGGTGGTACATATCATTCTATCTGTATGCCCTATCATACCCTGTATTAATATGACAGTATATCATACCAACAATTGGTAGGCACACTGGTATAAACTGATAAGATAAACCATGTATGGAAGTTCACTTTGCATTCTTTTTACATCATCATCATTTGCATTCTTTGTCCTAGCAATCATGCAAGTTCAGATGACAATATATGTGGCCTAGTGTGGTATTCAGAATCTCATTATTGCACTTGTCTATCTCTTATTGCCTCAAACTTAACCAAGTACTTGGGTCAGTTTTATTTACATGAAATACTGTGATGAATACTTTGTGTTGTGCTATGACATGCATCAATCATTTTATTTAAAAGTTTCAATGTACTGCATGTAACATGTGTCTTATTTTAGTCATCTTCACAGCTTTCCATTTGGTTCATAAACACATGCGAATGTTCAGAATGATCTTTTTTAACCCAGAATTATCTTTCTTTGCAGAGAATTAAAATGCTTCTTTTGGTTCATAAAACATGTTAATGTTCAGAGTGATCTCTCTTTCGAGAGGACCAAACCAAGTTCTGTTAGTACTGTTACGTACCGTCTGGTATGGGACGGTACATATTGGTCAACTAGTAGATCAGTATGCGGACCGCCTGTTACTGGGCGGTACCGTTGTTTTAGCCCGATACAGTCAGTAACGATCAAAATTTTAATCGTTACTGATCGATCGAAATTGATCGTTACAAGATTGGTAACGATCGAAATCGACCATTACATGGTCGGTAACGGTCGAAATCGGCCATTACATGATCGGTAACGGTCTAAATCATCCGTTACTGATTTGTAATGGTCAGTAATGATTGAAATTTCGATCGCTATTGACTGTACTAGGTGAATCGATCGTTACAAGATCATTAACGGTCGAAATCGACCACTATCGATTTGTACCGAGTGAAATTTCAATTGTTACAGATCATTAACGGTCGATTGTGATTGTTAATATCGATCATTACTGACTCTATAACGGTCAATTTCATCCGTTACCGACCCTGTAACGGTCAAATATCGTTATGGAGGTTTAAATTATTAATTTAGGTGTACTGCTTGATATGCTCGGGTGTATCGATCGGTATGCTCATACTTTACTGTACTGAGTTGAGTCAGTATGTTGGTACAGTACGATACAACAAACCTTGGACCAAACACTCTTTTTTAATATATTCCTATCAATTAGATTAATTGCGATCATACATGTATTGTTTCTGTTAATTAACCAGCTGAATGGAACACCAAAAAATCCATTAAATTTGCCAATATTCAGAAGTAAAATTTTCAGCGACTAAGAGTTGTAGTAATTTTTTAACTAATATTTGATCACCAACATATCCAATTTGTGAACGCTAGGCTAATATATTGACTATGTTAAGTGCTGAATACGGGCCCAAGATGGCACTTACAATATCTTTGTACTGAGGCATCCTATTGTTGGATATGCATTCAGATGTTGCTGTTTCTCTAACTGTTTAATTGGTTATGTTGGACAAGTTATTGATGACATTCATGTTTATATTCTATGAGATGTACATGAAGTATGTAAGAAAATTACAGATTTATCTGTATCTAATTGCTTTTGCTATGTTCTCTTCTTTTTATCTAGTCAAATTAAAGCAAATTTACAGTATTTCTGATTTTTTTGTATCTATCTATAGTTTTTAACTGTCTTTTTTATTTCTTGTGTCTGTCTTGTTGATCAATAGGAGCAGGTACCTGAAGAGGAAGCATTGATGATATGTCGGCACTGGGTGCAATTATCAATTATGTATACAGTTTTGTGGCACTGCAGCTGAAAGGCAACAAAACCTCGTTTAGTATTTAAAAAAAGATTCAACATGCTGAGAGTTCTAAAATTTTATTTGTCATATGTTAGTGCTGAACAATTTGCAGGTGCAAACTCTGATGCAGGCTTTTCGATGCTCCATCAATTTTCTTGTTTTTAAATGTCAATCAAGAGGATCAATGGTGAATATATTATTTCTGGGGATACCATATTTTTAAATGTCAATCAAGATGAACACTGTTGAATGTACTATTACTTGTCATTATTTTTCCACTTCTTTCTTCCAGCTTTCTGTTTACAGGACCATTACGATGTTGATTGACAAGGTTCGGTTCACTTCACCTGTATCGTCCGAAGCAGGCATCCGGGTGGGCCCCTACCGAGGCGTGATCAACGAAGTGGGGCTTATCGAGGGCTAGTGAGGACGAACCGTGTTCCCTCCTGGCTTACGAGAGGCAAGTGAGCTCGACCGGCAGCAGCGCAGCCGCCTCGTACATGTCAGCGATCCACCGTCCGTTTGCCCGGTCGCTGGATCCTGCACCGTTGATTACCCGCATATGGGGGAGGAAACAGCGGGTCCCCCTCCGTCGCAAGAAAAGCTTCCGATCCTTTTTGCCTTCTAGAAGCCGCGGGGCCCGCCGGCGGTCGCCCTTCTTTCTCCCAAACCGTCGTACCATGGGCAAGCCACGAGACGCTATCTCCTCGGCCCCAGTCTCTTGGTAAAATCCTGACACGACACGCTCGTGTAGGACGTGGAGCGTTTGTGAGAGGTTGAATGATGTCTCCTGCTCCGTGGGAGACGGGGTAATTCCGCTTCCTAACCCCATTAACACACGAGCCTTCCACCGGCGTCTTCCTTTATATCCCAGCGTCTAATTTTGCCTCCAATAAATCCAACTGGCTGCGAATTCCCCTGCCTCTCTTTCTCTCTCTCTCTGAATTCGATTCGCAGAAGAATCTCTGAGGCGGAACGCCTCTTGGTCTTACGTCGGCTTCTTTCCCTTGTTCCTCTCCTACTTGAAGAACTTGTTTATTTTTTCCTCATTCTCTAGGATTCAATACTGAAGCTTCAGGAGGATTCCACGTACTGAGATCGCCAATCACGCAAAGCTGCAATTTTTTATCGTTCCGGCGACCCTTGAAAGCCATAACGATCGCATCTTTTCGCTGAGATCCCTCCGAATTTCTTGAGGATAATCGATTTGACACTTCCCCCGTGGGAAGATTGGTGTAGCGAGAGGGAACAGAGTTGACGAGAATGGACCGCCCACAATCGTCGGAGCGGGGGCCGGTGGTGGCGATCGAGTGCGTGGCGGGGAGCTCCAAGGCGGAGGAGTGGGGCGGGAACATGCTGCAGACTGGGGACGTGGTGGAGGAGATCAAGATCGGGGGTTCCCCCGCCGTCCACTCCCCGTTCAAAGACGGGAGGAGCGGGGTCCAGAAGCTGCTCCACTCGGCGTTCAAGCGCGGGGATACGTCCATCGAGGTGAGGGTCCGGCGATGTGGCGGCGAGGCGGCGGAGCTCCAGGCCTGCATCGTGCCCCACAGCCCGGCCGGGCGGCGGAAGTACGTGCTCCGCTCGATTCGCGACCCCAACTACGCCGTCGGGTTTGTCGACCGCATGGTGAGCGAGTGCGTAGCGTTGCAAGGTATGGACTTCGTCCTCCTCCTCCTCCTCTCACCCCTTTCCCTATTTGCTTTGGCACGGACATTACTGCTAATTGTGGGCACAGAGTCGATCTTCCAACTTCGCATTTTTGTTCTCGACGATCCGTTGACATGGACTTGTAGAGATTGTTGTGACAACCTAACAGTCCTCGGAAGCGGGAGAAGGATTATGTTGGTTTGTAAGACTTGATAGTCTCCTACCATTGTAGGATGGTGGTTCTCACCGAATCTGCAAGCAGTACTCAAACTGAGTTATATTGGTGCTAGCTACGATAGGATTGAAAAAGAGCCCGTAGATCTTAGAAAAGGACATGCAGTAGAGGTAGGGGCTTCTTAGATTTAGGGGTCATTGGATTTTGTGATAAATTCTGCTATCATTAAAAAGAAACCTTAAGAATGTTATTTGTTTGAAGCCGACAACCAGTTTCTTCTGTAATTAAAATGCACCAAGTGGGCTTCACTTACAAACCTCTGATAGAAAAGAACTTGGTAGATTATTTTAAGGCTGTAGTTTATTTTTCTGAGGTAGCTCCTCAATTAAGTATAACCTCCTGCCACCAGTTAAAAAATTGTGTGGATGCGATGCAGACTCATCTTTTGACTTGTCTGTTCTTAATGAGTCAAGAGCTGAAAACAGATTTAATATGGTGTAGCTTTAAGTGAGAGTTGCTTCCTTGATGCATGATCTTAGATTACACGAAATTGGCTCTGCAAGTGACTTTCATGCTTGGTATTTTATTGGATCCTGTTGCATCCCTAAGCTTACTGATGTGTATTATTTGCTTACCATGTGAAACAGCTACAAGATTCCTTCCCGGTTACTGGCTCATTGGAGCAACCTCCTTTGACTAAACTTTTGTGAGATCATTGACATAGGCCAGTCAAAGTGATTGTATCCTCACTCTCATGGATCTTACCTGTTCTTATCAGATTTGTTAAGGCAAGAATCTTAGTTGGTATGTTTCCAACGTTTAAGTTCTATATGGTAGAAAGGGTTATGTGAAAGAGTTAGCCTCATTGCTTATTCTGTAGTTTAGATCAGTTTAGTTTATCAACCTACCGATATGGATTCGTAAAAAATATATGAAACAATAATGGAGAATTTGTTTGTCTAATACTCTAAATGCATTTTCTTGAATTACCTGAGGAGATATATTTATCAAGTGATTACTTTTCATGTGTAGTTTAGTATTCTACCATCAATCAAACCATCTTAAGCTATATCAAGTCTAATCAAACAAAGATGCCTTGGTTCAGAAAAAGAGATGTTATTGCATTAGTCTGATATGCAAATTTTGCCACTAGTCAATCTATAGTCTGATTTCATTGATTAATTTATATAAAGAATTCCATTTGACTCCTCAAATGGTTCATGTGGATCATAACTGATTAGAGGAGCTGCCCATGCCATAAATAACAATTATTTTTGTTGTCTCATGGAAATCAGCTTACTGACTTCTCATTTTTCTCAAACAACCACTAACATCTTGCTTATTTTTAAGGTTCAAGGAGCTCGAGGGTGGTCTGCGCACTGAGCACTGCCAAGGTTCAGGATGGATATGTATCGTACAATTGGGAAAAAAAGATGAAGGAATTTCTTCCAGTGCCCAACTCAAGCTGCTTCCTCTCAATGCTGGTACTTCCAAAGGCACTGGACCTCGTTGCTTCACGTTACGATTGCCTTGAGGACACCTTGGCCCGTGCAAACACTTGGCTCTTCTCTTCTCAGGCTTCAGGAGTCCCCATTGAATTCATGGATGTCCAGACTGAGGCTCTCTTAACCAAGGTAATCTTAGCAAAGGCTTCAATATAGATCTAAGGTGAAGAACTTCTCTAGCAGAGTGAGTTAAGCATCTTTTATGCCCCCTTCATGAGGCACGGATATATTGGAATGATTTTCACTGGGGAGTCTTAGAATCTTCGTCGATTTGTATGTAATAGGTCATCTTTTCCCGTTACAGATATCTGGTGAGACAGCATCTGCAACCGTGAACAGTGGATCATTATCGGATCTTTCAAATCTTGCAAACGTTAGCCTTTATGGGTTTGAGGACTACCATGGGGTTGACATTGGAGTGGTCAGGGCAGTTAGGCTATGGTACACCCCAGCCGCTGGAGAACTGGCAATAAATATTAAACTTCAAGAAGGTGATACGAAGCTGGGATTTGCTATCAGTCGCACCGAAGAGGTTTGCTAAAATTCTCACCATTAATCTATTGTTGTTCTTGATAGGTGTAGCTTGTGATCACTTGGTTCCATCCATCGACTTTCTTCTTTATGATAGTAACACATACCTTGCCCCCACTGGAAGCACATCTTGTGTTGATGTCGTGAGATCAAAAGCCTCACTCGAGCTTCATTCTTTACAGGGTTTCATCTACATTTCCTCGGTGGATGATACGGATGATGAAGCAGCTTCCACACGATCAGGGCTTCGAGATATATTCAGACAAGCAAGAAGCGTATACAAGCTGCTGGTGATCTCAAGGGTGTCAAATGAAAAAGTTCTCCCTTGGATGGTGTCTTCTGCTGGAGCAATTCGCTGCTTTGATACCATCTCAATCAGCCAGAAGCTCTCCTTGCATAGGCATGCTCTGAAGCCAATTCGAATACATGTTCTGATGTGGGAGCAGCCATCGGCTTATGAGTTCGCAGAGTATCAAGCTGCAGCACCAGTTTCTCTTCCATTACCTCCATCGACAGCTGATGCATTCGAGACGGGGTTTGAGAAGGACACCGCCGGTGATGTGTCGTTCAGGTTCAATGAAATTTCCCTATCAAACGGCTGGGTGTGACCATACCCTTTGCACAGGGTAGTTTCAGTGAGTTGAGAGCTGGTCTTTTCATAGTCTCTGTAGTTGCTTCTATTTCTACACCAATTTGAAGCACCTTTATGTCGCGCGTGAGTTGTGCTGATTGGTCTTAGTTCAGAAATTATGACATGGTTAACGGAAGATGTTCTCTAATACTGCTATATGCTTGTCTAAATTTAAAATCTCACCTTGTTGGCATATCCAAGGCATTACTTAGTTACTGCATGAACTATGTAATTTGGCGAAAAAAACCAAGCAATAGTGTGCCTCCTCTGAGATCAAGCACAATATAACATAATAGGGACATGAATGAAGTAAAGAGCATGCAGCTTTTGTTGATTAGCTCTCTGATCTAAGAGTTACAGAGCAACAAGAAAGATTGTTGTGGATTCAACTTTCAGGCAGTATCAACTAAATCGACAAGCTGTTCAAGGCTCAACTTAGAACTAAGTTTATTTAGAATAATTTATCCCCGAATCAAGTGAAGAAGAGCTGCTACCTGCTGTAAAATCCCAAAGGTTTTCTCTGGAATGAGTTCCACCATGTGCGTCTTGTGGATTGTCTCCGCTCTCTCAAATCTCATACAATATGATTTGTTTGCACAGGTGGAGTAAATCCAAAGTAATTCATACAAATTGTTTTCTTCCCTTGCAAGATTGATCATTCATGAAAAAGATGAGAAGATTGGTAGTCGTTGAATTTTAGTATTCTATTTGTCCTTGCAAGGGAAGAAGTCATTTGATTATTAAAATCATGGGGAAAGAAAGAAAATATTTTGGAACCAAATCAAATTGTTCTTTTGCAATTTACTTCATACCAGTTTGAGTTATAAAAATATTTTTTCTAGCGATAAAATTATGTACACTGTTTTTTTCAATCTTATGTATATAATATAGATAATATAATGGAGAGATTTGTATTGTATTTATCTTATGCTTTGTTGGATGCTATTTACACAAAGGAAAAAGAATAAACAAAAATAATATTGAAAGTATTTTAAGTGAAGAAAACAAAAAAGAGGGCTACTTTATGTTTTATGGAAAAAGAAAAAGAAAAAAAATGGCATATAAACCTACAAAGAGAATTGCGCGGGAAGGCCGACCGCGCAGGGGACATAACTCGGCCCTCCGCTCTCTGACTTCTCCCTTCGTCGCTTTCATGGAAAAGTTCGTCGTTCCCGTTCACTCACCTCAACAAAACCCTAAGCCTCCTCTCAGGTACGTCCTCACCCCCCCTCCTCCAATCCCCACGGTTCCTGCTTTCTAGTAGGGATCTCCCTTAATTCTTGATCTAATTGTGCCCTACCCGAGCCGATTTCATTGGGATTTTGCTTCTTTTCACGCGTCAAGGCCCCACTGGAAGCGGATGATCCCCGAACTCCAAGGAAGAGTCCCTTTCTGTTATCGGCGCCAAGCTTCTCAGCTTCTGCTTGATTCGCTTGCTGAGGTCATTTAAAGCCCCTGGGTTTTGTTGGATCCCTTTGTGCTTCGCTTCCCGCTCGAATTCATCTTTTGATTCCTTTTATTTTTCTTTATACTTGTGTGTGTGTTGAATCTAATTGTTCGTTATTGGATCTTTACACGTCTTATTTTCTTAAGTAGGTTAGGATTTTCGAACATAATTACAGAACCGCACCTGATGGCTGTCCGACTCACGTAAGGATGATTACAGTTCTGCTATTTCTAGTAGTGACAAGCTTTTTGGGCTGTGCCTTATAATTAGTGGTATTATGCTTTCTCAGATGGCACGGATGGCTAACGTTGCAAATCTGGACATGCCGGTTTCTTATTTAAGGTCCATGCTTTTGTTTTTCATTTTCAAGATTTTATTTTTATATAGATTCAATGCCCAATCTAATTCATGGTTTTGTGTCATGTGTCTGTCATTAGTGGTCTTCACTGGAATATAAATTTCTTGAAATATGCAGATGCTTGCCTGCAAATGTTTAGTGTGATGCCTTTGCCCTAAGTTAGTTATGTTGTTTCATATGCTTATCTAATTGAAAAAACTGATAAAGATCCTATTTTAGATGACTGTATTGTTCAACGGTGCAATCGATGACATATGCACAGTAGGCAACTAGGAACTTCTATTTTCTCATTGTAAGGCAACTAGTGAATAACCTACACTATTTAATTTTTGATTTGGAATTTTCCGTAGACTTGTCCAGATAAATGACTGTTCCTCGTTGCATTTTGATCAAAAAAGGTTAGAGTTTTTCTTTATCGCTACTACCCATAAACTCCTAAACTTGAGTTTTTCTTTTTCCCTATGAAGCTGCCTTTTGAAAATTGAAACCATTATAAGTTTGCTTTTCTTGTGAAAATGGTGCATAGGCCTCTTACTTGTATCCCTTTACATAAGCCTATAAGATATATTGCTATGCAATAGATTGTTAACTTGTGCATAATGCTTTTACAGGCAGGGGACTTCTGGATTAGAATTCGACACCAAGGTTACTACTGACATTTGCCTAAGTTTATGAATTGATCTAATACTTGTATATTTTGTTTTACCAGTTTTATTAAATTCATCTAGGCAACTTATCTATACGTACATCATACATGGAATATTAATTGTCAGACAATTTCTTCTCAATATCAAGGCAAATATGAGGTGTCTGGTAAATTCAAAGAACATAAAATAAGTACAAGTAGTGAAAGGAAGAAAATAAAGAAAATAAAGAGAAGGAAGGAGTGAGTCACTAGTACAAAATATAGAAAGCAAAATAGGCCAAAGTGTTGGTCCCAAAAATTATCAAACTTCTCTTGGAAAGACACACACATACACATATACATATATATTCATCAATTTTTTAAACACTTTCATATATCCACAAAATGGGCCTACAGTCATCAGATTCCAAAATATAGTTTTTCTTAACAATTTCTATAAAATAGCAATCACAATATAACCAATTTCTAATAGATGATTGTACAGCAAATCAGTAAAAACTGATAGTACCAGTTTATTTACCTTCAATCTTTTCAATGTCAAATTCTTGTATTTTGTTGTCAGATTTGGCAATATATATGCAATATTTATTATCTTCTCCCTATTTTCAATTATTTCCCTCCTCATTCTTTTATGATGCCATTCTCATTCTGTCCTCGGAGGTGAAATATTAATAATTATGTATCTTCTGCTTGAATTACACAGGGAATTTATCTTGCATCAGTAACAAAAACAGGATGCTTAACAGTGCATGACTTTGAAACCTTGTACTGTACAATATATGGTCCAAACTCAAGTAAGCTTCCTTCCCATGATGAACATAATTGATTGTTGGATGTTCTATATTGGCATAAGGTGCTTCCATTACAAGATTATTTATAAATGTTAAGTGGCACACATATTATGTTCATCCGATGCGGATCATTTTAAATCAAATATATATTTTTTTAAAATTTTGAAACAAAAGAAAATAAAGATTGTTACACTTACCTGGTTGTTTTCTCAGAAGTTTCATCCATTAAAAAAAAACAGAAACAAAGAGGCTAGCAAAGTAGCATGTATTGTGGTTTACATTTATGTTCTAGCTCTTAAAACAATTTTGTCATAGTGAATTTACCAAGGATGTGACTTACATAATAGGTGCATGTTCATATGTTAAATTTATTAAATACTATTAATACTTGAAGTTTGGGGCATATCTCAATTGGTTTTTTAACCATCAATTTTTACCATTTTAGTGCTATAAAATTTTAGTAGTTATCAAGTCTTTCACCTTTTGTCCATCAAACTTGATGTAAACCTGAGTCTGCTCCATGGTAAAACTTGAGTTACTAACCTAGCATTAATGACAGCCAGAAAAGTTGTCTGACATGACTACTTGAAAAGTCAAGTTGTCATTTATAGATTTTGATTTTTGAGCTTTATTGTGCTTATCAGAAAGATTTTTCTCTTTCACATCATGTCAAGTTAGCAAGTTAAACCCTACTGTATAGAGTCTATAGACATGTAAGCTTACTGTCAAGACTAGTGGACTGAAGTTGATGGTGGACTTGATTGACACATTAACTAAACCTTAGAGAGAGTCAGTTGGAAAGAGACATTAAAGTTTGGAAGCCTTCATATTTTCTCAAAGTTCAAGGTCTAAAAGTGTAATTGGTCCTTTTTTATTCATATCTCCCAAGGAGTCTGATATCTTATTTAATGGATTCTTAATCCATAGCAAAATTGATTTTATCTTATTCATTTCCCATGCTATATCCCTTCAAAATGGAAAGAGTTATCCATTCCATTAAAATATATGAATTTCACAGACTTGAAAAGAAAGAATTTTGATGGTAAATCACTGTCTTTTTGTCATGGCTCTCTAAAACAGTAGATGTACATGAGGTTGATCCTAAATTCCTTGTTTTCTACATAGGTTCAACGGAGGATGAAACAAAGGATTTGCTCCATATTTACACCTCCAAAGAATTAGATTCCGTTCGCTGGAATCCGACTAATCAAGATGAGGTTTGCATGTTATAGATATGCAAGTATGATTTTTCTTGTTCTTGGAAAATGACAAGCATTTTTGTAATATGTGCCTTCAGTTTTAAACTTGCCCATCATTGTGTGCTTTTTGAAACTTAATCAAATAATTGTCTAATATATATGTGTTGTATAAGGATGTTGACGTCAAGAATTGCAATACCGGGCGGTACATACCGGTCCGCTAGTTGACTGGTACACGGACCGCTAGCTACCGGACAGTACAGCTAAGCAGCGGCTGTTTCTGTCCTATTACCATCCAAAATCGATCGATAACGGTCGATTTCGATCGTCGACGGTTGAAGATGGCCGATTTCGACCGTCGACGATCGATTTCCGACGGTATCAGCCGAGGGAGGGAGAAAGAAGAAGAGGGAGAAGAAATACCTAGAGTCTGCGTTGCTCTTCGCCCACACAATCCATTGCTCGCGGGCGAAGAATCGCCCGTGTGATCCATTGCCCGCGGGTGATTTCTTCTCCCGGCGCGGGGAGAAGAAATGTCTCCTCTCGTAGGGAGAGGGAACGAGGCGACGTCGCCCCTTTTTTATTTATTTATATTATATTATATTATATTATATTATATTATATTATATATATACCGAGCGGTATGCCTATGTATATCGCTCGGTACCAGCATACCGTACCATACCGAGCTGAGCTCAGTATGCCGATACTGATTGGTATGGCGATAGCTCTTTTTTTTGAAGTGCCTTTTCATCATAACTATTTTTAATTCTAGTGTTTTCCTTATGATAGCTAACCAAGGGAAGATTTTGCTGTTCTAACACGTTTTGTGGAAGGATGTTGATGTAGTCCTTTTTTTAAGTGCCTTTTAGTCACAACTATTTCTAATGCTAATGTTTTCCTTATGGTAGCTAAGTGAAGATTTTTATTGATTTGAAGTTACCTAACATTTGCATTTCCAACTAGTAGATGAATTTTTTACTTCTGGCTTCGTTCCTGCACAATATAGTGGATAAACAAAAAATATAATATATATACTAGCTACGAAAATGGTGCATCTGGGAGTAGTACCTATCAGGGATTGTAATTTCATACACCGACCCATTGAGTTTGCTCCAGACTCACATGGTATGTCAGGATGTACTGTGGTACCAAGAAGAGTTGGGGGAAGGAGGAGAAGAGGGGGGGGGGGTAGGAGAGGAGAACAAGGAGAAAAGGAGTATCAGAGGTCCTATAGCATGTGCACTTATACTATTGGGAGTCTAAGAGCCACGTCTATATGCAAAGCCCTATGATTGGGCTTTAGAAAAAAAATAAACTAGACTGGACCACCAGAAAGTGGTAGCCTATGCCTCCGTTCGCATGAGGACTAGTAAATACTAGTTTGTCCATGTATTTAAAATTGCTTAATCTCTTTATCTCGTAACTTTTTTTGTTTTGCAAAGAGTTAGTGATAAACGAGATTCAATCCCAGGTACTTCTTTACCAGCCAAGCTAGTGGAAATCTTCATTGTTAGATGAGGGGTCTAACCCTCAAAGTCGATCTGGTACACCACCACTCAACTAAGGCTTTAACAAAATTTATTAGACAAGGTTTTGAACCCTCAATAGTTTCGAGCCTTTAACAAAGTCGGTATAGTACCAATAGTTTAGGTATAATATTTATTGGACAATGTTTTGAGCCCTTAAACTTTGGTTAGTCAATCTAATATACCACCACCAAAATTTATTGGATGAGGTCTTAAATTCTTAACCTTTAGCAAGTGAGTCAAAATTATCCTAGACTAAATATTTTAAGTCTATATGGCAACAGGGTTCTAGTTTTGTTTCATAAAATTTTGGAAGTAGCAAAATTTTGCTACCCATAAACAATAACATTTTTTTCACTAAATAAACAACAAAACAGTGGTAGTGAACCAAGCTTCATATCTCATATTTCAATTTTTCTGAAACAAAAAAACATAAAATAAAGCTTCTGAAATAAGATGCTGAAAAAAGTGGAAAATTTTGATATTCATTCATGGTGCACATTCACTGATATACAATCCTATTGAGTTGGATACAAATTAAGCTCTATCATACAAATTAAGCTAAAATCTTCATGTGCAAACATGTTTTGTGGTTTTAGTCTAATATATGTTCACATCCTATTTCATTTACATGAAATAGTTTAGTTGCTTCTTGTTCTTCTTTGTCAAGCCTATTTGATGCATTTGTATTTATGGCTTATGCCTTTTTTTTTTTGTGAGTTTGTGTACTATGTATACACATATTTAGATCAGAATGTTCTTACTGAATTTGTTGTTATGTTTAGTTTTTTTTATGCATATTGGCATATTACCTGGCCATGAAGATGATTATGTTTATATGCTATCACCAATAGCCAGTAAGTTAAGTGGTAGTTACTTCGGTCTATGGATGTTTACCTATATTCTCTTTTGGTTGCGGGAGTCTAACCATTTTTTCTTCTGCAGGTAGCTTGTGCTTCTAGACAACATGATAAAGTCATGCTTTTCGACATTGGTTATATCTCGTCTGAGCCTGTTGAAGTAAGCATTGTGTATCTTTGACTAGTTTTTGCTTTAGATAAATGGCTCAACATGTGTTAACTAATCCTGGTCTAAACTTCAACCTGCCTCTTTTGAGATCCTTGAGTCTTTGAGGATTCTTTACCTTTACCTTTTTGATTGATGTCATTGAATCTCTCTAAGACCATTTCATATAAAACTTACAAATATAATTACTTTGGCATTTCCTATTTTGCAAACTTTTTGTCGTTTTTGTCAGTGACTTCGGAACTGTTCAGACAAGATGAAAGTTTCACATACACCCTTATTTTATTTGAATGCTTAATGTCTAGCTTTTTTATTATGATCCCGTTTCTTGCCAATAAAATAGGTGCTAGAGAAAGGCAAATCAAAATTTTCTCGGCATACTTGTGAACTCTACAATGGATTATCTGATATAATGTTTGCTTCAGCTGACAAGTCAAGGTTGGTGACATTTGTACTAAGTTACACACCATGCTGAAGTTTGCTTTGGTTTTAAATGTTTGTTTGGAACTTCTTTTGGCTTGTAATTTTGGGAGAATATGTTGGATTCATTATTCCATACTGCATCTTGTTTATGATTTTACCCTGATTCTGGGCTTTGAACATTTTAAAGGATGTGCAGTTGCCTTACCAGAGGCTGCATTTAGTTCATGGTTACACGACTAGGTTAAACCAAAGTTTACAATACCGGGCGGTACATACCGATCTATTAGCTGACCGATATGTGGACCACCTGCTACCGGGCGGTACCATTGATTGGGGCTTTTTTCGCTCCGTTACCAACTGAAATCGACTGTCGACGGCCGATTTCGGGCGGTAGCAGCCGAGGGAGGGAGAAAGAAGAAGAGGGAGAAAAATCTGGAATCCATCGATTCGTCGCTTGTGGCGCCTACGCCATCCGTCGCCTGTGGGCGATTTCTTCTCCCCACGCGGGGAGAAGAAACATCTCCCTGCGTGGGGAGAAAGAACGAGGCGACTTTGTCTTTTTCTATTCTTTTAACTTTATTTTTATATTATATAATAAAAAATTATATTATATTATAATGAGTGGTACCGGGCACCATATCATACCGAGCTGAGCTCGGTATGCCGGTACGGATCGGTATGGCAATCCTTGGGTTAAACCATCATTAACCTGGTTAAATCAGTTGGATCTCATCTTTTATATGATTGCTAGTCTCCATACTACCAATCATTTTCGAGAGATATATTAGGTGGTGGCTGGGCTATTCTATAATCAATATAAAATTCAAACCCATCTGTAATATATGTGAAATGTGTATGCTTTTATTCTGATCCATAAACATAGACCCAATGATTAAAACAAGTAGAAAAAAAGTGAATATCAATTTCTATAGTAGATTCAAATTCTATTGTTCGTTTTTTTAATTTATGGCTAGTATTATGAATTCTGTATTATTATTTCTAACAATTGGAGGGGGAAATAATAAGAAATATATCATTATTAATGGCATAGTTTTATTATTTGAATTCTGTTTTTTTAAGATGATAGAATTGTAATACAGAATAGTAATTCATTATTGTTAATGGCATATAAGAAATATATTTATATTATTGAGCAATAATTTTCTACCTAAATTAGTTTTCTCTCTTAATTTGTCACACAATCCAGTTAGTTTTACGCAAATGAATCATATTGTGAATTGAACAAGAGGATTTATGTTCAATGAAGAGAAATTGCAGGGTGCTATCTTGATCACCTTGGTAAGGGGAGGCATGTACTTTCTTCAAACCTTCAGAGTAATTTCTCTACCTTTTAGAAGCTTTTGGAAATATCTTCGTTAAATTGCACTATTATTTTTATTGAAATCTATGGAATTTATCTGTTTGTACTACAATAAATTGTTCTTTCAGTAGAATTATAAAAATCACTGCTTTCCATTATGTCTTGTCATTGTTTATGAATTATGATGGCTGCCAAATTACCTCTTGTAGGTTGCTTGCTTCTGGTCTCGATGGTGCTATTTACATATGGGATAAGAGATTGAGTAATTTTCCATGTCTTGAGCTAACGACTAATTCACATAGCCAACTTAATAGTATTGCATTGGACTTGGAAGATCGGGTTTGTAATAATAAATTTAGCCTTGTTTTTCTCTAGATTATACTATTTTATGTAATTTTCTGTTCAGTATGTTTTAATGTTACAGTATGCAATTAGATGATGGGTGTTTCGAGTTTTATGCAATGTATTGTTAAATGACCACGTACTGTATCAACTTTACTGATCTTTGATAAAATTCAAAGGTTAGCCTGTTTAACTATTATTGTTAATCACTGCTATTTGAAGGTAGCATAACATTGCATACACACACATTAACCTGGTAACAAGCATTCTTTTTAGACAATCAAATGACACAATTTTTTTATAATTTCTTAGTGGTTGGAACTTGAAGTTAACTTTGATATCCATATTTCCATCTGAGAAATCAATCTTTTCCTAGAAGGGATCATAATGTCTTTCTACAGGTTCGTGGATCTGCTCATAGTTCTTATTTATCATGCACAATTTTGTGGAGTGTAGATAGTGGTTATGACAGATTTGATAGAGACGAAGGAAATGTGTAGTTTTTATAGGGTTTTTTCTGGAATAATCATCTCACCTTCTGTGTCTTTTTGTTGGGAATTTTCTGGAATAAATTGTCGCATCTTTTGCTTCCTTACAGCAGAAATCCAATCAAAAGAATGGCATCTAACTTTTCTTTTTAGTATATTAGATGCTAAAGCCCTAGATATTAATAAAGAAAATTAAATAGTTAAACCATTTGTTAACTTTTAAGCATTTTAGCTGGTTAGAGTATTAGACAAATAATGTCCCTTGATGCTGGAATTCATAAAATTCTTATCAACCCAACACTAAAATGTGTGTACCCCTTGTTCCAGTCTTCCAGAGCCCAGGTCTGAGTCAAAGGGTGTCAATAGTGTTTTAATTTTCTGGGATGGATCTGTCTTTCTATCTTCCTACCGTGCGGAGTATCAAATTTATTTTTTTGATCCTTAGGTTGTATTTGGGGCAAGTAAACAAGGAATCATTTATGCTTGGGATCTTCGTGGAGGACGACCATCATATGCTTTTCAAAGTCACAATGATGTAAGATGCACATGTATCATATGTATCTTCAATATTTCAGTCCACCCTCAGTACATCATTCTTGGTTTCTTGCTAGCTTTCTAATTCCTTTGCTTATGATTTTTTCTGTTTTTGTATATCTAAATGAATGTGTAACCTTATGTTTTGTGGATGAAAATGATTTATATTATCCCATTTCTATTATATTTTTAATATGTTCTTGTATGAATCTAAACATAACATATGCTTTTCTAATAAAATATTAACTATGATCAACATCAGTTGATTTTAGAGTTAGACATGTAATTTACAGATGTCAAGTATGGCTGATGCCAGTGCTGACTAAATGATTCCGCACCAATTGCTAAGATAATCCAAGTGTTTTTATCCATAGCCCTTCGATGAGTAGATCACCCAGTGGTTGTAAGATTTGTTCAAAATCATTGAAGCAACTTGTCAAGCCTCCCCATGATGGCTGGCAGCTGGGCTGTTTTAGAGGTCGTTTTTCAGGAATATGTCACTACTATAACTATAAGTAGAAAAAAGATAAGGAGAAAGAAGCTCTCTGCATCTAGATTGGCAAGTAGGAAAAGAAACAACCAATTATTAATTAAGTTTAGGTTGTAAAGTAGGAACAACAGCTTAATCCATTTATTCATAATAGTCAATAAAGCTTCACTATGTCTTAACTCTTAAGAACTTTTCAGTTGCTAGTAAGATATTCACCAGCCAATGTACAAACAATTCCATTCATCCAGGTAGAGAAAAGAGTTGGCAGCATAGGAAATGGTTGATTTCAGAATGAGTAGATGCTTATGTTCTAGATTACTTGACTTTTTCTTCATATGTCATACACTTGGGATCTATAAAAGAGTGAAATGAATTGTAATTAAAGATAAAAAATGAACGACAGAAAGTATATTTTCCCATAATAGTGTGAGTTGTTCAAGGCCAAATCTAATCAAGTCAATCACTTGTTCTTTCCTTCTTCCAAGAAGATGATCTTTTAGATCTGATTTGGAAAAAAATCTTTCTTCAATGATATGATTGAGAGGCTTCCATCTTTATATAATCATTAATCAAGATGCTTTCTTGTGGGATGAAATTTTCAATTAGATTCAAGGTCTATCTATTTTAATTTTCTTTATTATCTTCAATCAAACATATTATAGATTATGGACCTCTTGATTATGGATTTCTTGGAAATGGATGTTGTTTATACGTTTGTAGTCCTACACCTGACAGCCTTGGAAAGGGTAGACTTTGTCAGGCAAACACAGTTATCACAAGGAACAAAATCATACAGTTACTTTTGTTTGTCCAGTAGAATTCCTTTTGAAGGTCTCTAGATCGTATGTCAATTTTTAATTTCTTTATATGTAAATATACATGTAGTTTAACTTCTCTTTGTGAATCTTTTTCTAGGCATCTTGCTCCCTCCTGGCATCTCTAAAGGTTTCATCAATGTTGGAGAGAATCACAACTTTAAAGGTATTATAACAATATTTCTGCTCATGGTTCTGTTTTGTTTAGCATTTTTCTTGCCTTTATTTTTTGATAAACAAACAGTCCTGACAATTTTAAGATTAGGTATCTTATGAAAGTTGAAGTACATATTATCATTAGTATGTGAAAATTTGCTATTTATCGAATGCATACCTATGAGTGTGCATATATGAGTGCATGATTGGGTTCGACGCTATGATTTTGGATTTCATAGGTACCATGGGGGATGGATCTTCAGTCCATGATGGGCCAATTACTTGAGGAATCTAGTTTTGAGGATCCATATTTAAGTTTTGTGGTCATATTCTGATAGTGTGGGTAGGTTTCTATTGATGACTCAATTGATGACTGAGATTAGTTTTTGATATTATAGTCAGTACTCAGTATACCTGTCTTTAGTGGGCTTTACCAATGGAAGCTCCATCAGTTTCTGTTCATAATATCTGAGGAAGTAGGGAGTCTTTTGTTGGCTTGATTTTCTTCTTGTAGAATAATACTCGACGCCTTAATTTCAATGCAGCAAAGGTACTAGTAGTTGGGCAACTACTTGATGATTTTGGCCGAGACATAAATTTTAGGAGCTAAAGGCTATTGTCAGTTTTGTCTTTGAATTTTCTTCAATCTTGTAGAGGATCATTCCTCTTAAAGGATCAAATTAGATGGATATCTGGTGTAATCTCAAATTGATTCCTCTCAAGTCTCAACAGTATTAAGTTTGTCTAGTACCATGAAGCAAGATTTTTGGTTTACTGACATGCCCTTTTACCATTGACTTGCTGATGTACAGCCGGTTAGTGGTTTTGGGCAAGTTTCCATGATGTGCCAACTTGCATATTGAATCCTTGCCTCCAAGAAGTCCATGATTCTGTTATTGTTGTCAAATAGTTTGTGTATCATATTTGTTTAATATTTTAATCAACTTTCAGGCACAATCAAACATCGTCTCAAGGGAAATTCACTCCATCAGCTTTAATCCATCTTGCTATGATCAGTTAGCATTTCATCTGGATGATGGCTGGTAGGTTATGTTGGTCATTAATCTAATTAAACTATTTAATGAACAACATAGACTTTTTTAGTTCGTGGATCTACATTTTTGCAATTTTTCACTTGTAAACTATATCAAAGTATAAAACCTTTGAATGCTCCACTTCCAGTGATCTACACATATTATCTTATATCATCAAATTCTTGTGTTTTTTTTTTCCTGAATAGCAAACTATTTCATCAATATTTGTTAGGTTCCTGATACTGTTATGATGTGAATGCATGTGAGGTTGAAGTTTTCTAATAAACCTGCATGGTTTGGGGCAGGTCTGGAGTCTTGAATGTCAGCAGCTTCAATGTGACACATGTGCATTGTCCACCGCCTGCTTGGCTGTAAGTCGAGACACTTGCATCATACCGAATGTTTTTAGGAGGTTTTGTTTCACGATGTTCTTTGCCAGTTTCTGTATTTTCTTCTGATGTTTCTGTTATGCAAGTAGGGATGGCATGGACATATCAACAAGTTCAATCATGCGAAGACCCTCTTGGCTTCCGACGTGCTCAGTATGCCTTCCATGTTATCATTTGACAGAACATTTAGTTTAATCCTCCATACATATATGTGCATGCTCATACATACAACACAGATCAATTGTACATCTGTACACCCACCATGTTTGTATGTCTTCAAGAAGAGATTGAGCACTGGACAATCTATATGATTGTGTGTACATGATATTTTATTCTGAAGCATTAATATATGTCGTACAATATAAATGGCTTAGATTTTTGTTCCTAAAATAAAAAAAGGAAACTGCTTCTTTGGATAGCCTAGCTTTTGATCCATTGGATATTACCTTGATATAGTCAAAAGTCAGACTACTGTTTAGATAAAATCATGCTTTAATAACTTAGAGATATTCTGTCTTCAGATATTTGCAGTTGGATCTTCTTCTGGTAATGGGTTGTTTCTTCTGGACTTCTATCTGGGCACAAGCTCAGCATGTCATGTGGACTTCACGTGAGTTCTACTATATCTTTCTTCTTGTTATTTTTGTCCCAAAAATATAGACTGGCTCTGAAACTCCATGTAGAATTCTTCACTTGCAAAAAGGTTGTCATGTGCCAAGATGATAGATCAGAGATCAAGCTTCAGTTCTTGTTCTCACATGTATTTTCAATTTATATGATTTTAACATCATTTTTGCTTCAATATTTTTTACATATATATTTCTTAAATTTTTGGCAGCGAGGAATCACAGAATACTAATAAGGAATGTTGTGGAGCAGTCAAAAACACGTATGTTCCTGTGTCACAGAACATACTAGTCTGTGCTGTCCATCCCCATAATGAAACAATAATTGCAGGGACTAAGGTTAGTTTCCATGACATGAAAAGTAGTTAATGAAAGAACTAACATAAATGAAACTTCTTGTTACTGAGAAGATTTTGAACTTGCTTGCTGAAATGAAGTTACAGTTTTTCACTAGCATCAGCAAATAAAAATGTAATGCTTCATTTACAGCATTAACAGATTGCATTCTCTACTTCAGCACCATTCGTGTAATTTTGCTATTACACTAACAGGCACAATGAATTGAGTAGTTTGCACTCTTCATGGTGGAAGGAATGTTTTGATTTCAGGAATCTTCTTTGCTGGTGATCTCTCCAAGGCTTCATACGCTCCAGAGCACAAACTCTAATACCTGAAGGCTGTAAACATGCCAGTATCATCATCAGTGACTAGTGAGAACATGTACATGAAGCCCATGGGTTATCAATGGCCACCTATCTTGGTTTATAGACACATCTGCATATCTCTGTTCACTTCAGATGTGAAACACCGGGTGAAAAGTAACTGAGCAGCGGGGAAAGCCAAGGAAAATGGAAGTGAGCAGCAACTACTTTTGTGCCTCAAATAACCACTCATTTGAGCTACAAGAACAATGTTTGCTGGGAACTTTTGGGAAGCAGATAAAGGTCAGCAAGATACCCTTCTCGACTGTCAATCCGTTCTATTTATTTGATGCTGCCTTTTCTCTCACAGTTTCAAGATGCTCCTCATGGTTGTTATATCAAGTTTGTTCATTAAAAAAAACTGTTGTTTGGGTTACCATTTTAAGACGGGGGTTTTGATTTCATTTATATCCTTGAATTTGCAAGATGATGTGTAGCAACCCATGAAACTAGTAATTTTTTTTAATTTTTATTTTATGTAAAAGGATAAATGATGAATATGAAATTTTGTCAAGGACTGTTGATAATAGTAAATCACACCTTCGTTTTCTTGAGTAATTTATGTTGAAAAGTTCTCACTAATTTGTTTTTATCGGTTGAGTTGCCTCCATCGAGAAATTATCAAGCATATTTCTTTATGAAAACTTCAATTTTGCCCTTCTAATTCAGATTTTTTTGAAAAAAAATCTTTGAATCGATTTTTATCTGGTCAAAATTCTTGAACACTTATCAATTATACAAAAAAAAAAAATTAGAGAGAGAAGGGAAACGAGATAAGTGATAAAAGTGGGATTTGAGCTCACAATCTTGCGATAATTTGTCAAAATCTAAGCTAGTTGATACCTTTTCCCTCTTTTATCTTTTTGCTCCAACGGTTATCGTTATCTTATCTCACTCGATCTAAAACACTCTATGCATGATCTCTTTTTTGTTCCTCTTCAAATAGTCCTTTTCGACTTCCCTCGTAATTGAAACCTATCTTTTTTTCGTTTCTTGCATTATCATTCGTCCTCCCATTGTCCCCTCTCGGACAATGCCATCTGCACACACACACACACACACACACACACACACACACACACACACACACACACACACATATATATATATATATATATATATATATATATATATATATATATATATATATATATATGTAAAATTTAAAATAAAGAATGGGCATCATCATCTCGTTTCTTCTTCCATGCGGCTAAGAAGCCTCGGTGATATTCTTCACTCTGTGCGGATGAGGAGAAGTCATTGGCGATGCCAAAAGAGACATGCGTCTAATGAGCGATGAGAGAGGTTGATTCTGGATCGGGATGTTGAAGGAGAGTGACACCAAATCTCTTGGTTCTTCCTTTTCTACTCTCTCTTCTTCCTTCTCCCTCGACTGATATCATGCGGGTGATAAAGATCGAAATCGAGATGGAAATAACCTCAATTGACGATACTGCCAGGTAGCGAGCGATCTACGTATCGCTCTACTAGTGGATCGGTACATACCGCTCGATACTGGCGGTACCATTCAGTATTGCTGACCTTGCTCCAGAGTGATGATGAGTTCCAAGTATTACCTTATATCAAGCAATAAAGATATGGTCTTTGGTGGCGTATACAAGTCCTCCAACTTTGGATCCAAGCTAGTTGATGTATCAAGATTTGCTAAGCATAAAAGAATCAAGAACTTTGGCCCCTCTTATGTCGTCATCATCATCATGAGCAAGATCTCATTAGGAATGCCTAGTCAATGACATCGGAGATGGACTAAAATGATTGAGGGCATAATTGCCCATCATAAGTAAAAATAAAAGAGATTTTAATTCACAACTTCTTTTTACTATTTCTAATATCATTTTAAGAATTTCTAATATTCTAAAAGTAACTCTTATGTTGGTCTAACCAATAATGATTTGAGCGAGCACTAGTGTCATCTCTGAGTACACCTATGGTGATCGTCGAGAGGGTGTCGACGCGAGCGATGTCAATAAATAACGTCGACTACAACTATGGCAAGCGTCGAGGGAGTGTCAACGGGCAATGATCTAAGTGAATACGAGTGTCACTTTTGACTACACCTACGATGACGCGAGCAATGTTAATAGACATCATCAACTACACTTGCGGTGAGCGTCGAGGGAGTGTTGACACAAGGGATGATAGTAGATGCCGTCGGGAGCAAGCAGATGAAACAAGGGGTTGGTGGAATAAAAAAAAAGATATGAAAAGATAAAATCTATAATAGTGAGTTTATAAATAATAAAAAATATTTTATTATTTTCTAAAGGAATTATCAATAGCAAGAATGACAGGATTGTGAAAAAGATTCAAAATAAATTAATGAGGTTCGTAAACAGCAAAGCACTGAGCATCCTATAAGAAAGCACAGCACAGAGTAGGCTGTTCAGTGCAAAACAATTCCCAGCCTAAAAAGCAAGCTGTATGTTCCTTGATTGTCCACTCCCCAGTGGCTACCTCATTCTTCATGATGAAGTCTCAGATCTCTTCACACCATCATCTATCTAGATTGGCCCTTTTTTTAGTGTACCAAGTACAGAGTAATTCATGCTGTCATAGCCTTCTCAAACTCACTCTTAATTCGGACATCAGAGATCTTTCCATGTTAGTTGGATGAAAATATACAGCTTTTTCTCATGCCTATATTTCAAAAGAAAGATAAAAGCAAGCAGTATGGAGATGAAAATTACAATTTCAATCACTTCAGAGAGAGCACAAATGTGTCGCTACAAAAGAAGAAAAGAAACTGCATCGAAAAAATGATCATGCCACAGAACTATGCCTGCAAAGAACCCTGCACCGCAGCACCCTATCCTTGACATAGAATCCCGGCATGACCATGATCTTGACTCGAGCAGGAGCTTGCGCACTGTGTCTGTCTAAGGGGATATCCTCCATGTAGATGGGGTCATAATCTCGATTTTCCTCGACCCGCAAGATCATCAAGGGTGGGCTGAAGGAAAAGGCCAGCAAATGGAGCAACCAAATGCACTTGGCAGTGATGAAGAAGCACTGGAGGAGCTGTTCAGGCCATGGCCTCGACCAATTTAGTAAGGAAACAAGGCAGCTCATTTTTTTATCACAAAACTGGCTGAAATCTTGGCTATAGTACTTGGTTCCCTTCTGCAACACCTCATTCCAGCTCAGATTCCGGAGCGCAACAAATGACGAGAAGTTCTCTCGGCATTCTTGCCAGGGATCTAGAAACTTTGGAGAGCCATTCTTATGGAATGCACAGTTCTCAAAGTCCTGATATAAAGATTGGTTTATGAGAGCTTCTAAATGATAGATTACTCCTTTTGAGTACTTGCTACTTAATGTCATCTGATGTGGTTGGAGAAGCAAATTTACTTTCTCTGACAGATCATCGTTGGTTTCTTCTGTCTGCTGGATGATCATCTTGCAAAACTGCTTGATGGAGAGCCTGGCTTCTGATACTATCTGCAAGAAACCCTCCACCATTACCTCTTGGCTGACAGGCATCGAGTTGTTTTTGTTGCCACCGATGGAATTCATTCTTTTCGACAGATAAGACCTGTCCAGACTCTGGGAACTCTTTGTATGCGTAGCCTGCTTTAAGGCCGTTTTCAGCTCTTCACAATATGCTTCCAGACTGACTAGCTTCTGTTGCAGCTCTCCCAACGACAACCTCATTTCTGAAACTTCTGCCAGGGCAGCATCCCTGTTCTCATTGGCCTCGAGGAGTTCCTTCTTCAGTGATTCGAGCGAGAGAACCCCCCATTCCTTAAGAAGTTGGGACATGTCCTCAGATTCCATCGTCTTTGGTGACATCTCTGGCTTGGGCTTCTTTCTTGATTTTGGAAATAACCATGAAAGGACTGGCCCTCTGTGTTTTGTGTGCGTCTTTACAGATTGATCCGGATTGTATGGTGCCACTATGCTTTTAACATTCTTGAGATTCTTCTGGTCACCATCCACTTCCATGTTAACAGTTTCCCGCTTGCGTGCCTCATTTGTCATGCCCGTTCTACATTCTCCTGAGCCTGTTCTTCTACTTGAGGACTTGAGGATATCGGCTCCTGGAGCGGCTTGCGGCATGGGGATGCGGTTAGTGCATGAGGTTCTGTTGGATAAGTGCTCAACTACAGATGAAATGTTTGGTTCACTGTTTGACGTGGAAAGCTTATTCACACTTTTATTATCAAATACAACTGCTTCATTATCTGTTCCTTCTCCATCCAAACCAATTGCACTCCAAGTTTGTGACAAGCTTCTATTCTCTGCACGAAGATAGTGGTATCCAGGCAACGGGTCCTCTTCATAACTCTGTTGAAATTTTCAACAATAAAAGAAAAGTTGACTTTACAAACCAAAGTATAAAACCAATTAAATAAAATATCACTTAACAATATTCTACACGCATGGTTCCAAATGACAATACCAAATTTATCTAACAATTAGTATATATACCCAATAACTAGGCAACATCTGCTGAAAACAGATCAGAAAGTTACTGGAAGTAAATGTTTCACAATTTTACTCTACCAGAAAATCCCATAAATAAGAAAAAAGAAACTTAACTAATATCTTTTTTACACCTTGGCATTCATTCTATTCTAGTATATATTTACAACAGAGGATCAAGATAAAAGATAATGAAAACCAGCATTTCCAGTGTTTGGGTGGATACTGGGAGAAGCTTAGATGTTATGTTGTTTGATTTAGCCAGTACAACTCAAAGGCAACCTTATCAAGAATGCAGTAAAGTTGATGGACAAGAGACTTAAATAGGCTGAGATGGATGAGTGCACGTATGTGGTCATCAAGGAATTTAATAGGCAGAGCTCCGCAAGATTCACATTCATGTCACAAGAAACTTTACCTTCTACAGTAGTTCAAATTAGTGGATGTGAGCAACTGGTAGAATACTCGTAGTTCTGAACTTTCAAGCACCCAAGAAATTTGTATGACAAAAGGATCAGCCAAGTTGGCAACACATTGAATTACTTGAGTTTCTCTTGGGGGTGGAAGGGGAGACAGTATCAGTTTACCATAACAGCAAAGACAAATAATCAGAGTTTAATTAACAGTAATTTTCAAATGTTCAAGGGAAGTCAAAATGGTCATATGATGACAATTTGATGAACTAGGAATCAAAGAGCTTCCAAGCTTAAGAGAAATTTAGATGCTCTCAAGATCTTTTTAAAGTGCTTAAAAGAAGAGAAACTGGGTGGAATAGCCCAACTTTCATAAGTGTATTTTGGGAAACGGATGATGTTCAGTAACTTGGAGCTGAGAAGGTCAGTAAAGTTCATTCTTGTTTTAAATGGTTCATAGGCACGAAATACACCAATTTCTGAGGAAACCAGGGGAAAAGGATGAAAATCGAGAGTGAAAATGCATAAAAGGCTAATAAAACCACCAATGAAATTCTGGACATTAGACTTTTGAGTTATCCTATTCAAACAAGGGGTTCAGTTTGATTACTGCAATAGGGTCCTAAATCTACCATAAAAGAATAGCAAAATAACAACACAAGGCATTGAGGTTAGACCTCCAAAAGAGTGAAAACAGTAGTGGTATTTTTTCTCACACTTAAGCAAAAATTTGTTAAGTGCGTATAGAGCCATGGAAAGTCAACCACATATGTCCTTCCTCTTGGGTCGACATGGGTCTTTTAATTGCTCATTTTGGCACATGAATGAGAAACATCAAAGAGAGCGAGGTTCAAACTAGGAGATTAGTTGGCCAGCTACCTTTTGGCTTTTCAATTACAGTTCTCCTTTCAGTAGATGAGACATAATCATGTTTCCGGCTTGTTGAGCCTTACAGACCACATGGTCAACTTTCTTCACTCTTGGTTTACTTTTGTTGCAGTTAACTTTTTTCCACAGACAGAAAGTGATGAAGGCTGAGGACTTGAACCAAAGACTTTGCAACATTTGACAATTAGCTAAGCTAGTCAACACCTCATTAAAAATTCATAGAACAAGATTTCGAATCTAAACTTGAGATAACTGAGACGGGTTACCGTGATGTTTTAGATATCACTTTTGTTTGTTGAGGCTTCAAACTTAGATTAAACTTAAATGAGTCGGATACACTATCACAACACCTAACTGAGTACGATGCACCATCACTAGATCATTATTTTAGCTGTTAAAAATCTATGGTCCGAGGCTTTTTAGGTGTTAAAAATCAAATCTTAGCCTAAGGTAACTTAATTTTTCGATAAGTAGCCTATTTGTAGGCTTAGGTTTCGAACCCTCAAACCTAGTGTAAGTTAATTTTGTTTCCTACTTCACTGCCATACACCAAAAGTTTCTAAAATTTGTCATTATTAAGATGCTTCAGTTATACATCATCACATATAAAAGCTCCAAATAAAGAAAAAAAAGATATCCTATATGTTAAATCTCGGATTTTGATGATGAAATCAATTGATGGGTTATTGATCTAACATGGATTGTTAAAAATTGATTTATGCAGGATTAATTACAACAGAAAGATTATTACAATCACGATTGACCAAGGTCAAGTCCATGCATTGGGTCGATACGGTTGGGAACTCGCCAGGAGTGCGTCGTGAGCTCGCCGAGGGTATCGAGAGTTTGCCAGGATGGCCCAAGGGAGTTCGTAAGAAGAAGACCGAGACTCACCAGAAGATTGTCGGAGGTAGTCGAAAAGCTTATCGGGAGTTGGGATGGTCTTGTAATGGATGTTTGACAATTATGATTGTATTTAATTAAGTCGTAATTAGCATCATGCAGGACTAACTATGATAGGAGCAATGGAGTTACAACCAAATGATGGGCCAAGATCAAGCTTGGGCATCGTGCCGGGGTTCGGATGATGTAGTGGGATCTCGCTGGAGTTCGCTAGGAGATTCGCTGAATGGATCGGGAAGCTCGCCGGGAACACACCGAGAGATCGCCGGAAGAAGACCGGAAGACTCGCCACAAGAATGCCGGAGGCTGTCGGATTGGCGGGAGTTAGGTCTTGATTATTTTGATTGGTCATTAAGTGTTGTAATCATTGAGTCATATTTAGGGTTTGAGTCCAAATTGAGTTGGATTTGGAAGGAATCCAAATCAACTCAATAAGGCAATCGGGTCCACCATTGGGGTTTGATTGAGCTCAGGTTGAGCTCAATTGGTTGACCAAAGGGTTGGTCAACATCAGGTTCAAGCCGGAATTCGAAAAGTGGAGGGAACCATTTTTGCGAAAATTCCAACGGGTAAACCGCTAGTGAGTGGGCGAGTGTACCGCCACCCTAGTTTTGGTACCGGCCAGTGGCGGTTGAACCGCCCACACCAGTGTTCAGTGAGCCGGTCAACGGGTGAATCGCCTACCCGGATTTTCCAGATACGGTTAGATTTTGGCTCTGGTTTTGAAGTCAATTTGGGGCCTAAAAATACACCAAGTTTTCTTACATTCTTTACAACAATTTTGGGAATTATATTCTGTGAAAATATTATGAGAGAATTATAAGAAAAAGAAAAGGGGTAAGGGAGAGAGCTTAGAGTTAGAAATATTCTCAAAGTCTCTCTTGTAAGCAAAGCATAAGGGTTTTGTCTTCACCCAAAGAAGATCGGTAGTGGATGCCGGTGTGCCTCAAGGAGGACTCGGGAGTGGACGCAGGCCTTTGACACCGAACCACTATAAAAATTATGAGTGCTTCTTTGCTTTCAATTCTTACATATTCTTGTATTAATGCTTCCGATTTAACTCAACTCCTTGAAAGCAAAGTTTTCACGATAAGTTCTTTCCTTCAAACGTTGCTTATCTTTTCAGTTTACTCATTAACTTAGCAACTTTCTTTTAATAACTCACTCGTTTCACTAAGAACGAAAGCTTCAGATTTCCTATCTTGGTTTAATCTAAAAGTTTTCATCTAAACCTAAAATTTATATTTGTACTAATTCACACTCCCCACCCCCGCCCCCCTCCCCCCTCCCCCCTCTTAGTGCCAATTGATCCTAACAATTGGTATCATAACCTCAGTTTTTCTCATTTGGTTTAACACCCAAGAGAAATGGCTCTTATTGACTTTCAAGAGGGTTTTTCTATCGTTCTTCCTCCCATATTCAGTGGGACGGACTACACTTATTGGAAAACTCGGATGAGAGTTTTCTTGCTTTTTTAGACCTTGATTTATGGACTATTGTTGAAAACGGATTTGAAAAGTCTCATCTTCCAATGAACAATTGGAATGATTTGGAGAAGAAGACTTTCTCTTTAAACGCAAAGCCTATGAATGCCTTGCTTTGTGCTCTTGATAAAAATGAATTTGATCAGGTTTTTTGTTTTGATTCGGCTTTTGATATATGACATGCATTAAAAATAACATATGAAAGTACACTTAATATAAATGAATTTTATTTTAAATGAAAATGCTTCTAAAAATGAATAAGAAGAACACATTTCTAAGAACCAGAAGGAATATGAACCGAGAAGAACATATGACTCATCGAGTGAAATCTCGAGTGATGAGAACCTTGGACATAAACTTTTGACAAATGATCCGAAAACATTAACAAACTTGAACCTTAAAAATAATGTAAAGATGGACAAAACCTCTTGTTATGAACACAAGAAGCCAAGAAGCTCCAAAGCTCAAATGCACAACCAAGAAGTGAATAATCTTGCTCTTATAGCTATCAGCGATCAGGTTAGTGAGCCTTTAAATATTTCATTTTCAGAATTATTAAATATGTTCCATGACTTGTTTGATGAGTTTAGAAAACTTACTAAGTCTTTTAAATTACTTAAAGTTGATCATTATTTTAGTTAAAAGACTTGATGAAATGCATGATTCCTTAGCATCACATAAACCATGTTCTAAATATGATATGCTATATAATATTAAAGAAGAAAATTACATGCTTAAAACAACACTAGAGAAATTTGAGATAGGGAACAAATCCCTAAATATGATCCTTGCTAATAAGGGTCATATTAATAATTGAAATGACATAGGCTTTGTTGGCAATATTCAACAAAAGCCATCTTTGTAAAAGGACCTACATTAAATGTACCACAAAAAATCATGTGTAATTTTTGTGGTAAATTAAGACATAAGGCAAATAAATGTTCATTTAGAAAATATAGTTCACACCAACTTGTTTGGGTTCTAAAGAAAACTCAAAACAATAAAAACTAATTAGAAAAGAAAGATAAAGTTCTTTACGAAGGACCCAATGTAAAATGGGTGCCTAAATCACACATATCCTTCTTGTAAGTTTGTGTCAAAATTAAAGCTAAGAGCCCCGAATAATGTTTTAAATGTCAAGATAATATAACTTGAGATGTAATATTCTTTGAAGCTCACTAACCTAAATATTAACAAGATTAATTGTTAATAATAAAAATAGTTCATCATTATATAATTAATCTTGATGATGCATAGCTACAACATGCTAGAATTAGAAAGAAGAAAGTGTAGTTAACCTGAATAAAAGTCATGTATGAAAGAAAGATTTTGATGATGATTATTGTATTGATGTGTATTAACTTGTGTTGATGGTGTATGTTGTTTTTGAACCTAAAAATCATATATTAAATCATCTTTCTTTAAAAGAAAAACTTCTTGATAACATGATAGAATCTTTCAACATACAAAAATCATTAGATTTAAAATAAATCAAAGCTTTTGTTTGAAAATATTCTTGCAATGATCATAATGAAATTTCATTTTTGACATTAAATGTCATTGCATTCTTGAAATAAATTTCAAAAGAAGGATAATTCTTCTTGAAAGAATATTTATCCTATGAATCCTTCAACAAAGATAAAATAATACATTTATTGTTGAATCTCTTTAACTATAAAAATAAATAGAAAACTTTAGCTATTTTCTTTTGTAAAACAATCTATGATGACTTTATTGAAATTTTCTGTAAAGTGATTTTTGATGATGATTTTAGATATATTTTCAAATGATTTTATTTTAAGGAATGGATATTTTTAAGTCTATCCAACATTATTGATATTTTGATAACTTAAATCATGACTATGAAATCTTGAAAATTAAAATTTGAGATCTTTATATAAACCAATATTGTTTACTAAGATTCCTTCCCTTTATTTAAAGAAAAGCTTTCATCGTAATCATGATCTTGACTTCTCAATATTTATAACTTGATATTTCTATAAGAATCAATATTTACTTCTCAATATTTCTCACAAAAGGGTTTTATTTCATGAAATCTATATTAATAATTTATATTTTCATGATTTAACATTTCTAAGTCTCAACCTTAATCTTGTATATATAAAATTTTGAACTTTTGAGAAGTCAAGATCATAATTACGATGATTGTTTACATAAACAATCAAATAAGAAGGATATTGATTCTTATAGAAATATCAACCTTAATCTTTATATAAATCAAGATTGTTTACATAAGTAATCTTGGTTTATGTAAACATTTCTAAGTCTCAACCTTAATCTTTATATAAACCAAGATTGTTTACATAAGTAATCTTTAAATCTCTTGAACTTTTGAGCTCATCTTAGTATTGCTTTTAAAATTTATTAAGAGCTCTTCTCTATGATGAAATGATTCAACAACACCTCCTTTATTTCTCTCCTTATTAAAGGGGAACAAATTTTATAATGCATATACTAAGGGGTGTAATATCATCTTGTGCCTTGAAATTATTAGCTATATTTCAACTTTTTGTTGATAACAAAAGGGAAGAAATATATATTGATGACACATTATGAATACATTGATGACACATGATGAATACATTGATGACACATGATCTTTTTAATACATGAATATCTTGGATAAGGATATAAATTGGACATCTTGCATATAGAGGCTTAATTCTTTTTACTCATGAATTAATGACTTGATGCAAATTTATGTTGAAATTTACATGGAATGTTGATTGCTTGAATTTAAGAGTAGGTGTCTCTCTTAAATTTAAGTGGCATGGATTTAGGGGGAGTTAGGATTAACTCCTGTCATCAATTGATTGTCATCATCAAAAAGGGAGAGATTGTTGAATCTCGAATTTTCATGATGAAATCAATTGATGGATTATTGGTCTAATATGGATTGTTAGAAATTGATTTATGCAGGATTAATTATGACAGAAAGATTATTACAATCACGATTGGCCAAGATCAAGTCTATGCATCGAGTCGATGCGGTTGTGAACTCGCCAGGAGCGCGTCGGGAGCTCGTCGAGGGTATCGGGAGTTTGCTAGGATGGCGCAATGGAATTCACCAGAAGAAGACCGAGACTCACCGAAAGATTGTCGGGGGTAGCCGAAAAGCTTGCCGTGGGTTGGAATGGTCTTGTAATGGATGTTTGGTAATTATGATTATATTTAATTGTCATAATTAGCATCGTGTAGGACTAACTATGACAGGAGCAATGGAGTTACAGCCAGATGATGGGCCAAGATCAAGCTTGGGCATCGGGCCGAGGTTTGGACGATGTAGTGGGATCTCGCCAGAGTTCGCTAGGAGATTCGCCGAAGGGATCGGGAAGCTCGCTGGGAACACGTCGGGCGATCGCCGGAAGAAGACCGGAAGACTCGTCACAAGAATGTCGGAGGTTGCCGGATTGGCGGGAGTTAGGTCTTGATTATCTTGATTGGTCATTAAGTGTTGTAATCATTGAGTCATAGTTAGGGTTTGAGTCCAAATTGAGTTGGATTTGGAAGGAATTCAAATCAACTCAATAAGGCAATCGGGTCCACTATGGGGTTTGATTGAGCTCAGATTGAGCTCAGTTGGTTGACCAAAGGGTTGGTCAATATTAGGTTCAAGCCGGAATTCGAAAAGTGGAGGGAACCACTTTTACGGAAATTGCAACAGGTAAACCGCTAGTGAGCGGGCGAGTGTACCGCTACTGCCCTAGTTTTCAGGCGGCTGACGGTGACTAACCCGCCCAGGCTGGGCGATTGAACCGCCCGTACCCAGGTGTTCGGGCGGCTGAGCCACGCAAGTCGACGAGTGAACCGCCCGTACCTGGATTTTCTGGGTACGGTTGGATTTTAGCTCCAGTTTTGAAGCCAATTTGGGGTTTATAAATACCCCAAGTTTTCTTACATTCTTGACAATAATTTTAGGGACTATATTATGAGAAAATATTGTGTAAGAATTGTAAGAAAAAGAAAAAAGGTAAGGGAGAGAGCTTAGAGTTAGAAATGTTCTCAAAGTCTCCCTTGTCAATAAAGTGTAAAGGTTTGATCTTCACCCAAAGAAGATCGGTAGTTGACGTCAGTGTGTCTTAAGAAGGAGGACTCGAGAGTAGACGTAGACTTTTGATGCCGAACCATAATAAAAATTGTGAGTAATTCTTTGCTTTCAATTGCTTGCATATTCTTGTATTAATGCTTCCGATTTAACTCAACTCCTTAAAATCAAAGTTTTCACGATAAGTTCTTTCCTTCAAACGTTGCTTAGTTTTCAGGTTTGCTCATTAACTTAGAAACTTTCTTTTAATCACTCACTCGTTTCACTAAGAACGAAAAGCTTCGGATTTTCTATCTTGGTTTAATCGGAAATTTTTCATCTAAACCTAAAATTTATATTTACACTAATTCACCGCATCTCTTAGTGCCAATTGATACTAACACTATCAACTCTAACTCGTCAAATTCAGACATAAATACAAGATAATGATAGTAAAAACTGATCAAACCTGATTAGGACAGCACCAAAAAACATACTGAAACCCTAGAATCTAGCGGAACCCTAAGTGCGTGAAATCCCAAGAGTGAGCAGCACACTCCACGAGATCAAGAAAACTTAGCTAGAAGGATCAGTAGCAGCTCAGCATCATATGTCCCCTTCAACAAAGAAAGAAATCAGCAAGAATTTGTCCATGGAGCTGATTGGCGCCGCAAAAGCTGAGTCAAGAGGGCCGCAAGAACTCACCGGCGTGAAGACAGGATAATCTTCAGGTACGGCGAGCTGATTGGCGCCGCGGGAAACGGACGGGGAAGCGCCGGCGGGCAGCCTCACCACCGCGGGACTGCCGCCGGTACTCCCCTGGCGCAGCGCCGCGTGGAGCGCCCTCAGCTCCGCCGCCGTCACAATGGCCGCCTGGATGTCCTGCCTGTGGATCCCAGGAGCACCACCACCACCACCACCACTAGACGATTCCATGGAGCTCAAGATCTCTCAGGGAATGGGTGAGGTGGAGCTCAACAGAAGCAAGGGCCGAACCTCGTAACAGAGGCCGCAGTGAGGTGAACATGTCCAAAGACAATTCCTTGGGAGGAAGGGAGGAACAAGATAGATAGATAGAGAGAGAGAGAGAGAGAGAGAGAGAGAGAGAGAGAGAGACGGAGAGAGGAAAAGGCAAATCCAAAAGTCAGGTAAAAAAGGATACAAAAATCCAAGAGATGGGTTGAGGCAGGCTTTATATAGGAGCAGTATGGAAAAAGAAAGGCGTCTCTCCTTGCTTTTCTTTAGTTCTCAGTGGAATGAACGACCTCTGAGGACAGCATGCATGTCCACTTGCCATAAAAGAGAGCTCTGATGAGATCTTACAGCCATTGACCTCTTTTGTTCCCGAAGCCTTATCCTTTCTTCCCTGACCCAGATTTTGAGGTTGAAGATGAACAACAGAACACAAATTTCATCGACCTCACAGTCACATCACGTCAACCCCCTCAATGCAAGGTTTGGTGGTTTTGATGGCTAAGAAATTTTTGTTCTGATTTTTCAACCACAAAGAAGTAACAAAGACTAGATTCAGATTTAGTTCGACATGATTTTGTGGACAACTATCACATAATTTAGACAATTCGGTCCATCATTAGAAGATGTGTCAGTCATTAACAACAATTCCTCCTCTACTACTACTTCTCTAACTCTTAGAAGACACCGAGAAGAAGGAAAGGTATTTGGTGTCTTCAAGACAAGAAGTGGCTAATAGATGTTCTCTCGTTAGTTAATCTAACTACTGTATGAGGGAGGCGGTTGCATTAAGTACACACTTGGAGATAAAAATGAAGACAGTGAGTTGATGCATTTGGAGGAGAAGATAGATTAGGACAAACTAATGCAAGCATTGGGCTACAAACTTTGTCTGGACAACATCATTTGTAGGTGCTCCATTCTTCTCTTAATCTTTCTTGGATTTGTATGAAGATATGGGGCTTTCATTCTGTGTTGCAGAGGGTAAAGATATCATTGTCAGCCAGCTAAGTTTGGTCCCTAAATTAATATTTGCCCTCTGCATATTCTCCAGCTCAGTATAGTATGACAAATTAAGGCCAATTTTGTCTCCTAATGCTCATAATTCACCCATCTGATCTCTCTCTCTCTCTCTCTCTCTTCTCTCTCTTGCTTGTCTGAGGAAATGCACTCGTCAGAGTTACTGGTAAAATATGTGGGACATGTTTTCTTTTTGGTCTCCATAGAAGCAACAAAAACCTCCCACCAAAATAAAGCCAAGATCCTAAAATTAGCTGCAAGAAAGAACAGAGTTGCTCCCCTTGGATGTACTAATGGTATCTTTTGCGTGAACCAACACATATAGGTCCGTGGTTGCAGGCACCACATCCATGGAAGACAGGGTGGTAAACCAAGATCTTTAGGTGTGTCTTCTTTGGGGTCCTCGAATATTAACTCAAGAATCTAGAGAGGCTATCAGCATAGCAGAAGCATACCTATCTTATGCTCTAGATTTTGTTCAAAGAGAGTGTAGCAATACATGGCTTATTGAACAAAGAGAGTAACTTTACATATGACATGATTATTTCATGTCATGATGGAAGAATCTTACAACCACACCAAAGACATCCTCATTTATACTTGCCTTGTGGTTTTCTATGTCAGATTATGTGGTATTTAGGGTGTGTTGAACGCCAAACACATCATTTGCTTCTTGTCAGAATGCCCAACGCATGCCTCAGAAGCAGCAGTCACGCTTGCAGCTGCAGGTCTCTCTCGAGAGCTTAAATGAATTATTGTGCTTCATGCTTTCTCTTGACATAAACAAAAAAGAATGACCCTATGCAAACACATCAGAGAAATTGTAGACAAGAGAAAAACAATGATCTGAGAAGCAGATTCTATAGAATTATTTTTCTCTTCACGCTTACTATTATTTGACATGTTCTCACTATCAAAATCTCAAAGCTATCGAAAGTGTTGTCTGAGCTACTTTTTCCTCATGCTTCTGGGTGCATGGTAGGGGCCATTGGCACAGAGAATTATTAAGACCACTGAAAGCACATCCCAAAGGCAAAAGGCCAGAGAGAGGCTGAAGAAGAAGGGAAGGAATGGGAAATGGATCCAATAGCTCCCCAACAAAAGCTTTTGCACTGGTCCCCGTTGTCACATTGCCCAGAGAGCACTTTTACTGTTCCAAGATTGATATATCTATTAAAGGAGAATTGAGAAGTATAGTGAGCATTTATAATATTGACTTGGTGGTTGCTGTATTGCCCTGTTGACATAAGATGTAAAGGGTGTGAAGAGCTGGATAAGAGTGCAGTGGAAGACTTTGCTGCTTCCAACCCACTTCCATTTTTCTTGGTTGAGGTTTCTTGTGGCTCCAGCCAATCGAAAAGGACAGTTAGATGCCAATTTATGTAGAATCCAGAATCTCTAATTAGTTCCCTTCCATCTTCTGAATATAACTTGCATCTGCTCTCCTCATGCTTTATCTTTGCACTTCCATGAATAAATGATGGATCTACAAAGCTTTATTTGGTGCATGAATATTAGGTACCATCAGAACACTTGCAAGTTTGGATGAGAGTGCATTGACTTCTACAGACACATCTGTATTCCACCTAGCCAGCCAACTAATCATCATCGTTTTCACTACTTCGAATGTATTGCAAGCCATAAGGGTTTTGGTAAAGATCAGTTTTCTAAGGCTTGTCATCTTGGTAAGTATAATATGATTGATAGGTCCTCCAACATTCTCAACCTGCATTTCTTATCAGACATATCTTGATCCTTTAACTGAGTGGAAATTTATGGATCAGACAACAGGTATAGACCATCAAAAATTATTACAGTCAAATGTGTTCTCAGGCACTATTTTGATACTGAGGAACAGATGAAGTTCTGCTCTCCGCCATCCCCTGTTTCTTCAAAAACAAAGGATCAAGTCAAAAGCTCTTCTCTCCCAGATCTTGGAGCAGAAGAGCTGTTAGAGACAAATGACAACATCCAAATGGACAGCTGTTTGTTTGGCATGAGGTAGATGAGTTTGAGACTTCATTCACCAAACTCCACCCTGTTCTTGCTCTACACAGGTGATGAGGTTCGTTGTCAGTAGCCCTTGTTTGAGTCCTTTGAGCACTTCTATGGTCACAACCCAACGGGGACCTTTCCAGTTCCGTATAAGCTCAGTTTATTGCCAACAGCAGGATATCTAATCCCCCCAACAGCAGAAACAAATGCGCCTCTCACAAGGTTGCCAAGCACTAGCCAAACAAGGTCAACATGTTGCAGAGAATCCCAGACAAGGTCATTCTTTTCTGATCTCCCTTTGCATTTTAGTCACTGGTACTTTGTTCAGAGATCCGTGACAAATTGAAATAAAAAGCTTACTCCCCTAAAGAGCATCAATTAAAAGCTTACTCCCCTAAAGAGAATACATTATCGATTAATAATTATCTAATATTTAATCACCATCCACCCGTCTGCTTATATACATGAGTATAGATTTAAGGGCCTTTATGACTATAAAAATAATTATAAATTTTCTTCTTATCCTTTATGATCATACATGAATACTCATTTTGAATATTATGAAAAGGATAAATTTACCTTTCTGAAGGATCTTGCTTGATCACTCATATCTGTACTCATACACCTCGAGTTATTAACTTAGGTGTCGAAGGGATCAGGTCAAAAAACCTCTTTCAACGTCGATCTTCATGTATGTGGCATCTCGAGAGTGTGATGTTTTTACCTTAGAAGAATCTTGGACAATCTTATGCATACGGGTTCGGATCATGTCTAATTGATCAAGACATTAATGACTTTTTTTCCTAATATTTTTAGTGCTAGAAGGAGGGTCTGATGTCACATAAATATCCACCCGTCACTCCTCCCAATAAATGCTTAAGCAAGGAGGCCCTGTACTCGCCCCACAATACTTTCACTTAGGAGGGTTGCAACCAACATTTTTACACGTAGATGCATCCACCATAGCATAAATGTCGATCCAATACTAGAGTCTATTCAATGACCCAAGAGTGACCTTGAGTCACCTACTCATCTTGAGGCATCATGAACCTCACCTAGTAGGTGTAGATACTAATAGGCATCATGACACCACCATCTCAGTCGTAATAAGTAGCTCAATCGTCACAAGCACTAGCACCTATTAGGGTCCCCCCCACCCGACACAATACCAATATCTCAAGAGTGCCTAAGGCCCATCAAACCATCAGTCGAGGGAGCACTCGGCTCCCCAACCATGGAATTTAGTGGATTATCACACCGCCACTCTATTCCACCTGAATCCCAGACCTAGTTGGCAAATTTAATTGACGATTCCCTTAGGATCCAGTTATGGCAAATGGACTAACACTAGCCGGAGATGCAATGATAATTCTAACAATCCAAAGGGAAAGGATCGGCTAACCCCACCTCGGGTCAATCACCATTCATTAAGGATATCCAAGAGGGGCCGATCCCGACCGACTTTCGCTTACCATCATTAGAGGCTTTTGACAACTGTACATACATGCCAGAGAACATTACTGCTTTTCATGCCCAAATATCATTATATGACACTTAAAACGCTCTAATGTGTCATACCTTTCCAACTACCTTAAGAGGCCTAACATGAGAATGGTATACCCATCTGAACCCACTCTCTATCGGTTCTTTTACTAAGTCACTAGGGAATTTGAGACTCACTTTCTCGGGAGTGCATGCCCGAGGCCAATGGCGGTAATGCTTCTTAGGCTTAGGCAAGGGGAGGAGAAAATTCTTTTGGACTTTCTCGCTCAGTTCACTAATGAAATCTGAGACATATAAGATGCTCATTCATCATTTATAATATAGACATTCATGATGAGACTCAATCCCTCTCCGCTTTTCTGATCATTAGTATAGAGGCTACCAGTGATGGTACTTGAGATACTCCATAAGACCAATCAATATATTATCGTTCAGACAATAATCTTGGATAAACATGAGGAGACACACAAAAGACTAAGACAGGAGCAGCTACAATTTGCCTTGATCTTGAGTTCACTACGGTGAAGAAGAAACGAATTGTTAGTTACAGGTGCCCCGCAAGCCAATCATGTGAGTGATGACACGTGTGACACCCTGTGCGATCTTTTTGCTTATAATTGATACTGGTATATTCTCACATTATATTATCTATTGCATATATATTATGATATTCTTGATCTTGTGCAATGAAAATCTGATTGTGATGATATCATGATAATAGGATCGATTTACCTTTAAACATAGATCTTGAATAATCCCAGTCATAAGTTTACTCGAGAGGGACATCGAAATAACTGGACAGACTAGTATACTATATGCCCATCCATATAATGAAGATAGTTGGTCTTATAGCCACTTGTATGGAGACACTAATGATATAGTACAGGTGCTCATTGGAGAATGAGTTCACTGATTGATTCGCTTATAGAATACTGTATAGTTAAAGATACCTAATGTCAGACAGTGATTCCATAGTTCCAATTGTATATTTGGTCCTTTAACTTGAGATACTAAGGATGCCTTATATGAGTACTCATTTCTTTGATGTCGGACTTACAGGTTTGGAAAGTTTCAGATATAGTACAATTGGTTATCGGGATTGGTAGTCAACCTTACAAAGACAATTAAGTATCAATAAAGAATTATCCACTCTCGGTATCATGAGAGGAATATCCCATATGTGTTTGCTCAGATAAATCCCTAGCCAGGGTCATTCGGATTGAGAGAGGAGTTCTCCGGGAGAATCTGATTAGAGCGAGATTATGACAGATTTCGTATATGACCTGATAGTACCATATCTAATATACGATCTCTAGAATATTAGTTAGATGAGGGATTATAGATATATGATAACTGTGGATAGACATGTCTAATGGATTCGATCCCCCCTGTACCGTCTAGAAACTATGACGAGTGACCTAGTATGTCTATAATAGATGAGTCGAGTGAATTATTATGGAGATAATAAATTACTATATAAGAAGAAGTTCTGATGGGAGTGACTCATGCCCAACTCAATATTGAGCCTAGAGAGTCACACATATATGATGGATGCTTCAGCGAATAGAGGATTGGATGAAGATCCAATTAACCTCTATTATCATTAGGTGAGACCCTATATAGATGAACTCCTTGGTTGAGGCCCAGTTAGAAGCCTAAGGAGATTATTGGATAGAGATCCAATAATGTGAAGTTAGTGGGTAATTGGATGAAGATCCAATACCCACTAAGGCAAGAGCCCTAGGGTTTTTGGTGGCCCTCTATAAATAGGAGGGGAGACTCATGGTTGATAGGCTGCAGCTTTAGCCACCGCCTCCTATTCTCCTCCCTCCCTTTGTGCAAGAGTTGCGAGATCAGATTGGAGGAGTTTTGCTGTAGAGATCCATCATGTGGATACCGCTAGAGAGGAGGACGCTTAATCTCCTTCATCATCTCTATCTGGATCTGAAAATATAGGGATATACGATCTCTCTAAGTAAATTTAATCTCTCACGCATCGTAATTTTTTAATTTTTTGTATTTTTCTCGTCACCCCAATCTTTTACTTGACGATTTGATCCGCATGAGAAACTAATTTTTTATTTTTGATTTCTGTTGTATATGCAATGCTTCCACTGAGGTTTCCCAACACGAACAACCTTGTTGAATCTCAGATGTTGATGATGAAATCAATTGATGATTTTATGTACTAATATGTTCTTGAGATAAGTGATGTAGTAAAAAATTTATTCACGGACTCAAGCTATCAAAGGGAAAATTTTTAAAATAGGAGAATCAGACGTTGGGTCAGATGAGTATCTTGTTAAAAATTAGACAACGAGCCAAAGGATTGGATGACGTGCTAAAGATTGGACTTCATACCATGAGTTCGAGCATCATGCCAGAAGGATTGGGTATTGCTAAAAACAAATCAGATGTTATGGGAAGGTTAACATGCCGATAGATCGGGCAATATGTCGAAGGAATGGATGTGTCAGAGGTTTGGATAAAGTGTCATATGATCGGATAATATGATAAAATGTTAGACAACATGCTGAAAGCTTCATGATTGTGTCGAAAATATTGTTGGACTATTTATGATCTTAATCTAGATCTTTTGGGGTAAAATTGTATTGGTATTGGGTTGAAACCATGATAACTTGTTGAGAAACCTACTAGGCTTTAACCAGGACCGAGTTGGGCTCATTAGAAGGCCAAATTAGTGGCCTTGAGTAGGCTTGAGCAATGGTACTGCCTAGATAGTTGACATGCACTATTTTGTGCCTATCAACGCAGTTGACGGTGGTACTACCTGGGCTTATAAATACCTCTTTCAAGGCTTGGATTAAAGCAAGAAATAAGTTGTAAAGTTTGTAAGGATTGTAACTATCTCTTTGAGTATTGTGTCTCTTTCTCATCCTTGAGTTTAGAAGCGATTCTCAATTGTACAAGATGTGAGGTCTCTTATAAAAGAGTTAGTGTAGAGATTCTCTACTGAGCCTATTAAGAGGAGAAGAGTTGTAACAAGGGTGTTGATCTTCACATATAGAAAGAAGATCATTAGTGAAAGCCGATGGCTTCGATGGAGGAAGAATCGGGAGTGGATGTAGGTTGCGATGATTGAACCACTATAAATCTGATGTGCTTTTTTTCTTTGTGCTTTTCATTTTTATTGCTTACTGATTTAGTAGTTCACTACTTTTACTCATATTCCAAATTTAACACATTTCCAAAACTAGTTTGATCGAACAATTTTTTTAAATTGATGTAATTTTTTAAAAGTACTAATTCACCCCCTAGTGCGGATATTCTCTTATATTGATGTAATTTTTCTCAATTGGTTTAACACTCAAGATGGACTAAATGACTTTTTTTTATAATCAAGAGAGTCATTTTATCAATTATTCTCTTATATTCAATGGGACAGACTATATATATTGGAAAACATGAATGAAGATTTTTTTTATTTCTATGGATTTTGATTTATGGAATATTGACCATTGTGATTTTCAAAAATCCTTTAGACCAATGAATGAATGGAATGATCTAAAGAAAAAAATCGTTTTCTTTAAATGCGTAACCTATGAATGTTTTATTTTATGTTTTAGACAAGAATAAATTTAATTATGTTTTTATATGTGAAACTGCATATGATATTTGACACATACTTGAAGTCACACATGAAGACATAAGTAGAGTTAAAGAGTATAAGATTAATCTTTTGGTATGAATTGTTTCAAATAAAGCCAAGCGAAACTATTAGTGACATATACACTCATTTTGCGGATGTTGTCAATGGTTTGAAAGCCCTTGGTAAAAGTTTTACTAATTTTGTCTTATTAATAAAATTCTAATATCCCTTCCAAAAAGTTAAGATCCAAAAGTAATTACAATTCAAGGAGCAAAAATCTTAAACTATTTTTCACTCGAAGAACTTATCGGGTCATTAATGACTTATGAGATGATATATATAATAAATATATGATGAATATGAGAATAACCTTTCAAAGAACAAGAAGGATCTTGCACTTAGAACAAAAGAAGGTCACTCGAGTGAAAGCTCTAAGTGATGATGATGACTTGACTCTCCTCATAAGAAAATTTAAAAAATTCATAAAAAGGAATAAAATAAAACAAGACACTAACAACAAAAATGAACTTAAAAAGAACACAATTATCTACTATGAATGCAAGAAGTTAGTGCTAGTTAAAGGTATCCTATAAGCCAATCACATGAGCGATGACATGTAAGACACGCTACACAGTCTTTTTGCATTGTTATTATTGACATATTCTTATATTATATTATCATTTTAATATATATATATATACATACATATATATAAATACATATATACATATATATGTATATACATATATATATATATATATATATATATCCGGTGTAATGTATATCCGTTAATTTGATGGAGGTGGCTAGTCTCATAACCACTTATGTGGAGACATTAAGGACACCTTATTTAAGTACTTCTTTCTTTGATACCAGACTTATATGTATAGAAAGTTCTAAATCTAGTACAACTGATTATTGAGATTGGAAGTCAACCTTACAAAGGCTATTGAGTGTCAATAGAGGGTCATCCACTCTTGGTATCATGAGAGAAATATCCTATGTGCTCTTGCTTAGGTAAATCCCTGATCAGGTTGTTCGGATTTAGAGAGGAGTTCTCTAGGAGAATCTAGTTAGAGCGAGACTTGTATGGATTCTGTATGTAGCCTGATAGAACCATACCCAATATATGGTCTCTAAGATATTATATATATGATGGACTATAGATCATAGTAATTAAGGATATACATGTCTAATAGATTAGATCCTCTGTACCGTTTGGGGACTATGGCGTAGTGGCCTGGTACGTCCATAGTCGATGAGTCAAGTGAATTATTATGAGATAATAATTTACTAAGTCAATAGGAGTTTTGATAAGGAGAACTCACGGCTAGTCGGTGTTAGGTTTAGAGGGTCTCACACATATAGTGGATGTTTCAGTGAGTAGAGGATTGAATATGAGTTATCCAATTAGCCTTTGTTTTTACTAGAAGAGATCCAACATTGATGGACTCCTTACATGAGGCACAGTAAAAGGCCAATTGAGATTATTGGATCAAGATCCAATAATCTAAGATTAGTGAGTAGTTGGGTAGAGATCCAATATCTACTAAGACAAGATCCATTAGGGTTTTATGGAGGCTATTTATAAATAGGAGATAGGGGCGACACATAGATGATGGGTTGCACCTTTGGCCGCCCCTTCCTATTCTCCTCCCTCCTCATCTTCTACACAAGAGTTGTAAGATTTTGGACATAATTGGAGGAGCATCGTTGCAACGATCCATTATGTGAATATCACTAGAGAGGAGGACATTTGACCTCCTTTATCTTCTTTATCTGGATTTGGATTTCAGGGATGTACGATCTTTCTAGGTAATCAATCTCTTACATAGGAAACATGTATTGTTTTCTTTCTTCTGCTATGCATGTGATGTTCCTGCTAGGTTTCCAATAATGATATTAGAGCCAGGTTGCTCATGTAAAATATCAACTTTTTAAACTACGTGTGATGAGATTGTTGCATAGAACTATTTTGCATGTTATTGTTGTGATTTATAACGAAGGCAGCAGGAAGGGGGCAGCCACCTGTGGGCTGGTTGTTGATAGGAACCCCTAGGGTTCTATCATGGATAGAGACAGAAAAGGAGCGATAAATAATCACTTCGAGAGAATCGACCTTCTTAATCTCTATAGAGGATCGACCCTCATTGATTTCTATAGGGGATCAACCCTCCTAGGATTTTGGTATATTGGCTAAAATATATTTTATTTCTTAATTACTTAAAAAGAAATAGTTATAGCCATATTTATAAAGTTCTACCGAGAGTCCCTTTAGACTTGTACTCTTCCACTTAGAGTTCTCTAAAACTTGGACTCGTAATTAAATAATAAAAAATCAAGTAAACCCCAAGCCGACTCAACCAAACTCATAACTGACTCAATTGGGCTAATCCGACTTATAACTAACTCTAACTGAATATACCAACCATGACTCAACTCGAATTAAATGGGAACCCATGGACCTGACCCTGTCAGGGTCCTATTAGATCCACTCTCTTTAAATCAGCCTTGTCCTTAAGGCTGAGCAACATCAAATTTTAGAAGCACTTTAGTCCAGGATATTTACGATGCATCACAACCTTTTGATCAATTAAGTAGGGTCTCAACTTAGTATAAGCAATGTGTCAGCCTTCTAGTGCAGTAGTCATTGTAGTCTTCCTAGAGCTCTTCTTTGGTAAGTCTTTGAGGGTTAGGGTTTTCAGTGGAGGTAGGTGGGGCTGTCGGCTTGCTTGCTACTAGTCGGTGTTGAGCTTCTCTTACTGTATGCAGGCAAACGATATGATAGCCATTATGATACGGGGTTGGTGGGCATTCACTTTGCACCGAATCTCTAGATTGAGCCCTTCAATGAATGTTCCTAGTAGTTATTTTTTGAACCAATCTTGGGTTTGGTTTGAGAGGCGCTCAAATTTACTTTAGTACACCTGTAAGGTAGAAGTTTAGTGGATTTTGGTGAGTTATACATCCATGTTCTCATATTCCGATGGTCCAAAGCGAATTAGAAGCCTACTTTTGAACTACTCCCATGAGGGTTCACCGTAAGTGTGTTCATAACAATCGTACTATTGGATCGCATCTCCTTCAAGTTGAATAGAAGCTATCTCCACCTTGGATTCCTTGAAGTTGTGTAAAAACAAAAAAAAAATTCAACACATGAGATCTAGCTAATTGGGTTTCCATCTTCCCATCCGGGAAACTCCACCCTCATGCGTGGGTATCTTGTATCCTATCTATGATCACCCTTTTCAAATTGACTCCCATTGAGATTGGAACTTTCACCATGTTGAGTTTTGTTGGGGCTCGCTGATTAGCTTCTTCTGAATTTATGGAGGAGTTCTTATAATCTATTTTCTATATGGGTCTCGAAAGCTTTAAACCTTGCATCTAGTGCATCATTCGTAGCTATCGCGTATGATTGTGTATTAGTGATATTTAGTTCTTTTTTCTATTGTTAAGTTAGGGGCATGAGTTTGTGACGTAGATGCAGTAGGACTTGGTCATTACAAGATTGCCGATATAGGGATCACTAATCTGCCGAATAGGCTGATTGGAGATGGTGGCTGAGATCTTGAGGTTGAGCAATGGTAGCAAGAGTATGAGAGGGGGCGACTACGATATTGAGATTGATGGTAGTAGCGACAGTAAGGTGATGAGAGGGGGTGGCTGTGATCTTGAGGTTGATGGCAACAACGACAACAAGAGGATGAGAGGGGCGACTGTGATCTAGGGGTTGATGGCAGCAGCGAAGTTGGTGGAAGCGGTGATGGTGCGGTGATGCTGCAAGATTGTCGAGGCTGCAACAAACAATAAAAAAGCACGGTGCTAGTGGTGAGTGCAGGTTCCTAGAGGTTACTATATAGTTGGAGGATGGCAGCCGAGGGAATCTACATCGGGTCTCGCTGAACGATGGAGGAGGTGGAAGAAAGGTAGGCACTAGTGATGTGGTTGGGTAGCGAGAAGCAACGACAACGATGGAGGAAGAAGAGGGCAGTGGGAAGCAAGGGAAGCAGAGGATGCAGTGAGAGTTAAAGGAGAGCAACAACAATGGTGGTTGCGGCTGCGGCTACACGGGCTACAAGTGGAGATAATGGTTGTCTGTAGGTGACGGTAGATAGGGGCGACAGCAGCGACCTTCACTATGGTAAGATGAGGCGTTGTCGACAGAAGCAAAGGAGGATGCAGGGGAGGAAACAGGTAGTGGCAATAAGCGACAGGGGAGAGGGTGCCTGCAGTGAGGGGACCTCGATGGTAGGATAAGGAGGTCCAGCAACTGGAGATCAAGGCATGATTTATGAAGGTGCAACTGAAAAAGATGGGGTGAAGTTGCTGTAGAGATGCTTCTTAAGATAGAGGGGCAGAGCCGAAGATGGAGATCTGTAGTGGCACTAGTAGAGGCCGAAGGTTTTGGTAGATTTCATAGCATTAAGGTTGCTGCAGTAGAAAAGATGGAGATGATGGCGCTAGAATATGAGGCAAGAAAATAGAGTGCTTTCTCGACGTCATTCATGACCGATGATGATGAAGATACAAGTGCCTAATGTAGAGATAAAGTGGTGAGGGAGGGTGAGGAAGAGGAGCCATCTGTAGAGGAGGTAGACAAAAGGCGCAACTAATGGCTGTGGTAGAAGAAGCAGAGGTTGCTCTATTTCTATCATGCTGCGAAACAAGATGCTAGCGATGCCGAAAGATCACAAGCAGTTTAGAACAAGGGGCAATCGATGATAGCAAGGAAGGGTAATAATGGTAGGGCTGATAATTGGCAATAGCGACAAGCAGTGGGTGATGAAGAGGAGGGGTGGAAGAGGAATGACAATAGTGGTTGGTACTGGCATCAAGCGATGATGATGAAGAGGAGGGTAGCAACCACAATGATGGGTTGTGAGACAAGATGGTAGTGGGCGTTGGAGCTGAAGGCAGTGACGACAACACTGCTGTGTGTGGCCTTGGGCTGGGGAAGATGTGGCTATAGTAGGAGATGGCAGGGAAGAGACAACAACAATGGCAGAGGGAAAAGGCAGGATGATTGCGTGAAGATGGCTGCAAGGCTGCAAGATCTTAGAGGAGAAGTTACAGTAGAGATCCGTTGCGGAATCGCAGTAGGAACGCCCAGAATCACTACTTTGATACAAGTTGACACCCGTAGGGTTCTATTGTGGATGGAGATGGAAAACGGGGATAAACAATGTCTTCGAGGGGATTGATCTCCTTGATCTATATATAGGATCAGCCCTCCTTGATCTCTATAGGGGATCAGCCTTCATAGGGTTTTGGCCTATTGGTTAAAACATATTTTCTTCCTTGATTGCTTAAAAAGAAATATTTACAGCCCTATTTATAGAGTTCTACCGAGAGTCCCTTTGGACTTAGACTCTTCCACCTTGAGTTCTCTAGAACTTGGACTCCAAATTAAATAATAAAAAAAAGTAAACTCCTAACTGACTCAACCAAACTCATAACTGACTCGATTGGGCTAATCTAACTTATAACTGACTCTGACTAAACAGACCAAACATGACTCAACTCGAATTAAATGGGAACCCATAGACCCAACCCTATCAAGGTCCTATCATCTGCTTGTAGGGGTGGTCTCACACGCCCAGGCCCTCTATAGGGGTGGTTGCCCATGGCTAGCCCATTCTAGGGGCGACGCTCGCTCGCATGTAGTGACAACGCTTGCACCCGCCCGCCAACTAGGGCGCTCGTGGGCAGAGGTGACCGATGGTGGCACGCAACACTACCGCCTACACAAGGGCGATGGCGGTGGCCTGCTGGAAGGGGGTAAGAGAGCTAGGGCTTCTTTTTGATAAAAAGACAAATATACCCCTCAAATTTAGGAAATTCTTAAATTTCTCCTTTTTATCTAGAATTCTAAAAATACCCTTAATAATTTTAGAAATTCTTGGCATATCCTAATTTTTAGAAAATAATTAATTAAATAGTTTAATTATTATTTATCTAATAGTTCTATATGATGGTGTATACACGTGATGTATAATAGGGATGGATGATTATGAGTCATATGCTGTGATGTGTGTAAATATGATTATTATTATTATTAGGGTCTGTGAGCCTTCATTTTTCTCATTTATTATCGGACATGCGCGCTTGTGATTATATTGTAATTACTCGAAGAGGCATGGCTGGAGCGTGGAGGTGACAATGGGACCCACGATGCTACGGTGGGTGATCGCGATGTATGGTGATGCACCAAGGATCCTATGGAGCTGATAATGATGAGAAAGCATGATCACATAGTATGGAGATGCGCCGATACACACATAGATCTTATTGTGAGTGATTGGACCTATTCACTTGATCCCAATCACATTAGGTGACGGCTCATGATCATTCGGTATGGTATGCATATGTGATATGTGATTATATGCCTACTATATATATATATATATATTCATGAAATGTAGATATATATATTATATGTATATGTGTGGTATGATATATTAAGAGACTGGTATAAAACAAACAAAACCCCTCCTAAGATAATATTAAACGGTAAATGTGATGCAATAAGATTGATCAACGTGGCCTTCGATCGTTATAGGAAGAAATTGAATCACGACATATGCTGAGTTAGTCAAGTCACTCGAGGCTCACTTATCTACATAATTGATATCTTGCTTACGACATAAAGATGTCATCGATAACTTGAAGATGTGGTATGCTTGGTCGAGTCACTCGAGGGTATATCATCAAATCAGACTCATCTTGTAACGATGGTGATGACTTAACTGAACTTCATAATTGGTCGAGTAGTCAAGACCATGATGATTCGGAGGTCGAACATGATGAGAATCACAAGAAGCTATGATTGACAAGAGTTGCCTACCTTTTTGGGCTCAGATCAATTGGTCGAGTCACTTGAGGTTGAACTAAGATGTCAATTGGATCTCGATCCCCACCAGAAGTCCACCGAAGACTTATGTTTCATATATTGAGGGTGTTGTGTGATTCATTAGGAAAATAGTGGGAGTACGTTAAGATAGAAGTCCATATCTTAATTAGTTTTTCCTATAAAATCTACATGTTATTCATTTATGTTATATCTTGATTGTCAGAAACATGTCACTCGCAAACTCCCTACATGTCATACTTGATGTCAATCATCTCACTGGTCCAAACTACATGGATTGGCTTTACAATTTGAGAATTATTCTTATGATAGAGAAAATCATATATGTCCTTAATATGATTGTGTTCACGCCAGAGGAAGGGGCAAGCGAGGATGAGATCTCTCACTATATGAAGTATATAGACGACTTCACTTTGGCAAAATGCTATATGTTGGCCTCCTTGACTCCTGAGTTACAAAGGCAACATTAGAGCATGGATACCAATTCTATCCTTCTTTATCTTCGCTAGCTGTTTGAGGAACATAGAAGAACTTAAAGATATGAGATATCCAATAGTCTCTTCTAAGCCAGGATAATAGAAGGGGCATCGGTTTAGAACCATATCTTGAAGATGATAGAGTGGATCGAAAAACCTATAGGTCTAGGAATAGTCCTAGAAGATAACCTATGTATTGATCTTATACTTCAGTCCCCGCTAGATTTCTTTTCTCACTTCATCATGAACTTTAATATAAGCAAGTTTGAGGTGACTCTTCCTGAGCTCCTCAATATGTTGAGGGAAGCTGAGAGTGCCATTAAGATAGAGAAGTCAGTTCTTTATATTGGTGAGACCAAAAAGAAAATGAAAGCTAATAAGACCCTTAAGAAGGGCAAGGGCAAGGAAAGACCGAGAAAGACAAAAGTTTGCCAAGAAAGACCCAATAAAGGAGAAAGGATAGTGCTTCTACTATAGCAAAGATGACATTGGAAGAGGAACTATAAGGATTACCTTACAGAAAAGGCGAAACATAAGCTTAGAGAAGCTTCATGTATATTCATGATCAGTCTCCATTTGTTAGATTTTCATAATAATATATGAGTATTAGATATCAAGAGTGCTTATCATATCTGTAATTCATTACAGGATCTGGCAAGACATATGAGACTGGCGAGAGGTGAGATGGGCCTTAAGATAGGCAATAAAGCAAGAGTTGTTGTAGTTGCCGTTAGTGATGTCACCTTACATCTGCTTTGTGGAGCTACCATTGCATTAGATATATGCTATTATGTTCACTCTATTATCAAAAATATTATTTTTATTTCTTATTTGATATTTAGTGGATATAAACTAATTTTTGAGAATAATAGTTGTTTAATAATTTTGGATAATGAGATCATCACAGGAGAGATATTGATTAATGGCTTACATATGTTAGACACTTCTCTACACATCATAAATGTAAGTACGTCCATGAGAAAATGAGATGAAGTAAATGAGACATACCTATGACATTGTAGGTTAGGTCATATCTATGAGGAAAGGATTCAAAAGTTGCTAAAAGATAGATACTTAGATCCATTTGATTGTGAGTCATATATAACTTACGAACCTTGCCTTCGAGGAAAGTTAGTGAACTCTCCTTTTAGTGGAACTAGAGAGAGAATCACTGAGTTATTAGAACTAATACATAGTGATATATGTGGTCCTATATTAACTCAAGCTATAAGTGGTTACTTGATAGACTCCAGCAGGTTGAGTCCTAATCTCCCTAGAAGTAGTCAATAAAACCCTGCTAGATTGTAATAAAGTCACTCCTATCTTATAAAGGAGTATGGATAGGGTTTAGATTAGCCCTTAGGGCTTAGTGGCCATCGCTCCCTTACTTGGTTGGTTGGCCAGGGTTTCCCCGTACTTAGGTTGGCTATAGGGCCAACCTAGTCGCCCCCTGTTCCTATTAAGGAGTATGGCTAGAGTTAAATTAGCTCTTAGAGCTTAGTGGCCATCGCCCCCTTACTTGGTTGGTTGGCCAGGGTTTCCCCCTACTTAGGTTGGCTATAGGGCCAACCTAGTCGCCCCCTGTTCCTATTAAGGCAGGTTAGCTATATGAGGGGCAAAGGGATAATTTTACTTAGGCAAGCACCCCCCTAGGCTAGGGTTTTGATCCCTATATAATGATGTAGCCGCCTCCTCTCTTGAATCAAGCAATTATAATATTTTATTCAGCCTTTGTACCGAGTCTAGGAGGGAGGAACCCCTATAATGTTCCAATGGTTGATCCCCCTCAGCGATCAAAATCTATAGGGCTCCTTCTAGGGTCTTATCATCTGGTATCAGAGCAACGATCTTACTGCCCCTATAGCTGTCATCAATGCCTCTACCTTCCCAAGCAATTCCCATAATTGTTGTGACATATGACTCCACCTTCCACCCAGTCGTAGATCAAATCAATCTACCACTACCCCCTGCATTTGATCTAGAAATCTGATCTATTTTGATCATCCACACCTCTTCAATATTGTAAGATTTTTTACTTTATATGTTGAAGATTTTTTTCAAATTTTATCCGCTGTAAATTTTATTCGTCGTAAACATTATCATCGTTGCAAAGGTGAAATACTGCAGAAATTTTTAGCCGATTGTTACTTCTTGAAACTAAACTTTTAATCATCCTTTTTAGCTGAAAATTTTATACAATTTTATAGATCATCTTAGCTTTCATCTAAGACTAATCTCGTGAAAAAACTCCTTCTGGATCTGGACTTGTAGCACCATGATTCTTCATTGCACAATACTGAAATTTTACAATGTAGAATCTGTCTTCCGTCTATTGACCTCTTGAAACCAAACTTTTATTCATCCTTTTAGGCTGAAATTTTTATGTAATTCTTAAGATCAAGTTACTTTCATTTATATTTGATTTCATAAAAAAACTCCTACTGGAACTAGTTTTTTTGTGTAATCTTGGACCATTATACAGTTCTATAATTTTATGATGAAGAAATCTACCTTTCGTCTTTTGCCCTATTTTCCTACTGTTATGCTGCCAAAATTTTATCAAACTTTTTACTGTATTAAGAACATCTGAACCAAGGGTTTCTATATAGTTTCCTTGAACTTTCCTCTAGAACTTATGTCAAGAAGTCATCGTTTCTCTGACATAAAACTGGTTCAGTAGGATAGCACATCGCAACACTTCTTTTCACTGAATTCTATCATATTTGAGTGCTATTTTTTATGGGATTTTGGACTCTTTTTTTCTCATCTCCAAACCCTACCATCCTCCTCAAAAACCCTTCCAAATATTACCCTAAACTGAATCCAAATAGCCCCTAAATCAGCCACCCAAATCAGTCTATTTCCTTATCGATCCACTTACCTTTTTAGCCAACTTTCCTTACCGAGACACCTACCTTTGCTGTCATCTATCATAGATCTAAAATTTATTTTTCTAATCTTCATCTATTTTCCTACCTTTGCTGTCAATTTGCAGCCTAAACTCCATAAAATTGCAGTCCCAAATCTGCCCTAAATCGCAGCCAACTTCCATCCAAACTGATTCACTTTCCAATCGGCCACCCCATTCTCCAAAATTTCTATGCCACTAACCCGACAATAGGAAAAAGATCTCAATATTATAGATCTAGAGGTGTATACTATGGCATCAAAAGAGGCTATCAGTGTAAAACTTGAAGCCTTTGGAAACTGCATGGAAGAGAAGATGCGATCCTTTTTTGTCGAATTCAGAATTGGCCGACTGTCGAACCCGAGAAAATCACAACATGGAGAAACTCCAGATTGGTGAGATGATCCTCAAGAACATGGCCACATCACCTCTGATCTCAATAATCCATACATGAAGGTTGACTTCCCTAGATGGGAAGGAGACCCGATCGGGTGGATCTCGCACGCAGAGCACTATTTTCGGGTCTACCGAACCACCAACCCCACACGGGTGGAGATTGCTGCAATCCACCTCAAGGGAGATGCTATTCGGTAGTTTAATTGGTTTAAGCACACCTATGGAGGACTCTCTTCGCAGCGATTCAAGGAAGGACTACTAGACCGCTTCGGACCAACTGATTTCAATAACATCGACGGACAATTGGCAAAGATTTGTCAAACCTCTATAATATAAGAATAGAAAATAAGGTTTAAGCGTTTATCTAACCAAACTAATAATTTTAGGTACTTTTATCAAGGGCCTAAAATCGGAGATCCGAGAAGTAAAGGCGTAGTAACTGTACACTCTTATGGCAGCGATTTCCTTCACACGTATCCAGGAAGAACAATTGAACCACAAGGTACGAAGGACAAGGGTCACTCGACCAGCCATGCTAAGGCCTACTGCCCCCTCTATTGCCATCCAAGCCCCTGCACCAAAAAAGTTGACAAGAGACGAGCTTCATGAATGATCGGCCAAGGAGTTGTGTTAGCATTACGATGAACCGTAGAGCCGTGAACATCACTACAAAAAGGGCCAGCTCCTCGTGATTGAAATAGTGGAGAATGAGGACAATGAAACATCTGAATAAGCCTTTGAACCTCAAGAAGAAGCCATGGAGGAAGAGTCCTAACCGAGCAACTACGCAGTGCATGTATTGGCCGGCTATTCCAACCAGCAGATAATGAAAGTTGGAGGACTTATAAAACAACAACTCATTACTATTCTCATTGACACGGGAAGCACCAATAACTTCCTCAACAGTAAGGTTGCTACACATTTTGTGCTTCAAATTAAAGGTTGCAACAAGTTTGACGTAAAGGTCGTCGACGACCAAATCTTTAATTGTGACCAACGGTGCCCACAGGTGAAACTACTCCTCCAAGACCAAGAAGTGGTAGCTGATTTCTTCCTCCTACCCATCGATGATTATGAAGTCATACTCATGATCGAATGGCTCACAACACTAGGTGATATCTCCTGGAATATTTCTAAATTAATCATGAAATTTTATTACAAAGGGAGACAGGTCACGTTATGAGGCAAACGTGGGGGCCAAATTTTCACTGTTTCGTCACAACAAATAGAGAAAGTTTTACACAAAGCACATGGTGGATTCTTGATGCATATTCAACAACCATCTATGAGAGAGAACATACAAAACTCAGATCCTAAGCTTGCCCTTTGCCTGAATGAATTCACGGATGTTTTCTTGGAGCCGCACGGGCTGCCCTCTAACCGACTGCGTGACCACTGTATTCCTATTTTGCCAGGCAAATCTCTAGCAAATTTGTGACCGTACCACTATTCTCACTTATAGAAGGATGAGATCGAGAACATTGTTAAAGAGATGCTTGACACCGGGGTGATTCGACTGAGCTGCAGCCCTTACTCCTCACCGGTGTTGCTAGTGCTCAAGAAAGATGGTACGTGGCGGATGTGTGTTGACTGTCGGGATCTAAACGCTATCACTGTCAAGGATAAATATCCTATCCCATTCGTAGATGAACTCTTAGATGAATTAAAAGGAACCCGAGTCCTCACTAAATTGGATCTCCGATTCGGATATCATCAGATTTGGGTATGCACTGAATATATTCTAAAAACTGTATTTCGCACGCATAACAGCCACTACGAGTTTTTGGTAATACCTTTTAAACTTACGAATGCTCATTCTAATTTTCAAAGCTTGATGAATGATATCTTTTGGAGTTTTCAACGCAAGTTCATATTGGTATTATTTGATGATATTCTCATTTACAGCCCTACGCTTGATATACATTTTTAGCACTTATGAACTATTCTAACGATTCTGCGGGAGAATACTCCTTATGTTAAACAGTCAAAGTGCAACTTCTTACAGTATAAATTGGAGTATCTTGGGCACATTATATTAGAGGATGGAGTGGTAGTGGACCCGACAAAGGTCGAGGCAATGCAAGGATGGCCGAGACCTATAAACGTATAATATTACGCAGTTTCCTTGGACTCACGGGCTATTACCAAAATTTTGTAAAAGATTATGACAAGATTAGTGCCCTGCTCACGTCCTTACTGAAGAAAGACTCCTTCTTATGATCGGATAAAGCCTCCATAACCTTTGAATGACTCAAGACAGCTATGATAATGACGTCGGTCCTAGTGTTGCCCGATTTTGGTCGCACTTTCGTCATTAAAGCTAATGCATCAAGAGTTAGAATTTAGGCTATTCTTATGCAAGATGGTCGACTTCTAATTTACACCGAGGCTTTCCCCACACTTTATATAAGGTTTTTACAGGAGATACTAATTATTACTAAATTTAAAATATGGTTAGATAAAGGTCTATGGCACGAAAGAGGAGTTAAACTAGAAGAATTGTAATACATGCACACACCAGATTGGGCTCTTATCATCCTGAACCATACTAGAGAGCAATCACCATTTCATAAAAAAGATTGGCTATCACTAAAGACTAACTATGTGGCAGCCCATGCAAGAAAGAAACTTCCCCTTGACATACATCGGAGCAAAAGAAAGTTTCCTGAAAAAGATCAAGTCCCCCTTCATCTCTAGCTTAACCAACATGAAATTCATGCCTCAAGAAAGTGGTCTCCCTATTTCTTTGGGTCTTACAAAATTGGGGATCATATTGGAGCCCTAACCTAGAGATCAGATCCGTGCACCAGATCAAAATTACAGTTGATCCTCTAAGTATCCCACCTTAAATAGAAATTTAAAGATGACAACTCAGCTCAATTTCTTTCAACTGATATCCAGGCTAATGAGGAGTTGAAGACTCAGTTCCTTGAGTTCATGGAACTTCAGCCTTGAGGACAAGGCTGATTTTAAGGACTCAACTCAATCGACTAGGACCCAACTCAACTAGGGTCCTAACAGATCGTCCTCTTCAAATCAGTATTATCCTCAAGGCTGAGGCTCCATGAACATTGGGTCATGGTATGCAATTCTTTTTGAAGCCTCCTCGTGGTATCTATGGCAGGTGCAACATGGTCCGGTTATCCAGTATTATTTTGTATCTATCCATCAATAATAGTTTCTAGATGGTAGTGCATCGCGATCCTGCGATCCCATATGATCATTAACTATACTTGGATCTCCTTATCAGTCGAGATATCTGGTGGGTGGATCTGGGCTGAGAGTCATCCTCTCTAAATTTTTATTTTGAATTAGTGCGCAGATTTGATCCATAAGTCATAGCTCTAATTATTAGGATCAATTAGCACTAAGAGGCGGGGGAGAGCGGGGTGGGAGGGGTTGGTGGGGTGTGTGGGATATGATGTGTGGGGGTGAATTAGTACAAGAGAAATAGTTCTCGTTTAAAAACTTCCTTTCATAAAGTAGAGAGTGAACAACGGAAGCTTTTCTTTATATTTTGACAAAACTGATATAAAGCCGATTTGAAAGAAATAGAGAGACCGAGGCTCATATCTAAATAAAGAGTGATTAAGAGCAATCAAGTGTAATAAGTAAAGTAATTAAAGCACACTTATATTTATAGTGGTTTGGCTTTAACCGGCCTACGTCGACTCCCTGGCTTCAGAATTTAGAGCCAAAATTCAAATGTATCTAAAAAATCTGGGTATGGGCAGTTTACCCATTGGCGCTAGCGGTGCAACCACTGAAAGCACCTTGAAAATAGGGTACAAGCAGTTCGGCCGCCATCAATCTCCCGAAAACCTAAGCGATGATGGTACACCCGCCGCTCATTGGCGATTCAATCATTAGAATTTCTTAAAAAGTGGTTCCCTCTACTTTTTGAATTCTGACTTAACTATCAGTTGACCACTTCCCTAGTCAACTAAATAAGCTCAACTTGAGCTCAATCCAACCCCATAGTGGACCCGATTGCCTCTTTGAGTTGATTTGGATTGCTTCAAAATCACACTCAATTCGGACTTAAACTTAACCTACGACTTAAAGATTACAACCATATATGACTATTAAGCTTAATTAATAATCTCACTCCCACAACCCGCCTTGTGGCAAGTCTCATGATCTTCCTTCGGCGATCTCCCGGTGTGTTCCTAGCAATCTTCTCGATACCTTTAGCGAAGTCCTAGCGAACTCTCGGTGAACTCCCACCACATCATCCAAACCTTAGCCCAATGCCTAAGCTTGATCCGCCTAAGCTTGATCCTAAGTCCATGTTTGCTCTGTAACTCCTTTTTACCGTTGTGGTTGAACCTACATGATGCTAACTATGACTTAATTAATTATAATTAACATGGCCATAAATCCACTTCAAGACCTTCCCAACTCCCGACAAGCTTTTCAACTACACTCGACAATCTTCTGGCGAGTCTCAGTCTTCTTCCGACAAACTCCCTTGCGCCATCCTCGCAAGCTCCTAATACCATCGGCAAGTTCCGAACTTACTCTAAGCGAGTTCCCAACTGCATTGTCCTCACTCCGGCCCGATGTTTGGACTTGACTTTGGCCAATTCTCTTATTATAATCTATCGTAGTTAATCATATATCAATCAACTCTAAAAACTTTGTTAGATTAATAACCCATCAATTGATTTCATTATCAAAATTTGAGATTCAACAATCTCCCCTTTTTTTATGATGATAATCAATTGATGACAGGAGTTGATCCTAACTCCCCCTAAATCCATGCCATACTTCAAATAAGGAAAACTTAAATTCAAGAGAACCAACCACTCTTAAATTCAAGTATGCAAATAAATTATGCATTAATATCCATGTATCATCTATGAGTCACCAATGTCTATTTCTTCCCTTTTGTCATTAGCAAAAAGGTGAAACGTATAACTAACGATTTCAAAGTACAAGATGATATTACTCCCCCTTAGTAAAATAGAATATGCATTATAGAATTTTTATCCCCTTTGTGAATAATGAGGAGAGAAACAAGAGATGAGTTGTAAAATCATTACATCAATAAGAAGAGCTCTTAATAAATTAAAATTATTAAGATAAGCTCAAAAGTCCAAGTTGAAAATGCTGGTTACAAGTACCCCGCAAGCTAGTCACGTGAGTGATGACACGTGTGACACGCTGCGTGATCTTTTTGCTTATGATTAATATTGGTATATTATCACAGTATATTATCTATAGCATATATACTGTGATGTCCTTGGTTCTGTGCAATGGGAATCAGATCGTGATGAAATCATGATAATGAGATCGATTCATCTTTAAACACAGATCCTAAATAATCTCGATTATAGGTTACTTGAGAGGGACATCGAGATAACCATACAGACCGGTGTACTATATACTCATCCATATGATGGAGGCGGCTGGTCTCATAGCCACTTGTCTAGATATACTAAGGATATATTACAGATGCTCATTAAAGAATGAGTTTACTGATTGATCGGCTTATGGAATGCTATATGGTTAATGATACCTAATGTCAAACAGCGATTCCATAGTCCCAATTATGTATTTGGTCCTTAGACTTAAGACACCAAGGATGCCTTGTATGAGTACTCCTTTCTTTGATGTGAGACTTATAGGTTTGAAAAGTTCCAAATCTAGTACAACTAATTATCGGGATTGATAGCCAACCTTACGAAGGCAATTGAGTGTTAATAGAGGATTATCCACTCTCGATATCATGAGAAGAATATCCCATATATGCTTGCTCAGACAAATCCTGGCTAGGGTCATTCAGATTGAGAGAGAAAGAGTTCTCCAGGAGAATCCAACTAGAGCGAGACTATGATGGACTTCGTATGTGACCTGACAGTATCATATCCAATATATGATCTCTGTAATATTAGTTGAATGAGGGATTATAAATACACGGTAACTGTGGACAGATAGGTCTGATGGGTTTGATCCCCTTGTACCGTCTAGGGACTATGGCGTAGTGGCCTAGTATGCTCATAATCGATTAGTCGAGTAAATTATTATGGGGATAATAATTCACTATCTCAGAAGGAGTTCTAATATGAGTGACTCATGGCCAGCTCGGTATCGGGCCTAGAGGGTTATACACATATGGTGGATGCTTCAGTGAATAGAGGATTGGATGGGGTTACAATTAGCCCCTATTCTCATTAGATAAGACCATATGCTAATGATCTCATTGATTAAGACCCAATTAGAGGCCTAAGGAGATTATTGGATAGAGATCTAATAATGCAAGGTTAGTGGGTAATTGGATGGAGATCCAATACCCACTAAGGAACCCTAGGGTTTTTTGGTGGCTCTCTATAAATAGGAGGGGAGACTCATGGTTGATAGGCTGCAGCTTTAGCCATCACCTCCTATTCTCCTCCCTCCCTCTATGCAAGAGTTACGAGATCAGATTGGAGGAGTTCCGCTGCAGAGATCCATCATGTGGATACCGCTAGAGAGGAGGATGCTTGACCTTCTTCATTCTCTCTATTCAGATCTGGAAATAAAGGGATATACGATCTCCCTAGGTAAAATCAATCTCTCATGCATCACGATTTTTTGGTTTTTACGATTTTCTCAGACCACAATCTTTTGCATGATGATTTGATCTGCATAGGAAACTAATTTTATTGTTTTGATTTTCGTTGTGCATGTGATGCTCCCACTGAGGTTTTCCAACAGTGGTATCAGAGCCAAAGTTTTCGTGCGAAAGATTGGTTTTAAACTGTATGTGATGAGATTGAATCATGTAGAATCGTTCTACGCATTCTTGTTGCATTTTCACAGCAAAAGTAGTGAGGAAAAGGGGCGACCGACTATAGCCAGGCCCTCTGCAAGGGCGACCGACCATGGCCACACCCCTTGCAAGGGTGATCGGCTACGACTAGGCCACCTACAAGGGTAGCAGGCCACGGCTAGCCCCCTTGTATGGGCAGTCGGTTGTAGCCAAGCCTACGGGGGCAACCGCCAGCCTACAAGGGGTTGCTGCCCACGGCCAGCCCTATTGCTAGCAGGGGCAGCGTGATAAGACCCCAGAAGGAGCCCTATAGATTTTTATCCTTGAGGGGGATCAACCCTTGGAACGCTGTAGGGGTTTCTCCCTCCTAGACTTGGCACAAGGCTGAATTAAAATTATAGATTGCTTACTTAAAAGAGGGGAAAAGCTACATCTTAAATAAGGATCAAAGTCCTAGCCTAAAGGGGTACTTATCTAGGTGAAATTATCCTTTTACCCTCTTATATCCATCCTACCTTAATAGGAACAAGGGGCAGCTAGGTTGGCTCTATAGCCGACCTAAGCAGGGGGAAACCCTTGCCGACTTGCCTAGTAAGGGGTGGGGGCGGCAACTACTAAGCCCTAAGGGATAATATAAACCCTAGTCATACTCCTTTATAAGATAGGAGTGGCTTTATTACAATCTAACATAATTTTTATTGACTAGTTTTAAGATGATTAAGACTTAACCCTGCTGGAGTCCTATCACAGCGACATCAGCTACAAGGGTGGTCGCCCCTTTGTCACGAACGGTCATAGTTCAATCGTAACTCTTCGTTCCGTGAACTATTCGCCACTTTTTGTTACTTGTACAAATATTAGGCAACCTGTTTTGCCTTAGTTTTATGTGATTTTGCCTAGGAATTATGAGCAGAAATAGTCTGTCAAGCTGCAGAATGATCGTTCGCTACGCGGAGCCAGAACAGGCCAAAACTACCTCAAAAACTGCCCAATTTTGGTCGTTTTCACGTGCTGCGATGACCAAACCAAGCGAAGCAAAATGTCAACCATCTCAGCCCTCTAGAACCCCCTGGGTGACATAGGGCTGGATGGGGCTTCAAGATATTAGTCGAGCGTGAGCACTCAAAGAAATTAAAGTGTTTTGCATCCAACACTCTTGCGAACTGTCATTTGTGAACTTACAACTATTCTTATAGCCCTCCAAAGTCCTATTTTGCTCTCTTTCTCTTTTTCTGCTACACACAAGGTGTTTGATGAATTGCTTATAAGAACTGCCCTCTTAGCGAGACGTCGAGACTTGTCCGCCGTTCGTTTTCAAAACTAATCAACTTCTCTTTTTGTAGGTCCTTCGGGACTCGCACGAGGTTGCAATTGGGCTGACCCTTTACAAACAAATACGCTTTGGATTTTTATGATTTAGACAATTCCAGCTAAGTTTGGAACATTGGCTAAAGACTGCTTCCCGACTTAGGTAATTCCAGCTAAGTCTTTAAGTTTATCGCAAGGGTGCCACACGGCTTAAGCAAATCCTGCTAAGTTCATGACATTGTGGTATCAAAGCGGGCAAGCAATTGGAAGAAGCAAGCGAAGAGGATTCACAATCTCACTATGGCGAAGCACCATGGTGAATCGAGCAAGATGGGGCAAGCCGAACCTTTGCCCCAAGCAATCGCAAGTGGGCTGCAAGTGCAAACTCGCTCGCAAACTGTTGGAGCTGCTCATGAGGAGCGTGATAGTGAACATGATGAGTGTAAAGTTGGGTACTCTCTGTGAGCAAAGGAAGCACAATCTGGTGCACCAACTAAGAAAAGGAGCCACAAGGAGAGACTTTCAACGGTGGAAACCTGCCTCGATGTTCTTGAAGCGAGTTTAGAGGAGCTCTATCAAGGCCAAGGAAGGCTCCTTGGGGTAGAGAGCTCACAAGAACAAGCTGAATCTCAGATCGACAGGGTTGAGTCCCTAGTCGACCGATTGACAGAGGATACTAAAGACTTCATACGACATCTACATGAAGTTATGGTGGAACTTACAGCCAAAGTGATGTTGCTCACTAGAACACTTAATGCGAGAGGGAACAATACCTATGCTGCACCACCACAAAGCTTCAGAGCACTAGAGTCGCATTGCTATGGAGCGCTAGAGATGCCAAAGAGCTCGAAAATTTTTTGTTCGACATAGAACAGTATTTTCATGCTACGAGACCCGATTCGGAGGAAACCAAAGTTTCTATAACAACCATGTATCTGAATGGAGATATAAAACTTTTGAAGTGATCCAATAAGGCCGATGCCGAGTGGATACATGGGAAGACTTGAAATGTGAGTTGAGAATGCAGTTTCTGCCCGAGAACACTGAGTTCATCACAAGAAGGAAACTGAGACAACTCCACCAAACTACTTCCATCCGAGACTATGTGAAGCAATTTTTGACACTAATGCTGGATATACAAGACATGTCTGAAAAGGAAAAACTATTTAGCTTCCTCGATGGCTTAAAACCATGGGCACAACAAGAACTAAATCAGAGGAATATCACTGACATAGTCGGGGCAATTGTGGCTGCGGAAAGGCTAACTAATTTTGTTTCTTCAAAAGACTTAGGAAAGAAGAAACAATCCTCAGGAAATTGCCCAGCAAAATACTCTCGTGTAAAGGAGTCTGGGGGCGAACAGAGAAAAAGAACTTCCACAAGGGACCGAGCTCAAAAGGCAAAGCCTTGAAATCTGACGGATTCTTCTTATGCGAAGGACCGCACATGGTGAGGGAGTGTTCTCAGAAGCAACCACTCAATGCCTTAATGGCATCTATCGACCCTCATAAGTCGGATAAGGGCAAAGCTGTCGCCCTTTGTTTGAGTAGTTCAGAATCTAGCAGCGACGACGAGGAGTCGCAAGGACCCCGAATGAGAGCAATGTGTTTGTTGAATGCATTACGGGGTCAAGTGGGGTAGAGAACCAAGACAAATGCACAGAAGGCGGCAAGTAGCAAGCTTATGTATGTGGACATCAAGCTTAACGGCTGAACAACTCTTGCAATAGTGGACACTGGAGCTACCCATAATTTTATTGTCGATCGTGAAGCAAAATGACTTGGACTTGTCTTGGAGAAGAACCCAAGTCACATGAAGGCTGTGAACTCGGAGGCCAAGCAGATCTCCGGATTAGCAAAGGGGGTACCTATCAAGATTGGAACGTGGAGCGAGTGCACAAATATGATGGCGGTGCCATTGGACGACTTCCAAGTGATTCTTGGAATGGAGTTCATGCACAAGGCGAAGTTAGTGCCGATGTCGTTCCTAAACTCTTTCTGCATGATGGGAGGCAACGACCCCTGCGTAGTTCTAGTTTCCCGAGGTAGAACCAAGGACCCACAATAAATATCGGCATTACAATTGAAGAAAGGGGTGCAGAAAGGTGAATTAACTTTTGTGGCTGCTGTGAAGCTAGAGCTACGTGACGGAGAGGCCATTCACGAATCTGTTATGGTGGCAAACGTTCTGAAAGAGTTCATAGATGTTATGCCAACCGAGTTGCCGAGGACTCTACCACCACGCAGAGGCGTGGATCATAACATTAAGTTGAAGCTGGGAGTTAAGCCTCCAGCAAGACCACTCTATCGCATGGCCCCTCCAGAGTTAGCAGAACTGAGGAAGCAGTTAGATGAACTGCTAAGCAGTGGTCTCATCCGCAGTTTAAAGGCACCATTCAGAGCTCCAGTTCTCTCCAGAAGAAGCAAGATAGGAGCCTCCGATTATGTGTCGATTATCGAGCCCTGAATAAAGTGACAGTGAAGAACAAATATCCTATTCCGCTCATCACAGATTTATTTGATCAGCTGGGCAAGGCCAAATATTTCTCCAAACTCGACCTCCAGTCAGGGCATTGGCAAGTGCCCATTGCAGAAGGTGATGAGGTGAAGACTACCTGTGTAACTAGGTATGGAGCGTTCAAGTTTCTACTATGCCTTTTGGTTTAACTAACGCTCTGACCACATTTTATACTCTGATGAACCAACTTTTTAAAGAGTATTTGGACAAGTTTATGGTCGTCTACCTAGACGATATCATCGTCTATAGCTAGACACTCGAGGAGCACATTGAATACCTTCATACAATCTTCAGAGTTCTTAGGGAAAACACCTTATTTGTGAAGAGAGAGAAGTGCTACTTTGCGTAGACATAAATTTTATTCTTGGGACGTCGAATTGGCGGTGGTTCCATTCAGATTGACGAATCGAAGGTACAAGCTATGGTAGAATGGTGAACACCAAAGAAGGTACCTAAGCTGAGATCTTTTCTTAGTTTTGTCAACTATTATAGACACTTCATTTCTGGATATTCAAAGCGCGTAGCTCCTTTGACGGAGCTGCTAAAGAAGGAGCAGTCTTGAAGATGATCGGACAAGTGTGAAACAACTTTCCAAGATCTAAAGACCGCTATATTGGAGGAACCAGTACTCAAATTACCAAATTACGGGAAGCCTTTTGAAGTCCATATAGATGCTTCTAACTTCACTATTGGGGGAGTACTTATGCAAGAGGGTCATCCAGTGACCTATGAGAGTCGTAAGCTCAATGAGACCGAGTGGCAATATCCAGTGCATGAGAAAGGGATGATAGCGGTGGTCCACTATCTACGAGTCTGGCGACACTACCTTTTGGGAGTACCGTTCATGCTAAGGACGAACAATGTCGCATTGAGTTACTTCCAGACTCAAAAGAAACTCTCCCCAAAACAGGCAAGGTGGTAGGACTTCTTGGCCGAATTCGACATGGTAATGGAGTACAAGCCCGGAAAGACAAATGTCGTGGTCGATGTATTGAGTCGAAAAGTAGAATTGGTGAATGTTATATAGTTGGAAGATAGAGGCCAAGCAAGTCAGTTACACTCCAACTTTTTTTCCAGGATCAAGGATGGACTGTACAGTGATCATCAAGCAGTAACCCTGATGCAACTCATCAAAGAGGGCAAGGCATGATAATTTTGATCCAGGAGGGACTCCTCCATACTAAAGGGAATAGAGTTTATGTTCCACGAGTTGACAACTTAAAGCGTGAACTCTTGAGAGAGTGTCACGATTCCCTTTGGGCCAGACATCCGGGCATTCATTGGGCAATGGCTCTCGTAGAGAAGGTATTTTATTAGCCAAAAATAGGGACAGATGTGGAGGATTATGTTCGTACATGCCTTATATGCCAACAAGATAAGCTAGAGCAGCGAAAGCTAGTGGGACTTTTAGAGCCGTTGCCGGTGCCGGAAAAGCCATGGGAGAGCATTTCCTTGGACTTCATATCAAGCTTGCCCACAGTAGGGGGATTGGGATCGATACTTGTAGTTATCGATCGATTTTTAAAGTTTACAACATTTATTGTTGTACCCCTATATTATTCAGTAGAAGAGGCGGCCAAGTTGATAATGAAGAATGTGGTGAAGTATTGGGGAGTTTCACACAATATCATTAATGATCGAGATTCTCAGTTCTTGGGACGATTCTAGACCGAGCTATTCAAGCTATTAGGATCGAAGTTATACTTCTTCACAAGCCTCCACCCCTAGACGGATAGTCAAACCGAAAGAACTAACTCACTGTTAGAACAGTATCTCTGGCACTATGTGAGTGCTAATCAACGAGATTAGATGAAGCTGTTGGATATAGCCCAATTCTCCTACAACTTATAGCGGAGCTCTGCGTTCAACAAGAGCCCCTTCGAGATTATCACTAGACAATAACCGTCGACCCCTCACACATTGACCATTGGATATATGGGGAGTAGTCCGTCCGCATATCACTTTGGAAAAGAATGGCATCGAAATGCAAATATTGCATAAGACTACTTGGAGAAGGCGACTAAAACGATGAAGAAGTGGGCAGACTTGGGAAGGTAACCCCAAGAATTTAAAGTTGGTGACTTAGTGTTGGTGAAGCTCCAACCAACGTCACTCTAGTTCTTTAGGCACAAAGTGCACAAAGGATTGATATGCAAGTATGAAGGGTCTTTCCCAATCATCAATCGAGTAGACAACGTCTCCTACAAGTTGCAGATGCCAACATTGTTCAAAATTTACAACGTCTTCCATGCAAGTAACTTGAAAGTCTACCATTCAGATCCGCAAGATGCCTCACAAAATATTTTAACTCGACTACCCCCAATCAGAGTCTCCTACAAAAAGTGAGTTGAGACAATCTTAGCGGATCACAAGACTAAGCTTCCCAATGGAGCCGAGCAAACTGAGTACTTGATGAAGTGGCAAAAACTTCCTCGAACTGAAGCCAGTTGGGAGCCAGAAGACACCCTACGACATGAAGAAGCTTACGTTAAAGCCTATCAATAAGCATCGTTGAGGGCGTCGATAAGTTAAGTGGGGGAGAATGTCACGAACGGTCGTCGCTCAACCGCAACTCTTTATTCCATGAACTGTTCGCCACTTTTTGTTGTTTGTACAAATGTTAGACATCATGTTTTACCTTGGTTTTGGGTATTTTGTCTAGGAATTATAAGTAGAAATAGTTTGTTAGGCTGTAGAATGATCGCTCACTATGTGTAGCCACAACAGGCCAAAACTGTCCCAAAACTGCCTAGTTTTAGGTCATTTTTGTGTGTTACGATGACCAAACCAAGCGGAGCAAAATATCAACCATCTCAGCCCTCTGGAACCCCCCGGGTGGCATAGGGCTGGATGGGGCTTCGGGATATTAGTCGGGCGTGAGCACTCAAAGAAATTAAAGTATTTTACGTCCGACACCCTTGGGAACCATCGTTTGTAGACTTACAACCGTTCTTACAGCCCTCCAAAGTCTTATTTCGCTCTCTTTCTCTCTTTTTCTGCTGCACACAAGGTGTTCGATGAATTGCTTATAAGAGCTACCCTCTTGGTGAGACGTCGGGACTTGTCTATTGCATGTTTTCAAAACTAATCAACTTCTATTTTTGCAGGTCCTTTGGGACTCGCATGAAGTTACAATTGGGTTGACCCTTTGTGGGCAAATATGCTTTGGTATTTCATGACTTAGGCAATTCCAGCTAATTTCAGAATATTGGCTAAAGAATACTTCACGACTTAGGCAATTCTAGCTAAGTCTTCAAGTTTGTCGCAAGGGAGCCATATGGCTTAAGCAAATTCTGCTAAGTCTGTGACATTATGCTATCAAAGCAGACAAGCAATTTGAACAAGCAAGAGAAGAGGATTCACAATCTCACCATGGCGAAGCATCATGATGAATCGAGCAAGATAGGGTAAGCCGGACCTTCACCCCAAGCAGACGCAAGTGAGCTGTAAGTGCAAATTCGCTCGCAAATTGCTAGAGCCGCTTATGAGGAGTGCGGTAGTGAACATGATGAGCGTGAAGTTGGGTACTATCCGCAAGCGGAGGAAGCACAATTTGGTGCACCAACTGAGAAAAGGAGTCACAAGGAGAGACTTTCAATGGTGGAAACCCATCTCGATGTTCTTAAAGCGAGTTTGGAGGAACTCTATCAAGGCCAAGGAAGGCTCCTTGGGGTAGAGAGCTCGCGAAGAAGTTGAATCTCGGATCGACAGGGTTGAGTCCCTGGTCAATCGACTGACGGAGGATACTAAAGACTCCATACAATATCTACATGAAGTTGTGGCGGAACTTATGACCAAAGTGACGTTGCTCACTAGAACCCTTAATGTGGGAGGGAATAATACTCGTGCTGCACTGCCACAAAGCTTCAGAGCACCAGAGTCGCATTGCTACGGGGGTGCTAGAGATGCCAAAGTGTTCAAGAATTTTCTATTCGACATGGAACAATATTTTCGTGCTATGAGACCCGATTCAGAGGAAGCCAAAGTTTCTATAGCAACCATGTATCTGAATGGAGATGCAAAACTTTGGTGGTGAACCTGTTAGGAAGAGATCCAACAAGGCCGATACCGAGTGGATATATGAGAAGACTTAAAATGCGAGTTGAGAATGCAGTTTCTGCCTGAGAACACTGAGTTCACCGCAAGAAGGAAATTGAGACAACTCCGCCAAACTACTTCCATCCGAGACTATGTGAAGCAATTTTCGGCACTGATACTGGATATACAAGATATGTCCAAAAATGATAAACTATTTAGCTTCCTCGATGGCTTAAAGCTATGGGCACAACAAGAACTAAATTGAAGGAATCTCACTAATGTGGACGGGGCAATTGCAGTCGCGAAAAGGCTAACTGATTTTATTTCTTCAGAAGACTTAGGAAAGAAGAAACAATCCTCAGGAAATCGCCTAGCAAAAAACTATTGTGCAAAGAAGTCTGGGGTCGAATAGAAGAAAAAGAACTTCCACAAGGGACTGAGTTCAAAAGGTAAAGCCCCAAAATCTGGTAGATGCTTCTTGTGTGGAGGACCACACATGATGAGGGAGTGCCCGCAGAAGCAGGCACTCAACGCCTTAACGGCATCAATCCACCCCCACAAGTCGAACAATGGCAAAGTCATCGCCCTTAGTTCGAGTAGTTTGGAATCTAGCAATGACGATGAGGAGTCACAAGGACCCCGATAGGAGCGTGCATTTGTTGAATGCATTATGGGGTCAAGTGGGGGAGATAACCAAGATAAAGGCACAAAAGGAGGCAAGTAATGAGCTGATGCATGTGGACATCAAGCTTAATGGCTGAAAAACCCTTACAATAGTGGACACCGGAGCTACCCACAATTTTATTATCGATCGTGAAGCAAAGCGACTTGGACTTGTCTTGGAGAAGAACCCAAGTCGCATGAAGGTTGTGAACTCGGAGGCCAAGTAGATCTCCAGATTAGTAAAGGGGGTCCCTATGAAGATTAGAACGTAGAGTGGGTGCACAAATATGATGGTGGTGCCATTAGACAACTTCCAAGTGATTCTTGGAATGGAGTTCATGCACGCGGCGAAGTTAGTGCTGATGTCGTTCCTAAACTCTTTATGCATGATGGGAGGTGATGACCCCTATGTAGTTCCAGTTTCCCGAGGGAGAACCAAGGACCCACAACAAATATTAGCATTACAATTAACGAAAGGGGTGCAGACAAGTGAATTAACTTTCGTGACTGCTGTGAAGCAAGAGCCACTTAACGGGGAGGCCATTCACGAACCTGTTGTGGTGGCAAACATTCTGAAAGAGTTCATAGATGTCATGCCACCCGAGCTACCAAGGACTCTACCACCATGCAGAGGCGTGGATCATAACATTGAGTTGGAGCCGGGAGTTAAGCCTCCAGCAAGACCACCCTACCGCTTGGCCCCTCCAGAGTTAGCAGAAGTGAGGAAGTAGTTAGATGAACTGCTAAGCGGCGGTCTCATCCGTAGTTCCAAGGCACCATTCGGAGCTCTAGTTCTCTTCCAAAAGAAACAAGATGGGAGCCTCCGATTATGTGTCGATTATCGAGCCTTGAACAAAGTGACGATGAAGAACAAATATCCTATTTTGCTCATCATGGATTTATTCAATCAACTAGGCAAGGCCAAGTATTTCTCTAAACTCGACCTTCGGTCAGGGTATTGGCAAGTATGCATTGCAAAAGGTGATGAGGCAAAGACTACCTGTGTGACTAGGTACGGAGCGTTCGAGTTTCTGGTGATGCCTTTTGGTTTAACCAATGCTCTGGCCACATTCTGTACTCTGATGAACCAGCTTTTCAAAGAGTATTTGGACAAGTTTGTGGTCGTCGACCTAGATGATATCGTCGTCTATAGCTAGATGCTCGAGGAGCACATTGAACACCTTCGGACAATCTTCAGAGTTCTCAGGGAGAACACCTTGTTTGTGAAGAGGGAGAAGTGCTACTTTGCATAGACAAAAATTTTGTTCTTGGGATATCGAATCGGTGATGGTTCCATTCAGATGGACGAAACAAAGATGCAAGCTATGGCAGAATGGCGAACACCAAAGAACGTACTTGAGCTGAGATCCTTCCTTGGTTTCATCAACTATTATCGATGCTTCATTTCTAGATATTCAAAGCGTGCAGCTCCATTGACAGAGTTGCTAAAGAAGGAGCAGTCTTGGAGATGGTCGGACAAGTGTGAAGCAGCTTTCCAAGATCTAAAGACTACTATGTTGGAGGAACCAGTACTCAAATAACCAGACTAAGGGAAGTTTTTTAAAGTCCATACAAATGCTTCTGACTTTGATATTGGGGGAGTACTTATGCAAGAGGGTCATTCAGTGGCCTATGAGAGTCGCAAGCTCAATGAGACCGAGCGGCGATATCCAGTGCATGAGAAAGAGATTACAGTTGTGGTCCACTGTCTACAAGTCTGGCGACACTACCTTTTGGGAGCACCGTTCGTGCTAAGGACAGACAATGTCGCATTGAGTTACATCTAGACTTAAAAGAAACTCTCCCCAAAATAGGCAAGGTGGCAGGACTTCTTGGCCGAATTCGACATGGTAATGGAGTACAAGCCCAGAAAGACAAATATCATTGCCGATGCATTGAGCCGGAAAGTAGAATTGGTGAATGCTATACAGCTGGAAGGCGGAGGCCAAGCAAGTCAGTTACACTCTAACTTTCTTTCTAGAATCAGGGATGGACTATACAGTGATCTTCAAGTAGTAACCCTGATGCAACTCATCAAAGAGGGCAAGGTGCAATGATTTTGGATCCAGGAGGGACTCCTCCACACTAAAGAAAATAGAGTTTATGTTCCACAAGTGGACAACTTGAGTGTGAACTCTTGAGAGAGTGTCACGATTCGCTTTGGGCTGGACATCCGAGCATTCATTGGACAATGGCACTCGTGGAGAGGTCATTTTATTAGCCAAAAAAGGGGACAGATGTGGAGGATTATGTTTATACATGCCTTATGTGCCAACCAGATAAGGTGGAGCAGTGAAAGCCAGTGGGACTTTTGGAGCCACTACCGGTGCCAGAAAGGCCATGGGAGAGCATTTTCTTGGACTTTATGTCAAGCTTGCCTGCAGTAGGGGGACCGGGATCGATACTTGTAGTTGTCAATCGGTTTTCAAAGTATGCAATGTTTATTGCTGCACCCCTACATTGTTCAGTAGAAGAGACGGCCAAGTTGATGATGAATAATGTGGTGAAGTATTAGGGAGTCTCACATAATATCATTAGTGATCGAGATTCTCGGTTCTTGGGACGATTCTGGACCGAGCTATTCAAGCTATTGGGATCGAAGTTATACTTCTCCACAAGCCTCCACCCTTAGACGGATGGTCAAATCGAAAGAACTAACTCACTGTTAGAATAGTATCTCTGGCACTATATGAGCGCTAGTTAACGAGATTGGGTGAAGCTGTTAGACATAGCCCAATTCTCCTACAACTTGCAGCAGAGCTCTGCGTCCAACAAGAGCCCCTTCAAGATTATCGCTGAACAACAGCTATCGACCCCTCACACATTGGCCATTGGATATACAAGGAGTAGTCCGTCAGCATTTGACTTTGTAAACGAATGACATCGAAATACAGATATTACATGAGCATACTTGGAGAAGACAACTAAAAAGATGAAGTAGTGGGCAGACTTGGGAAGGTAACCCCAAGAATTTAAAGTTGGCGACTTGGTGTTGGTGAAGCTCCAACTAGCATCACTCTAGTTCTTTAGGCACAAGGTGCACAAAGGATTGGTACGCAAGTATAAAGAGTCTTTCTTAATCATCAGTCAAGTAGGCAACGTCTCCTACAAGTTGCACTTGCCAGCATGGTTTAAAATTTACAACGTCTTCCATACAAGCAACTTGAAAGTCTACCATTCAAATTCGCAAGACGCCTCACAAAATATTTCAACTCAGCTACCCCAAATCAGAGCCTCTTATGAAAAGCGAGTTGAGACAATCCTGACCGATTGCAAGACTAAGCTTCCTAATGGAGCCGAGCAAATTGAGTACTTGGTGAAGTGGCAAAAATTTTTCTGGACTAAAGCCAGTTGAGAGCCAGAAGATGCCCTATGACATGAAGAAGTATGCGTTAAAGCCTATCAACATGCGTCGACGAGGGCATCGACAAGTTAAGTAGGGGAGAATGTCACAAACGGTCATCGCTCAACCGTAACTCTTCATTCCATGAACCGTTTGCCGCTTTTTGTTGCTTGTACAAATGTTGGACAGCCTATTTTGCCTTGGTTTTGGGTAATTTTGCCTAAGAATTACGAGTAAAAATAGTCTGTCAGGCTGCAGAATGATTGCTCACTACGCGGAGCAGAACAGGCCAAAACTGCCCTAAAATTGCCTAGTTTTGGGTCATTTTTGTGTGTTACGATGACCGAACCAAATGGAGCAAAATGGCAGCCATCTCAGCCCTCTGGAACCCCCCGGGTGGCATAGGGCTGGAGGGGCTTCGGGATATTAGTCGGGCGTGAGCACTCAAAGAAATTAAAATGTTTTATGTCCAACACCCTTGGGAACTATCGTTTCTGGACTTGCAACCGTTCTTATACCCATCCAAAGTCCTGTTTCACTCTCTTTCTCTCTTTTTCTACTACACACAATGTGTTTAATGAATTGCTTGTAAGAACTACCATCTTGGCGAGACAATGAGACTTGTCCGTCGCTCGTTTTCAAAACTAATCAACTTCTCTTTTTGTAGGTCCTTCGGGACCGGCACGAGGTTGCAATTGGGTTGACCCTTTATGAGCAAATATGCTTCGATGTTTTATGACAGGCAATTCCAGCTAAGTCCGGAACATTGCATAAAGACTGCTTCGCGACTTAGGTAATTCCAGCTAAGTCTTTAAGTTTGTCACAAGGGTGCCACATGGCTTAGGTAAATTTCACTAGGTCTATGACATTGTAGTATCAGAGCATGCAATCAATTCGAACAAGCAAGCAAAGAGGATTCGTAATCTCGTTATAGCGAAGCACCGTGGTAAATCGAGCAAAATGGGGTAAGCCGGACCTTTGCCCTAAGCAGTCGCAAGTGGGCTGCAAGTGCAAACTCGCTCGCAAACTGCTGGAGCCACTTATAAGGAGCGCGACAGTGAACATGATGAGCGTGAAGTTAGGTACTCTTCGCGAGTGGAGGAAGCATAATCTGGTGCACCAACTAGCAAAGGAGCCACAAGGAGAGACTTTCAACGATGAAAACCTACCTCAATATTCTTGAAGCGAGTTTGGAGGAACTCTATCAATGCCAAGGAAGGCTCCTAGGGGTAGAGAGCTAGAAAAAAGAAGCTAAATCTTAGATCGACAGGGTTGAGTCCCTGGTCGACCGACTAACGGAGGATACTAAAGACTCCGTACGACATCTACATAAAGTTGTGGTGGAATTTATGGCCAAAGTGACATTGCTCACTAGAACCCTTAATGTGGGAGGGAACAATACCTATGTTACACCACCACAAAGCTTCAGAGCGCCAAAGCTGCATTGGTATGGGGGCGCTAGAGATGCCAAAGAGCTCAAGAATTTTCTGTTTGATATGGAACAATATTTTCGTGCTACGAGACCCAATTCGAAGGAAACCAAAGTTTCTATAGCAACCATGTATCTGAATGGAGACATAAAACTTTGGTGACGAACCCATTGGGAAGAAATCCAACAAGGCCGATGCCGAGTGGATACATGGGAAGACTTGAAACGCGAGTTGAGAACACAATTTCTGCCCAAGAACACTAAGTTCGTCGCAAGAAGGAAACTGAGATAACTCTGCCAAACTACTTCCATCCGAGACTATGTGAAGCAATTTTTGGCACTAATACTGGATATACAAGACATGTATAAAAAGGACAAACTATTCAGCTTCCACGATGGCTTAAAGTCATGGGAACAATAAGAATTAAATCGAAGGAATGTCACTGACGTGGACGGGGCAATTGTAGCGGCGGAAAGACTAACTAATTTTTTTTCTTCGGAAGACTTAGGAAAGAAGAAATAATCCTAAGGAAATCGCCTAGCAAAATATTCTCATGCAAAGAAGTCTGGGGGTGAACAGAATAAAAAGAACTTCCACAAGGGACCGAGTTCAAAAGGCAAAGCCCCGAAATCTGGTGAATACTTCTTATGCGGAGGACCACACATAGTGAGGGAGTGCCTGCAGAAGCAGGCACTCAATGCCTTAACGGCATCAATCTACCCCCATAAGTTGGACAAGGGCAAAGTCGTTGCCCTTAGTTCGAGAAGTTCGGAATCTAGTAGCGACGACGGAGAGTCGCAATGACCCCAAATGGGAGCGATGTGTTTGTTGAATGCATTACGGGGTCAAGTGGGGGAGAGAACCAAGGCAAAGGCACAGAAGGCGGCAAGTAGCGAGCTGATGTATATGGACATCAAGCTTAATGGTCGAACAACCCTTGTAATGGTGGACACTGGAGCTACCCATAATTTTATTGCTGATACACGGATTATCTCTCTAAACTTATCTTGCCGAGTAGAGTAGGCGCGATGAGACACCTTCGGGAAGCATCCATAGATGAAAAGCCTATGTTTGTATACGAGAGACTGGAGTAGTAAATAGAAGAATGGAGAAATCCCCCACCCCACGCTGTAAGAAGAAAAGAGGAACAGAAGAGAATAGGACACTACTACTAGGGCAACTCACAACTCTACATTGAACCACAAACTAGGCATTTAAGGAATAAAGAATAGAAGTAGGATCTAGTGCACCCAGGGAAAAGAGGAACAGGCGAGGAGAGCAAGATTGGATTGGGAGAAAGGAAGGACTAGCAGAATGGTATTTAGTAAAGTCAGACCAATAGCAAGTAAAAGGGTAGCGTTAGCTGCTAATATGACAGGAGACAACAGTAGATTCTAATGTCGTAGAGTTTTTTATCCAGATCCATAAGTCCTTGCGCGTTGAAGAGAGCGTTCATCTTATATAATTGATTAAAGAGCATTGCTTCAAAGCAAACTCAAATCATCTTTCTTGCATATGATTGAATAAATAAACCTAACAGCTATGACTCATTACTTGAAGAACAAATTGAGGTAGCCGAACTGATCGTGAAGCAAAGCGACTTGGACTTGTCTTGGAGAAGAACCCAAGTCACATGAAGGCTGTGAACTCGGAGACTAAGCAGATCTCTGGATTAGCAAAGGAGGTCCATATCAAGATTAGAACGTGGAGCGAGTTCACAAATATGATGGCGGTGCCATTGGATGACTTCCAAGTGATTCTTGGAATGCTGATGCTGTTCCTAAACTCTTTATGCCTGATGGGAGGTGATGACCCCTGCGTAGTTCCAGTTTCCCAAGGGAGAACCAAGGACCCACAACAAATATCGATATTACAATTGAAGAAAAGGGTGTGGAAAGGTGAATTAACTTTCGTGGCTGCTGTGAACTTGGAGCCACTTGACGGGGAGGTCATTCATGAACCTGCTGTGGTGGCAAACATTCTGAAAGAGTTCATAGACATCATGCCACCCGAGTTGTCGAGGACTCTACCACAACGCAGAGGCATGGATCATAACATTGAGTTAGAACCAGGAGTTAAGCCTCCAGTGAGACCACCCTACCGTATGGCCCCTCCAGAGTTAGCAGAACTGAGGAAGTAGTTAGATGAACTGCTAAATGGTGGTCTCATCTGCAGTTTAAAGGCACCATCCAAAGCTCCAGTTCTCTTCCAGAAGAAACAAGATGGGAGCCTCTGATTATGTGTCGATTATCGAGCCTTGAACAAAGTGATGATGAAGAACAAATATCCTATTTTGCTCATCACAAATTTGTTCGATCAACTGGGCAAGGCCAAGTATTTCTCTAAACTCAGGCTTCAGTTGGTGTATTGGCAAGTATGTATTATAGAAGGTGATGAGGCGAAGACTACCTGTGTGACCAGGTATAGAGCGTTCGAGTTTCTAGTGATGCCTTTTGGTTTAACCAATGTTCCGGCTACATTTTGTACTCTGATGAACCAGCTTTTTAAAGAGTATTTGGACAAGTTTGTGATCGCCTACCTAGACATATCGTCGTCTATAGCTAGACATTCGAAGAGCACATTGAATATCTTTAGACAATTTTTAGAGTTCTCAAGGAGAACACCTTATTTGTGAAGAGGGAGAAGTGCTACTTTACGCAGATAGAAATTTTGTTCTTGGAACATCGAATTGATGATGGTTCCATTCAAATGGACGAATCAAAGGTGCAAGCTATGGCAGAATGACGAACACCAAAGAAGGTACTTGAGCTAAGATCCTTTCTTAGTTTCATCAACTATTATTGACGCTTGATTTTTGGATATTCAAAGCGCACAGCTCTATTGACGGAGTTGCTAAAGAAGGAGCAGTCTTGGAGATGGTCGGACAAGTGTGAAGCAGCTTTTCAAGATCTAAAGGCTGCTGTGTTGGAGGAACCAGTACTCAAATTACCAGACTATGGGAAGTCTTTTGAAGTCCATAGGCTCAATGAGACTGAGCAGCGATATCTAGTGCATGAGAAAGAGATGACAGCGGTGGTCCACTGTCTACGAGTATAGCGACACTACCTTTTGGGAGCACCGTTCGTGTTAAGGACGAATACTGTCGCATTGAATTATTTTGAGACTCAAAAGAAACTCTCCCCAAAACAAGCAAGGTGGCAGGACTTCTTGGCCGAATTCGACATGGTAATGGAGTACAAGCCCAGAAAGATAAATGTTGTGGCCGATGCATTGAGCTGAAAAGTAGAATTGGTGAATGCTATACAATTGGAAGGCGAAAGCCAATCAAGTCAGTTGCACTCCAACTTTCTTTCCAGGATCAGGGATGGATTGTACAGTGATCCTTAAGCAGTAACCCTTATACAACTCATCAAAGAGGGCAAGACGTGATGATTTTGGGTCTAGGAGGGACTCCTCCATACTAAAGGGAATAGAGTTTATGTTCCATGAGTAGACAACCTGAGGCATGAACTCTTAAGAGAGTGTCACGATTCCCTTTGGGTCGGATATCCGGGAATTTATCAGACAATGGCTCTCATGGAGAGGGCATTTTATTAGCAAAAAATAGGGACAGATGTGGAGGATTATATTCATACATGTCTTTCATGCCAACAAGATAAGATGAAGCAACGAAAGCCAGTGGGACTTTTGGAGCCACTGCCAATGCTGGAAAGGTCATAGGAGAGCATTTCCTTGGACTTCATATCAAGCTTGCCTGCATTAGGGGGGACTGGGATTGATACTTACAGTTGTCAATCGGTTTTCAAAGTATGCAACATTTATTAGTGCACCCCAACATTATTCAGCAGAAGAGGCGGCCAAGTTGATGATAAAGAATGTGGTGAAGTATTAGGGGGTTTCACACAATATCATTAGTGATTGAGATTCTTGGGACAATTCTGGACCGAGCTAACCAAGCTGTTGGGATCGAAGCTATACTTTTCCACAAGCCTCCACCCCTAGACAGATGGTCAAATCGAAAAATCTAACTCACTGTTAGAACAGTATCTCCGGCACGATGTGAGTGCTAATCAACGAGATTGGGTGAAGCTGTTGGACATAGCCCAATTCTCCTATAACTTACAATGGAGCTTTGTGTCCAACAAGAGCCCCTTCGAGATTATCACTGGACAACAGCCGTCGACCTGTCATACATTGGCCATTGGATATATAGGGAGTAGCCCGTCAGCATATCACTTTGCAAAAGAATCGCATCGAAATGTAAATATTGCATGAGCCTACTTGGAGAAGTCGGCTAAAAAAATGAAGAAGTAGACTTGGGAAGGCGATCCTAAGAATTTAAAGTTGGCGACTTGGTGTTGGTGAAGCTCCAACTAGCATCACTCTAGTTCTTTAGGCATAAGGTGTATAAAGAATTGGTACGCAAGTATGAAGGGTCTTTCCTAATTATCAGTCGAGTAGACAACGTCTTCTACAAGTTGCACTTGCCAGCATGGTTCAAAATTCACAACATCTTCCATGCAAGTAACTTGAAAGCCTACCATTCAGATCCGCAAGATGCCTCACGAAATTTTTTAACTCGACTACACCCAATTAGAGCCTCCTACGAAAAGTGAGTTGAGATAATCCTAGAGGATCGCAAGACTAAGCTACCCAACGGAGCCGAGCAAACTGAGTACTTGGTGAAGTGGCAAAAATTTCCTTGGATTGAAGCCAGTTGGGAGCCAAAAGACACCCTATGACATGAAGAAGTATGCGTTAAAGCTTATCAACATGCGTCGACGAGGGCGTCGATAAGTTAAGTGGGGGAGAATGTCATGAATGGTCGTCGCTCAATCGTAACCTTTTATTCCGTGAACCATTCGCCGCTTTTTGTTGCTTGTACAAGTATTGGGCAGCCTATTTTGCCTTGGTTTTGGGTGATTTTGCCTAGGAATTGTAAGCAAAATAGTCTGTCAGGCTGTAGAATGATCGCTCACTGCGCAGAGCCAAAACAAGCCAAAATTGCTCTGAAACTATCCAGTTTTGGGTCATATTTGCATGCTGCGATGATCGAACCGAGCGGAGCAAAATGTCAGTCATCTTAGCCCTCTGGAACCCCCCGGGTGGCACAAGGCTTGATGGGGCTTGGGATATTAGTCGGGCACGAGCGCTCAAAGAAATTAAAATATTTTATGTCTGACACCCTTGGGAACCATCGTTTATGGACTTGCGATCATTCTTACAACCCTCCAAAGTCCTATTTTGCTCTATTTCTATTTTTTTCTGCTGCACCCAAGGTGTTCGACGAATTGCTTGTAAGAGCTGCCCTCTTGGCGAGACGTCAGGACTTGTCCGCCGCTTATTTTTAAAACTAATCAAATTCTCTTTTTGTAGGTCCTTCGGGACCCGCACAAGGTTGTAATTGGGCTGACCATTTGCGGGTAAATACGCTTCAACGTTTCATGACTTAGGCAATTCCAGCTAAGTTCAGAACATTGGCTAAAGATTGCTTCGCTACTTAGGCAATTCCAACTAAGTCTTCAATTTTGTTGCAAGGGTGCCACACGGCTTAGGCAAATTCCGCTAAGTCCATGACACCTTGGTAAGGCTGCTACCGATCACAAGGAGTCACTGTCACCTGCGTCGGGACAGTGGAGACGACAGTGCAGAGAGGGAAGAGGAGGATCTAGGCATTCCTTTTAAGAAAAGGACTATTTTGCTCCCTCTGAATTTGGAAAATATCGAGAACTATCCTCGTATACAGAATTCTCAAAATACCCTCAATAATTTTAAAAATTTTGAGGATTATCCTCTCATCCAGAATTATAAAAATGCTCTTGATAATTAAATAAATTAATTAATTATTATATATATTTAGTAATCCTACATATGATATGATTACATGTGATGTATGATGTGGATGGATGATCATGAGCCATGTATTATAATGTGTGTAATTATGATTATTATTATTATTGGGACCTGCGAGCCTCTATTTTTCTTGTTTATTGTCAGGCCTGTGTGCTTGTGATTATTTGTAATTACATAAAGAGATACGATAGGAGCATGGAGGTAACAATGGGACCCATGATGCCGTGGTGGGAGATCATGCCGCATGGTGATGTGACGATCCGATGTAACCGATGATAACGAGATCAATAATCACAGGGCATGGAGATGCAATGATGCACACATAGATTTTATCGTGAGTGATTAGGTCTATTAGCTCGGGCTTAATCATATTAGGTGACGGCTCATGATCATCCTATGTGGCTTACATATGTGATGTATTATACACCTACTAGATATATGTATATATATATATTTGCATGCGATGTATATATATATATATTAAATATGTATGTGTGTGACATGACATATTAGAAGATCGATACGAAACAAAAATCCCTCCTACGATAATATTAAGTCGGTAAGTGTGAGGCAATAAGATTGACCCACGTGGCCTTCCATCGTTATAGGAAGAAATTGAATCATGACATAGGTTGAGTTGATCGAGTCCCTCGAAGCTCACCTATCTATACAATCGAGTTCTTGCCTATGACATAGAGATGTCACCGGTGAGCTAAGCACATGGTATGCTTGGTCAAGTCACTCGAGGGCATACCATCAAATCAGACTCATCTTGTAACGGTGGGGATGACTTAACTGAATATTATGGTTGGTCTAGTCCCTCGAGACTATGATGATTCGGAGGTCGAACGTGATGGGAACCATAAGAAGTTGTGATTGGCAAGAGGTGCCTACCTTTTGGGCTTACTATAATTGGTCGAGTCCCTCGAGGTTGTACTAAGATGCCAATTAGATCCCAATCTCTACTAGGAGTCTACCGGAGACTTTCGTCATATGTGTCGAGGGTGTCACGTGATTTGCTAAAAAAAATAGTGGGAGTATATTAAGATAGAAGTCTATATCTTAATTAGTATTTTTTTATAAAATCTATATATTATTTAATTTATGATATATCTTGTTTATCGCTTGCAAAACCCCTACATGGCCAACCACCTCATTGGTACAAAAACTTCATAATTTGAGAATTATTCTCACGAAAGAGAAAATCGTATATGTCCTTAACATGATTGTGCCCACATCGGAGGAAAGGACAAGCGAGGATGAGATCGCTCGCTTTGTGAAGTATATAGATAGTCTTAGAGGATAACCTATGTGTTGATCTTATACTTCAGTCCCTACTGGATTCCTTTTCAAAGTTCATATGAATAAGTTTAAGGTGACTCTACCTAAACTCCTCAATATGTAGAGGGAAACTGAGAGCACTATCAAAAAAGAGAAGTTAGTTCTCTATATTGATGAGACCAATAAGAAAAGGAAGTCTAGCAAGACCCTTAAGAAGGGCAAGGGCAAAGAAAGACCGGGTAAGGCAAAGGTTGCCAAGAAATACCCAGCAAAAGACAAAGGACAATGCTTCCACTACAGCTAAGACGGGAGTTGGAAGAGGAACTATAAGGACTACCTTGTAGGGAAGGCAAGATAGAAGCTTGGAGAAGCTTCAGGTATATTCATGATCAGTCTCCACTTGTCAGATTTTCATGATAACACATGAGTATTAGATATTGGGAGTGTTTATCATATCTACAATTCATTGCAGGTTCTAGCAAGACCTAAGAGATTAGCTAGAGATGAGATGGACCTCAAGATGGGCAATGGAGCAAGAGTTGCTACAGTTACTATTGGAGAGGTCACCTTACATCTGCCTGGTAGAGCTATTAGTGCATTAGATGCATACTATTATGTTCTCTCTATTATCAAAAATATTATTTCCATCTCTTATTTAATAATTAATAGATATAAATTAGTTTTTAAGAATAATAGTTATTCAATAATTATGGATGATGAGATCATCATTAAAGGGACCCTTATAAATAGCTTATATGTGTTAGACACTTCTCCACATGTCATAAATATAAATATATCTAAGAGTAAAAGAGATAAGGTGAATAATACATACCTATGACATTATAGGCTAGGTCATATACATGAGGAAAGAATTCAAAAGTTGCTGAAAGATTGATACTTAGATCCATTTGACTATAAGTCATATGCAACATGCGAACCTTGCCTTCATGGGAAGATGACCAACTATCTTTTTAGTGGAACTAGAGAGAGAGCCACCGAGTTATTGGAACTCATACATAGTGATGTATATGGTCCCATGTCGACTCAGGCTATAGGTGATTACTCATACTTCATTACATTCATTGATGATTTCTCTAGGTATGGACACATGTACTTAATGAAGTACAAATCTGAGGTCTTTAAGAAATTCAGAGAATATAAGAATGAGATAGAGAACCAAATTGGAAAGAGTATTAAGACTCTTCGATCCGATCGAGGAGGAGAGTACTTGAATATGGAGTTCACCTATTTTCTTCACGACAATGGAATTCTATCCTAGTGGACATCTCCTTATACACCTCAGCTCAACAGTGTATCAGAAAGGGGGAATCACACGCTGTTAGACATGGTGAGGTCTATGATGAGTTTCACTGACCTACCCATCTTATTCTTGGGGTACGCCCTAGAGACTGTAGCTTACCTTCTGAATAGAGTTCTATCAAAGTCAGTAGTGTCTACACCATATGAGATATGAAAAGGAAAAAAGCCCGATCTTAAGATTGTTAAGATTTAGGGTTGTCCTGCCCCGTTAGAAGACACAATTCCGATAAGTTGGAATCAATAACAAAATGGTGCACATTCATGGGATACCCAAAGAAAACTTGTGGATATTATTTCTATCACCCCAAGGACCAAAAGGTCTTTGTTACTAAGAGAGTCGTGTTCCTTGAGAAGGAACACATTCTTGGTGAAAAAAGTGAGAGCAAGATAGAATTGAGTAAGGTTGGAGAACCTAGCTCAAGCACCATTCTAGAGCCCGAGTCTATTCATGTACCTAATACACAAGTTCCAACTTTGCGTAGGTCTAGCAGAGTATCTCACCCTCCTAAAAGATATGTGAGACATATTAGTAGAGATGACTCTCGGGATATTGATTCTCAAATCTACGAGGAGGTTATTATGAGTATAGACTCCGGTAAGTAATAAGAAGCCATGAATTCTGAAATAGATTTCATGTATTCTAATAAGGTTTGGAACTTTATGGATGCACCTAAAGGTATTGTACCCATCGGCTGCAAATGAATCTTCAAGAAGAAGATCAGAGTGGATGAAAAAATAGAGACCTATAAAGCAAGGCTGGTAGCTAAAGGATATCATCAAAGATAATGAGTTGACTATGATGAAACCTTTTCACCTGTGGTCATGCTTAAGTCCATTAGAATTATTTTGGCCATTGCAGCATACTATAACTATGAGATCTGGCAGATGGACATCAAAATGGTATTCTTTAATAGCAACATCGAGGAAGAGGTGTATATGATACAACTAGAGAGATTCATATCTAAAGAGAGTCCAGATAAAGTGTGCAGGTTATTTAGATTTATTTATGGATTAAAGTAAGCTTCCCGAAGTTGGAACATAAGATTTAATGAGGTGATTAGATCTTATGACTTCGTTAAGAACGAAGATGAGCCTTATGTATCCAGGAAGGTAAGTGGGAGTGCTATCACCTTCTTAGTGCTATATGTGGATGATATCCTAATCATTAGAAATGATGTAGGAATACTCTCCATGGTAAAGTCTTGGCTATTCAGAAACTTCTTTATGAAACACTTAGGGGAAGCATCCTATATTTTGGGGATCCAGATCTATAAAGATAGATCCAAGAGGATGCTTAACTTGTCCCAGTATAGGTATATAGACTCCATTGTCAAAAGGTTTGGCATGAAAAATTCTAAGAGAGGTCTCATACTGATGAAACATGGAATATCACTTTCTAGGAGTATGTCCCTAAAGACTCCTGAAAAAAGGGCAAACATAGATAAGATATCTTTTACCTCAGTGATAGGATCTATCATGTATGCGATGCTATATACCAGCCCTAATATAGCACATGCTCTGAGTGTCACGAGCAGGTATCAAGCAGATCCAGGTTTAGAACACTAGAAGGCAGTAAAGTATATCCTTAAGTACTTGAGAAGGACTAAGGATCTTTTACTGAGGAGGTAGTCTTTAAGTTGAGGGCTACACAGACTCGAGTTTTCAGTCCAACATTAATTATAATAAGTTAAATTCAGAGTATGTTTTCACCCTAAATGGAGAAGCAGTAAGCTGGAAGAGTTCCAAGCAAGATACTACTGCTGACTCGACCATAGAGGCGGAATACATTACTAAAGCAGAAGCAGCAAAGGAAGAAGTGTGAATGAAGAAGTTCATTAAGGATTTGGGAGTTATACCAAGCAACATGGAGCTGACTCTCATATATTGTGATACGCTATGTGATCTTTAGAATTACGATAAAAAGATAATGGCAACGTGCCAACAATATATAGATGAATCCAACAAAGAACAAGTGATGATGAAAGTCAAACTGATGCAAAATATAGGTAGAAATATCAATGGCAGCAAAGTCAACAAAAATGGTTTAGATGTGTAGTAAGAAATGCCAATAATCTTGCAGCATAACTTTCATCGTAAAGATAATGGTTTTACGACAAAAAGTTTTAGCAGCGTGCCAACAATATATAAATGATTCCAATGAAGAGCAAGTGATGATGAAAGCCAAGCCAATGCAAAATATTGATGAGAATATAGTAATAAAATATAATAGCAAGATTGGCAAAAAGATAATATACAACTAGAAAATTACATCAACGATGGAAGATCGTTGTTTAGGCCAGTTGTAAAAATTAAAAGTAGGCTACGAGATTGTATCTCAAGGATATATGGGTGCCTTAGGGTTGATATGGGTGGCAACAACAAGTTTGGTAGAGATCAGTTGTGTATACAGCAAGAAACACCGAAAAGTATGGAAATATAATATTTTATCAAAAAAATTATGATGAAATTTCCAACAATATTGCAATAGTATTTTGAGGAATATGGCAGCACAAAATTGATAGTAGCAATATAGATGATAGCGATATGGTGGCAAATAGAAGAATTTTACGTCGAAGAACAGTAGTTTGATGAAAAGTTTTTAGCGATTACGGCAAATATTTAAAAAAGAATTTGGTGAGAATCTACTAGTAAGGAAAGCTAAGCTGACATAAAATATGAAGATGAATATGGCAGCAAGTTTTTGGCAAAGACACAATAGCAAAGTAGTAGGCGGTTAGAAATTATGTCAACGTCAAAAGATCGTTGCAGTAGTTTTTTTCAACTAGCAATTTTTTTCAACAAGATAGATAAATGGAAAGGATTGTAACAATGGTAGATGTAACTATTTTTTTGGTTTTTTGACAAGTAAATACTGCAGCAGTAAGGTAGATACCAGAACTTGATGCAATTTTGGTGGAGGCTGTAGATGATGTTTATGCGATTGTGGTGATGACGGTAGAGTCAGGGATGATCACAATAATTATGGGAATTGTTTGGGAGGTGGTGGATAAAAGTAGCAGCGACTATGGAAGGGCAGCGAGGTACCAAGAACGTTGCTCTAATACCAAGTGTTAGAACCCCACATGATTCTAAGCTTAGATTGATCTCTGAAGTGGATTAGCCTCCTTGGAACTATATAAGGGTTCCTCCCTCCTTGGTATTGATCTATCCATGACAAAAAAAATATGGCTACAAGTATCTATATAGGGTCTCAAAATCTTAATCCTAATAGGACTCCTATTTCAACTAAACCAAAACTCCAACTCCTATTCTAACTCCTAATCAATCTTAGATAAGTCCTGAACTCTCCCTTCTAACCGTAGTTGACCTCCACTCAACCCTAGTCGACTTCCCCTCATCAAGATGCGCAGCCAATTGGGTTGATTACAAGCTTGACTTGGTTGACTCCAACCTGAATCCAACTTCGACTCCTAACTAGACTCTAGTTAAGCTGAATCCTAACCCTACTAGGATTTGGACTGATTTATTATAGTAGACTCAAATTCCTCTTAGGCGACCTAATGTCAGGTCTAGGCTAACCAACAAGGCCCAATCTAAGGACTCAACTCAATCGACTAGGGGCTAGGGTCCTAACAAAAATGTATATGAGACATATGAGTAAAAAAAAAACTTGGGTCGAATGAAATGAAATCCACCACAATAGAAGCACAAGGCCAAATGACCCATAGACACATTAACCGAAAAAATCGAACATGTGTGAAGAGAAATCAGCTATCATAAAGGTGCAAGGAAAAATATATTTGAGGTATGTAAACCAGGAAAACTCAACTTACATGAAGAGAAATCCTCCGTGGTGGAAGCACAAGGTAAAATATAACCGAAGCACAAGATAAAATATACTCGAGATACGTGAGTCAAGAAAACCTAACTCGTGTAAAGAGAAATTTGTTGAAGCGGAGGTGGAAGGCCAAATGTGTCTGAGGCGTATGATTCAGGAAAACTCGATTCATAAAAAATCCACCATGGTGGAGGCACAAGGTCGAACATGCCTAAGGCACATAAGTCAAGGAAACCCAACCCATGTGAAGAGAAATCTACCATGACAGGGGCATTAGGCACAATGTGCCTAAGGCATGTAAGTGAGGAAAATCTAACTTGCATGAAGAGAAATCCACCATGGTGGAGGCAATCGTAAACTTCCTCCTTATCCTTTATGACCAGAAAGATAATCACAAACTTCCTTCCTACCCTTTATGATCATGTTTGAATACTCATCTTAAATATTATAAAATGAGACAAATTTACCTTTTATGGAGGATCTTGTTTGACCACTTACGTCCGCACTCGCATACCTCAAGTTACTAACTTGGGTGTTAGAGACATCGAATCTAGAAACCTCTTCAGACCTCGATCTTCATGCAAGTGGTATCTCGAAAGATTAACGTTTTCACCTCAGAGGAACTAAATCAGTTTTTTCTCTTTTAAATGTTTAGGAGTACTTGAACAGAAAGGACCTGATGCGCATATGCCATACCTCTTGTAATTGTGTCTGTATTCAATGTATAACTGGTCAATAATGTACTCATTATATCATTTTTGAGATTAACAAGTACTGCTCGATTACGTCAACAGCAATGTCGTCTATGGCACTCATCTCCACAACCCAGTCCTGTTGCTCTTGTGCAATACCAACAAATAGCATGGGCTTTTTTCTCAGGAAAGCAATGTGGATTCATGTAGGCCCTTTGTTGTGCTCTCTCACTCAGCTTTAGTATTTGGTACATTTTCAGGAGACAAAACTAGAAATCTTTTACTTATGATAAGTTGATGCTTACAAAACTACAATCATTCCAGCTGCATCTATAAATTCATGTGTTAACGCCTCAAGTGTTTGAATTTTACTGCCAATTATTGGTTATTTCAACATTAAATTACTGTTGCTTGGTGCTCAGAGAAGTCTGAGAATGTTGTTCCCAAACTCTCACATCTTTTTCATCTGTTCCTCCTCTCTTTTCTTTTTTTTCGTATGTCGGAGATCAACTTTTCATCATCAGTTCACCAGTGAAGCATTATTTGTAGTTTGGGTGTCATTATTGATTCTCCACCGTGGGGGCGTAAAAGTTCTCTGGAAAGAACTTAATTAGCTCCTCAGAATCTTAACTGTTAACAGATGTCTAACAAGAAGTGTGGAGAATCAATTCCAGTGAAAGGCAGCCAGCCACCAGTAAGAAAGAATAAAGACAGCAATCACTTTATCCATCTCACAAGGAAAGAGAAACCTCAAGCTCAGGACTGCCTACTCTACTAAGGTTATTGGGTTCCTCTTGAATTCATGTGCTCAGATGCGTTCCATCCTCGAACTTCCATTTTACCAGAGAACAACATATGGCAAGTGTTCTTCATCCTTTGAGTGGTCTTAGTTAGGCCTGTAACGCACCAATTTAAAATACCAATAAACTGATGAATCAAACAAGCTAATGGGATGTTGGACACGGAACCACAGCAGGCTAGAAGAATGGCAGCTCAGTGTTGTGAGATCGAAGGCACTGAAGGTGCCAAGGAAATCAGATGGCAGAACAGCCATTCCACTATTTTATTCAAACATGCAGAATAAAGGTCAGAGGAAAGCATCTTTGTCTAAAGTCTCCAAGTTCCAAAAGCCTTTGAATTTATGCTTTCAGGGAATCCTTTGCTTTATTACTTGATGTTTACCCTCGCTTGCTGTCTTTTTGGATCTGTTTTCCAACAGTGCGCAGAAGAAATGATGTAGCTATTTAACAACTCCTTTTAAGTCACTCTTCTAAACATGGCAGCACAGCAAAGTCAGCAGGGTGATCTCTCCATAAACAAGCTCGCCAATTTGGTTAAGACAAACCACTAAACCACAATCAACATCATCCTCTCTTTATTCCCTCCACTTCCTCAACTTTTAAATGTAGCTCAAGCACTTCCTTCTGTGACACTTCAGTGTCAGGTTCGCTGAACAGCTTCTCCATGAAACTTGTGGTCGTCTTCCTCCCCACATGAAGGCAGCTCGTTCCAGGCAAGAGTTCACAGGGTTAACATCATAAAGCAAGGTGAGGAAATCCTTCAGAACAGTAGCTGTTCTTTCTTCCCCTGAACCAAAGGCCCCTCTAATGTCATTTGCATAGACATCCACCAGTATTGAATCTGATCATGTTGTCATTATGAAACCTACTATTAAGCCTTTGCAGATGAAGATAATTCCATGGATACTGCCCTTAAACCAGCTGCTGTTGAAGTAGAGGTAGCCCAAGGACCGATCGAAGTCTCACTCCACCCCTGAGAATCCACCGAGAAGCAGAGCCGCGGTGGTGGCGATCATGGCGCAGCAGCAGGCCCAACCGAGCCGGGCAGAGGAGTACAAGCTGAAGGATACGAGTCCGCAGCTGGGCGAGCGGTGGCTGCATGCGAGGGGCAGCAGCTGGATGGGCCTGGTCTGCGGCGGCGACAAGCTCACGAGCACATACGACCTCGTGGAACAGATGTACTACCTCTACGTGCGTGTCGTCAAGGCCAAGAACCTCCCCACCAATGCCGTCTCCGGCAGCTGCGACCCTTATGTGGAAGTGAAGCTGGGCAACTACCATGGCACAACCAAGCACTTCGACAAGAGGGTCAACCCCGAATGGAACCAGGTGTTCACCTTCTCCAAGGAGCGGATCCAGTCGACGGTCCTCGAGGTCTACGTCAAGGACAGAGAGATGGTGGCACGGGATGACTATGTGGGCAGGGTCGCCTTCGATCTCAATGAGGTGCCGACGAGAGTGCCGCCGGACAGCCCGTTAGCCCCCCAGTGGTACCGGCTCGAGGACCACCGGGGGGAGGGCAAGGTGAGGGGGGAAATCATGTTGGCAGTGTGGATTGGGACGCAGGCCGACGAGGCCTTCCCGGACGCATGGCACTCCGACGCTGCCTCCGTCCAGGGTGAGGGAGTGTTCAACATCCGGTCCAAGGTGTACGTCTCCCCCAAGCTCTGGTACCTCAGAGTGAACGTCATCGAAGCCCAGGACGTGCAGCCCAACGACAAGAGCCGCCTCCCGGAGGTGTTCGTCAAGGCTCAGGTCGGCAACCAGGTGCTGAAGACCAAAGTTTGCCCCACCAAGACCATGGATCCGATGTGGAACGAGGACCTTGTGTTCGTGGCGGCAGAGCCATTCGAGGAGCACCTGGTGCTCACCATCGAGGACCGCCTGAACCAGACCAAGGACGAGTTGCTCGGGAGGATCGTCCTGCCACTGACCTTGTTCGAGAAGCGGCTGGACCACCGGCCGGTGCATGCGAGATGGTTCAACATGGAGAGATTCGGCTTCGGGGTGCTCGAGGGCGAACTAAGAAAGGAACTCAAGTTCTCGAGCAGGATCCACCTCCGTGTCTGCCTCGAAGGAGCCTACCATGTGATGGATGAGTCCACCATGTACATCAGCGACACCCGTCCGACGGCGCGGCAACTGTGGAAGCAGCCCGTTGGAGTTCTGGAAGTGGGCATTCTCAGTGCGCAGGGACTGGCTCCGATGAAGAAGAATGACGGCAGAGGCACCACCGACGCCTACTGCGTCGCCAAGTACGGCCAGAAATGGGTCAGGACCAGGACGATCATCGACAGTTTCAGTCCGAAATGGAACGAGCAGTACACCTGGGAGGTGTATGATCCATGCACCGTGATCACCCTCGGAGTGTTCGATAACTGCCATGTCGGAGGGAACGAGAAACCCGGAGGCGGCGGAGCAGCGAGAGACATGAGAATCGGCAAGGTGAGGATCCGGCTGTCGACATTGGAGATGGATCGGATCTACACGCACGCGTACCCTCTCGTCGTCCTGCAGCCGTCGGGGGTGAAGAAGATGGGGGAGCTGCACCTGGCGGTGCGTTTCACATGCTTGTCCCTGGCGAGCATGATCTACCTCTACGGGCACCCGCTGCTCCCCAAGATGCACTATATTCATCCTTTTACCATCAACCAGGTGGACAGCCTGCGGTACCAGGCAATGAGTATCGTGGCGTCGAGGCTGGGGCGGGCGGAGCCACCGCTGAGGAAGGAGGCGGTGGAGTACATGCTGGACGTCGACTCCCACATGTGGAGCATGAGGAGGAGCAAGGCCAACTTCTTCCGGATCATGTCGCTGCTCTCGGGGACCATCGGCATGTTCCGGTGGTTGGACGACGTGCGCCGATGGAAGAACCCCATCACCACCTTGCTCGTCCACGTCTTGTTTCTGATCCTGATCTGCTACCCGGAGCTGATCCTGCCCACCATGTTCCTCTACATGTTCCTGATCGGGCTGTGGAGCTACAGGTTCCGACCGAGGCACCCGCCGCACATGGACACGAAGCTCTCGTGGGCGGAGGCGATACACCCCGATGAGCTCGACGAGGAGTTCGACACGTTTCCGACGACGAAATCGCACGACATAGTTCGGATGAGGTACGACAGGCTTCGGAGTGTGGCCGGCAGGATTCAGACGGTGGTGGGCGACCTGGCGACGCAAGGGGAGAGGTTGCAGTCGCTACTGAGCTGGAGGGATCCCAGGGCGACCAGCCTGTTCGTGGTGTTCTGCCTGGTTGCCGCCGTGATGCTCTACGTGACGCCGTTCCAGATGGTGGCGCTCTTGGCGGGCCTGTACATGCTGCGCCACCCCAGATTCAGGAGCAAGCTGCCGTCCATCCCCAACAATTTCTTCAAGAGGCTTCCTTCGCGGATCGACAGCATGCTCTGAGGGAGAAGAAAACTGATACGAGATTTTGCCATAGTCTTCTCATATACACTGCTATCCATTCTTCCTTACGACTTATTTTATTAGTTCGTATAGATTCCGCGAGGAGTGTGGGTTTGCGGAGCTGATGTAGTGAAGTCTGGTTTTGTTTGCCGTGTGATGCACAATTCTATTTTGATTTCTTGCAAGAGTTTTTACGGAGTGCATGCAGTTGCCCTGTTCTGTGGAAGGTGCCTGCACAAATGATGGATGAGAGTACAGATAAGGCAGAATAATAATGCATCAACCTATGGAGAATCTAAAATAAATATAGATTCTATGCTGTGTGATTTTGATGGATTGGAATAAAGCTCAACAAGGCATAGTTTACCGGAAAAGTAAATAGTGTCCATTGATGCTCAAAGACTTGATGGAAATGTGCTGTCATCAACTCAGCATAGACAGGCGTAGTATAATCTCTTACGGGATATCAAATGGCATCATCCAAGATTTGGCTGCTGGTCTTTCCAGAGAAGCTGTACGAGATGGCATCTTCAATGTCGAGTTAACTATGGTAGAGACCGTAATATATGTGTGTTGTCAACCGAAAAGCAAATTGTAACACATGAACAATGGAGTGTATACAACTGTAGCAAACCATGACTAAATAGTCTTAAGACTTCGTATTCTCCTATCTAGTGGAATACTCGTCATCAAACTTCTCTTTTTACATCAACTCCAGACATCTGAATCTTGGTGGATGTTACAATGATAGACACCTTATTTGAGCAATGTAGATGGACTGCATTGATCTAGAAGGGCTCTCCGGCAGCAGCAGCAGCAGCAGCAGCAGGAGAAGATAGAATCTTGGTGGATGTTACAATGATATAAACCTCCTCTGATTCAAATAGTTTCTCTTAGGACTTGCTTATTCTCCTATCCAGCCGAATACTTGTCATCAAACTTCTCAACATCAACTCCAGAAATCTGAATCTTGGTGGATGTTACAATGATTATAAACCTTATTTAAGCAACGTAGATGGATTGCATTGATCTGGAAGGGTTCTCAGCAGTAGCAGCAGGAGAAGATAGGAATGAAGCAGTGCCAACAGACAACTTGGCAACTGAAGAAACACACAACCTATAACCCAAGGAATATGACAAATGTACTTATCAAGAATCAACCAGTATCTCAGTAAAGAAACAAACAACAGTGAACAAACTAAGAAAACTTTGATGCTAACATCTAAAGTAGTAACTAGTAGTATCATTACTATTGTATCCCAAGTCAGGAAAGAGAAAAAAAAACAATGTTTATAGAATCAAATAATCTGCAAAAAGAAAAAATGATTTTGGAAATTCAACAATTCAATGAGATGTCAAGATTACTAGCTTTATCCATGAGTTCAAGAAGCCTAGTTATGCATTTATAACATTAGCATATCCACAGTAAAGGATTTTTAAATAAAAGGCTTGGACAAACAACAGAAAAATAAAACGACAATTAGCAACAGGAATGTAAGAGCTATATTGCCTCACACAATTTCCGAACCTAACATAAGCATGAATCTAATAATTTCATATCTAATCTTTTGGTTCTAAAACTAACAGAAAATGAAAATTTTGCACTCAGTTTAGTAAAGGCTACAAATCCGAACTTACAAAGCAGGAACACCAATTAGCTTATGATAGATCTGGGAAATTTATGGCTGTTGTTGTCATACTGACTTTTCTTTCTGTAATTTTTCATCCATGATGGCCCTATTTTAGGGCCCAATTAACTTGATAGTCGAGCCCAAAATACTTGATAATAATCGACTCATTCTAGACTTATCTCGAATCAGTCCAGCCCAAAATACTTGATAACTGTAACTAAAATAACTTCAATACACATATGACCTAAAGTTCAAGAACCAAAGTTCATAAAAAGAGTCCACAAGAAGTTGAATTGCTATGTCTTACATGCAACTTGACAAAGCTGTACTAGTTTCTAAGGCCTAAAAGTTAAGAGTTGCAGCGTCATAAATGCAACTCGACAAGGTTGTACATGTTTCCAACATGGACAGAAGACCACTTGAATTCATATTGTATTAATACTTGACAATAAGATGCGGACCAACTCACCATCAATCTCAGGAACTCTTAATTTGTATACCACAATCTACTAAACACTGTATCTTTGAGAAGCTTAAGAAACAGAACACCTGCCCTCTATTAACCATTTCCAAGTATTAACTTCCCTGCAAACAGAAACCAATGAGATTTGAGCAGTAATTCAAAGCCAATGAATCAATATCAAAATAATGCATTACGTTCTTTACTTGCAATCGATTAATTATAATGAAAACTACGGACGTATCAGAGAGCAGCCAGTGGATGAAGCGAGATCTGAACTAGCTCATACAAATCAAAGAAAAAACCATTCATGATCAAAGCAACAAAAAATTCACAGATGATGTTGGGGAAGGAGCAAGGAAACGATAAAACAGAATACTACGATCCAATTAACGAAAACGCTTTCAATCAAGAAAACGATGTAGTATTAAACATGAGGTAAAATAACAAGAACACTTACAAGATTATCTCCAAATGCACACACTCTCTTCTCTGCACTCTTGCTTCATTCACTAAGGTCTTATTTATAGGACATAATAGTAACTACCTCACACCACTTCCTTCATCCCACTATCTCACTATCTCACCCATGATTAATAACTACCCCCACTAACTCCTAAACTACCTCCACAACTCCTAAACATGAGTCACTACTCCTAAACATGTTAACTAACTATGTAACTACCATGAATCAATTCTCAACACTCCCCCTTGATTCATAGTTACATACACCAATTTGAGACATAAAATAAACATGCTTCTGAACTGGAAGTGATTTGATGAGAATATCTGCAACTTGTTCATCTGTGCCATAAATACTTCATATTATGACTCCACTTGCTACAAACCAAGTCTTATGCTTTTGGATATTTTCATCTGCATTATACTTTGTTTTGTACACCCATTTCAAACCAATAGCTTTCTTTTCTTTTGGTAGATCTATTAGCTCCTAGATTTTATTCTTCTTAATTGACTTGATTTTCTTCTTCATTGCTTTTCGACATTCCTCAACTGCTTCTTCAAAACTTATAGGATCTGAAATAGATAAAGCAAATATTAAATCATAAATCTCTATTAGTGATCTAAACATTCCTGGAGGGGTTTCATCTGAGGAATCATTTGCTGAATTTGAACTGCTACTGGGTGAGGTTGACGTTGAACTTGTTGGAGCAGGATCTGTCACTTGATTCGATGGAGTAACTAGTTCTGCTGGAACATGAATTTTTGTTTCACCTTCATGGATCTCCCAATTCCAACTTGCCCTTTCATCAAATACAACATTTCTATTAATAATAATTTTGTCACTTACAGGATTATATAATTGATATGCTTGGATTGTGCAGAATATCCAATTAAGATGCATTTTTCTGATTTTTCATCAAGCTTATGATGATTTTGTGAATTTACCAAAGCATAAGCAATACAACCAAAAATTCTTAGATGACTTACAGTTGGCTTTAAACCATACCAAGATTCAAAAGGAGTTTCATTCATAACAGCCTTTGTCGGTGAAATATTCAACAAATAAACTGTTGCGGCTTACATGGCCGATTCGGAAGATGCTTTCCTTTAAGCAAACTTCTTGCCATTTTGACAACAGTTCAATTTTTACGTTCAACTACACCATTTTGATCCGGTGTATATAGTGCTGTCAATTCCCTACGAATATCATTTTCTTCACAAAAGGAATTAAACTCATTAGAGATAAATTCACCACCTTTGTCTGTCCGAAGTGTTTTTATGCGTCTACCACTTTCTTTTCTATAAGTGCCTTGAATTTTCAAAAGTTATCAAATGCTTCAAATTTCAATTCTAGGAAATACACCCAACTCATGCAGCTATAATCATCAGTAAATAATAAAAAATATCGACTTCCCCCAAATGATTTTGTATTCATAGGTCAACATAAGTCAGCATGAATTAATTCAAGACAATTAGATGCTCTCCATGCTTTTCCAACAGGAAATGGTTTCTTACTTTATTTGTCATAAATACATCCTTCACATACATCAAGTGTATTAATTTTAGGCAATCCATAAACTATTTCTTTTTTATTTAACAACCTTAAACCTTTAATGTTAAGGTGTCCATATCTCAAATGTCATAAATTTGTCTCATTCTTTTGATTTGCAACAAGGGCATGTTTCTCAATATTTGAAACATCAATTGGAAACATCTTATTTTGCGTCATGCAAATATTTGCTATAATCAAGCCAGATTTCTTATCTTTAATAGTGCATGAACTATCATCAAATATAACTGAATATCCAATATCTATCAATTGTCCAATGCTCAACAAGTTATGTGATAAGCTAGGAACATAGAAAACATTATCAAGATGTTTTACCTTCCCTTGATTTCTCTTCACCTCAATTGTTCATTTTCCTTCTACTTGGATTTGTTTGCTATCTCCAAGCTTAACTTTCAACTTGTGAGTTTCATTAATATTTCTAAATATTGATCTTATGCCTGACATATGATTAGAACATCCACTATCCAAAAACTAAATATTATCTAAGATATTATTAACTTGTGAATAAGTCATAAACTTACTATTATCTTCATTTTCTTCCACATAGCTTACTTGCTTTTCTCTTTTCCAGCAATCTGCCTTCATATGACCAAACTTCTTACAATAGTGACATTGAATTCCACTCTTGTAGTTTTTCTGATCATAGTTTGATTGTTTTTCATCATGCTCATCAAAGTGTCCTCTTCCTCTTCCTCTTCCTCTTTTATTTCATTTACCATGAAATTCTCCTTTGTCACGCCCTCCTCCTGTTGATTTTTTGTCTTCTTTTGAAGTAGAAGACTCTCCCTTAACTTGAGATGTTTTTTCCTCCCTTTTTTCAAGTGACTGTTCAACCTTGCTTCATGTGCTTGCAAGGAACCCATTAGTTCATCAAATGAATAAGTTGATAAGTCCCTTGACTCTTCAATTGCCGCAACAACATGATCAAATTTCGGAGTTAAACTTCTCAAAACTTTTACAACAACTATATGATCATGAAGATGTTCACCATAGGATTTTATTTGACTAACAATTTCAGTCACTCGAGAAAGAAAATCTTGCACTGATTCATTGTTTTTCACAAACAAAATTTCAAACTCACGACGAAGGGTTTGAAGTTTTACCGTAATCACCCTCGATGAGCCTTGAAATTCATTTTGAAGTATCAACCAAGCTTGTCTTGAGGTTGTCGTTGCTGCAATTCTTGAGAAGATTGTCTCATACACAGCTTGTTGAATGAAGAATAATGTCTTTGAGTCCTTCTTTCTATTCTCCCTCAGCCTGATTTCTTCATCTGGATCTGCATATTCATTCTCTATCAAGTCCCAAAGATCCTGAGACTTGAATAGAGTATTCATCTTGATACTCCAAAATTCGTAGGATTTGCCCGAGAAGATGGGAATAAGGGGTTAAGACATAGAATTATCACTAAAAGTCATAATGCCCAGTTCGGATTAAAACAAGGCTCTGATACCACAAATGTTGGGGAAGGAGGAGCAAGGAAACGATAAAAAAAAATACTACGATCCAATTAACGAAAACGCTTTCAATCAAGAAAACAACGTAGTATTAAACAGGAGGTAAAAGAACAAGAACACTTATAAGATTATCTCCAAATGCACACACTCTCTTCTCTGCACTCTTGCTTCATTCACTAAGGTCCTATTTAATAGTAACTACCTCACACCACTTCCTTTATCTCACTATCTCACTATCTCACCCATGATTAATAACTATCCCACCTAACCCCTAAACTAACTCCACAACTCCTAAACATCAGCCACTACTCCTAAACATGTTAACTAACTATGTAATTACAATGAATCAATTCTCAACAGATGATACCTGCAGAGGCTATTGAAATGTCACTATTTTGGAAGAAAAATCTTAAATGTCCAAACGCTCAGCGCTGCAAACAATCCCGACGGAAGCTGCTTCAAAAAGACGAACCATTACCCGAACCCCGAAAGTAAAACCATCAACTCTTAGACTAAGACAGGGAAATCGCCGCAGAAATCAAAAGAGCACGGGGAGAAAGAAGTGTATTTTGACCTGAGCTTGGCGGGCTTGGGTTTGCGGCAGTTGGGAATGGGCGTATTGACGTCGTCAGCTGGGTAGAACTTGAAGAGATTTACGGCTGGCTAGGGCGGTGCCGCCATGCTTGGCCTCGATCGTCCAGACCCCGCGCCCGCGGTACATCTTGGACCGCAAGCACTCCCCGGCCCCGTGCTCGAGTTACAATCTGAACCTAAAAAAGCACCCGATCTGAGGAACAAGGCCGGGTGGCCCTTGCCGCAATACCCACCCTCGTCGTCGCTGGCGAGCAGTCGAAACCCTGGAAGCGACAATGGCGCGGAGCAAGTGGGAAGCAAAGCACTGCTTGGAGATTGCAAAAACATCTTATTAATTGATGGGGATCGACTGACCGTTGTTTCTTGTTAAGATTCGCATGTTGCCTGATCGATCTCTGGGACTTAACAATGCAAATGGGCCAGGCCGAAGGATTCACATGGTCCTGCAGAAGTAATTATAAATTTTATCTTATTCCACCTTATTATCAAGTTAAATTATTTAATTTATCCTTGGAGGTCATAACCTGAGCATTAGGAAAAAGAAATGACAGTGGATGAAAGAAAACTGTATGCAATATTGGCTAAATATTTGTAGAATTAAGGGGATTTTGTTGTAAGAAAATGTTCAAGGTCTAATAAAAATAATATTATTAAGATTTTTAATCTCCTTGACAAAACTTATCTTCTATTACCTCTTTAATTTAAGGGTGAGGGAATTGGAAATTAAATTACTCAAACAAAATTGAGACCCGTATCATTAGGGTTCTTAAAAGACTAACTACTATATAATTTAACCTATTTATATTTCAATCCTAATTTTATTTTTTTTATCCAGTTTAGAATCATCGATTTCAGTTTTGATTTTAATTTCTAAGAATCGAAATTGAACCATATGACCCGATTCGATTTGACTCGGAGTCACCAAACGATTGACCTGATTAGATTTTGATTCCAAATAGATTCCATATTCGAATGCGATGATCACCCCTACTTTGACTGCGTTCTATCTCTCTCTCTCTCTCTCTCTCTCTCTCTCTCTCTCTCTCTCTCTCTCTCTCTCTCTCTCTCTCTCTCTCATGGAATGTTTACAAGATGGCCAAAAATGCTAAGTCTTCTCGTTGGCAGGTAGAGTGAGATAAAAGAAAGGGAGAAGAGACCGTGAATCCTAAACCATGTTTCCTTAAACAGCGTGTTTATGCATGGAGTCATTGTTTGTGTATACATCTCGACATGAGTTCCAGATAAATTACATCATCCCTCAACTCTTTCAGTGCTAAGAGACGGTAGTCGTACACAAATAAGTAATACAGTTTTGAGGGCTCTCTCATCATCATCTGCATGCATGCAATGCCGGGTTGCGTTCAATCACTGAAGTCTCGGTCGAGAGAGCCAAAGGGAGCTCACCGAACGGAGCCGGTGAAAGTACTCGGCAATGGCTAACAAGCATCGCGCCATCTGCCGGGTCGTCAAGATCTGGTGAAGCCGGTGAAGTGCCTGCTGCCTCAGATGATCTGCCTGTAAGCATTCATGGCATTGTAGTTAGGCACCATCTCCTACCTTATCTTATAGCCCACAAGGTATCTATGTCCTTTGCATCTAGTTTTCTTAGGCGAACTTGCTGCACCCCAAGTTGAAAACTAAGAACATTTCACCAAAGTGTTCTTATTGTCAGCACTTTATCGGTCATATATGTCTTAGTGACAGTAAAAGATTGTGAAATTTGTCTACTACCTGTGAGTGTAAAGTTTTCTTATTATGTTGTCATCTGAGGCTGTTACTACACACAAAACAAGATGTTATATGGATCGTAAGCTTACTTCTCGTACGAATCCCTCTAAGGTGGTGAGCTTGTTCATGGCGATGGTCATCTGCCCCATGTAGTTGGCCATGTTGGATGTGCAGCTCAGTGCGTCGGAGGTAATGGTGTCTGAGAGAGATTTGTTGAGGGCTTCGAGCCCTTGGCTCAGTGCTTCCTCGGTCTCCTGCGTCGACTGCTGCATTCCACACACTCCCAGTATCTGCTGCTCTGTCAATGGCTCGATGTGTCTCAAAAGCATCTAAACAAGCATAATGCGTATCAGCCCAAGTAGAACTATGATGATGATGCTTTAAGAAATATTGAACCCTTCCATATGAGCTGATTAGTTATCCTAAACATCATATTTGAATGTTATTACTCAGGATATATACCTCAAAAATAACGTGTATAGTCCGAGTTGAAATTTAGATGTGCATCAAAATACACAAAAAGAGCGGCCAATTGAATAGAGAATATTAGTTCTGATCTAATTAATCATTCTCTACATCATTGTTTTCATGTGGTGAATCTGATTCCTTTTCCCCTTCCTCACTGAAACTAACATGATCCTTCTCATTATGCGTAAAGGAATGCTTTCATTCATCATGTTTGCTATCCACTGCCCATACTCCCAGCTGTTCTTCCACATTGTGGCATGAGAGTCATGACAAAAGCTTTTGGAAATTGATCCAAAGATAGTACTCAACCCTTCCACTAGAGCACATCCTGTGAGCTCATGCCCTGCTGATCATAAAGCACCAAATCCATCTTCCTATATAACATATGAGAACTTTGTGAACATATATGTTAATAAACCTAGTTCTTGGCCAATTATTTTCCAAGCGCAGTGGTTGATACATCCTTAAACTAATGGCCACTGAACAGCCTTCTTGGCTTGGAGAGATGACTACTCAAATAAACCATTCTCATGTCAGAACTGCCTGTTTAAACCCTTAGTATGCTTGCATGTGGTTTTTGTTAGGTCTATATATCATGGCAACTGTATCGTTACTGGGGAATCAGAGTTTGCTGCCGATCATTAAATTGTCCTGCAAATGCTATATGGTACTAATGTTGGTGTTTAATCCCAGGTGTACAGAGATGCATGCATGAAAGATATATGTTGAAGGTGTTGGATGAGCAGTGAAAAGGGACCTTAATGAGTTCGGAGGGGCGGAAGCCACCCATCCACATGAAGCAGCGCTCCGCAGGGGTCATCCACATGCCGGAGATGAGGTGGAAGACGTCGGACTTGATGACCGCACCCTTGAGGTGCATCATCTGATCATAATGCGCAAGGCAGATGTCCACCAACATCCGCAGCTCGTTCTCCGGCGACTGTTCTTGTACCGCTCTGCGGAGCTCGCACATGAGCCTGTGGTGCTCCTCCAGCCACCTCGCGTACTCCATATCGAACGTGGCCTCATCTATATGCAACCCATATCTCGTCAGCAGTAAGCTTCCGAACACTGGCATGTTTCATTGAACAACGTGAACTGCACAGTACTCATGTCAGCTCACTGTCGTATGGTACCTGAGTTGTACCCACCGACACCGGCGTCCACAAGAGCAGCTCCACCACCAAATAGCATACCCTTCAAGAAGCATGATAGTTTGACCGAGGGGAATCGTAAGATGAGTTAAATGAGTTCAAATACGCAAGATTAATGGGTACCTGTGCTCTCGCCTTCTGAAGCTCTTGTTCAAGCTGAGAAAGCTTAATCCTACTGCTCTCTAATTGTTGTATATAAGCCTGTAGAGTGAGAAGAATTAAGCAGCAAATACATGAGTCAGGTTTTAGGTGGAATATTCTGTTCTTTCTGCTCATCATCTTCTATGTTCTTCATTATCTGACTGACCTTTTTCCTAAGCCTGCTTTTCCTAGCTGCTTCCCTGTTCTGAGCAAGCCTTCTCAATGTCTGCTCGAATATAAATGAACCGTATTGTTAGAGAGTTCTCCTCCTCCTCAAAACACAAAGTAGAGCTTCACACTAGCACACCTTAGGGTCCGGTGTCTTGAGCCTTCGATGATCTGAACCAGATATGCCCTTTCTGTTTCCTTCCTTCTGAAGCCGAAAGTAAATAACAAGTAAATAGCCTACATAGAGAGAGAGAGAGAGAGAGAGAGAGAGAGAGAGAGGGAGGGAAGGTTCACCTTGAGGATGGCTGCTTTGGTATCCTCGCTATGCTCAAGCAAATCTGGGGGATAACTCTCAGTGTTGCCCAAATCCATGGCTTGTTCCGACGGCTTAGAATCACCACTACTTGCTGGAGAAGCCAAGCTGATTCCACCCTATGAGTAGTAAATGTCATATGTCCTCCCTGTAATATCAAAAGAAGATGAAGAGCAAGAGAAGCTGAGTTCTCTTTCCAGGTACCTTTGTCCTTGGATCTACATGCATGGGCCGAGAAGGGAAAATGTTCAACGTCTCTGCATACATGAAGTCCTGCAAGCATTAAATTCCCTCGAGGTGCACCTTAAATCATCCCAACAGAACACTAAATGGAGAATAGTTCCTGTTAGGGAATCAAGGGACCACCTTTTGCTTCCGCAGACATGATCATGGCAGAAACATGAAACTATTTCAGAGAGACACAGACTCACAGGAGATTGTGTATGTGTGCTGTGTGTGTGTGTGTGTGTGTGTGTGTGTGAGAGAGAGAGAGAGAGAGAGAGAGGGAGAAATCGTGCGTTAAGAAAGAAATAGAGTTTGCAAATAGAAGGATAGAAACTATGCAAAGAGATTAACACAAACCGATTTCTACCCCTTACAGTACATATCACAAAGAAGAAGAAGAAACTTTAACAAATGAAAGGTACTCAGAAAACATATTCTCATATGCTTATTTTTCAGAATAGTAGATATTAGATTTTTAGTCTTATCAGCCAAAATATGGTCAAATACAAAGTACAAACAAAGTCTGTCGGCCATGATGTTCTCATGACCCAACAAATCTCTTCTGCAAGCAATCTCAATAGCTATCGGATTCCGCCTCTGCATCCTACTACTTCCTGATATGATATCTAGGAGAAGCAGCAGATATCAAATCGAACTAAGAAGAAGTGAAGGTTAACCAGAAGAGACTCACGTTTTTGTTCTTGAGCTGAGGTTGAGTGATCCTGCCCATCTAAGAACATGAATAGAGCCTGATCCAGCTCTCCCAAGTCATAAGATCCAGAATCCTTGTTTCTACTGTATCATATCAGTACAAAGTTTCTGGTAAGCAAAAGCAATTAATTCACAGCAGTATTATTTCTGAGATGAAAATTAAGATAACTTAGTTGAGTTTTACTTGGAAGAATTCGAAAACTTTGATTTAGTTGAACCTACGACATAAGAAATGTTGAACTTCGCTTTGGTTTATAACAATTCAACTATGCAAAAGGCGTACATCAGCTATAAGACAACCATCAAGATTTTGATACGTTTATCCATCAAAGCCTCACATTCTTGCCAAAATCAAGACTTTTGTACCTCGAGATATTCCTACACCATTAAAGGACATGTTTTTTTCATAGAAGTAAACGATTCTAAGCATAAATTTGGCTTTCTTTTACTTGATTCACATGAAATAGACTCCTAAAGTATGAAATTTCAGAGACCGAAATCATGCATTCCTTTTACTCTTGATCACGTTTGGAAACAACCAACTCTTCTCTCGTCATCAAAGCACACAAAACACAAGAAAAGAAGAACTTTTGAGACACGCAGGTGTTCAGCTCAGACGAGATGAGTGTTACATGAAGCTCGCATGCATGGAGGAGGAAGAAGAAGCTGAAGGATGAATCATGGCAAAGGAGATCTGTTGCCGCTGCTGCTGCTGCTGCTGCCCTAAGCTAGAGCTGCTGTTGCTTGCCATCAAAATCCGAGCTAGCCTCCCTTTTCTGGGCTCTTCTTCTCTCTCTATCTCCCCCCCACTTCGGCCAAAACAGCCATTAATGGCGAAACCGACTTCGCTCTTTACTCATTGGTGATCTCTCTGAACTCCAAATGGTACAGAAAAGCCAACTTTTCTTCCCCTCTCTCTCTCTCTCTCTCTCTCTCTCTCTTTCTCTCTCTTCGCATCGCAGTCATAAAACTACTTACCGCGATTCATACCACTGAAACACGAAGACTTCCATCGGGGCGGTAAATTGACCGCTCTATCCCCATCAAGAGAACGGGGCCGTGAAACGCTTTCCGCGGTGAGTCGATCCCGCCATTTCCTTGAAAATAACAGCTGTTATAATCTCATTAACGGAGGGGATCGTAACCGTTATAATCATTGCAGTAATTTGAAGGCCGTGTATTATGATGGGTCTTGCTCTTATGGTATAAAATTTCTTATTATTATCATTAGTAAAAAGTTCTTTTATTCAATAATGACCATTTTTTTATATTTTAGTCAACGTCACATATTACGACTTTATGCCACAACACCACCTAACATCAACCAACATTACCAAATACATGTGAAGGGTTATTGTGCAATTTTACAAAAAAAAAAAAATACTTGATAAAAACGGAGCTTGATCATAAGATTTTATTATTAATGGTTAAAATCTTTACCGGTAAACTAGCTAATATCTAGAAATGATATTTTCAACTTTTGACCTTGGTAAATATGTCAAGTTAAACTTAATATTTTAGATATATATAAAAAAATATCAAATATGATTTTAAATCTCAAATTTAAACTCGATAAGAAATAGTTAGTTCGTCATATCAACATCATATAAAGACAACACTCTCTTGTCTACATGAATAGAAGTCCAAAAGATAACTTAGGTTAGTTACCGAGCTGTCGAATCGTTTCCCTCATGGAATATTCATAGAAATATTTTCAGAAGTCCATGTGATAAATCAGGTCGATTATGAACCGGCTCCTCTATGAAATAATCATAGAAATATTTTCATAAGTCCAGGAGGCAACTCTGATATAATACGAATTGCCTCCCCTACAAAATATTTAAAAAAATATTTTTGGAAGTCCAAGAGATAATTCAGATCGATTACAACCTGAATCCCTTGTGAAATATTCGTAGGAATATTTTCAAAAGTCCAAGATAAAGCTTAGGCTGATTATGAACTGTCTCCTCCATTGAATCTTTGTATGATGTTCCTTCTCCTCAATACTAACTTAAGTGTCAAGGGATTAACTTGGGAAGCTACCCCCAGCCTTCGTCCTTGTATAGGTAACGAGTATGGAAAAATCACGTTTTATCTAGGATGACTCCTCACATACGGATCAGGGTCATGTTCTATTGACATATACATCAATGATATTCTTTTCCTAACAAAACTAAAGTCAAAGCTAACAAACTAATATTGAGATGTAAATTTTTTTTTTTGAAGAGGTCTCAATTCTAAGTGGCCTGATAGTTTAGAATTCTTAATTTTTGATGACTTGGTAACATTTTAAATATAAGATTCATCCATTAAGATTCCATACTTGTAATCCTTGGTAAATAGCGTCCCGTCTTGCATGAATGAGTATCGCAAACGTAATCTACACCTGACTGCAAATAGTGTGTCTGATATGTGATAACTTAACTGTGTTGGGCACTTACATTAAGTGGTACATATGATATGCTTCTACTTAAAGCGGTAAGTATATATATATATATATATATATATATATATACAGATATTGGTTGACCTCTTCAGAAGTATTGGTTCTTTTGCGGTCTTTTATCACAGTTGGCGATTAGATTCAACACCAACAAAAAATAGTTTCCTAAATCCCCATGTTGAGATTAATTTATCATCACCATCAGAATCAACTATCCAGTAATTGTTAGGTAAACAACACATTTTGACATGGCTAGCAAAATTGGCCACGCAAATCCAAAGATAAATATATATTTCATGAAGATGGCACAGCATGTCAAGGATCTTATCAACCACTCCACATTATTGTTGTGTGTGGGTTTCGACTGATGGGTAACAGAAAGGGCGGAGGATGTCTGACAATTACAACACAACATATTCAACTTCCATTAATTTATTACATCCGAGCCTGCGATCAACATCAAGGCAGTTCTACTGTGTTGATTATTTAGAGGAAGAAATTTAATGGAGTAGGAAAAGGAAGCTTTCTGCCCTTTGCGTGGCAAGAGATAAATGGATTAGGTACATCAATAACATATCTTTCATCAATGTCCCATACAACAGATTATTATTAGTTCATCTAAGTTTGTGAGGTAGAGAGATTGATGGGAGATAGATAGATGGAGACTGCAGGCGAGCGCATCTCACCCACTCCCCTCGACGAGAAAGACGCTGACTTGAGAGCGATAGCGCGAATCAGAAAGCGTGAAGATGATGATGACACAGCTACAGAACGAGAACTGCTTTCTCTTTGCATACCATTCGTGTGTGTCCTATCAAGTTGTCTCCTTGTAAATTTCTATGTAATCACTAGTGCATGTTGCAATTTAACTCGTCTGCTCTATGATTTGAATTCTAATTTCTAGATTATTCCATATGCTTGTTTTTTTTTTTAATCTTGAAAAAGGCAAACCAAGTTCTCATCAAGTTGGATTTCCGATCCAAAAAGTTCTTTTGAGACAAGGGATACAATTTCGAGTGCCGAAATGATATCGATCTATGCTCAAACCGCTGTGGATCTTATCTATGCCTACATATAAAAGAATAGGAGGAAAAGTGAAGATAAAATGGACTAGAAACAAAATCAATGAGAATCAAATGGTCCTAAGCTCTAAAAAGATCTATTTTTTAAAAAAAATTCAAATATTATTCTAAAAATAACCATCTCATATGGAATATATCATCAACTAATCGTCCGTCAAGAGGTCAATGAAAGACTATTGAAGGAGATTAGAGGTTGTCTCACCACAAAATATTTTATAAAATATTTTATCCTTTTATGACTATGTATAAAAGCTCGCTCTTAATACAGAGAAAGGAGGCAAAACATTTATTGATCACTTGCGTTTACACTCATAAACCATGGGTTACTAACTTGGGCATTAGAGGAACCAAATCAGGAAGCATCTCTCGACCTTGTACGAGGTGCCCGATGTTTCCACCTTGGATAACCCAACGCATATGGGTCTAGATCACATCAAGTTGACCAAGATGCCAGCGACTCTTTTCCCTAACATTTTTGGCACCAGAAAGAAGACCCGATATTTATTATAGGAACGTCTGCCCTCCAACCCTCACAACAAACATTTGAGCAAGGAGACTTTGCTCCCAACCTATATTACTTTCACTCCAGGGGACAACAACATCCTTTCTACACATGGACACATCCACCTCGGCATAAATGTGGATACAATATAGCATCTATTTAACGACCCGAGTCTCTCGCCCCCGGGGGCAACCCCAAGCCACCGACCGTCCCTGTCGAGATGTTCTTGAATCTCATCCAACGAGTGTAGACGCAAACACCATCGCTCTACTTCTGTCCCAATTAGGTCAACAGGCGACACCACCAGCTTAACCGCGATCACTGGCATGATTGTCGTCGATGCTAGTGCCCATCGAGGTTCTCCCACCCAAGTGGTGTCGACATCTTAGGAGTGCCCAAGGCCCATCGAAACGCCAGCCAAGGGGCACTTCGCTCCCCAACTAGGGAATTCAGCAGATCACTTGGTAGATTCGATGGAGGATTCCCTATACATCCAACTACGATAGATGAATTTATGCTTATTGGAGATGCGATAAGAGTCTCGACAATCCAAAGGAGAAGCGTTGGTCGACCCTACCTCGGGTCGGTTGCTATTCATTTAGAAAATCCAGAATGAACCAATTCCATCAAACTTCTGTCTCTCATCGTTTGAGACATTCGATGGCAATACAAACCCAATGGATCACATTACAGCTTTTCCTGCCCAAATATCGATGTATGGCACTTCGGATACCCTAATGTTCTGCACCTTTCCGATCACATTAAGAGGCCCAACACGAGAATAATATGCCTGCCTAAAATCGCTTTCCATTAGTTCTTTTGCCCAGTTCGCAAGGGAATTTGAACTTCACTTCCTTGGAAACGTGTGCCCGAGGCCATCAGCGACAATGCTTCTTGGACTCAAGAAAGGGGCGGTGGAAATGCTTGCAAACTTTGCCACTCAGTTCACTAATGAAATCTGAGACGTGGAAGATGTCCCTCCGTCATTCATAATACAAGCCTTCATGATAGGACTCAAACCCTCTTGTCTTTTCTGATCATTGGTAGAAAGATCATCGACGATGGTACCAAAGGTACTCTAGAAGGCCAATCATTACATCATTATCGAGGCGATGGTCTCAACTAAACATGAAAAGTCATGTAAGAGACGGAAGCAGGAGCAACCACAATCCACCCTGACCTCGAGGACATCGTGGCAAAGGAGAAACGAACAACCCAAGTTACCTCGCCCAAGATCTGAGCTAACCCCCTTAAATATGTCTAGAATTGAAGTTCTTATATAGATAAAAGAAAATGTGCTCTTAAAATATCCTCACTCGATGAAGACTCTATTAGGGAAAAGAGATAGGGCTAAATAATACTGGTCCCATCGAGATTACAACCACGACACAGAGAACTCATATGTTGGTGACACCTCGAGTGGTTTGTCTGAAAACACCGAGAACCCTAACTTCGTCCTCAGGGGTCGATAGAGAGACAGATTGATATTATCATTGGTTGACTCACCTTTGGAGGAGAGAACTCCTCAAGTCATAAGGCTTATGTCTGAGCTACCATTGAAAAGCGTCAGTTGCAATTTTTTTTAGGGTACAAGTGTAGCAAGTTGAGGAAAGAAAGTTTCATTACTTGAAAAAACTATACCAACTCGATCGGGCCTCTATATCTAAATGAGACATTGACATAGATAAAGACTAGTTGGGTGGACAAACTCAATGATACAACAAGGACTAAGTCAAGTATGCAAACTCAACACCTCACAAGATATGGATCGCCTCCCTAGCCCAAGGCATATGATTTTAAAAAAAACCCAACATGCGTGATAAGAAATTTATCATAGCAGAGGCACAAAACAAAATGTGCCCGAGGCATATATGTCAAGAAAATCTGACTCCGTAAGAAGAAACTTGTTAAGGCGAGAGACACAAGACAAAATGTATCCAAGATGCGTGTATTGAAAAAACCGACCAACGTAAGAAGAAACTTACCATGACAAGAGGCACAAGACAAAATATTTCGGAGACATGTTTGTAGGAAAAAACTCGTCCCACGTAAGAAGAAACGTACCATGACAAGAGGCACAAGAAAAAATGTGCTTGAGACGTGTGAATCGGGAAAACCCGACCCGTATAAGAAAAAAACCTGTCACGACGTATGTTAGGAAAACCCAATCTGCATAAGAATAAACTAGCCATGGCGAGAGGCACAAGATGTTCTAGAGGATCATGTGTTCGGAAAACCCGACCATGGTAGGAGGCACAAGACAAAATGTACCTGAGCCTCATGAGTCAGAAAAACAAGCCCTGCATAAGAAGAAACCTGTCATGACAGAAGGCATAGACAAAGTGTGCCCGAGATGCATCTGTTGAGAAAACCTAACTCGCTTATAAAATGGGCCCACCACGACGGCGGGAGACACAAGACAAAATGTACCCAAGGTATGTGTGTTGAAAAAATCTAACATGCGTAAGAAGAAAACCAACCACAGCAAGAGACATAAGACAAATGTGCTCAAGGCATATGAGTCAAAAAAATTTGACCTATGTAAGAAGAAACCTATCATGGTGAGAGGCACAAAACAAAATGTGCCCGAGGAATGTGTGTCAGAAAAAGCCGACCCATGTAAGAAGGCATAAGACAGAACATGCCCAAAGCATGAGCCAAAAAACCCAACCCACATAAGAGTAAATCCACCATGGAGGAAGAATTTTGAAGTATGGAGGTTGAGTGCCAACCCATTCTTTACACAAGGTGGGTAGGCCACTAGCCAACAAAGCCCATTGGCCTTGAGGCCCATTAGTAAATTATCTAGGGAAAAAAAAAAAAGAAGAAGGAAAGAAAAGGGACGCTAGCACCTTGGGCAGAGATGACCCCCCACTGCTGGAGGTGGGTCCTCTCACAACCCACCTCGATGGTGAGCATAAGAGGAGGTGTAGCTTGGTGATGGGTAGCTGCCAGCAATGATCCTCTCCTCACCTACGACCACTGCCACACCATGGAGGTCGAGAAGCCCGACCCCCTCCTCTGCCCAAGGCACGAAGGTGGGAAACCTGACCCTCTCGCCTATGGTCATTATCACACCATAGAGGTCGGGAAGTTCGACCCCTGCCTTCGCTTGAGGCGTTGAGGTCGAGAAGCTCCCGCCTCCACTTGATGCATAGAGGACGGGAAGCCCAACCCCATCTTTGCTTGAGGCGCAGATGTCGAGAGGCTTGACTCGCCTTCGACCGGGGCATGGGGGCCAGGAAACCTTATCCCCACTTCCACCAGAGGCACAGAGGTCGGGAAACCCACCTCTGCAACACCTCTGTAGCCCGCCTCAACTCCTCTCGCAACCCGCCTCGATGATGAACAAGAGAAGAGGAGCAGGTTGGTGACGGGGCTTTACAGCTTCCCTGCTGTGGACCTGTTGCCCGACGTGAGTCCCTTGGGGACAAGCATAGTAGGAACCCACCTCCACACTGCCTGCAGGTCACCTCCGCTCCTCTCGCAGCTCACCTCAATGGCGAGCATAAGAGGAGGGGCAGACCAAATCACTGCCAACAACAATCCTCTCCTCACTTGCGGCCACCGCTACACCATGGAGGTTTGGAAGCTCAAGACCCTCCACTGCTCGAGGCACGAAGGTAAGGAAACCCAACCCTCCTACTTGCGGTCACCACCACATTGTGGAGGTCAGGAGGCCTGATCCCCGCCTCCATTCGAGGTGTGAAGGCCGGGAAGCCCGACTCCGGTCTTTACTTGAGGCGTGGAGGTTGAGAGACTTGACCCTCGCCTTCGCTCATGGAGGTAAGGAGGTGCTACCCTCACCTCTGCTTAAGGCATGGAGGTTGGGAAGCCAGACCCCTACCTCCCTATCTCTGCCCAAGTTATGGAGATCAAGATCGCCTCTGCCCCGAGACAAGGGGTTGGGAAGCTCGATCCCCATCTTCGCCTAAGGAGTGGAGATCAAGATCACCTCCGCTCGAGACATGGGAGGTTGGGAAGCTTGATCCCCACCTACGCCAAAAGACGAAGAGGTCGAAAAACCTGACATCGTTTGACCAATGTGCATCCCTCGACAATATAAGGGGTAGGTCCGCAATGGAGGGCCACCAATAGTAACAGGGGGACGTAATCCCGATCTCGGATGGACATGCCAAACGAACTAGTGCCAGACGAACTAAACGTGAAACTAGGTCAATAATGGATCAAAGAGGTATAAGCTTGGCATGCTGGATGAACTAGATGCCGCACTTCGAATCTCTCTCACAAGATCCCCGAAGCACGCCTTTAGGAGGGGACAAATGATGGGTAGTACATTGTCAACTAATCATCATCCGACATGTAACCACCACATAGTGTCCAGGGTGGAAGGGGAAGACGAAAGTCACCCTCCACTCGTCTGGCTACGTGGACAAGGGTCTAAAGCAGGAAATTACTAGCTAAACCCCTCTTGTCACCCACGTGGGCAAGAGGCCAAGGGTAGGCAGTTGAAAACGATTAGAGACAACCTCCCTATAGAATATTCTATCCTTTTATGTCTAGTATAAAAACTCATCTTTAACACAAAGGTAGAATATTCTACCATTTTATGTCTGGTATAAAAACTAATTTTAACATAAAGAAAAGGGACAATACCTTTCTTGACCACTCACATCCATACTCACATATCTTAATTACTAACTTGAGCATCGAAGGGATATGATCGAGAAACCTTTCCCAACTTCAGTCTTCGTGTAGGTGTTCGAGAAACATCTACAACTTTTAGAGAACATCAACAATGTTTTCCTCTAATACCTTCCAAAATGAGATATTTTAGGAACTTGATTATTGATGAATTATCATCAAACCCATGCAAACAAAATTGAGTTATTTGATTTGAGAGCCCAGACTTGTACTCCTATGCCCATTGGAATAGGCATCCATGTAAAACTATGAACGTCCAAAGTGATTTAGAGATGCATTACCAATTTCTATAGAAACTTGTACATGTCCATCCTTGCAAAAGTCTGTAAAAAGCATTGTCCTTAAAAGACTTTACTACAGTAATATGACCTCCTCCCGAAAACATCGATCCAAAGAAGCAGGTTAAAAACCTCCAGCTATGATCAACATTAACTGATAAACTTCATACATACAAACACACCGACAATTACGACGGTAGCATTTTTAAAGAAATATTAACATCGATTACAATTTTAACAAACAGCTAAAATGATAGTAAACTATAAGTGATTAGTTGACTGTATATACTATATACATGAATTTTCTAGGTTTTACCAGGATACATATGCATGCTAAATTAAAATTCAGAAAGATAAATACAAAACTCACGGACAGCACAGGCACAAGAAAAGAAGCATTTTTACATCGGCAACCTTCAAGTGCTTCCAGCGTAGCATCATATTAAATCCTCGTTGTAAGAGTTGACAGACAATCATAACAAAAAAGAGTCATGGTGATGTCTTGAACAACGAGAAAGAATGTCATATCCAGCATGGCACCATTTGTGCACTCACCTACAATAACCTACGTGAACAAGAAAGTGAATAGACAACCCATTGTGATGCCGTTTAGGGACCTTATCTTGTGAGATAGATTGTCAGATAGAAGTACATTACCAATCTAAGTGAAGAAGAGTAAAGGAAAATGTAATGACAAGAATTTTACTTAACTATGTTCCCAAATATTCCATAATGTCATCATCATGCAATATGTCACCAATATCAGGTATTGGGCTGCTGATCCCAATTAAATCTAACGGCAACCCAAAGGAACTGCTATCGAACTTATCTGGTTCAGTGTAAAATGATCCATCTACGAATAGATGCATGTCTCCAGTGATTGTATGTGAATTCACATTTGGCATCATCACATGGTCATAAGAATTATTGCTGACAGGAATTATGCTTTCATCAGACCTTACTGAATGACCAGGAACAAACATAGGGTGTTGCTGCTTATCCTGCAATATACCAGAGCCCCCTGATGACTTATAAAATGCATAGTTGGACCCTGTGCCGATTGTGGTAGCAAACTCCAACTCACTATTCCCAACTTCTGGATACTGTAATGGTTGGTTACCAGGAAACATGTTCCCTGCAGCAACATTAATAGAAGGGACGCTTGCAAAGTTGCTAATGGCAGGTTGTCGTTCAAGGTATTGGTTTTGGAGATCTCTCCCTTGATGCCTTGAATCTGGATTCATATGGATCTCATGGCTGACACTTGGTGCGTGATGAACCAACATAGACATGTCTGTGTCATTCATATCTGGAATAGCATTTCTTGTCTCCTCTGGTATCTGCTCATTCTGAGTTTCAGCTGTCTGCATATCAGCAGTTTTAACACTTAAACGAGGTCTTTTTTGCTTTGGCTGTTCACTTGTTTGCTCCTTGCCTTGACAAAGTTGGTTGGAATTTACAGCTGCGCCTTCCTCCCTTGAAGTTACTGCACAAGGTAGCGTCTTAACCTGCAGATTTTTCCCATCATCTCTGCATGAAGTCGATCCATGAGCATCTTCAAGGCCATCAACATCATATTCGTTGCTACAGCTGTTTGTGTCCTCTCGATGCTCCCTATGACCACTATCCTGAGTTACATCAGACATCCCATTATCACTGCTAAGTTGATTGAGAATCATTTCTTCTCTATTCAAAACTCCCAACCAAATGGAACTCTCTTTGGCACTCATCTTATCCTGCAAGCACTTCGACTTTCGGACATGGGTTTTGATCTTTCCAATATTGGGAGACATGTGTTTTATCACACCTGTCAGTACCCCAACCTTCCACACCTTCTTCAGGTCATGTGGCTTCTTATATGGGGGGGCTTGACCCTTTGGTAAGCCCAAACCTATCCACCAGTCTTCTTTTCCAGAAGGCCACCAAGGTGGGGAGACACCCTTCTCCAGTGGGAATTTTCTTTGTGGGGGATCACAGTGTTGCATCAATGATGATAGAAGAGATCCCAGTGTAGCATCTTGGAGATCCATAAGGCTATATTGATTTTTGCTTCCACTGTTCTGTGCTTTATCGGCAGCAAAATTCTCTGCCTCATATTTAGCGATGGCAGAAGGCCCATTCTTATCAAACTTCACTTTCTCCTTCCACCAAGCTCTTATATTGTCTGAAGCACCACTTACAGGCTTTCCCTTCTCAGGAATGATTCCATATACAAACCCACGGACATTACACACCTCCATCAGCTTCAACATGTACTTCAGAATCCCATCTTGCGCTCTGGACATCTTTTTTCTAAGAGCTTGTTCAGATGGTTGCTTTGGCTTAAACGTTTCCAAAGCTGCTCGTTGGGCGGCAAGCCTTTCGCGTTCCTTGATTCGCTTAAGTTTAACTCTATCTTTCCACATTCTTCTCGTCAACTCCTCTGATTCAATTTCTTCATCACTGACATCATTTTCATTGATATTGTCACATTTGACACCATCCACCTCAAAATCCGATGCATCACCACCAAAGTCCTGATCTATTACTGCTAGATGAGTCATGGTTCAAGTAACTTCAGGCCAACAAACCTTTTATCCACTCCAGTCAAAGACCTTTCTTCTCCATGCCTTTATGAAGCAGATTCAGAACCTATCAAAGATTTATCCCACCAAAAGGAAGTAAGCATAATAGAGTTTTGCATATGCATTCAAAAAATAGTTATTCAAATTGTCTCCACCAAAGGGAAGTAAGCCAAAGAGTTCCAAAGAATAATTTGACAAATTAGCAGACCAATTATTCCATCTAAAATAGCTTCATCATCACAAGCCACACTCCAGTAATAAGACCCCCCCCAACAAAAGCAAGCTACGATAACTCAGGATAATCGACGAAATAAGCCTACATCGTCTAAAGTTGCATGGGAAATAAAAAGGAGTACCGACTAGGGAAATTTCATTAAACGCAAAATCCCGAGGCTACTAAAAATTCCAATTCCATTTCAAAAGGTTTCCTCGTTTCGAGTCACCAGAAGCAGCTTTTTCAATACGCACCGCGGATCCCAATAAACCCTTCCATCCATAAGGCCAACTTCCAATAAAAATCTTAAAAGAAGCAAATATATCCCCAAGATCCCCTCTTTCTCAATCACCACAAAGTCCCATGTAATCTCAGATTCAATCGGACTTACCGATTCAATCAACCACAATATTCATTTATTCCTTACAATAAACCTAGGGATTCCTCTTCCTTCGCAAACGAAACAATCAAAATACGTTATCTTCTAGAAAAACCATGTCGTCTAATTACGATTCGACGATCGATATTACTTACAAAAGCCACTAGACAATCAGATTACTTACAAACGCCTATGTCAGCAAAGAAACGAGCAAAATGATTTCCGAGAAGGGTCGAGCGATTACCGGATCGTAGGTGGAGAGGACGTGTGTTAGGGTTTCTAACAGGAGGCAGGAGTCCCGGGTCGTCGGCTCCCAATTCCAACTTCTATCACTTGTTCTTCTTCCGCTATTGGGGAGGCGATGGTTGAGAGGAGGGGGAAGGAGGCGACGACGATAGCGAGGCTGTTGTTGCCGAGCGAGGGCGACGACGACGAACAGGGGATGGAGTTTCTTTAACCGGCCGCCGCACGAAGTCGGGTTCCATTTTAATTGCCGGCACTCAAGTTCAGTGGACCTTATTCGAGATGCATCCCCCCTTAACGCTACACTTAACGTCCACCTACATGCCTTGACTTGTAGAGCCCACCGTATTTAGTCGCTGCTTCCTGCAGTCAAAAGACTGGTAAGAAATACGTGTAGACAACCGGAGCAGAACTCCTTTTTATCAGAAGTTTCTTTTCACGACGTAGAGTCGATCCCCAACCGGTACCATGCTTTCTGGTTGTTAAAGTGTAGGACCCAACTCTTTTCCGCAACCCACAAGTCAGGTAGAGAATAAGGGTATGAGGTCGTAAGAGAAATATTTTGCATTAAAACTCTCGCCCTTTTTTCTTGTTCCTCGTTACTGGTCCAGTATTTTCTTTTTCTTTTTCTTCTTTATTCTTTTTTTTTTGCTTTTCTGGGTTTGTTTTTGGATCCATCTTCTCCCCCCCCCCTCCCCCCTTTTTTTTTTAATTTTAGTAATTGCCTAATTTTTCTTCCCATGCATGTGAGGTGATCGAAGACAGCACCACAAAGAGCACAAATTAGGTGGCTCTAAAGACAGCTGACTTGCATTTGATCATCATATTTTTGTAGGGTTATGTAATGGGGGATGATTGGATATGCTCCCATTAAAGAACAGCAAATTGGCCCTTCAAGGCTTCAAGGATAGCTCATCAATTTGATTTCATTCATGGGATTAGAGTTGATGTGTAAAATCAAATAATCTTGTTATGCTTGCATTCTGTGAGCACACAAAAAAAATCTGCCTGTTCAAAGATAGCTGCTTCTTCTTCAATGTGAATTTGAACTCTCTATAAATTGATGGCGTAGCTTCTTAAGTTCAGCACTACTTTTAGCGAGTCAGAGCTGCTTTTGCTTTACTTTTCTCCTCCTCTAACTTCTACGAAGATAGCAAGTGGACTATGTTCTCTCCACTGACTCAGAGATTCTTCATCAAAGCTGAGTAGATGCTACACTTAGTAAGTTCTTAAGTATTCACTGCTTCTTAGTTCCCCAAGTTTTTAGATAAAAAGATTTAGCTTTGATCATAATCAAGCATTACCATTATTTACTCTTGATTAGCTACTAGTGCATGATTAACAATTTATTTGAAGGATTAAACCTGACATACCACTGTATTCATGCTCTCCTCACTATATGGAAATGGCAATTTCAGTTGTCTAGAGAATCTAAGTAAGCTTATGCACTGATTTCTGATGTGTGCATACATAATGATCCCATTAACCTAAGAAGTCATCTCTTTTGTTTCAGGACAATGATAATTCAACTAAGAAATCTCTTGTATTCTGAGACTTGTATGACCTCAATTATTTTCATTTGTGACAAAAAGCTTGTAGAATGGACCACATAAATGGTGAATCATATATAACTCCGCCATGTCTTCAAAATTTTTCCTTGATTCAACTCTCTGGACTTATGTATGCTAAGAAATAGTCTCTATATTTTTACTCTGCTGTTTCTGAGGTTTAATTTTATAGATTAAAAAGAGAAATTCCTTATTTGATTCAAATTTGCATGGAATTGCATATTACTATGTTATATGTATTGTAAAACAGATAAATTGCTTATTGTCTTATTGCATTGGTGAAGAGAAACACAGCAAAAAATTGAGATATTGAATACCAAAAACATTGCCATCTTCCCACAAGAAGAAATGCAGTTGGAATTCAATGCTATTGATAAGAAGGAATCCAGTTCACAGACCTCCATTACCTATGAAAACTTTTTTGTCACACAAGAATGAGAATCTTAAAGCAGTCATGCAACTGGACATCAATATTTCTATTAACTTTCATGAAGCTAAGAACTCAATGAATTTGTACATATAGATTTTGTTTTGTGTAGAAATACCAAACTACTAGCTTGATCATTCTCCCTGACAGGAGGAACAATTGGCATGAGGAGTTCCAGGAGACATAGCGACCATATAGCAAGCACATTGATAATGCCTGGACATAGAAGATAACAAGAAGCTGTATTGAACCATACAATGCATATGAACTTTTTCTATATCTTTCTGATGGAATGCATGGTGAACTTATGGAGGCCTCACTGACAAGGAATTGTTGGTGATCACAGCATGGCTAACCCAGTGAACCACAGCATTCTTTGTTAGATGAAGTTGTCAAATGATGATGAAGATATGCCAACATTGGATCACATGAAGGTTGCATGATTTGCCCGATCATGAAAACTTGCTTCTCCTACTTAGAAGCATGATGATATTCCCAATACTTTGTATCATGCTGCATCATCTTAATTGGACTCAGAAGCATGATTTTACAAAGTTTGATCACTTCCTCATACAACACACCCATGGAAATAATTCCTGAGGCTTTGCTTCTGCTTCAAACTTCTTGAGTAACAATCTTACTTGACATTTGCATGAACCCAAATTGATCATTTCCTTAACCAGAGGTTGATGCACACATAAGAACAACAGATTCTAATCTCATCAAGTGTCATGGACTGATTTACTGCTTCCTATACATATCCACACTTTTTCTCAGAAAAGACTTGTGATCTGATGACAACAGAAAGGAACCAAAAAAGAAACAAAACAAAAGAAATGAGTCACACTAAAGATTTACCGCCGCAAAAAGAGTTCTGCAGACGGTCCGCTCAGTAATACAATTTCCTGGATGCCATGGCAGGTAAACCCAAGTTGTGTATCTGAAGAAGAAGCTTTACGCTCATAATAGATCATATATGTAATATCAGCAACACAAGCTAATAGGTTAAAAAGCCCTGTGAACTTGTTTATATAGCAGAATCAGAGGCTGTAGCAGTTGGGTAATAGCCCACCAAAGAAGTTGTGACTTGATGGAGATGATGCCCAAGAATAGTTATTTACAGTGCCGTCGAGAACAATCTTTTTATCTGTGGAATAGCATTAGTAGCATGCCCCATTTTGGAAGCTGTCAAGAGATGTCTGCACAATCATGTCTATTTTCTTCTCCACAGTAGCAAAAAATGGAAGCTTGTTTAGTTCAAAACTGTCAAATGTTCAGTGAAATTTATCGTCAACTACAAAGACAAATAGCAGCACAGCTGTAACAAAGCATGAGCTAAATGACATCACAATATTACTAATGCTTCTTGGTAGCATAGTTTTCATATAGATGGACAAAAGATTTAAGATCCATAAGATTTTTGGAAACAGAATCACCATGCACAAAGTTTTGATTCATCACAGTCAATTGATCACAAGTTCTAGAGAGACCAATGCATGCCGGGAACCGAATGGTCAAATGCCCTACCTGAGCCATGGTCAAGGCACTGCCCATTTTCATGTGGAGCAAAACCTACCTGACCAGAAATATGAGCATTGCTAGCCTCAGTTTCTTCTGCTAATCCCATTTTGTGTTGGATTTCATGTGGGATAGTCCTGCCTCCATGACCTCTTAGCCCCCACAAAGTGGTAGTGGAATTACCAGGGATGACTGAACGGGTTGATGGAGGGGGCACATCAAAAGTGCTGTTTGCTGGGATTACTGAAGGGTTTCCTGCAGAGTTGCTGCTCCATGGATGAGTTGACAGAAGAGAGAGAGCACAGCTCGAGTTAGAGACCCCTGCAAGAACTTCACCAGGTGGAAGTTCCACAGGGGAGCAGAAGTTCCCTGCCAGAGGACCCTGATAACAGGGATGGGTACCGTGTAAGAGAGCCGCATGGGTTGGAGCATCTAAGACCCCATGTCGTTCATTGGTAACCACCCGATCACCAGCACTGGCAGTTGACCAAACATCTCTTGTACTACTTGAGAACTTTGGGTGACTGAAGTCTACCATAAAACTTTTGAATCTACCAGGTTCTTCTGAGGACAAAGCATACAAATGGCAGCGTATCAGAAAGTTGCAAGGAGGGAAATGTAAATGCAGATACATTAAGAAGCTTCTGACCATGAAAGGATGACGGAAGGCGGCCATAGCATGATGCAAATGTTCCAGGAGGCGGCTTCCTGCGACGTTCATTGTGTCCAGCAAGTCGTCTACGACAACTGCGCTTTCCTTGGTCAAATTCAGGTAATAGATGAAACCTGTGATTGAGTAGCCATAGTAATAACAAGACATACATTATCTATAAAGTTAAATATCCCAAAAAAACAAAGTGCATGAATATTTACCAATGATTTTACGGTTATGCATATTATGCATATTATGTTAGTTTATGATCAAAGAATATAAATTGTTCATATGGATGATAGATTTAGAAGAACTCTTGCAAGAAGGCCTAATAAATCCAAGCAGACAAGCATCTACTGTATGGTTGAGCAAAAGTGCAGTTTAATTTACCAAAAGACAAGCCCGTACAACCTACAGCTGAAACAAACCGTAGAAATCTGCAAAATAGTGTGGACATTTCTCAGGAGAGGCATGAGCTGCTTGGGGGAAAGGAACCACCAAGTATTCTACCAAAAATAAATTACACAAGAGCAGCTAATCATATTATTTACTAGAACAATTGAGAACTCTATGTATTTTCTTGCATAACACCATCCCATCACATAAGTGGGACGCTCCCTACAAGCACTGTAATCTTACATCATACCACTTAGTTGTACTTAAACCCCTTCCTCACTAATACTATAAAATTGATGAGCTAAAGCTTCAACTTTTCATCCAAAGAGAGTAGCAGAGGCATAAGAGGAGACATTTACTTCTAACAGAGGCTGCTATGAACTGAACAAAAGAGAAGGCAGAATGTAAACAGCTGCTTTCTATTGAACAAAAAGTGTAAATGAAGTTTTCCATTTTAGAAAAACTTGTGAACACCGTCACAATAGAATTTGACAGAAATATAAACAGGAACTGACAAATGCAATGATCAGAGAGCAGAAATAGTAATTGGCCAAATGAAAGAAAGGAAAATAATCCATTTAGAGATTGAACCACAAATATTGGCAACTCAGACATCAATCAAGATATGAATTTTCCATTATGGATACTCCTATCGCACACATTTTATATCAACTCAACAGTTGTCCACTAGATTTGAGATCTTCTGTAACAAGTGAAATTCTTTAATTAGCTTAAGAAGAAACCATATTGCTTCTTTCTATGGAGCATATCCACAACCTAGATTTAAGCTTGTAACCTGACAACTCACGCACATAGTGACTAATTAAGATGAGAACAACCTACAAAGATTGTCACAGTATCTTAAACAAGATACACAGAGGAGACATCCAGATTGTTTCTTCGAAAGCAAATGCAAAATGCGATAGACAATCATTAAATGAACTTAACTTTCCAAAGTAGATAGAAATCATAATTGGAAACCATGGAAAATGCATGCACGAAAAAATTACCAAGAAAATAAACCCATTTGCACATCCATAACAAACATTCTTCAACTTGCAACCAAGAAAAAAAAAAAGATACACTATGAGAGAATAAAAAGAAACATACAAAATAACCATTGTCTAAACGGCAGAGCATCAAACATATTAGTAAAAGCAGTACTGTTAAATCAAGCATACAGATATTTCAATTAACCAGATGGGCGACCACAAAAATTGCAATAATTAGGAGTGGGAGAAGTGGCATACTCTGATATAAATTATATTAAGAATGTCCAATAATTAATCTAAGGTACAATCAAGTTCACGGCTAGCATGCAACCCGATATTTATTTACTGTCTGATATATAGAAGTGGCAATTCCCAACCCAAACAAACAACTAATAAACAAATAGAGACAAAGTCTTTCAAGAAACACATAGCCATGTAGTTTAATCAAAGGGAAAACTAAAGAGGACAAAAGAAATGCCCATATGAAGTGAAAATTAACATCCAGAAAACACGACAAAAAGGAAAGCAAAAACACAATCCCCAAATATGCCAAGATCAACCTGCATGAAACAATTTGCAGGGAAGAAAATTATATATATATAAAAACTAAAGTCCACTATGGTTATCTTTCTTGTCTTAGGAAAAGGCCATTATGAATGACAACAAGAACATGTAACCTGAAACCCAACACAAGAAGGCAAACCAACCCTAGATCGACATCCATGGGCAGCAAAGCTTACATAAGTCCGCTGACAAAATTAATATCAAAGATCGTCTTTTTCGTCAAGTCCTAACCCTAGAATCACATTCACAAGGGACACATACGAAAAGAATCAATATTTTCACTGCGCCTACAGAAGCACACCACCCGACCAGGGAAGCAAGACTGACCTGCTACACTGCTGACAGAACCTCTGCTCCAACCCTGCAACAATCACCTTGGGTGCCTTCGAATGCATCCCACAGACTTTGTGCCTACAATAGTAAGCCTTAACCCCCGTCAGATCGGCATTGCACCCTTCCACCTGGCACCTAGGCGGTTGCTGCTGACCCCCCTGCGCCACCCCCTTCCCCTTCTTCCCCGGCGGCGATGGCGCCGCGCCCTCCTTGATCGGAGCCAGAGGCGGCCTGGAGGAGCTTCCACTCCCGCGCCCACCGCCACCACCACCACCACCACCACCATCCTCAAAGTAGATATTTTGCCCAAATTTAAGCCCATGGAGAGCGTCGCCGGAGCCGGTCGAGGCCCCAGTGGGCTCGAGACACCTTTCATCCATCCGCAACGTTGCAGCTCTCTCTACAGCTTATCCATTGACTCAGAGACCTGAAAGAGGACAGTTGGCTTGGTTGGGAGAGAGTAAGAGAGAGAGTGTGTGGGGTGGATCAAAAGGACGAGTTTTGTGTCATTCTGCCGTCCCACAAGCTGCCACTGCCCTACTGAAACTATTTGCTGCATCACTCCATCGCACTGGGAAGGGCTTCGACAGAGAGAGATTGTGGTTGTACACTTTGTTTAACCCCTGTCTTTTCTACTTCAGACTGAGCATGAACAGTAATGCCGATGCCCACCAATGGTCCTTTTTCCTTTAAATAATGACCTTCATCTTCTACGATCCCTTTTGATTCAGACTTTACCGGCTGCAATCTTTTGGAGGGAGAGAGATTTATTTTTTAATATTAATGTTTTTATTAAAATTATGTTAATTCTAATGGTAGAAATAAATGAAAAATCTTAAGACGACAATCCTGAACTCATTTTTCGTTGACTGAGGCATGCATGCATGTCTGAGGACTGATCTCCTCCACTCAATTTGGCTAAAAACTTGCATCTCAATCATATGAATCTCTATTTTCATTTATTCTCATATCACTAGATGTGCTTGCACCTAAAGAGTAGCAAGAACAGGGAATCGGAAACCTGTATACTGTAACACCAAAACATGAGCAAGTATCATCTTTTCTTCACAAAAGATGTACCTTTAGGTGTCAAGTTATGGTCCGATCTGCCGTGAAGGTATCCATCACTGCAATGAACTGATGTAGGAGGACGGATCAGGGGGTACGGGGACAGCCACCGTGCCATCAAGCATCTGAGCCACCTTGTGCATCGTCGGCCTCATCGACGGCTCCTCCTGGATGCACCAAAGGGCCACCTTCACGAACCTCTCCAACCTTTTCATGTCCAACGTCGCCTCCTCATCCCCTTCCACGATCGAGGCCAGCCTCCCGTCTCGGAAGAGGTCGTTCACCCAGAAGGTCAATATCGCCTCCTCCGCTTCTCCCAGCTCCAGATCCACGTTCCTCCTGCAGCATATGATCTCCAGCAACATGACGCCGAAGCTGTACACATCGACCTTGGCCGTGACGCCCGCGTTCTTGAACCACTCTGGTGCGACGTATCCTTTGGTCCCCCTGATGTCCGTCTTCGTTCGCGTCTGATCCGTCTTCAGAAGCTTGGCCAAGCCGAAATCTGAGATCCTCGGCACCAAGTTGTCGTCCAGGAGCACGTTCTGGGGCTTGATGTCGCAGTGGATGATCTGGCTGATGCACTCCTCGTGCAAGTAGAGGAGGCCTCTCGCGATTCCAAGCGCGATCTGGACGCGTTGATCCCAGCTCGGCCTCACGTCCCTGGACAGTAATGCCATCAAGGAGCCATTGCTCATGAACTCGTACACCAGAAGCCGATCCGCCCCTTGGCAGCAGAATCCCACCAGTCGCACCAGGTTCTTATGGTAGGTCTGCCCAATGGATATGACTTCGTTCATGAATTCCTTCTCTGTTTCCCTCGAGACCTTGTCGAGTTTCTTGACCGCCACACCAGTTCCGGCTTCGTCTTTCAAGAACCCCTTGTAGACGACGCCGGAAGCGCCACTACCCAGCTCCTCTCTGAAGCTATCGGTGGCTTCTTCGAGTTCGGGGTAAGTGAAAGACCGCAGGCTCAACGTCGGCAAGCTCGAGGGAGGTTGACGCTTATGCAACCTCTTGTTGTAGACAAAGGACCAATAGGTGACGAGAAGTATCGCGATCATGAGCACACATAGGGAGACTCCAAGGAGCAACGATCCCAGTAAAACCCAGGTCCTCTTGCCCTTCTCCTCCTCCGTCGAAGAGAAAGATTGTGAAGTGTTGTCTTTGGGAACTTTGAGGAACCCTCTTCTGTTGACATCGCTAGCCTTTCTCCCGTTGGACAGGGGAATCTTCTTCTTCCAGCAAGCACCAGCATCGGCATCGAAGACGGCGAGTGCACAGAAACAATCTGTCAGGCATTCTTCTCTGCACTGGCCCTCCGAGATGGGTAAGTACTCCTCGTAATCGGATAGTGGCCAATCCACGTCGACCAGCGTACTGAATCCATACAGCTCTGTTGCCTCCGATTCGTCTGCGTCGCAGCTCTGGGTAAGGAAGTCGGGCTTGCATCCTTTATACTTCCTGCTCGGATCCAGGAAGGAATACTGAGGTGGGCACTCGCAGATGACGCTCGAGTCCACGCTCGTCGTGCAGTAACTATTGAAACCGCAAATACCGCTCCCCAATTTGAAGTTAGCTGAACTGCAGATGTCAGTCGGCTTGAAATCCTTCATAGTCCATCCATCCGACCTCCATGCACCATTTCCGGAGCCGTTCTTGGGGTGGATGTACTGTCTGAAGACTCCATCAAAATCCAGCGTTGCCCTCTGGTAGAAATCTTCTGACGATGACATCTCCGCGGAAGTGATATTGATGTTGGTGTTGCTTTTTAAAGCAAGGTATACGCTGCCAGATTGGTTGAAGATGAGTCTCGTTCCATTACCGACGCTGTCGCTGCTCCAGTAAGCATCATACTGAAAGCTTGATGGGACGGCCACCGCATAAAGCACGAGATTGCCGTCGCTTTGCATGCTGAGCTTGAACCTTCCCTCGGAATAATCCGTGTCCGTCAAACGAGACAGAAGCTTGGTATCCTGCTCCAACACTTGGGAAGGCAACATGGTGTCTGCGGGATCCAGGAAGCTCTGCCATCGGGGCGAGCCGTTGGCACCGGCAAGTATAAAGTTACCAGTGTCGAGCATGGCGGCATAGGCGGCGTTGCTGACGCCAGGGTCCCACAGCGAACTTCCAGTTGGGTCCTTGAGCAAGAGCTGCCCGTCGGTCGTCAGCTGCACACTGGACCCGGCGGTCACTGGAATATAGGGGCGTGGGTACCAAGCTACGGTTTTGCTTTCGATCTTTTGGAACCAGACGGCGAGCAGGAAGCTGCTGCTACCTGTTTCGAGAGGACGGAAACCGAAAGCGAACTCGCCGGAGGGAGAGAGCCAGTAAGTGTTTGGACCGGAGGTGGTGAGGGAGGACCCCAGGCTTATGTTGCGATTGCTTTGAGCACATGAGAGGCTAGAAAACGCAAGCAGAGCGAGTGCAGAAAGGTGCAGGAAGGAAGAGAAGGACGCCATCACTTCTTGCTGGGACTCTCGTGCCAGTTCTTGATGCAGGATCACGCTAGTACTGCGGGGTACTTATGGAAGCTGTTGCCGGCCTGATGCTGAGAGATGCTTGGAACGATATGACGACGTCAAGAAAACAAGCTTAGAATTTTTTGTCTCGATGAGGATGAGACCAGTCAACCAAAGACTTCCAGCTTACGTTTCTTCAGTTACCGTGGTGAAGGTGTCGAAGGATGCAAATTTTTACAACGACTATTGAATGTGTCCGTGTTTGCGAGGGTGGACTATTTGCAGACAAGACTAAAGAGGCAGCTTATGACAAGGAACGATGTGCAGAGAAGCTTTTCCGTAAGCCGGATTCATGGGTTTCGTTGATGATGGAAGCGGTGACGACTTCAAAGTCTGCTCCTCGCTGGATGCAGGAAGAGACTGGCGGATGAAGAAAGGAAGGTACGTGGAAGGAGAGGCTGCAAGTCATCTCCTTTGCGAGAGACTAGTGACAATTTAAGCTTGAAAGTCTTGGCTAGCGTTAGGTAGCTGGCTGTGTCATTTGTGATGTGCAGGGATTTTTCTTGTTCTTACTTAAGTTGACCCCAAGAAGAAGCACGATCACAGATTCCTGATACGGTGACACAGTTATTTTTTTTTTAAAATTTAAAATATATAGTTAAAAAAATATAAGTAAAAAATATTTAAGAAAAAATAAATTAAAAAAAATAATATTTAACAATCACTACACTCATTTCTATCTATCATTATCACCTACACTCGTAATAATTATGTAGTTAGCATCAAAATATCTCAAATGTGTGAAAAATATTCTCAGAGAATATCTACTATGATTACGTTAACCAGTCTATTTCGTTTGGTCATTAATAAATTATTAGATACACGGGACTCCTTTGCGAAGATAGATTACATTTTGTTAAGATAGAACCCGAAACGTTGACCACTGCACAATGCATGCCAAGTCGTTACAGTAGACTTTTCTCTAGATCTTCGGTACTGACTGCTTCCTATGGTTGGCTCTGAGCTTCGAGAGCAGACCTCTCCATCAGGACAGTATGACTTTTACTATCATTGTAGGCTCAATTGTGAAAGATGAATCGACACCTGGATAAGGTCTAAAATGTCAAGAAGGATCATAAGGACAGTATGACTAGAGTGTCCATCTTAATCTAATAAATTCAACACAGATCCATCCCACTCAATTTCTGCCTCTTGACGTTGGAGGCCTATGACGATAGAATATGTGTCTGCCTTTCGAGCCCAGATGACCTTATACAACACATTTGACACTTTGATATGTTGGGCATTTTTTATCACTCTTCAAGGATCGACTTGGGTGTGGTACAACTGATTATAACCATTTTCGATCACATCTTTTCATGCTAAAGAATTTAAGTTGCACTCCTTAGTCAACGTTCGACCCAAGCCATCTGTAACAACACTCCTTGAGCTAAGACAGATGGAGGAAGGGTCTCTCTCTCTCTCTCTCTCTCTCTCTCTCTCTATCACTCATTTCGCCATAAAAATTTAAGAGGTAATCGATGCTCACCCCTCACTGATTATACAAGTGTTCATAATGGGGCTTCAACCCGCAAAAGTTCATTTGGTCATTAGTTAAGAGACCCCCAATAATAGTCTTTGAGATGTTCTAAAAAGCTCATTAGTTTATTGTCACCGAAACATTGGTGGCAGCAAGCCGTGAGGAGACAAACAAAAGGCCCCGCACAAAATAACCCTGAGGTTCATCCCCATGACTTTCCAAGAAGAGATTCAACAGGTTGAAGCCTTTGCTCCTAAGGGCACCATTGTCGCCTCTTAATTCATCCATGATATAAATCTTTCTTTAAATCAAGCAAAAGGGGCTCTTAAGGGAACCCAGACTGTTGAAGATGTTGGGAAACCATAGCGGGTGCATCACATGCGCAGCGGAAATCAAAACAAAATATCGATTTTTCACACAGATCAAATCGTCATGTAAAAGATTGGGGTCGCAAGAAAAACATAAAAACCGATAAAACCACGATGTGTGAGAGATTGATTTTACCTAGGGAGATCGTATATCTCTATATTCCAGATCCGAATGGAGAAGATGAAGGAGGTCAAGCATCCTCTTCTCTAGCGGTATCCACACGATGGATCTCTATAGCGAAACTTCTCCAATTTGATCTTACAACTCTTGCTCAGAGGGAGAGAGGAGAATAGGAGGTGGTGGCTAAAGCTGCAGCCTATCAACCATGAGTCTCCCCTCATATTTATAGAGAGCCGCTAAAAACCCTAGGGCTCCTGCATTAGTGGATATTGGATCTCCATCCAATAACCCACTAACCTTGCATTATTGAATCTCTATTGAATAATCTCCTTCGGCCTCTAATTGGGTCTTAAGCAAGGAGCCCATCAGTATAGGATCTCAGGTAATGAGAATAGAGGCTAATTGGATCTCAATCCAATCCTCTATTTGCTAAAGCATCCACCATATGTGTGTGACCCTCTAGGCCCGATACCGAGTTGGCCGTGAGTCACTCCCATCAGAACTCCTTCTGATATGGTAAATTATTATCCTCATAATAATTCACTTGACTCATCGACTATGGACATACTAGGCCAATATGCCATAGTCCCGAGATGGTATAGGGGGGATCAAATCCATCGGACTTGTCTATCCATAAATACCATATATCTATAATCCCTCATCCAACTAATATCCTAGAGACCATATATTGGACATCGTATTGTCAGGTCATATACGGAATCCGTCATAGTCTCGCTCTAATCAGATTCTCTCGAAGAACTCTTTCTCTCTCAATCCGAATGACCATGGGTAGGGATTTGTCAGAGTAGGCACATATGAGATATTCCTCTCGTGATACCGAGAGTGGATAATCCTCTATTGATACTCAATTACCTTTGTAAGGTTGGCTACTAACCAGCTATACCAGATCTGGAGCTTTCCAAACCTATAAGTCTAGCGTTAAAGAAAAGAATACTTATACAAGGCATCCTCAATATCTCAAGTCTAAGGACTAGATACACAACTGGGACTATGAAATCACTATTTGACATTAGGTATCGTTAACCATACAATATTTCATAAGCGGATCAATCAGTAAACTCATTCTCCAATGAGCACATGTACTATATCCTTAGTGTCTCCACACAAGTGGCTATAAGACCAGTCGCCTCCATCATATGGATGGGTATATAAGACACCGATCTATCCGATTATCTCAATGTCCCTCTTAAGTAACCTATGATTGAAATTATTTAGGATCTATATTTAAAGGTGAATCGATCTCATTATCGTGATCTCATCACGATCCGATTCCCATTGTACAAAATCAAAAATATCATAATATATATATAACAAATAATATAATATAAGAATATATCAATATTAATCATAAACAGAAAGATTATGTAGTGTGTCACACGTGCCATCACCCACGTGATTGGCTTGCAGGGCATATGTAACTAGCAATCTTCTACTTAACCTAAAGCCAATCACCTATGTGTCTAATCCCCATCAGACCCTTGTGATGCTCAACTACAATTTGAGCCAGTGACTTCATCAGTGGATCCGCAATGTTATCTTCAGATGGAACTCTTTCCATTGCTAGATCTTTACGGGCTATGATATCTCCTATCAGATGGAACCTCCTTATAACATGCTTAGACTTTTGATGAGACCTGGGTTCCTTCGCTTGAGCTATCGCCCCATTGTTATCGCAGTATATGGGAATTGGTTCCACGCTGCTTGGTACGACTCCTTTAATGAACTTCTCCATCCAAACACCTTTCCTTGCTGCTTCTGCTGCAATAATGTATTCCGCATCTGTGGTCGAGTCAGCAGTAGTATCTTACTTGGAACTCTTCCAACTTACTGCTCCTCCATTCAAGGCAAATACAAACCCTGAATTTAACTTGATATCATCAATGACAAAATGAAAACTCAAGTCTGTGTAGCCCTTAACCTGGAGGCTACTTCCTCCATATACTAGTAAAAGATCCTTAGTCCTTCTCAAGTACTTAAGGATATACTTTGCTGCCTTCTAGTGTACTAAATCTAGATCTACCTGATACTTGCTCGTGATACTTAAAGCATGTGCTATATCAAGCCTAGTATATAGCATCACATATATGATAGATCCTATCGCTGAGGCATAAGGTATCTTATCAATGTCTGCCTTTCTTCAGGAGTCTTTAGGGACATACTCCTAGAAAGTGATATTCCATGTCTCATCGGTATGAGACATCTCTTAAAACTTTTCATGCTAATCCTTTTGATAATGGAGTCTATGTACCTAGACTGGGATAAGCCAAGCATCCTTTTGGATCTATCTCTATAGATCATAATCCCCAAAATATAGGATGCTTCCCCTAAGTCTTTCATGGAGAAGTTTCTAGATAGCCAAGCCTCTACTATGAAGAGCATTCCTACATCATTCCCAATGATTAGGATGTCATCCATATATAGTACCAAGAAGGTGATAGAGCTTCTACTTATCTTCCTGTACACATAAGGCTTATCTCGTTCTTAACAAAGTCATAAGATCTGATCACCTCATCAAATCTTATGTTCCAACTTCAGGAAGCTTGCTTCAATCCATAAATGGATCTAAGCAACCTGCATACTTTATCTGGACTCATTTTGGATATGAATTCATTTGATTGTATCATATACAGCTCTTCCTTGAGGTTGCCATTGAGAAATACTGTTTTGACATCCATCTACCAGATCTCATAATCATAGTGTGCTACAATAGCCAAAATAATTCTAATGGACTAAAGTATGACTATAAGTAGAAAGGTTTTATCATAGTCAACTCCTTGTCTTTGACGATATCCTTTAGCTACCAGCCTTACTTTATAGGTCTCTATCTTTCCATCCACTCCGATCTTCTTCTTGAAGATCCATTTATAACCGATGGGTACAACACGCTCAAGTGCATCTAAAAGGTTCCAAACCTTATTAGAGTATATGGAATCCATCTTAGAATTCATGGTTTCTTGTCACTTCCCGAAGTCTATACTTATAATAGCCTCCTCGTAGGTCTGAGGATCAACATTCTAAGGGTCATCTCTACTGATATGTCCCACATATCTTTCAGGAGGATGAGATACTCTACTAGACATATGTAAATTTAGAATTTGTATGTTAGGTACCTGAACAAACTCGGGCTCTGGAATGGTGCTTGAGATAGGTTCTCCAACCTCGCTCAATTCTATCTCACTCCTACTGTTTCCACCAAGAATATGTTCCTTCTCAAGGAATACAACTCTATTGGCAACAAAGACTCTTTTGTCCTCAGGATGATATAAATAATACCCATAAGTTTCCTTTGGGTATCCCACGAATGTGCACCATTCTGTCCTTGATTCCAACTTATCATGATTGTGCCTTCTAACGTGGGCAGGACAGCTCCAAATCTTAACAATCTTAAGATCAGACTTCTTTCCTTTCTATATCTTATATAGTATAGACACTACCGACTTTGATGAAACTCTATTCAGAAGGTACGTTGCAGTCTCTAGGGCGTACCCCCACAATGAGACGGGTAGATCAGTGAAACTCATAATAGACGACACCATGTCTAACAACGTGCGATTCCTCCTTTTTGATACACCATTGAGCTGAGGTATATAAGAAGGTGTCTACTGGGATAGAATCTCATTGTCCCTGAGAAAATGGGTGAACTCCGTACTCAAGTACTCTCCTCCTTGATTTGATTGAAGAGTCTTAATACTATTTCCAATTTGGTTCTCTACCTCATTCTTATATACCTTTAATTTCTCGAAGGCCTAAAATTTGTACTTCATTAAGTATACATGTCCATACCTAGAGAAATCATTAGTGATTATAATGAAGTATGAGTAACTACCTATAGCAAGAGTCAACATGGGACCACATACATCACTATGTACGAGTTCCAATAACTCGGTGGCTCTCTCTTCAGTTCCACTAAAAGGAGAGTTGGTCATCTTCCCACAAAGGCAAGGTTCGCAAGTTGCATATGCCTCATAGTCAAATGAATCTAAGTATCCATCTTTCATCAACTTTTGAATCCTTCCCTCATGTATATGACATAGCCTACAATGCCATAGGTATTCATTATTCACCTCATCTCTTTTCCTCTTAGACATATTTATATTCATGATATGTGGAGAAGTGTCTAACACATATAAGCCATTTATAAGGGTCCCTCTAGTGATGATCTTATCATCCATAATTATTGAACAACTATTATTCTCAAAAACTAATTTATATCCACTAATTGTCAAACAAGAGATAGAAATAATATTTTTGATAATAGAGGGAACAAAATAACATGCATCTAATGCAATAATAGCTCCACCAGGTAGATGTAGGGTGACCTCTCTAATAGCAACTACAGCAATTCTTGCTCTATTACCCATCTTGAAGTCCATCTTGCCTCTAGCCAATCTCCTAGGTTTTACCAGAACCTAAAATGAATTGCAGATATGATAAACACTCCCGGGATCCATCCAATACTCATGTGTTATTATAAAAATCTGACAAGTGGAGGCTGATCATGAATATACTTGAAGTTTTTCCATGCTTCTGTCTCGCCTTCTCTACAAGGTAGTCCTTACAATTCCTCTTTCAATGTCCGTCTTGGCCATAGTGGAAACATTGTCCTTTGTCATTTTCTGGGTATTTCTTGGCAACCTTTGCCTTACCTGGTCTTTCTTTGCCCTTACCCATCTTAAGGGTCTTGCTAGCCTTCCTTTTCTTTTTGGTCTCACCAATATAGAGAACTGGCTTCTCTTTCTTGATGGTACTCTCAACTTCTCTCAACATATTGAGGAGCTCAGGGAGAGTCACCTCAAACTTGCTAATGTTAAAATTCATGCTGAAGTGAGAAAAGGAATATGGTAGGGACTGAAGTATAAGATCAATGCACATGTTATCCTCTAGGACTATTCTTAGACCTGTGAGTTTCTCGATCGACTTTATCATCTTTAGGATATGGTTCTCAACCGATGTCCCTTCTGTCATCCTGGCTTGGAAGAGTTTATTAGATATCTCATGTCTTTGAGTTCTTCTCTGTTTCTCAAACAGTTGGTAGAGATGAAGAAGGATAGAATCTGCATCCATGCTCTCATATTGCCTTTGTAACTCAGGAATCATGGAGGCTAACGTGTAATATTTTGCCAACATGGAATCATCTATGTACTTCACATAGCCAGCGATCTCATCCTCACTTGCTCCTTCTTCCGGCGTGGGCACAATTGTATCAAGGACGTATGCGATTTTCTCCGTCGTAAGAATAATTCTTAAATTACGAAGCCAATATGTATAGTTTAGACCAGTGAGGCGATTGACATCAAGTATGCCACGTAGGGGGTTTGTGAGCGATATGTTTTTGACAAAATAAGATATAACGTAAATTAAATAATATATAGATTTTACAGAAAATACTAATTAAGATATGGACTTCTATCTTAATGTACTCCCACTATTTTCTTAACAAATCACATGACACCCTTGACACATGAAACAAAAGTCTTCGGTAAGCTCCTAGTGGGGATCGGGATCCAATTGGTGTCTTGGTGCAACCTTGAAAGATTCGACCAATTACACTAAGCCTAAAAGGTAGACAACTCTTGCCATTCATAACTCCTTGTGATTCCCATCATGTTCGACCTCCGAATTATCATGGTCTCGAGGGACTCGACCAACCATGATATTCAGTTAAGTCATCACTATCGTTACAAGATGAGTCTGATTTGATGATGTTAGGAAACCAACAGCGGGTGCATCACATGCGCAACGAAAATAAAAACAAAAATCAGTTTCCCACATAGATCAAATCATTGTGCAAAAGATTGGGATCGCGAAAAAAATGTAATAACTGAAAAAACACGATATGTGAGAGATTGATTTTACTTAGGGAGATTATATATCCCTATATTCCAGATCCGGATGGAGAAGATAAAGGAGGTCAAGCGTACTCCTCTTTAGCGGTATCCATATGATGGATCTCTACAATGAAACTCCTCCAATCTGATCTTGCAACTCTTGCTCAGAGCGAGGGAGGAGAATAGGAGGTGGTGGATAAAGTTGCAGCCTATCAACCAAGAGTCTCTCCTCCTATTTATAGAGAGCCACCAAAAAGCCCTAGGGCTCCTGCCTTAGTGGGTACTGGATCTCTATCCAATTACCCACTAGCCTTACATTATTGGATCTCTATCCAATAATCTCCTTAGGCCTCTAATTGTGCCTTAATCAAGGAGCCCATCAGCATAGGGTCTCATCTAATGAGAATGGGAGCTAATTGGATCTCCATCTAATCATCTATTCGCTGAATCATCCACCATATGTGTATGACCCTCTAGGCCCGATACTAAGCTGGCCATGAGTTACTCCCATCAGAACTCTTTCTGATATAGTGAATTATTATCTCCATAATAATTCACTCGACTCATCGACTATGGACGTACTAGGCTACTACGCCATAGTCCCTAGACGGTACAGGGGGATTGAATCCATCAGACATGTCTGTCCATAGTTACCATGTATCTATAATCCCTCATCCAACTAATATCCCAGATATCGTATATTAGATATGGTACTGTCATGTCACATACGGAATCAGTTTGTCTTGCTCTAATCGGATTCTACCGGAGAACTTTTTCTCTCTCAATCCAAATGACCCTGGCCAAAGATTTGTCTAAGCAAGCACATATGGGATATTTGTCTCATGATACTGAGAGTGGATGATCCTCTATTGACACTCAATTGCCTTTGTTAGGTTAGCTACCAATCCCGATAACCAAATGTATTAGATCTGGAGCTTTCCAAACCTATAAGTCTAGCGTCAAATAAAAGAGTACTCATACAAGGCATCCTTGGTGTCTCAAGTCTAAGGACCAGGTATATAACTGGGACTATGGAATCGTTATATGACATTAGGTATCATTAACCATATAATATTCCATAAGCAGATCAATTAGTGAACTCATTCTCTAATGAGCACCTATACTATATCCTTAGTGTCTCCACACAAGTGTCTATGAGACCAGCCGCCTCCATCATATGGACGAGTATATAGTATACCGGTCTATCCGGTTATCTCGATGTCCTTCTCGAGTAACCTATGACCGGGATTATTTAGGATATGTGTTTAAAGGTGAATCAATCTCATTATCGTGATCTCATCATGATCCGATTCCCATTACGCAGAACCAAGGACATCATAATATATATGCTACATATAATATAATGTAAGAATATATCAATATTAATCATAATTAAAAATATTATGCAGTATGTCACACGTGCCATCACTCGTATGATTGGCTTGCAGGGCACTTGTAACTAGCAATCTCCCATTTGACCTAAAGCCAATCACCTATGTATCTAATCCCCATCAGACCCCTGTAATGCTCAACTACAATTTGAGCCAGTGGCTTCATCAGTGGATCTGCAATGTTATCTTCAAATGAAACTATTTCCATTACTATATCTGTATAAGCTATGATCTCTCTTATCAGATGGAACCTCCTCAGAACATGCTTAGACTTCTGATGAGACCTGGGTTCCTTCGCTTAAACTATCACCCTATTGTTGTCGCAGTATATGAGAATTGGTTCTACACTACTTGGCACGACTCCCAAATCTTTGATAAACTTCTTCATTTATACCCCTTCCTTTGTTGCTTCTGCTGTAGTAATGTATTTCACCTCTGTGGTCGAGTCGGTAGTAGTATTTTACTTGGAACTCTTTCAGCTTACTGCTCCTCCATTCATGGTGAAAACATACCCTAAATTTAACTTACTATCATCAAAGTCAGACTGAAAACTTGAGTCTGTGTAGCCCTCAATCTAGAGGCTACCTCCTCAATATACTAGTAAAAGATCTTTAATCTTTCTCAAGTACTTAAGGATACACTTTACTGCCTTCCAGTGTTCTAAACCTGGATCTGCCTGATACCTGCTCGTGACACTCACAACATGTGCTATATCAGGCCTACTACATAGCATCGTATACATGATAGATCCTATCGCTGAGGCATAAGGTATCTTATCCATGTTTGTCTTTTCTTCAGGAGTCTTTGGGGATATACTCCTAGAAAGTGATATTCCATGTTTCATCGTTATGATACCTCTCTTGAAATTTTTTATGCCAAACCTTTTGACAATAGAGTCTATGTACCTAGATTAGGACAAGCCAAGTATCCTTTTGAATCTATCTCTATAGATCCTAATCCCCAAAATATAGGATGCTTCCCTTAAGTCTTTCATGGAGAAGTTTCTAGATAGCCAAGCCTTTACTGTGGAGAGCATTCCTACATCATTCTCAATGATTAAGATGTCATCCACATATAGCACCAAGAAGGTGATAGCACTTCCACTTATCTTCCTGTACACACAAGGCTCATCTTCGTTCTTAACGAAGTCATAAGATCTGATCACCTTATCAAATCTTGTGTTCCAACTTCAGGAAGCTTGCTTCAATCTATAAATAGATCTAAGCAACCTGCATACTTTATCTGGACTCACTTTGGATATGAATCCGTTTGATTGTATCATATACACCTCTTCCTCGAGGTTGTCATTAAGGAATCTGTTTTGACATCCATCTGCCCGATCTCATAGTCATAGTGTGCTGTAATAACCAAAATAATTCTAATGGACTTAAGCATGGATCCAGGTGAAAAGGTTTCGTCATAGTCAACTCCTTGTCTTTGACGATATCCTTTAGCTACCAGCCTTGCTTTATAAGTCTTTACCTTTCCATCCACTCCGATCTTCTTCTTGAAGATCCATTTGCAGTTGATGGGTACAACACCCTCAGGTACATCTTCAAGGTTCCAAACCTTGTTAGAGTACATGGAATCCATCTCAAAATTCATGACTTCTTACCACTTCTCAGAGTCTATACTTATAATAGCCTCCTCGTAGGTCTAAGGATCAACATCCTAAGAGTCATCTTCACTGATATGTCCCACATATCTTTCAGGAGGATGAGATACTCTACTAGACCTACGTAAATTTAGAATTTGTTTGTTAGGTACCTGAACAGACTCAAGCTCTGGAATGGCGCTTGAGCTAGGTTCTCTAACTTTACTCAATTCTATCTCACTCCTATTGTTTCCACCAAGAATATGTTCCTTCTCAAGGAATACAGCTCTCTTGGCAACAAAGATCTTTCGGTCCTCGGGATGATAGAAATAATACCCACAAGTTTCCTTTGGATATCCCACGAATGTGCACCATTCTGTCCTTGATTCTAACTTATCAGGGTTATGTCTTCTAACATGGGCAGGACAACCCTAAATCTTAACAATTTTAAGATCGAACTTTTTTCCTTTCCATATCTCATATGGTGTAGACACTACCGACTTTGATAGAACTCTGTTCAGAATGTAAGCTGTAGTCTCTAGGGTGTACCCCCAGAATGAGATGGGTAGGTCACCGAAACTCATCATGGATCACACCATGTCTAACAGTGTGCAATTCCTCCTTTCCGATACACCATTGAGCTGAGGTGTATAAGGAGGTGTCCATTGGAATAAAATCCTATTGTCCCTGAGGAAATGGGCAAACTCCATACCCAAGTACTCTCCTCCTCGATCTAATCGAAGAGTCTTAATACTCTTTCCAATTTGGTTCTCTACCTCATTCTTATATTTCCTGAATTTCTCGAAGGCATCAGATTTATACTTCATTAAGTACACGTGTCCATACCTAGAGAAATTATCAATGAATGTAATAAAGTATGAGTAACCACCTATAGCTTATGTCGACATGGGACCACATACATCAATATATATGAGTTTCAATAACTCGATGGCTCTCTCTCTAGTTCCACTAATAGGAAAGTTGATCATCTTCCCATGAAGGCAAGGTTCACAAGTTGTATATGTCTCATAGTCAACTGGATTTAAGTATTCATCATTCAACAACTTTTGAATCCTTCTCTCATATATATGACCTAGCTTATAATGCCATAGGAATGTATTATTCACCTCATCTCTTTTTCTCTTAGATATATTTATATTCGTGATATGTGGAGAAGTGTCTAATACATATAAGCCATTTATTAGGATTCCTCTAGTAATAATTTTATCATCCATAATTATTAAATAATTATTATTCTCAAAAACTAATTTATATCTACTAATTGTCAAACAAGAGATAGAAATAATATTTTTGATAATAGACGTAACAAAATAACATGCATCTAATGCAATAATAGCTCCACCAGGCAGATGTAGAGTGACCTTTCCAACAACAACTGTAGCAACTCTTGCTCCATTGCCCATCTTGAGGTCCATCTCGCCTCTAGCCAATCTCCTAGGTCTTGCCAGAATCTACAATGAATTACAGATATGATATACACTCTTGGTATCCAATACCCATATGCTATCATGAAAATCTGACAAGTGGAGACTAATCATGAATATGCCTGAAGCTTCTCTAAGCTTCTGTTTCGCCTTATCTGCAAGGTAGTCGTTATAGTTTCTCTTCCAATGCTCATCTTGGCCATAGTGGAAGCATTATCCTTTGTCCTTTGCTAGGTATTTCCTAGCAATCTTTGTCTTACCAGGTCTTTCTTTGCCCTTACCCTTCTTAAGGATCTTGTTGGTCTTCCTTTTCTTTTTGGTCTCACCAATATAGAGAACCGACTTCTCCTTCTTAATGGCATTCTCAGCTTCCCTCAACATATTGAGAAGCTCAGGGAACCTCAAACTTGCTCATATTAAAATTCATGATGAAGTGAGAAAAAGAATCTAGTATGGACTGAATTATAAGATCAACGCACAGATTATCCTCTAGGACTATTCCTAGACCTGTGAGTTTCTCGATCCACTCTATCATCTTTAGGATATGGTCCTCAACCGATGTCCCTTCTATCATCCTAGCTTGGAAGAGTTTCTTATATATCTCATATCTTTGAGTTCTTCCTTATTTCTCAAACAGCTGGCGGAAATGAAGAAGGATATAATCTGCATTCATGCTCTCATGTTGCCTTTATAACTCAGGAGTCGTTGAGGCCAATATGTAATATTTTGTTAACATAGAATCATCTATGTACGTCACATAGCAAGCGATCTCATTCTCGCTTGCCCCTTCTTCCGGTGTGGGCACGATTGTATTAAGGACGTATGTGATTTTCTCCTTTGTGAGAACAATTCTCGAATTATGGAGCCAATCTGTATAGTTTGGACTAGTGAGGCGGTTGGTATCAAATATGCCACGTAGGAGGTTTGTGAGCGACATGTTTCTAATAAAATAAGATATAGTAAAAATAAATAACATGTAGATTTTACAGAAAATACTAATTAAGATATGGACTTCTATCTTAATGTGCTCACACTATTTTCTTAGCGAATCACGTGACATAAGATGTAAGTCTCTAACTGACTCCTAGTGGGGATCCGGATCCAATTGGTGTCTTAGTGCAACCTCGAGTGACTCGACCAATTGCACTAAGCCCAAAAGGTAGGCAACTCTGGCCAATCATAACTCCTTGTGATTCTTGTCACATTCGGCCTCCAAATCATCATGGTCTCGAGGGACTCGACCAACCATAACGTTCAGTTAAGTCATCACCATCATTACAAGATGAGTTTGATTCAATGATATGCCCTCGAGGGACTCGACCAAGCATATTATGTCCTCAGATCACCGGTGACATCTCTTTGTCATAGGTAAGAACTCGATCACGTAGATATGTGAGTCTCGAGGGACTCGACCAACTCAACCTATGTCGTGATTCAATTTCTTCCTATAACGATGGAAGGCCATGTGAGTCAATCTTATTACCTCATGCTTACCGATTTAATATTATCTTAGGCAGGGTTTTTGTTTTATACCGGTCTCCTAATATGTCATGTCACACACATACATATTTAATATATATCTACATCATATGCATATATATATATATATATATATATATATATATATATATACATATATCTAGTAGGAGTATAACACATCACACATGCAAGCCACACCGGATGATTATGAGCCATTACATAATATGATTAAGCCCGAGCCAATGGGCCTAATCACTCACAATAGGATCTATGTGTGCATTGGCACATCTCCATGACCTGTGATTGTTGATCTCATCATCATCGGTTCGTTGGATTGTCGCATCACCATGCATCGTAATCTCCTGCTACGACATCGTGAGACCCGCTGTCATCTCTACGCTCCCGATGCATCTCTCTGTGTAATTACAAATAATCACAGGTATGCAGGCCCGACAAAAACGAGAAAAACAGAAGCACGCGGGCCCCAATAATAATAAAAATCACAATTACACACATCACAACACATGACTCATGATCATCCATCCACATCATACATCACATGGACATCACATCATATGTAGGATTACTAGATATATATAATAATTAATTAAATTATTTAATTAATTTTTTTCTAGAAATCAGAACATGCTCGAAATTTTCAGAATTATCAAGGGCATTTTTATAATTCTGGATGAGAGGATAGTCCTTGGAATTTTTAAAATTATTGAGGGTATTTTCAAAATTCTACATATGAAGACAGTCCTCATAATTTTCAAAAATCAAAGGGGCAGGATCGTCCTTTTTCTTAAAAGGATACCCTAGCCCTCTCATTGCCTCCATCTGTGATGTCGCCACCACCACTGCCCTGCATAAGTGGTGGCATTACACGTCGGTAGCCCGCAGCTGCCTTGGTGGAACCTAGCGGTAGTGTTGCCTCAGCGCCGCCTGGTGGTTGCTCGCCACCGCCTTGCAAGAGAGCCCCGCGGGTTGCCCCTTGCTCGCAGTGAGGACCACGACCTAGCCATTGGTGACCCTTGGGGTTGGCTCTGGGCTATTGCCCCTACGGTTGGCCGCCTGGGGCGTGGCCCCCTGGGGGCCTCTACTGGCGCAGGCCCATGCCCTACCGCCCTTGCAAGAGATTCCTTCGCTACAAAAATGCAGCAAGAATGCGTAGAATGATTCTACGCGTTTCAATCCCATCACACACAGTTTAAAACCAATCTTTCGTATGAAAACCTTGGCTCTGATATCACTATTGGGAAACCTACAGTGGGTGCATCACATGCACAGTGTAAATCAAAACAAAAATTGATTTTCCATGCAGATTAAATCATCGTGCAGAAGATTAGGGTTGCGAGAAAAACACAAAAATCGAAAAAATGTGATGTGTGAGAGATTGATTTTACCTAGGGAGATCGTATATCCCTGTATTCCAGATCCGGATGGAGAAGATGAAGGAGGTCAAGCATCCTCCTCTCTAGTGGTGTCCACACAATGGATCTCTACAGCGAAACTCCTCCAATCTGATCTTGCAACTCTTGCTCAAAGAGAGGGAGGAGAATAGGAGGTGGTGGCTAAAGTTGTAGCCTATCAAATAAGAGTCTCCCCTCCTATTTATAGAGAGCCACCAAAAAACCCTAGGGCTCCTGCCTTAGTGGGTATTGGATCTTCATCCAATTATCCACTAACCTTGCATTATTGGATCTCTATCCAATAATCTCCTTATGCCTCTAATTGGGCCTTAATTAAGGAGCCCATCAGTATAGGGTCTCATCTAATAAGAGTAGGGGCTAATTTGATCTCTATCCAATCCTCTATTCGCTGAAGCATCTACCATACGCGTGTGACCCTCTAGGCATGATACCGAGCTGGCCGTGAGTTACTCCCATCAGAACTCCTTATGATATAGTGAATTATTATCTCCATAATAATTTACTCGACTCATCGACTATGGACGTACTAGGCCACTACACCATAGTCCCCAGATGATATAAGAGGGTCAAATCCATCGGATCTGTCTATCCACAGTTACCATGTATCTATAATCCCTCATCCAACTAATATCTCAGAGACTGTATATTATATATGGTACTATTAGGTCACATACGGAATCAGTTTGTCTTGCTCTAATCGGATTCTACCAGAGAACTCCTTCTCTATCAATCCAAATGACCATGGCCAGAGATTTGTCTAAGCAATCACATATGGGATATTCCTCTCGTGATACCGAGAGTGGATGATCCTTTATTGACACTCAATTGCTTTCGTAAGGTTAGCTACTAATCCCGATAACCAATTGTACCAGATTAAATCTAGCGTCAAAGAAAGGAGTACTCATATAAGACATCCTTGGTGTCTCAAGTCTAAAGACCAGGTACACAACTGGGACTATGGAATCGCTGTCTGACATTAGATATCATTAACCATATAACATTCCATAAGTGGATCAATTAGTGAACTTATTCTCTAATGAGCACTTATACTATATCCTTAGTGTCTCCACACAAGTGGCTATGAGACCAGCCGCCTCCATCATATGGACGGGTATATAGTACATCGGTCTATCTGGTTATCTTGATGTCCCTCTCGAGTAACCTATGATCGGGATTATTTAGAATATGTGTTTAAAAGTGAATCGATCTGATTATTGTGATCTTATCATGATCCGATTTCCATTGCATAGAACCAATGATATTACAATATATATGCTACATATAATATAATGTGAGAATATACTAATATTAATCATAAGTAAAATGATTATGTAGTGTGTTATACATACCATTACTCACGTGATTAGTTTACAGGGCACCTGTAACTAGTAGATGATATGCCCTCGAGAGACTCAACCAAGCATATCATGCCCTCAGGTCACCGATGACATCTCTATGTAGTAGGCAAGAACTCGATCATGTAGATAGGTGAGCCTCAAGGGACTTGACCTACTCAACCTATGTCGTGATTCAATTTCTTTCTATAATGATGGAAGGCTAAGTGGGTCAATCTTATTGCTTCACACTTACTAACTTAATATTATCGTAGGAGGGGTTTTTATTTCGTATCGGTCTCTTAATATGTCGTATCACACACATACATATTTAATATATATCTATATCGCATGCAAATATATATATACATATATCTAGTAGGTGTATAAGACATCACATATGCAAGCCACACCGGATGATCATGAGCCATCACCTAATATAATTAAGCCCGAGCCAATGGGCCTAATCACTTATAACAGGATCTATGTGTGCATCGGTGCATCTCAATGCCCTGTGATTGTTGATCTCGTCATCATCGATTCCGTCGGATCGTCATATCACTATGCATCGTAATCTCCCACCATGGCATCGTGGGTTCCGTTGTCACCTCCATGCTCCCACTGCGCCTCTCCATGTAATTACAAATAATCACAAGCACGTAGGCCCAACAATAAACGAGAAAAACACAAGCTTGTAGGCCCTAATAATAATAATAATAATCATAATTACACACATCACAACACATGGCTCATGATCATCCATCCACATTATACATCACATGTACATCACATCATATGTAGGATTATTAGATATATATAATAATTAATTATTTTTCTAGAAATCAGAATATGCTCAAAATTTTTAGAATTATCAAGAGCATTTTTATAATTCTGGATGAGAGGATAGTCCTCAGAATTTTTAGAATTATCAAGGGTATTTTTATAATTCTGGATAAGAGGACAGTCCTCAAAATTTTTAAAATTATTGAGGGTATTTTTGTAATTTTAGATGAGAGGACAGTCTTCATAATTTTCAGAATTATTGAGGGTATTTTTGAAATTCTATACATGAGGACAATCCTTGAAAATTTTGAAATTTAGATGGGTAGGATCGTCCTTTTCTCAAAAGGATGCCCTAGCCCTCTCCTTGCCCCCTCGCGCCTCAGGGCGCGCCATGGGCGCCCTGGCTGCACGCACCGCACCGCCTCTTGCCACCGCAGGCCCTTGACCACCCCTTGGTGGCCTTGGCCCGGTTTTGGGTGGCCGACTGCATGGGGTTGGTGGTCGCCCTCCTCCTTGCTACCTTCGTCGCAAAAATGCAGCAAGAACACGTAGAACGATTCTACACGATACAATCTCATCATACGCAGTTTAAGACTAATATTTCGTATGAAAACCTTAGCTCTGATACCACTGTTGGGAAACCACAGCGGGTGCATCACATGTGCAGCGGAAATTAAAACAAAATATCGGTTTCCCACGTAGATCAAATCATTATGCAAAAGATTGGAGTCGCAAGAAAAACACAAAAACCGATAAAATCGCAATGTGTGAGAGATTGATTTTACCTAGAGAGATCGTATATCCCTGTATTCCAGATCCGAATGGAGAAGATGAAGGAGGTTAAGCGTCCTCCTCTCTAGCAGTATCCACACGATGGATCTCTATAGTGAAACTCCTCCAATTTGATCTTGCAACTCTTACTCGGCGGGAGGGAGGAGAACATGAGGTGGTGGCTAAAACTACAGCCTATAAACCATGAGTCTCCCCTCCTATTTATAGAGAGCCATAAAAAACCCTAGGGCTCCTGCCTTAGTGAGTGTTGGATCTCCATCCAATAACCCACTAACATTATATTATTGGATCTCTATCCAATAATTTCCTTAGGCCTCTAATTGGGCCTTAAGCAAGGAGCCCATTAGCATAGGGTCTCATCTAATGAGAATAGGGGCTAATTGGATCTCCATCCAATCCTCTATTCGCTAAAGCATCAATCATATGTGTGTGACCCTCTAGGCCTGATACAGAGCTGGCCGTGAATCACTCCCATCAGAACTCCTTATGATATAATGAATTATTATCCTCATAATAATTCACTTAACTCATCGACTATAGACGTACTAGGCCACTATGCCATAGTCCCCAGATGGTGCAGGAGGGATCAAATCCATCGGACCTGTCTGCCCACAATTACTATGTATCTATAGTCATCCAAATAATATCCTAGAGACCGTATATTGGACATGGTACGATCAGGTCACATACGGAATCAATTTATCTTACTCTAATCGGATTCTACCGGAGAACTACTTCTCTTTCAATCTGAATGACCCTGGCTAGGGATTTGTTTGAGCAAGCACATATGTGAATGATCCTCTATTGATACTCAATTGCCTTCATAAGGTTCGCTACTGATCCCGATAACCAACTGTACTAGATCTAGAGCTTTCCAAACCTGTAAATCTAGTGTCAAAGAAAAGAGTACTCATACAAGCTTCCTTAGTATCTCAAGTAAGGACCAGATAAACAACTGGGACTATGAAATCACTATCTAACATTTGGTATCATTAATCATACAACATTTCATAAGCGGATCAATAAGTGAACTCATTCTCCAATGAGTACCTGTACTATATCTTTAGTGTCTCCACACAAGTGGCTATGAGACCAACCGCCTCTATCATATAGATGGGTATATAGTACACCGATCTATCCAGTTATCTCAATGTTCCTCTTGAGTAACCTATGACCGGGATTATTTAAGATCTGTGTTTAAAAGTGAATCGATCTCATTATCATGATCTCATCACGATCTGATTCTCATTGCATAGAATTAAGGACATTACAATATATATTCAACAAATAATATAATGTAAGAATATGCCAATATTAATCATAAGCAAAATGATTACGCAGTGTGTCATATGTGCCATCACTCACGTGATTGGCTTGTAGGGCACATGTAACTAGTAGAAGACCCATTTTAATTTAAAGACAAAATAAGATATTGTAGGTACCACCATGACTAATCATGACACTGAAGAATGTTGAGATCTGAAATACCAAATCGAGAACCTTATCCATAGAGGACACGTCAGGTGATACATTTAAAGGACTCGAGAGTTCTCTCCTTACTCTCATGGCCTGATCGAGAAACAAATTCATGTGATTACTAGTGGACCGATGTCTAGTGAAGATAACATGTCCAGTAGAAAAGTTATACATGAGCCACAGTGGAAAAATGTCCTAGGCAGAGGGACGACTCCAAATTACTTCTAAAGTAGAAGAAATCAAATATCCTGATCATGATGACGCCCTTATGATTTCAATCAAAATCACTAATACCCAAATAAAGAGAATAATGGTGGATATATGAAGTTTCACTGATATCTTGTACTTTAGTGCTTTCTAAAAGCTTGGTATGGCAGAGGACCTCACGCTAGTGACTTTGGATCTTACTGGGTTCATAGGAGATTCTATCTCTCCCCTTGGACCACAACCTTGCCCGTCACCATTAACGAGGAACCAAGATCCAAAATTATGATGATCACATTTATGGTGGTTAGCCTCCCTTTAGCATATAATGTAATTCTTAGTCACTTGACTCTCAACAAGCTAAGGCCGATTATGTCCATCTTTCATCGGGTGATGAAGTTTCTGATATAATCTAGGATTAAGGACTCAAAAGTGATCCAAAAGAGTTAAAGCAATGTTACCTGACAACGACCTCTCTACTAAAGAAATTGAAGTCCGAGCCCCCAAATAATGGAGTCCCCCTTAATAAAAGTCGATCAGACAAAGTCATAAAAATCGAGTCTACTCTTCTGGAAAAGGACCAGGTTCAACTCATTGATTTCCTTATAAAAATGTTGATATATTTGCCTAGTCCCTCAAGGACATGCCAGGAATTGACCTAAGGGTTACACACCATTAACTGAACATTTTTCCTGAAGCATGACCCATGAAGCAGAGGTCGCGAAAGTTTGCATTCGATTGGAAACAAGCCATAAGCGTCGAGGTAGACTGACTACTGGAAGCAAGATTTATAACAGAGATAAAATACCCTCAATGGTTATCCAATGTAGTATTGGTCAAGAAATCTAATGAGAGTCAGAGAATGTGTGTTGATTACATCGATCTCAATCGGGCATGTCTGAAAGATTGCTAACCCCTCCCCTAGATAGATTAACTAGTAGATTCTACTTTGGGACACGAGCTCTTCACTTTCATGAATGCCTTCTTAGGATACTACTAAATCTGGATGGCTCCTCAAAACTAGGAACATACCTTCTTCATCATCGACTAGGGTATATACTGCTACAAAGTCATGCCTTTTAGTCTAAAGAATACAGGGACCATATACCAAAAAATAGTCAACAAGATATTCAAGCCACAAATAGGAAGAAATATGGAAGTACATATTGAAGACATGATTGTAAAAAGTAAAATAGCAAACATGCACTGACAAACCTAGCATACACATTCCAAACACTCAAGAGGTTTAACATGTAGCCTCACCCTTCCAAGTGCATCTTTGGAGTCAGCTCTGGCAAATTCCTTGGATACATAATTTGCCAGAGAAGAGCATATATGAATACTGAGAAGATACAAGCAATAATCGATATATAACCACCCCATTCAATTAAGGAAGTTCAATGCCTCACAAGAAGGTTAGCCACACTAAACCGATTTCTAGCCAAGTCAAGTGACATGTGCCCCCCCCTCTTTTTGAGTCCTGAAACTCTCAAAGAACTTCGAATGGACTCAAGAGTGTAAGGAGTCCTTCAAGAAGCTAAAAACACACCTCGTCCAACCATGTCATCAATTTGGTACTACTATGAGAGTATGCAGGGATGTAACGACCCACCTACTACACCAATCACATCCTAAACGGACTCGAGGAGTGGTATCCTCCTATCAAAACATTAGCATTAGCATTGGTACATACAACCAATAAGTTGCAACCTTACTTTCAAGCCCGCACTATAAAGGTGGTCACCAATCAATCACTCCGATCAATCCTCTCGAAGTTTGACGTTGCTTAACGGATGCTTAAATAGTCAGTTGAATTAGGAGAGTTCGACAGCTAATATATACTAAGAATGGCTATCAAAGCCCAAATACTGGCTAATTTCATCTTTAAGCTTACCCTTACAAAATGTCACGGACTTAGCTGATTTTGCCTAAGCCGTGCGACACCCATGCGAGTCTGTCCGCAAAGGTCAGCTTTCCCCAAGATCTCCTAGGGTCCCTTAGACTTACAAAAGAGAAAACGGGTCAGAAGAAGCAATTCCAACGTGATTCATAAGCAACTGCTCGAGCAAACACTTTGTAGAGCCAATACAAATTACACTCATAGATATTACAAACTCAGAAAGGTTACACACAAAGGATAATAGTCTATTACAGACTAAAGTCCCCACAAGTGCTTACAAGACATACTCGTATTTACAAGCCAAAATTAGCCATAAGGTAAACTAAAATAGAGCTGTTAAACCTACTGCAAGCCCGCTACTTGCTGTACAAGGTATATACACAAACCGAAGGACACGGACAAACATGAACATTTCATCAAACACCTTGTTTACATTTTTGTCCATGACATTCTCCCCTACTTATTCCTTCGACGTCCTCATCGAAGCCACTGTAGATGCTGCATCTCCTCACATTTTCCTGAATCTTCAATCCTCTGCTTTGGCTGCAACATGCCCCTTTGGCTCCCAATCGCTCTCTATCGCTGTTGTTGAGAAGTCGAACTCTGATCTGCCATACTGCTTCAACTCACCAATGACTGAATCTGGTGTGGGGTTGGCTGAGTCGTGTTGATCCTTGTTGGTTCTCACGGATACTTCTGATGAAGGAAAAGACCTGCCTTATTATGCACTAGTATCGCAATATACTCATGTTGCTTGAATTAGGTGGATGCTTGTTGAAACTTTGATGAGCATCACCTCGTAGACTTTAAGGTTTTTGAGATCCTTCCTCCATAATGTTTGCCCATTGATCCTTCTTCTACATTTAGTTGTCACTTCCAAGTAGGTTTGCATCACTCCCACTTTCAATTGGTATTCAATTGGAAAATGAAGCGGACTATCCACTCTCAGTAGCATTGATCACCAATGGTGAGGATTTGATAACTATTATCTTCCATAAGCTTTCTTTAAAGGGCCACTGAACTTATACATAATTCCTCTGCTAGATAGGTAAGAGAACTAGGATACTCGACTTTACCCATTCTCTTAGTAGTTGAGAAGGAAGGTTACTTGACTTTACTCACCTTCTCGAGTTAAGAGAATTAGGGTACTCAGTTTCGCCCATTCTCTTGAGTTGAGAAGGCAAAGGTGACTCGATTTCACCTGCCTCCTTGAGATTGTACTTCATGCATTGAGCTGGTTACAAACATTCGCACGCTCTTTGCTCACACTTCTGAAGCACTAGAAGTATTTGCACTCCTTATATTGAGTTAGCTACTGTGATTCACCTTCCCACTGCTATTGAACTTCTGGAATGTAAGAGGTTTCACTTGAAAAGAGCAAAAAGTTTACCTCAACTTGGAGTCACATAACCTGGAGTAAGTCTTTAATAGATCTGGTCGCCTCTGGGATTATACCATCTTCTCCATCACCTTTGTTGCCTACTCCTATGAGTCGAAAATGTATAGTACCATATACTGCCTACTTCGTTCCTTGGTTGAGCACTCCTGTATCAACCCAAAGTCCCTCGCTTTCGGCTATCTTGATGAGAAGCTCATTGACACCGGTCTTATAAAGTTCCTTGGCCTCTGCCCTTCCACCTTGTCTTGGTACTTAGAGTTTGCCTTTGCATTCTTTACCTTCTTGACCCCTTTTATGACTAATACTCTCTCTCTATGAGAGCAAGGGATCAATGACTCCATGGAAGCCCCACCTCTACGGTACCATAGTGCTGTCAAGCCCATAGCCCTACTATCCATTATCTTGTATCTGCATCTCTTCCTTTACGATCTGTAGATCGCCTCTGTGACACTAAGGTGCTCCTCCGAGTCCACCTCCTTTCTAACTGATGCTTTGCTTTTGGGTAGCTAAGCCCCACTGGACTCATTGTCGCTTCCTCATCCCTTTCGACCACCTACTTCAACACCACTGTGTCCTTCTAGCAGTTCTCCTTATTGATAGAAAGATATACTGCAACTCTCATGTATGGCCTTCACCATCTTGTTGCAGGGCTCGTGCCGATTTTGTTCTCTTTAGCTTCCTTGGTAGCAACATTCGCTTACTCGACCTTGTCCTCTGGCTTGTCGGGCTCCCTTAAGCAAATGTGAACACTGAAGCAGTCCAACTCTCCAACCGCTCTGATCATACCTTTGTATAATCAAGTCCCCTCCATGGGACTCACTGGTACTTATAATCTGACTTCTCCCTCAGTGGTACATAGCCCTAATATGCTAATGACTAAGGCTTTCATCTGATGTAAGCTTCGATGCGCACACACGGAAGACCCGCCTCTGCGGTACCATGACATTCACCCCTTGAATCCATAGCCCTTCTTGTCGTTACATTGTTCACCGAACTAGAGCTCCTAGTAGCTCCTAATCATTAACATGATCACGTCCTCCTCCATAGGACTCACTGGTGCTTGCACTTGGATTTCTTTCTAAGTGGTATACAGCCCTCATATACTGATGACCAAAGCTTTCATCCAATGCAGGCTCTGATGCATACATGAAGACTCACCTCTGTGGTACCATGACATTCACTCATTGAATCCATAACTCTTCTTCCTGTTGTGTCGTACACCAAAGTGGAGCTCCCAGTAACTCTTGATCATACCTCCGCATGATCATGTCCCTCACGGGACACGACCGCATGTGTTATATTGTCATGAACTATTCCACCATGATCTACTGCACCATGTCGTCTTATGGTGACATCTCTATTACATACAGATTCTCGTGTGATAAACTCGAACTATGACTTCTCCATGTATGGCCTTTTCCAACACCTCATAAGGCCTTGGCCATCCCTGATTTTTAGTTTGCTCCCTTGGCAATTCACCTTCATCCCACCCACTCTTGGGTCACACCCGGATGAAGCATAGCTCTAGAACAGTCGTCGCCTAGTAGCTCTTGAAGTCCCCTGAGTTCGCTAGAATTGGTGCACTACTATCTGGATCTTAGGCCTCTATCCCTTACCAGCACAATTTCCACTATACACCACTTGTTCCTGATAACTCGAATGACAACACTATGATATATTCTTTAAGATTACCCACCTCTGTATCCACTTGCCCCATGCTAAGGTATCCCGATCTCAACTTCGCCTCTGCAAATTGATTCACCTTAGTTACTCCATCAAATGCATCTCTGAGGTAACTTGCATATGCCTCGAAGCTCCCTTTGTCTTTGGCACCATGCATGATAAGTCCGCCCCATCAAAATGAAGAACTCATGGAATGACATGATCCCACTCTTGCCTCTATAAGAGTTCATGCCCTTGACCTCTGTCTAAGGAAAGCTTTGTGCCTCCACTCCATGTTTCATCTTCTATGTCGACTGCCTTCATGCGGCTTGGATACTTCACTAAGTTTCACCCAAGTTGCTCCGCTCCTCGATTTGTATTAAGTTGATAGTGGCCCTCGCACCCACCATTCCACGGGTTAGCCATTCGTTGAGTTTGATTTCCATATCGACTCTAAGTGTGCCTTTATATGATGTTACCTTAGATTGCTCACTCACTTGATCTCGAAATACATCCATCAATGCATTACCTCATTCGAGATCATACGATGACTCTTCATTGCTCACTCGGTCCATTGAGCTTTGTGGAAATATTACCTTGAGAAACTCTTCCTCAATATGTGTGGTTCGTTGCACATGATTCTCCCTCTATAGAACTAGAACTTATCTCTCCTGGATTTCTGTCCTGTTGGAGCAACTTTCCTCTTGTATTCTTCCTATTGGAAGTTTCAGAGATCACTATCCCCTTTGGACTACTCCGTCTTGCTGAACAACTTGTGCCTTGTTCTGACCCCGTAAATGCACTTGCTAGATTACGACCCTTCGCCAATACAGTCTCCACCGCACCCTTCAAGGTCTAGTAATGTGCTGAACTTATTGCACACTTCAACTACCTACGGATGTATCCTTTCCATGCTGAAGAGATAGTTCTGATGCTCCATAGCGTCGAGTTCCGATCGCGCCTTGATATGGCCACGAACACTCCGTCATCCATGTACAAGCCCTTGCATGAGTACCAAATCCTTCGAGTTAGCAATTCCCCTCACATCTGTGAGTTTTGTATAACTCTTTCGGTTGTTACACAACACCTCCCACTTTGCACGGTCTCATCTCTCACCAAGCACCCTGCTTGCCTTGAGCACCATCAAGTTTGGTTACCAACGTCGAGTCATAGCTTGAACTCAGCCATCCCAATCTTTATATGCTATGCATTCTTCTTCGCTTGCTTGTCCTCGAGGTGCCTCTTACACAAAGGGTTGGTCGTTCCTCTGAATGCCAAGCCTAGATGCCCACTCCTTTAAGTGACTCCTTTCCCTACATCTCAATGTCCATTTCCCCCAAACGGTTACGCATGTTGGCTGTCTCCATACAACCCAGCTAGGTGCCCCACGTTTGTATGGTGAGTGTTTCTGCATGTGCTTGTCCTACTCTGATACCACAATATCACGGACTTAGCTGATTTTGCGTAAGTAATGTGGCACCCATGCAAGTCCATCCACAAATGTCAACCTTTCCCAAGATCTTCTAGGGTCCCTTAGACTTACAAAAGAGAAAACAGGCTAGAAGAAGCAATTCCAATGAGATCCACAAGCAACTGCTCAAGCAAACACTTTATAAAGCCAATACAAATTATACCCATGGACATTACAAACTCAGAAAGGTTGCACATAAAGGATAATGGTCCATTACAAACCAAAGTCCCCACAAGCGCTTACAAGATACACTCGTATTTACAAGCCAAAATCAGCTACAAGGCAAACCAAACTAGGGTTACTAAGCCTACTGTAAGCTCACTACTTGCTGTACAAGATATATACAAACCGAAGGACACAGACAAATATGAGCATTTCATCGAACACCTTATTTACATTTTTATCCATGACAAGAAGGCACAGATAACCAAGAATGTACAGAAGAAAAGTGGACTCTACATGTGGATGGGTCAACGACCACTGAAAGAGGAATCAGATTTGTCTTGAAAGGACCAAATAAATAGCAACATGAGCTCGCCCTCTAATTTGAATTCAAAGCCACTAATAATGAAGCTGAGTATGAGGCATTGTTGTCATGGCTTCGACTTACTCTAGAATTACAGTTAAAAGAAATTGATGTCTTCATTGACTCACAATTAGTGGTCAACCAGGTCAACGGAAGCTACGAGGCTAGAGATGTAACCATGGCAAAATGCTTAGCTGAGGAATGTGGTATTGCTAATCATCCTCCATCTTTCGATAACTACGATTCCTTGGTGAAACTAGTATATGCACAGATGACAGGCACAAACCTCCTGAGGATCGAAACACTCATCTCTCCAACCATTACAAATGAGGGCATCACCATGATGGAAGGTACATTCAACTAGGTATAAGAGATCCTTGCTACAAAAGGGATAGAATGCTCCCGACCGATCAGGATGCATCCCAACCACTCAAACACAACCAAGCATGGTGTTGTGTGATTAACGGTCAGCTATAATGGAGGTCCAGGTCCTTCAACCAACCCCTTCTTTGATGTTTGACGCCTACAGAAGCTGAGATTGTGTTGGCCGAGGTTCATGAAGGCATATGTGACAAACACATCAACAAGCAAACCTTGGCCTTTTAAAATTCTCAAGCAAAGCTATTATTGGCTGACCATATAGTGGGATGTCATAACTTACGTCCAGTGATGCCCACAATGTCATATGGATGCTTGGATACAACATCAAGCCTTCCTATGACTACTAATTGACAGCACTTGGCCTTTTACACAATAAGGAATGGACTTTCTCAACCCTTTTCCCCATGCCTTAGTACAACAGAGATTTCTTATAGTTAGGGTCGATTACTTTACAAAATGGGTAGAAGTCGAACCACCTACATTCATTACAGAAAAACAAGTAGAGGGATTCATCTAGAGGAACTTAATCACACGATTCGACATACCAAGGGTGATTATCATCGATAACAAAACCTAGTTCAACAACCCAAAGTTCAAAGACTTTTGCCAATCTTATGGGATCCAGTTGAGATTCAGCTTAGTAGCGTATTCCCAGACCAATAGCCTAGCAAAGGTGACCAATCGAGCCATGCTTAAAGGACTAAAGAGCCAGATCCATATAGCTCATAACACTTGGGTTAATGAACTCCCAAACATTCTATGGGCATCACAAACTACTTCTGAGACAGCCTCAGGAAAATCTTCATATAGTCTACCGCTTGGAACTAACGCAATACTCCCTCCAGAATTAGTCTTCCCAACACTTTGGGTCCAAATTTTTGAGTATAATACATCAGAAGGACTCCAAGCTAATCTAGATCTCATCAATGAATGAAGAGCTACAACACACCTCCGCTCCTTGACATACAAAAGCTATAATAGAACTCTATAAACAAAGAGTTCACTCTCGACGGATCAAGATAGGTTACCTCATCCCACGTAAGGTCAAGTCAACAACCCAACGAAGGCCTGAGAAAAGTTAGCACCCAATTAGAAAGGTCCTTTCAAGTAACCGAATGTTTTGAGATAGGACTTACCATCTCATAACCCTAGAAGGAGAACAACTACCAAGAACACGACATATATCAAACTTGAAAAGTTCTACACATAAGCGTTGGCTCCCAACACTACCTCAACAAAAGGACATCTGTAAGAGACACACCAGATCAAGGTTGTACACTTGGTTGACTAAATAAGGAAGAAATTCCATGAAGGGAGGGTTGCACCTTAGTCGTGCTTACGTGCTCCCTAGTCGTGCACTCGACATGAAGACTCGAGGGTTGCGTATATGTCGAGCCTACATGCTCCATAGTCATGCACTTTACATGAAGACCCGAAGGTGGCACCTCGGATACGTGAAGTTAAAAAGGACTGATTCTCAAGTCGTGCACTCAGCATGAAGACCCGAAGGTTGCTCCTAGGCCAAGCCTACGTGCTCTCTAGCCATGTACTCGGCATGACGGCCCGAGGGTTACACCTAGGTCATACCTAAATGCCCCCTAACCATGCACTCGGCATGAAGACACAAGGGTTGCACCTAGGTTGAGCCTACGTGCTCCCTAGTTGTGCACTCGACGTGAAGATTTGAGGATTGCACCTAGGCCGAGCCTACGCTCCCTAGTCATGCACTCAGCATGAAGAACCGAGGGTTGCACCTAGGCCGAGCCTACGTGCTCCCTAGCTGTGCACTCGATGTGAAGATCTGAGGGTTGCACCTAGGCCGAGCCTACGCTCCCTAATCATGCACTCGGCATGAAGAACCGAAGGTTGCACCTAGGCTGAGCCTACATGCTCTCTAGTCATGCACTCAGTATGAAGACCTGAGGGTTGCACCTAGGCCGAACCTACGTGCTTCCTAGTCATGCACTCAACGTGATGAACCGAGGGTGGCACCTTGGAAGAGTGGAGTTATAAAGTACTCGCTCCCAAACTATGCACCTCATAAGAAGCCCCAAGGGTTGCACCTAGGCCGAGACTACGTGCTCTCTAGCCATGCACTCAGCATGAAGACCCGAGGGTTGCACCTAGGCCGAGTCTACATACTCCTTAGTGAACTCGATGTGAAGATTTAAGGGTTATACTTAGATCAAGCCTACATGCTCCCTAGCTGCGCACTCGTTATAAAGACCTGAGGGTTGCACCTAAGCCGAGCCTACATTCTCTCTAGTTATGCATTCGGCATGAAGACTTGAGAGTTGCACTTAGGTCGAGTTTATGCATTCCCTAGCTATGCACTTGACGTGAAGACTTGTGGATGGCACCTTGGATGAGTGGAGTTAAAAAGAACTTGCTCCTGAGCTATGCACCTTAGCGAGAAGCCCCGAAGGCTGCACCTAGGTCGAGCTTATGTGCTTTCTAGCCATGCGCCTTAGTGAGAGCCCTAAGGGCTGCACTTAGGTCAAGCTTACGTGCTCTCTAGCCATGCACCTTGGTGAAAAAACCCAAAGACTGCATCTAGATCGAGCTAACATGTTTTTCAATAATAAGCAAGGAAGCCATAAACAGAGATGCATCTCAAATCCCCTTACAAGAGACATGTGATATGCCTCTATGAGAGGAAAAAAATGATAGAGGATATTCTGATACTACCCCACTAGCAATGACTTCAGATCACACGTGATGCCACTCCAACCAAAATAACACACGTATCTCAAAGCAATATGAAACAAACACAAATCAATTTAAGAACAGCTGTGTCCTGAAGCGACGTAGCCCGGCTCAAAGGTGATGCAGATTGGCTATGAGGCAACACATAGCAAACCCACATCATTTGAAATTGCATAAAGCGACACTTGACAACAAGGATGTAACCCTACAAGGCATGGGTTTCGAAGGATGGTCCCCGAACAAATAAATCGCTAGCTTGAAATATTAGTGAAAGCCAAGGAATCGACCCCCAACAAAAGGTATAAAAATCACCCCAGGCATATGCCAGGGATAAGGGATTCATTATCAACAAAAAAAATTGATTAAGCTTCGAAAGGATTAAGCTGAAAATTCTCTTTTCAACGCTGACCTATGGTTCAAGGACTTAGGATCAGAAGCCCCTCATGGATCTGCCAAAGAACACCTTAAGAGACGTTGATCACGATCCTTCTTGTGTGTGTATATATATATATATATATATATATATATATATATATATAAAATGGATCACAAGGCCGCCATCATGAATATTAGAGTGGATAGTGATTTGATCCCATCAATAGTCACTGTCGATGCTTTCGGTTTTTACTATGTGACATAAGAAGCACAAAACATAATTGATAGGGAGCATGTATGTATAACAGTAAGATTAATTCCATTTGATTTAGATATGTGTGTGTAAGGAATCCTTAAACATTCGATCCGGTATCAATCTATAAGAAAATCGACCTCTGATACATAATCTAATTAATTTTTATACTCGATTCAGTAAAATAATTATTTTACAAAATGAATAAAATATTTTATATTTGAGGAATACTAAGATCATTAAATTAATGGTTTGGGGCTGTAACCTCATTGTGTTGGATAGTGAAGAAACATAAAATAATTTTTTTCTTAATTCATTAATAATTTCTCAAATAGAATATTATCATCAAGGAGAATCTAGTGTCTTAAAGCTCTTACATGAATCTCATCCATCATCAACATATTGTCTGAATACCATCATCAACATATTGTCTTAATTCATTAATAATTTCTCAAATAGAATATTATCATCAAGGAGAATCTAGTGTCTTAAAGCTCTTACATGAATCTCATCCATCATCAACATATTGTCTGAATACCATCGACTGTGAGTCGGCACGACTTGGTCTCTGTCATAGCGAATCTTGGGCTTTTGCTAGGACGGGTCTTCCTTTCTCTGTCATAACGGATCTCAGGCTCTCGTCATAGTGGGATCTCGAGCTTTCACCATAGTGGGTCTTGGCATTTTCTTTGCTATGGTTGGTCTGGGAGTCTCACTCCGACATGACATATCTTACTAATTCTGCTATAGTGGGTTTTGAGATTGAGGTTCACTCCATTGTCATGGTTTTCGAGGCATCTTGCATTTATGGCAAGCTTCGGGTTGTCTTGCCATCAAAGGCTATTTTGAGGCCTCCTCCCATCATGACGAGCTTCAGATTTTCTCAGCATCAGGGCTATTTGGGTTTGTTCCAAAGCGGATACTTTTCTTGATCATGGGAGGAGAGTCTCCTGGTCTGCTAAAGAGGAGGCTCATTTTATGCCCCAACCTCTAGCCTCCAAATTCTGGAATCTAAGGAGCTCCCTTCTGGCATCTCAGAAAGAATCATCCTTTACATCTCCTCGAAAGGACTAGTTGGTCTTCATTCTTCCCCTCCTTGACATTGACCCTGCTCTTCCATTCCATGTCGAGATGTCCTCCCTTTCTCGCACCAGCTATGAGTCTTCTAGTCATCAGTCTGTCGAAGCCCGTGCATCCTCCTTGAGCAGTACGAGGGTAGAGCAAGTTGATTCATCCTCTTTGGGGAATGCATCTCTTAAGAACTCAAGGGGTCTTCGGGACTTCGAGTCCATGAAGGACTCTCATGACTATAACTTGGCGATGAGCACACCTTTTTTGGATTGTCTACAATCTCATTATTGCTTCTTGATCGACTTCGAGTTGCATGTTCCCCAACTTAGGCAGTGCCCCTTAACTTGATTTCATGGGGCTTTTGTCTATCCTATGACACCCTCGAAGTGAGACTTCACCTCTCGCTCCATCCAATCATTGTATCATACCTCTAGTGGTTGAGGATCTTGCTTTCCTACATGATGACCTACTCTTGGCTCTATCTTGTGGCATTCATCAGGGATTGTCGAGGTGCTGACATCATCCTGACCCACACCCTCTTCTCCTCCTGCTTTGGATTGTACAAAGGATATAGTAGTTATTACTTGGCCGCCCAAGGAGGTTTCAAGGTGGGTGGCACCTTTTCAAAAGATAAAGGTTAGAGGGAGAACTATATTTTCATGAGTGTTAATCTAGAATGGGGTTTCTCCATCATTTGGTTGGCACGAACAATTAATAATACTCCACCTATCCTGTCGGACGAGAAGGTGGATCACATACATAGCCTAAGGGAGATTCTTTCCTCATTTGAGGCATTGAGAAAGATGGATGAGGATTGACTATTTGAGACGGGCCTCAGCCTAACCCCTTGGGGTATGACCCGAACCTCCCCTTATATTTTTGGCTTTTGTTTTTAATCTCATACTATGGTGAAAATTGTCTCCAAGTATACACCTCAAGCATTTAAAGAGGTCAGGCTCCATGTTGGGTGTTGTGGAGCCTCGATCGGCCCGGGCAACCCCTTGAGAGTCGTCTATGGAGCCAATTGATTTGCCTCAGTCATGTCACAATGATATCGAGCAACCTAGAAAGAAACTCAAGATCATCACACGGAAGGCCCTAGATACTGAGACTAGGTTTATTCTTGAAGGTTCAGCTCGGGGATCGACTCGCACCCTCACAACACTTGTAAGAGGGTGAGATCTTGTGATGGGTTCAAGCAAGAAGGTGGTGAGGCCATAGTCGATGTAGGACTTGTGTAGGGGTAAATCCCTACCCTTCATGGCTTATAAATGATCGACCTTATCGACGCCCTCTAGACACTTCATTAGAGCCTTGTTGGGAAGGCCTTAAGTAGGCTCAAAGAGTGTGGGGCAAGGGCACAACCATAGAATAGTATTGTTGAGGATCGCTCTGCCCGAGTCACGTAAAGCAAATGTACCATTCCCCCTTGGAGGTCTTGATTGATACCTGCTTGCAAAACGAAATGATTGTAAGTTGCATCACACTTGGTCCTCTTAATTTTCTCCTAATGCTAACTCGCTCTTGACATGTTGCGTCATCACATGCCTTATAGTGCCAAAATGTTGTTGCCTGAATGCCATCGATCATGAGCCAGCACGACTTAGTTTTGACCCAAAGGCGTGAGGTCATCGTAGGAACTCTCATGGCAGTCTCGTGAGGCAGTTGATGTGGCACCAAGGTGTCTGAGGTAGCTCAGAGATTATTTTCAAAGGGTTTTCAAGTATTCGAGGTGGTCTCAAGGTTGCGCCAAGGTGGGTTTCGGTCTCCTCAGTGGATCCTACACAAAGGCTAGTGTTGAGTGGAGTTTCCCAACCCGACCCCTTTGACGCTCAAGTTAGCTTCGCGTTATTGTATGGGAGGTAATAGACTTTCTGGAGAGAGGTGCAACCCTTGGGCAATCGCTAGGGGATGGCTTTTATGCCCCGGGCAATTGAGGGGACCGCTTGTAACCATTGTAACAACCTCCCTATGGCATTTTATCTACGGAGGTGATAGGCTCAAAAGAGTCTCTTGCGAGCTGTCGTCCACAAAAACTAAGGGGAAACATGTCAAAATGATTGTCCGAGAACCATTGTCCATGGTGACCGACAAGATCAACTCGAATAACCTTCTGTGTCCATGGGGGCTAACAAGCTGTTATTGCCCCCATGTTGTTATCAAATGGGGGGTGACTTGGCTCTCGTCGACCATCAATTATCGAGCTGATATGATTTACTAGAATATTTTTTTTATTTTTATTTCAATTTTTTTCTTGCATGTATATTTGTATATAAATCTATTAAATATAGGATTTTATTAATTTTGTCAAAAAAATCTATAATTCAGTTCTTATAGCTATGGCCACCAACTGTTTGTTAATAATCGCTATTTGTTGCTAAACCATGTGGATGACTTTTGTCCTTCCCATGTCACAGCGCCAAAGTCAGCGGAGCTGAAGAGGTCAAGAAAACACACTTGCGTTGCTGACAACCAATTCGAGACCAGTGATATCTTCCCCCTTCTTTTGGTAAATAACATATCCTAAGGCTTGGCTCGCATGATGGACCACATTTAATGCATACGGAAATCAATAGTACCACTGCAGTAACACATAACACAGATGAGAATGACATCGTCATGAAAAAGATGCATAAGATTACTTGGACATTTGGGTCCGTTAAATTTAAGTTACAGCGGTTTATAATGACTTCTAACATTACAGCGGAAGCTTAGAGCATTTCTCTTTCCTTTTTCTTTTGCTGTTCAGTACGCCAAAATGAGAAAAATAAGAGGGGAAGCCCATTTAATTTACACCCAGGGAACCACCGGTCTTATCTCCGTCTTCGCTTCCTCGAAGTCGACGCCGGAGTCTTCGAAGGCGCCGCTGTCTCCGCCTCCTCCCTCGCCCTCTTCGCCGGAGGCGGTGTAACATAAGCCGCCGCCCTCTTCGGCGGCCTCCCAACGCCCCTTTTCCCTGAACCGCTAGCCTCTGCCACCTTCTTCCCCGAGTCGCTGCCCCCTCCAGTCGGCTGACGGGAGCCCTGGTCCTTCCGGGCGTCACCTTTGGCTTCTTTCTTCTGCTCCCTGCCGCCGCCTGCTCCAGACGAGCTCTTTAGCATTTCCATTAGCGTCCCGTTGGAACTCCGTTTCATACGGTTTAAGAAGCTGGTCGCGCTTTGCTTTTTCGCTGCGGCGGTGGCTGGACCGCCGCCGCTGTTCTTCTTATCTGGCTTCACCACCTCCTCCACGGCCGCCACGTTGTCCACGGGTTTGGATTTGAGGCCCGGAGTGGGAGCAAGGTTGGACCGTTTGGCTGCCAATCCTCCTTCCCCTTTGCCACCCCGGACTTTGCTGGTCCGTAACCCTCTCGTCGGCCCAGAAAGGACGGTCCTTTCCTTCGTAGTGAGGCTCTTCTCCTCGTTGTCCGACTCCTTTCTCGCAGGATCAGGTTTCTCCTCCTCCTTCTTCGCCGCCGCTACAGTTACCTTGTTCGATATGGAGCTACGCTTGCGGGAAACGATCGGCGGCGGCGAGGAGATCGTCTTGTCGATCAACGCACCTGCGAGGTCTAGCTCGGGTTTAGGTTTCGGGTCGGCTGGTTTGGGCTGAGGCGGCGGCGGCGGCGGCGTGGGTTCTTTCGGCGTCCGGAAGGTAGCGTCCAATTCCTTGGTCACGAGCCGGCGAAGATGGACGGCAGCGACGGACTCGAGGGAGTCTTTGGGGAAGAAGACGACGGCGTTGCTGCAGAGCAGCAGCAGATCCCGTAAGAACTCTGCGGTCGAATACGAGCGCCCGGATGCTATGCGGTCCAGCTTGGCCCGCACCATTTCCACGTCCACGTGTTGCCGTACGAGGCTGCGGTATCTCACGTTTTCCTGGGAACAAAAAGAACACGTCAACATAATGCAAGCATCAAAAGGTCGTATTTACTGCTGGCAACGTACATCGATCCACTTAACATCTTACACGTCGAACCCTTCAGCATTTTAACATCTAAAACATGAATTTGCCATGTCAGCAATAACGTGACCACATCTGAACAAAATTAACTTGCCATTTAGCCGCAATATCTTACGCCTACTAATCTTCTTTTACCAAACTTGCACCGGATCTGTACCCCAGCATACGGCCCAATAATAATCAAAATCAACTATGTTGTTCATCGCGCAAAATAGTAGATCGACCCAAAGTTTACCAATCTAAGAAAATTTACTTGTGTAAATAGACAATAATAGTTACTGACATATAAAAAAGTTACTGATAATCTATAGTTAACATTGACGGTATGGTTTTAACTACATATATCTATGTGAACGTCTCTAAATAGTGTACATATATTTTAATTTTTTATAATTTGTACAAATGTTATTATATTTTGATGTGCATGTAAACATTCATGCAGTCGGCTTGATGACTTACCCAAGGACAAGTATGAGACCGTCAAGGCAAAACGATGGACCGCTCCCACAGTCGGATCTAATAATCGATGGATTCCAATCGACGCGCCTTTTCTACTCGCACTTTGTTCTCCATCACCAATCAAACGGTGGAAAAGTGAAATCACCCAGGTTTTCCCACGTGTATAGCATATCCAATCCAACGGTCAAAAAGCCCCGACAATAAACCTCGACTCGACGCACGAGTTTTTACGATATTTTTCAATTTCTCACCGCCTTTAATTTCCTAATCGCCCGCGCAAAGGTTGTGTCCAAATATAACTATTTAAGAATGTTGACGATGAGATATGTACGTTATACTCTTAAATAAACGCGAGAACTGGAAATTGAAGAGATCACAAACCTGGCTCTCGAGCCGGCGGTCGAAGACGGACGCGTATTTGTCCGACCGGAAGATCTCGAGGAGGTCAACCAACGGCCGTGATTCCGCGGCCGGCTCCTCGCCCCGGCCGCTACCGCCAATGAAGGCGGCCTTCCTCCACCGCAGCGAGAGGCTCGCGGAACTCTGCACGTCGCTGCTCTCCTTCTCCCCCTCCCCTTCCTCGCCCCGCTTCGACTCGGCGATAGAGTCGCCCGAATCGCCCATCGCCTGCTTCCGGGCCGCCGCGCCCACCGTGGGGCTCCCCGTGCTGCCGTTGTACGATCCCTCGGCCGCCTTCTCGTCGGCAACGGCGGAAGGATCAGCCGCGTTGCCGCCGGGCGCGACCAACGCCGACGCCTTCCCCTGCTCTCGGTAGTCCTCTCCGGGTATCTCCTTAGGGTCGTTCGAGTGGGACTGATCGCATGAGGGGCCGGAGTCACCGCCAGAGGAGATCCGATTTCCGGCAAGGCTCTCCGGCGTAGATCCCGGCAGAGCACCCTCCTTCTTCGTCTCGTGATCCGGCTTCTCCACGCCGGACTCCGCCTCCCGTAAACTCCGTTCGCGCTCCTCTTGCAGACTTTTTACCTTCAATTGTAAAGATCTAAAAAAATATATAATTCAAAACAACTTATTAAGCATATCCACGAACCAACACTACGGACCGTCTGATATGTATCAGACGGCGACGCAAAAAAAGGAAAGTGGAGGACGCTAAACAAATTACTACGATGATAAATATGACCGAACCGACTACTGATTACCCGATGGAAATATCGTAACGTTCGACCTCGCGGCGGAGTTCGGCGACCCGGAGCCTGCGGAGCTCCTCCAGCCATGGAACGTCTGCTTCCGAATCGGGATCCGCGTCACCACCGTCGTCGTCTCCACTGCCGTTGACGACGCCGGCGCCGGCGCCGAAACGGCGCTGGAGGTCGCGGTATCGCTGACGGCAGCCTTGTGGGGTGACGAGCTGGGAAACGGATGTGCGGGACTGGATCTCCATGGCGACGGACTCCCAGCGCCGGGTGCCGTGCCGGTTAACGGCGCAGGCGAGGAGGAGCTCCTCCCACGTTCCCCAGATCTCCTTCTCCTCCGTATCGCCGGATCTTGCCATCTCCTCCTCCTCCTCCTCCTCTCCGGTCACCGTGCCGCTGTCATCACCGCCGACGCCGCTGTGATTCCTAGGGTTTCACCTCTCTCTGCTCCTCGTCCTCTCCTCTCTCTCTCTCTCTCTTTCTCTCGCCCTCCCTCTATTTTAGGTCCATTTCAGTTCTTTCTTCTTTCTTTTATTTACGCTTTCGCCCCCTTTCCTTCTTTTTATGCTTCTCTCCCCTGGGTGGATCAAAATGGGAAAGATCGATACGCAAACCTTTTATAACGAGTGGTTTTCAGAACTCTTTTTTTTTTTTTTTTTTCAATTTATGGCATGACGGAACTACCCCGCTATTTTGTTGGAATCGCACGTTCCGCGAATTTACACGTGGCGCCGATTTGATTCGGTGATCTCGGGAGCTCGTGACCGTTCGATCCTCGGGGTCTTCTTGTCGACCGTATGTCGGGGATGACGGGATTTTGGCTGATAAGCTGTTCCCGGTCGAACACGAAACATCCGCTCCCACCAATACTTGTCCAGCAACAGTCGTAGGTGCTTTTCCCAATCCAACTAGTGTTTTGGTGGGCCCCAACTTGACCCTTCAGATGCCGTAGAGGTGTTGTGACCTGCAGTAGGATTGTCATGTGAAAAATGACATTTCTTGAATGAGTTGGCAGGCAAGTAATTAAGTGAGCTAAATTTATAGTTTAAATAAGCCATCATAATTATCGGTCTAGATGGTGTATGAATAAGTAAGATGTTCCTTCGTGTTATACATTAATTTCATATACTAAATTTTGTTTCTTTGTAGCCGTCTTATTTGCATTGTTTGCTTGCACTCATAGATTAAGATTTGACATTATGGGGTGCTACATTGATCATGGGAATATCGATATCCTGGATTGAGTATAAATAGTCGAAATTAAGCAACAAGGTATCATCATTAAATTGACTCGAAACTTATTTTGCTACAATATGGAAACAGTAACCGAATGAAAACTTCAGCTGCTGCAACACCTACAGGTGCAAGCTCAAATCTAACATCTCATGATTTGCCTCCCCCCCATTTTGTGCCTCGGACTTGGGCGCAGCTGATACGGGGTGAGACATGCCACCTAGGAGCTCCAGGGTCTGCAGCTGATGTGTTGGCTCTCCACGGGCTTCTCCGTAGTGTCTTCGAAACAGTAAGTTGGTGTCAAAAGCTTCACCGGCATAATGAGGGACGAGAGTTCTATGAATAATTGCCCTTCTTTTCTCTTCATTGATATCTCTAGAAGACAAAGCATGACATGTCAGTTTGCCACCGCTGTCAAATGCAGATGGCTGTGCATTTCCATTAGGGAACGAGTTTAATTGAGGAAATGGATCCATGAACGAGGAATGCGCGCCATAACCGGCAGCAAACGGATTCACGATAGGCTGAGGATCGTAATGAAAGATCATGTTTCTTGTAGCAACTTCCGGCTGCAAAAGCAAGCTCGTAACCATGGGGTTTGGAGCTGTAGCTTCAGCAAAGGTGTTCCTTTCTTTGACCTCCATATTCATATTTGAAGGATGGTTGGTCACTGAATTAGAGTAATATGAATAAGCAATGCCCTTGCCTTTAGGGTTCATGTCTCCTTCATGGCCGATAAATTTGCCAGGTTGAAAAGCGATAGTGTTGCCATCAACATTCAATGTCGGTGTCTCGATGGAAATGGCATCAGGTTGTGATAAGTACCTAGGAAGCTGAGGATCACCATGCATGTACCCACCGTTCTTAATGCTGCGCCGCAAGTTCTGTGAAGGCCTCCCGTCAACGGACGAAGGATAGGGGAATACTCGTGCAGGTGCAGCGGTTCTTTTGACCAATGTGGATGAGTGATTCCTCCTTGTTCCTTCTTTCTCCATCATGTTGTCAAGGCGCCGATGAGCAGCAAGGTGGCCACCTAACGCTCGCCCACTGCTAAAACTCGTGGGACACTTGGGGCAAGCATACAGATCCTCCAGTGAAGATCTCCTACGTCCTTCATCCCTGGGGATGTCTTGAAGAGGCTTCATCACAGGCGACAACAACACAGCCGAAGGAGAACGGAGAGAGAGAGAGAGAGAGAGAGAGCGAGAGAGAGAGAGATTGTCTTGAGAGGGTTTTACTGATTAAATGGGTGTGTGTTTATAGAGGATGGAGGGATGGTGAATCCAGGTCAGATCGATTGTGTTCTACCCTTTTATGTCACTGAATCTTGTGATCTTGGAAAATATTTGCTCCTAAAACTAACTACGTCATTGTGGACAATCATGTTCATGTACGTGAGCTACATAATCATGTACTTCATTTTATTAGCACACAACTGGATGAACTGCATTGGGGGTAGTAGTGAGAGTAAATAATTATGTTCCAAAAATAGCATGAACAATTTCTTTTCTTCGATGGTTCACCGAGATGGGGAAGGTCATTAAGACAAGGAATCTATGTAGGATTCAGTGCTCTGCTGAATTTGCAAACCTGGATATGGTTCTTGAAGGATGTACAATTCCGGAGAGCCTTTGAATGGAAACGAGTGTGGTGAGTCGGTGGTGTAGATTCATCGAGGGACGATGGTAGATCGTCACAGAGAATGAATGCACAGTAGATATACAAAGCAAAATAGCAAAGGTTTAAATCTGGATCCTGTCACCACCGAAACTTGTTGTGTTGGGTGAATGTAGATTTCCATTTGACTTGTTCTTGTTCTACTTCAAAATGACAGACAGTTCTGTTGATTTTTTTCCATTGTCATATTTTTATTTTTTTAATTAAAATATTAACCTGTAGAATACAAGAAAGAAAAAAAAACCTCATCACCTATTAGAGGAGATCAAAACCTCACACTGAAGAGGAAACATATTGCATTGAAATGTTATATCATTTCCCTCGAGCCAAAAGCCAAAAACACATTGAAATGGTTCTAAAGACAAAACAATTAACATTTCATTCCCATTTCCCTCAAGCCAGAGTCAAAGATCGTGACGTTAGAAGCATGATTCTTGCTCTAAAGGATATCAAATAGCCAACTATCTTCCATGATATTAGTGGGCTAATTATATATTATCTGTTATAATTAATTACCTTAGCATCTTGATCTTTATATCTTCAAAAATTATATTATGATTTTTATATTTACCAAACTAAAATGTTTAACCCCATTCTCCAACAAGATATATCATTTTCTATTTTCAATATTGTATTTTTTTTTAACCCTGTATAGGGATTTTAATATTTCACTTTAGTAAGTATAGGGATCTCAATGTAATTTTAAAAATGCAAGAATTAGATTGCTAAAGATAACTAATTAGAAGAGGTAATATGTAATTAGCCTAATATTAGTGGGTTTTACGTCATCAACCTCAAATATTTGAGCATTCCAAAATAGTTTTCAGTTCCAACTAGTCAAAAATAATTTCTGAGTCCAATTAGCTCTTGTAAGACATTGAATATGACAAATAGAATTAAAATCCTATTTTATCATGATAATATTATTCCAAATGTGTTATGATGGTTCAGGAGATTCTTAATTTTCGCATTTCTAAGGACATATTTAATGATTCAAGATTTTTGACATCAAATCCCTTTTGTTTTCGTTACAAATCATCATATCCTACTTAACCATGTGTAATCTATTTTTACCTTTTCCTTCCCCATCGAATATTTATGATTATTTAAGATTTCTTATTAAGTATTGACTCAAAAGTCTAAACAAGATTGATAATATGGAAAGGAACAAAACAGAAATAATATGCTTCCATCGTTTGAGATTAAAAATATTTAAATTATCCTTAAATACCTAGAAGTTAATTCTGAAATGAGATTTAACACATTTCATATTTTTTCATATTAAATTAATATCTCAACCCAATAAAAGTTGAAAATGTGCTAGATTAGATTTATTTTGTCAATTAACCCCATGTTTTATAGATTTGAAGCTTAAGAAATCACTTAAAATATTTATATAAATTTTTAAAATAAATTTAGTTAAATTTTGTAGGTTTGTTGCACTAGTTTTAAATAAAATTATATTAATTTTTGTAGTGCCCGAGTCTTAGATATTTTAAAATACAACTAGTATGTTAATAGGAAAACAAATAATATGTATATGTTACCCTCATTTAGTGATATGATTTATGATGTCTATGCTTCATAAATATGATAAACTAAATGCTCATGTTTTCGACTTTTAATATTGAAGTATAAACTCTTCAAAAATATCATTTTTAATATTTTAAAAAAATATTAGTTGAGAATATATAAGCATTAATGTTTATATTAAGTATAGCATAACAAGCCAAAGTCTACTAGCAGACTTGAATATGAGATTAAGTTATGATAATAAGTAGAAGTGACAATTGGATTTTAATTAGCCCTAATTGAATCTTAAGACTTGAATTGGTTTGATCATAATTAACATAAAAAGTTTTAGTTTCAAAGATTATATATGTGGAGGATCTAAACTACTTAGGCATGGATGAAGTAATAAAAACTAAAATAAAAATATTATACTAAATATTGATATATATAAATAAAATCAAATAATGAGTTATAAAAAAATAACATCATTATCAAACCAAATTAAACTCAATTGAAGTTACTGCAACATTAGAATTATATTAGTTAAAGAAGACAAGAAAAAATCTTAAAATGAGGCTCAATGGGATTGAACCCTAAACCTCAAGGTAACATTTTAAACATATCTTATTCTGATCTCATCTTCTTTATCAATCTAATAACTCATGACCCTTTTTCTCTTTCTTCAACTATTCTCTTAGGTTTTCTCACAGAAGTTTGGAAACTCCTACTCTAAGATTGAGGTAAGAAAAATCTACTTCTTCCCTTACTATACTTACAATTTTAATTTTATAAATTATAGGCTAATTATTTAAAACTACTTTTAAGTAATCCAGACTTTGAATTAATATTTATTTTTTCGATATATTTTGTATGATTCTCTTATAATTCTAAGATCTCCAGTATAATATTAATATGAGATAGGTGCATAGAGTTGTGATTGTGCTAATACGAGGTATTTAGAATAATCTATTTCCTAAGAATAGGTTCTATTCGAGCTAAATTAATACCCTTAGGCATATGGTTAATCTCTATCCTTTTGATATGTTCTAAAAGGTTTCCTTAGAATTTTATTAGATTTGGAATTGAGTGAATACCACCTTTATATACCAAGATATGAGATTTATAAATACAAATAGTCCAGTGCAGTTTCAATAGAATGGAATAGGTGTTGAAAATTAAATTAGGAGGGTAGTTTAGGCTCTAAATGATTCTATTTTAAACTAAAATTTAATGTATCTTTAGTTTATATTTCTTCTATTTTTTGTAAAATTTCATAATAATTCAAGATTATTTGGTCAACTAGAATAGTGAAGTAAAATTTCTTCATGGAATAATGCAATGGTTTGATTGATACTAACTAGTTCATTTGTTTATATAAATTGTTAAAAATTAATAGTGAAATTTAGATAAAATTTCAAGTTGAGTCCAATCTATTTTTTTTTAAAATCATTTTTTCTATGAATTATTACTATGAATTATTATAAATCAATAATTTAAAAGGTATTATAAAATAGTGGTTATATAAATTATCATATGTATAATATATTTTAAAAAGCATATTTCGAATAATACAATTATTATGAGCTAGGCATGAGCTAAATGTAAATGTATATATATTTTATAAGAATAAAAATATATAAATTACTAGAAAGATATCTTATATTCATGTAATCATGATCATGTATGATGTGTGAGTGCACATGTTTTCTATACTATATAGTATGAAAGTGCACAAATATATTACAATATGTAATACACAAATATATTACAATATATAATACATGTATATGCTATGATATGTATGATATGTGAGTGCACATGCACATATATATATATATATATTTACACTATACGTCTAATATATATATATATATATATATATATACATTATGACATATGATGTAATAGTTTTGAGTCATAAAGATTCCTTCTACATACTCTAAAAAATTTTGGAATGATTTTTGAGAAAAAAATTGATTTAATTATTTTGAATGAAAGAACTCTTTTATTAATTTTAGTATATTTTTAGTAAAAATATTTTTTGTTTAATCTATCACTTTAATGACATTGAGTTATAAATTTTTAAAATTTACTAGCTCATTACTATTTTAAATATATAAATATTATTAATTTTTATTTTTTATCATCATTGTTTGTTATTTTATTAATTTTACATTTAAGATTTAATATAATTTTTATTTTTATTATATATTAATATCATTTATTTTGTTAACTATTATTTATTTTGGACTAATTTAAATGTTGGCTTAGATCCAACTAGTCCAATTGCATGAATAGGCTCAATTATATAGGATAGTGTCAATAAATACTATCGACCAGTGAATCAATCTGGTTGGTTCACTATCAAATGTGTAGATTCATCCTCATGTCACCTCCAAGTTGATATAAGGGTGCTAACATGGTGAGCCGACATAGTATGTTCGCAAGGGAGACGATTCAAAAGGTCAATCTGGCCTTGAAACAACAAGGAGGCCAGGTAGAGGAACAGGAAACCTCCTTATTGCAGGGTTACCTCTTGGCAGCGGGTTGTCTCCTAGCAACAAAGTCATCTCCTGACAACGGGGTTGTCTCCTAGCCATTGATGGTCCTGCACAATAGGTCTGTGCTGAGAGTTTTCCGGCTCGACCCCTCCAATGCTTAAGTTAGCATAAGGTAGAAGGGGAGGACAACAACAGTATTAGTTGTGTAAATGAGAAAGTTGAGAGTAGAGAGACTATTGTCTACTTGTTCCCCTTGCTTACTTGCCTGGGGAGTGGTTTTTATACATGGGCACTGAGCAGTTTGGACTTGCATCAGCTAAAGGCCCCTCTTCTTTTGAATGACAAAGGCGTTAATGAGGGTGTTCCCTATGTTGTAGAGGCCTTAATGAGGGTGACTTACTCTCAGTTATTAATGCAATAGCACAGCTTGATTCCAATTTGGGGTGTGTTTCAAGTTATTGTGCAAAGATTGGTTTTTCACGTAAAATAAAAAACTGTGATACGTGAGAGATTGATTCCCTAGGGAGATTATATATACTTGAAATTTTTGATATAGACAGAGACGATGAAAGATGTCAAATATCCTCCTCTCTAGTAGTATGTATACGAAGGATCGTTGCAACGATTCTTCTCTAGTCGCAACCCAAATGCTCGTAACTATTACACATCTTCTCACAACAAATGTAGAAGAAGATCACCTATCTTTTTCATTGCCCTCTTGCAGCATGGAAAAGATGGTTAGTTGAGAATATGAGGGAGAGAGAAGAATAGGAGGGGACGACCAAAGGTGTAGCCTATCACTATTATGCCGCCCTTGCCTCTTATTTATAGAGATCTACCAAAACTCTAATGAATATTGCTTTAGTGAGTATTGGATCTCTAACCATTTACCCACTCCTCTTGGATTATTGAATCTGCTAGTTATAGGTGCCTTGTAAGCCAATCACGTGAGTGATGACACATGTGATACACTACATAATTTTTTTGTATTATTATTATTAGTATATTCTCATATTATATTATTTATTACATATATATATATATATATATATTATAATGTCCTTGATTCTATGCAATAAGAATCAGATTGTGATAAGATCATGATAATAAGATCAATTCATCTTTAAACATAGTACCTAAATAGTTTCAATCATAAGTTACTCGAGAGGGATATCGAGATAACTGGATAAACCGATGTATTGTATACCTATCTATATGATAGAGGCAACTATTCTTATAGCCATTTGTGTGGGGATACTAAGGGTATAGTACATGTACTCATTGGAGAATGAGTTTACTGATTGATCCACTTACTGAATGCTAGATGATTAATTATACCTGATATTAGATAGCGATTCTGTAGTCCCAATTGTGTGTTTGATGTTAGTGGATCCTGCCTTAGTGGGTATTGAATCTCCATTCAATTACCCTCACTACTAGGATTATTGGATCTTTATCCAGTAATCTCAATTGACCTCTAATTGGGTTTAATGCAAAGAGTCCATCAATATTGGGTCTTATCTAATGAGAAGAGGGGCTAATTGGATAACTTATATCCAATCTTCTACTTGTTGAAACATTCATCATATATGTGTGATCCTCTAGGCTCAACACCAAGCTGACCATGAGTCATACTTGTCATAACTCCTTCAACTCAATGAATTGTTATCTCATAACAATTTACTTGACTCATCGATTATGGATATACTAAGCAACTATGTCATAGTCCCTAGATGGTATGAGAGATCAAATCCATTGGACTTGTCTATCCTCAGTTACCATGTATCTATAGTCCATTGCTCATCTAATATCCTAGAGATCATATATTGAGTATGGTACTATCATGTCAAATACGAAATTCGTTCGAGTCTCGCTCTAATCGGATTCTCTTAGAGAACTCTCTCAATCCGAATACCTTAGCCAGGGATTTGTCTGTGAAATAATACATGGGATATTCCTTTAGTAATACCAAAAGTGGATGATCCTCTATTGACACTTAATTGCCCTTATAAAATTGGCTATAATCCTGATAACCAATTGTACCTGATTTAAGACTTTCTAAACCTATAAATCTGATGTCAAAGAAAGGAGTACCTAAATAAGACATTCTTGGTATTTTAAGTTTAAGAACTAGACACACAATTGAGACTCTATAATTACTGTATAACGTTAGGTATCATTAATTATCTAATATTCCTAAGTAGATCAATTAGTAAACTCATTCTCTAATGAGCACATGTATTGTACCTTTAGTATCCCTACACAAGTGGCTATGAGACCAGCTACTTCCATCATATGGATGTGTATAAAGTACACCAGTCTACCCGGTTATCTTGATATCTCTCTCAAGTAACATATAACTAGGATTATTTATGATCTGTGTCTAAAGGTAAATCGATTTCATTATCATGATCTCATCATGATCTCATTCTCATTGTATAGATCCAAGGACATCACAATGTATATATTCAGTAAAAATATAACATAAGAAAATATAGATAATAATAGTAAATAAAAAGATCATATAGCATATCACACGTGTCATCACTCATGTGATTGGCTTATAGGGCATTTCTAATCAACACTCCCTTTTCATCAAGGAAGAGAAGATAGTTTAGGATTATCTTTCATATTATAAATGAAAAGGAAGCTTGTCTTTCACTGCTTCGACCAAATGACTTGGATGACACATGGCGAAGGGAGCTGGAGAGTGCCAATATTATCCATATCATCCTTCCCCCTTGGAAAGACATTCTTCAGAGCTTTGAATGGAGTTCTTGAAGGACGTTACTTTCTCTATGCCTATGGGATGTGCATATTTTTTTGCTGTAGGTTCATTTCGATCATTGTGATATGAATGGTGCCCCTCTATGGGGATGTTTGTTTGTTTTGAGTTAGAGTGATGGATTGTTAACCTAAGGGGTTTGGCTTGACTATTTTTAAGCGAGAGGATGCACTTATTGTGGGGTTTGGCTTGATCATTTTTAAGCAAGAAGATGGACCTGCTATGGGGTTTGGCTCGATCACTTTTAAGAGAGAGGATGGACCTACTGTGGGGTTTGGCTCAATCACTTTTAAGTGAGAGGATGGATCTGCTGTGGGGTTTGGCTCGACCGCATTTAAGCAGGAGGATGGACCTGTCATAGGATTAGGCTCGACCACTTTTGAGTGGGAGGATAGATATGTCATGGGATTCAACTCGACTATTTTTAAGGGAGAGGATAGACCTGTCATAGGATTCAGCTTGACTGCTTTTGAGCCGGAGGATAGACCTATCATATGATTCAACTCAACTACTTTTGAGTGGGAGGATAGACCTGTCATGGGATTCAGCTCAATCACTTTTAAGTGGGAGGATAGACCTATCATGGGATTTGGGTCAGCTTTTGAGCAAGAGGATAGTCCTATCATGGGATTTTGCTTGACCGCTTTTGAGTGGGAGAATATACCTTTCATGGAATTCAGCTCAATCACTTTTGAGCAGAAGGATAGACCTCTCATGGGATTTAGTTCGACTATTGTAGCGATTCTTCTAGCTGAGGTGCATGACTCGGGATTAGGTTTGCTTGACTGAGGTGCAGTCCTCAAGTCTCTTTATCGAGCTGTATGGCTTAAGAGCAGGTCTGTCTTAACGGGCTCCACTCTACCAAGGTGCATGCCTCGGGTCTTCATATCGAGATGAACATCTTGGGAGATATAAGCTTGGCCGAGGTGTAGCCCTTCAGTCTTCAAGCTAAGGTGTACAGCTCGAGAGCATATGAGCTCAGTCGAGGTGCAACCCTCGGATCTTCATGCTGAAGTGTATGACTCATAAGCAAGTTATCTCTACCAAGGTGCAGCCTCGGGTTTTTATGCCGAGGTGCATGACTCGAGAGTAGTTTAGCTTGGTCGAGGTGCAGCCCTCGATCTTCATGTTGAGATGCTAGTTACAGGTGCCCTGCAAGCCAATCACGTGAGTGATGACCTGTGTGATACACTGTGCAATCTTTTTACTTATTATTTTTATATTATATTATCTATTACATATATATATTGTGATATCCTTGGTTTTGTATAGTGAGAATTGTGTTTGAGGTGAGAGTGACTCTCCCTAAGCTCCTCAATATGTTGAGGGAAGCTGAGAGTGCCATTAAGAAGGAGAAGCCAATTCTCTATATTGGTGAGATAATAAAAAAAGGAAGGCCAATAAAATCTTTAAGAAGGGCAAGGGCAAAGGAAGACCGGGTAATGCAAAGGTTGCCATGAAAGACCCGACAAAGGATAAAGGATAATACTTTCACTATGGCTAAGATGGGCATTAAAAGAGGAACTGTAAGGACTACCTTACAGAGAATGCAAAATAGAAGTTTGGAGAAGCTTTAGGTATATTCATAATAAGTCTTCACTTGTTAGATTTTTATGATAACACATGGGTATTAGATATCGAGAGTGTTTATCATACCTGTAATTCATTGCAGGTTCTGGCAAGACCTAGGAGATTAGCTAGAGATGAGATGGACCTCAAGATGAGCAATGGAGCAAGAGTTGCTACAATTACTTTTGGGGAGGTCATCCTACATCTGCTCGGTGGAGCTATTATTTCATTAGATGATGCTATTTTATCCCTTCCATTATCAAAAATATTATTTCAATTTCTTGTTTGACAATTAGTAGATATAAATTAGTTTTCACATGCTATTTTGTTCGCTCTATTATCAAAAAATTATTTCTATCTCTTGTTTGACAATTAATGGATATAAATTAGTTTTTTAGAACAATAGTTGTTCAATAATTATGGATGATGAGATTATCATTGACCCTTATAAATGGCTTATATATGTTAGACACTTCTCCACATATCATGAATATAAATATATCTAAGCGGAAAAGAAATGAGATGAATAATGCATAACTATGACATTGTAGGCTATGTCATATACATAAGGGAAGGATTCAAAAGTTGTTGAAAGATAGATACTTAGATCCATTTGACTATGAGTCATATACAACTTACAAACCTTGCCTTCATGGGAAGATGACCAACTCTCCTTTTAGTGGAACTGGAGAAAGAGTCACCGAGTTATTGGAACTCATACATAGTGATGTATATGGTCCCATATCGACTCAAGCTATAGGTGGTTACTTATACTTCATTATATTCACTGATGGTTTCTCTAGGTATTGACACATGTACTTAATGAAGTATAAATCTAAGGCTTTGAGAAATTCAGGGGATATAAGAATAAGGTAGAAAACCAAATTAGAAATAGTATTAAGACTCTTCGATTAGATCGAGGAGGAGAGTACTTGAGTATGGAGTTCACCTATTTCCTCAAGGACAATGAGATTCTATCCCAGTGGACACCTCCTTATACACCTCAGCTCAATGGTGTATTAGAAAGGAGGAATCGCACGTTGTTAGACATCTGCTCTATAATGAGTTTCGCTGACCTACCCGTCTTATTCTGGGGGTACGCCCTAAAGACTGCAGCTTATCTTCTGAACAGAGTTTCATCAAAGTCGGTAATGTCATGCCTATGTTAGAAGACACAACCCTGATAAATTAGAATTAAGGACAGAATGGTGCACATTCGTGGTATACCCAAAGGAAACTTATAGGTATTATTTTTGTCACCTGAAGGACTGAAAGCTCTTTGTTACCAAGAGAGCTATGTCCTTTAAGAAGGAACACATCCTTGGTGGAAACAGTGGGAGTAAGATAGAATTGAGCGAGGTTGGAGAACCTAAATCAAGCATCATTCCAGAGCCTGAATCTGTTCAGGTACCTAACACACAAGTTCTAACTTTGCGTAGGTCTAGTAGAGTATCTCACTCTCCTGAAAGATATGTGGGACATATTAGTGGAGATAACTCTCCGGATATTGATCCTCAGACCTAGAGGAGGCTATTATAAGTATAGACTCTAGGAAGTGGTAAGAAGCCATGAATTCTACGATGGATTCTATATACTCTAATAAGGTTTAGAACCTTATGGATAGACCTAAGGGTATTGTACCTATTGAATGCAAGTGTATCTTCAAAAAGAAGATCGGAGTAGATGAAAAGGTGGAGACCTATAGAGCAAGGTTAGTAGCTAAAGGATATCGTCAAAGACAAGGAGTTGACTATGATGAAACCTTTTCACCTGTAGCCATGCTTAAGTCCATTAGAATTCTTTTGGCCATTGTAGCATACTATGATTATGAGATCTGGCAGATGGATGTCAAAATGGTATTTCTCAATAGCAACTCAAGGAGGAGGTGTATATGATATAAACAGAGAGATTCGTATCCAGAGAGAGTCCACATAAAGTGTGCAGGTTGCTCAAGTCCATTTATGGACTAAAGCAAGCTTTCAGAAGTTGGAACATAAGATTTGATGAGACAATCATATCTTATTACTTCGTTAAGAACGAAGATGAGCCTTGTGTGTATAAGAAGGTAAGCGAGAGTGATATCACCTTCTTGGTATTATATGTGGATGACATCCTAATCATTAGAAATGATGTAGGAATGCTCTCCACAGTAAAGACTTGGCTATTTAGAAACTTCTCCATGAAAGATTTAGGAGAAGTATCATATATTTTGTGGATCCGGATCTATAAAGATAGATCTAGGAGGATGCTTGACTTATCCTAGTATAGGTACATAGACTCCATTGTCAAAAGGTTTAACATGAAGAATTCCAAAAGAGGTTTCATATATATTAGACATGGAATATCACTTTTTAGGAGTATGTCCCAAAACACTCATGAAGAAAGGGCAGACATAGATAGGATACCCTATGCCTCGGTGATAGAGTCTATCATGTATGTTATACTATGTACCAGGCCTGATATAGCACATGCTTTGAGTGTCACGAGCAGGTATCAAGCGGATCCAGGTTTAGAACACTGGAAGGCAGTAAAGTGTATCCTTAAGTACTTGAGAAAGACTAAGGATCTTTTACTAGTATATGGAGGAGGTAGCCCCCAAGTTAAGAGCTACATAGACTCAAGTTTTAAGTCCGACATTATTGATAGTAAGTCAAACTTAGGATATTTTTTACCCTGAATAGAGGAGCAGTAAGTTGGAAGAGTTCCAAGCAAGATACTACTACTGACTCAACCATAGAGGCGAAGTATATTATTACAGTAGAAGCAACAAAAGAAGAGGTATGGATGAAGAAGTTCATAATGATATGGGAGTCATACCAAGTAGCGTTGAGTTGATTCCCATATATTGTGACAGTGATAGGGTGATAGCTCTAGCAAGAGAACCCAGGTCTCATCAGAATTATTCTAAGGAGGTTCTATCTGATTAGAGCAATCATGACCCAAAAAGATATAGCAATAGAAAGAGTTTCATCTGAAGATAATATTGTAGATCCACTATCGAAGCCATTGGCTCAGATTGTATTTAAGTATCATAGGGGTCTGATGGGGATCAGACACATATGTGATTGACTTTAGGTTAAGTGGGAGATTTTTAGTTACAAGTGCCCTACAAGCTAATCACGTGAGTGATGACACGTGTGACGCACTGGGTGATCTTTTTGGTTATTATTATTATTGACATATTCTCACATTATATTATCTATTAGATATATATATATATATATTATGATATTCTTGATTTTATACAATAGGAATCAAATTATGATGAGATCATGATAATGAGATCAATTCACCTTTAAACATAGATCCTAAATAATCATGATCATAGGTTACTCGAGAAGAACATCGAGATAACAAGACAGATCAGTGTACTATATACCCATCCATATGATGGAGTCAACTAGTCTTATAACCACTTGTGTGGAGACACTAAGGATATAATATAGGTGCTCATTAGAGAATGAGTTCACTGATTGATCTGCTTATAGAATGTTGTATGGTTAATGATACATAATGTCAGACAGCAATTCTATAGTCCCAGTTGTGTATCTGGTCCTTACACTTGAGACACCAAGGATGCCTTATTTGAGTACTCATTTCTTTGATACCAGACTTATAGGTTTGGAAAGTTCCAGATTTAGTACAATTGGTTATCGGGATTGGTAGCCAACCTTACGAAGACAATTGAGTATCAATAAAAGATCATCCACTCTCGGCATCACGAGGGGAATATCTTGTATAGGCTTGCTCAGACAAATCCCAAGCCAGGGTTATTCAGATTGAGAGAGAAAGAGTTCTCCGGTAGAATCCGATTAGAGCAAAACAAACTTATCACGTATGTGACCTGAGAGTACCATGTCCAATATATGGTTTCTGGGATATTAGTTGGATGAGGGATTATAGATACATAGTAACTGTGGATAGACAAGTCTGATAGATTTGATCCCCCTATATCGTTTGGGGACTATGGCATAGTGACATAAAACGTCCATAGTCGATGAGTCGAGTGAATTATTATGAAGATAATAATTCACTATATCAAAAGGAGTTCTAATGGAGCGACTCATAACTAGCTCGGTATCAGGCCTAGAGAGTCAGTCACACACATATGGTGGATGCTTAAGTGAATAGAGGATTGGATGGAGATCCAATTAGCCCATATTCTCATTAGATAAGACCATATGCTGATGGGCTCTTTGCTTAAGGCCCAATTAGAGGCCCAAGGAGATTATTAGATAAAGATTCAATAATACAAGTTTAGTGCATTATTGGATGAAGATCCAATACCCACTAAGGCATGACCCCTAGGGTTTTAGTGACTTTTTATAAATAGGAGGGGAGACTCATGGTTGATAGGCTGCAGCCTTAGCCTCCCCCTCCTATTCTCCTCCCTCCCTCTACAAGAGATGCAAGATTAGATTAGAGGAGATTCGATGTAGAAATCCATCGTGTGGATATTGCTAGAGAGGAAGACGCTTGACTTCCTTCATCCTCTCCATCCGGATTTGGAATACAGGATATACGATCTCCCTTGGTAAAATAATCTATTATATGATGTGATGTTTTTCTATTTTTTCGGCTTTCTTGTGACCCAATATTTGCATGACGATTTGATATGCGTTGGAACCTATTTTGTTTTGATTTTTGCTATGTATGTGATGCTCCCGCCGAGGTTTCCCAATATAAGGTACATGACTTAAGAGCATATTAGCTTGGTTGAGGCCCTCGGGTCTTCATGCTGAGGTGCATGACTCGAGAGCATATGAACTCGACCGAGGTTTAGCCTTGGGTCTTCATGTTGAGCTGCACAGCTCGGGAGCATATGAGTTCAACCAAGGTGTAGGCCTCAGGTATTTATGTTAAGGTGCATGGCTCAGGAGCATATAACCTCAGGGGAGGTGCATCCCTAGGGTCTTCATGTTGAGGTACACGATGTAGGAGCATATGAGCTTGGTCGATGTGTAGTCCTCAAGTCTTTATGTCGAGGTGCACAGCTTGGTAGCACGTTAGCTCAACCAAGGTGCAACCCTTAGGTATTCATACTGCTCTCGAGTGGGAGACTAGAATTGTCTGAGGTTTTGCTAGTGGTGGTGAACAATGTCACGACGAGTGGCATCTATCGCTATAAGGTACTTCCCCCAAGACATGTGTGCCATCTTACCCTAAGGATTTATATTACCTATAGTACTCATTTATGGGGGGATCTTTTTGCTACCCTGAGGTTCGATGCTCTTAGGGCGCCATGCTCCCCTTTAGGTTCTACTAGCATGCAGTGATTAGAGGTGTGACTTCCATGGTAGGTTTAAGTTTGGCTGTCGTGGGCTAGGGAATGGATCTTCCTTAGCGACTTCTATTGTGGTGTTTTGCCGATGGTGGATGTCGGGGTACAGGGCTGTCAAGGTTCAAATCGCTGAACTGATCTTAGAGCTGTGAGCAAAGGAAGCCAACCAAAAGCTTGCAGAGGCTCAGAGGAAGTTGTCGAGGACGAGGCGAAGGCATGGTGTTGTTGAGAACTGGGTCCTTGGGTTGTCCTTGGCATTGTCAAAGACAAGGCAAAGGCACGAGGCTACTAAGGTACCGAGCAGAGGTTTATAGAGGCTCGAAGGGCACTACTGAGGATGAGGTGACACATCATAACAAGGGGACTAAGAAGCCATCATGAGCCATTATTGATGCTTTGGTGACGCCACAAGAGACACTAATGTTCATCGGGGCTGTCATAGAGGCCCCCAGGGGATGCTGGGCTGTCATAGAGGCCCCCAGGGGATGCTGGCGGATGAGGCCTAGAAGGGCCTCAGATGAGATAAGAAGGTGTCTAGGAGGGGTAGTCCCGAGTCATCAAATAGACGCCAACATCATTCAGGGGTTGGTGTCGCAGGAGTATCTACATGGTGGATGTGGCGACAATGTTAGGATCAAAGCGGCACTAAGAGGGGGTGGGGGGTGGGTGAATTAGTGCTTATAAAAATTTTACATCGATTTAAATATTTGCTCAATAAAAATCATATCAGAAATGCGTTTAAGTGTAGAGATATATGTAAGAGTGCAAGCAAAGGTAGTAGATAATTAAACAATTAACATAAAGAGCAAAGAAGAGGAAGCAAGCCGATTTTATAGTGGTTCGGTCCTATAACCTATGTTCACTCCTGATTCCTCCTCTGTTGAGGTCACCGGCTTCTACTATAGATTTTTCTTCAATGGGTGAAGATCAACAACCCTCTTACAATTGTATTATCCTTTTACAGGTTTAGGAGATAATCTTTATAAGTGTCTAAGCTCTCTCTTAAATAAAAAATTATACAAGACAAAATGAGGAGAAAGCTCTCAATTATAACAACATTTTCATAAAGTTTTTGCTCTTGATTGCTTTCCTGACTCCAGCAAGAATGAGTAGGTATTTATAGGCCCCAAATGACTTCAAAAGTATAGCCAAAAATTAATTTTTAAGTATTCCCAAGATGCTAGTCTCGAACATTGTGTTCTGGGCGGTTCAACCACCTGACAGTCTAAGAGACTGTGTTCTAGGCGGTTCCGTTGCTTGACAGTCTAGGAGATTGTGTCTGGGTGGTTCAGCTGCCTAATAGTCTGAGAGACTATGTCTGGGTGGTTCTACCGCCCAGTTTAGGCGGTTCAACCGCTTGACACACCTTTCAAGACTATCATCTTGGAGACTATATATTCGAAGATCGTGTCTCATCTGACTTTAGGTTACTAAAATGACTTTTATGATAAGTCCAAATTAGTCTCAATTAAGATTTAATGGTCTCTTAATCGAGTTAGTAAAACTAACTCTCATTACGATGATAACTACGATACTCAACGTACAATGTTCATTGTTTGATTGTCTCTTCGACGAACTCCGGGCATCTTTCAGATAAACCCCCGGTGAGCTCCCATTTTCTTAAACATAGTTTAACTTATGAATATATCATCATTTAATTATTTTATTTGTAAGCCTAAGAAAAATATTAATTCCCCCATTAGGCTCATTTCAAAATCTTGGCCCATACTTTTGGCAAAAGATTCACATAAGGATTCATTTGTTGAACCAAAAATAATATCATCAATATAAATTTGAATAACTGTAAAATCATTTTCAAAATGCTTAAAAAATAATGTGGTATCAACCTTGCCTTTAAAAAAATTGTTTGAAATAAGGAAAGAGCTAAGTCTTTCATACCAAGCTCTAGGGGCTTATTTCAATCCATAAAGAGCTTTAGATAATTTGAAAACATAATTCAAAAAAATATCATTTTCAAAACCAGAGGGTTGTTTAATATAAACTTCTTTGAAAATGAAACCATTAAGAAAAGTATTTTTGACATCCATTTGAAATAATTTAAAATTTTTAAAAGATACAAAGGCAATGAGCATCCTTATGGCTTTAAATCTAGCTACAGGAGTGAAGGTCTCTTCAAAATTGATCCTTTCTTTTTGGTTAAAACCCTTGGCCACCTAATCTAGTTTTATTTCTAACCATAATATCATTTTTATCTTGCTTGTTTCTAGAAATTCATTTAGTACCTATCACTAAATGGTCATTAGGTCTAGGAACAAGCTCTCACACCTCATTTCTCTCAAATTGGCTTAACTCTTCATACATTGAAATAACCCAAAAATCATCTATTAGGGCTTCCTCAATAATTTTGGTGCAATTTGAGATAGAAATGCAGTATTAGCACAAAAATTCTTAAATGATGAACGAGTTTGAACACCTTTTGATTTATCTCCAATTATTAACTCCTTAGGATAAGTATCTACATATTTCCATTCCTTAGGTAAGGATTCCTTGGAAGTAGATACATCCAAGTTGTTTTGGAGAGGAGATTTATCATTCAAATTTAAATTATCAAAATCAAAATCATCATCAAAATTAATTTTCTTCAAATTGGAAACCTCATAAAAAATAATATGGACGGATTCCTCAATTACAAGACTTCTTTTATTAAAAACATGATAAACTTTTGAATTTGAGGAATAACCAAGAAATATGCCTTCATCGAATTTTACATCGAACTTTCCTAAGGCATCTTTTTAATTCAAAATAAAACATTTATAACCAAATAATTCGAAATATGAAATATTAGGTTTTTTATATTTCTATAATTCGTAAGGAGTTTTGGAGAGTAATGGTCTTACGAGAACCTTATTCATGACATAGCATATCATGTTAACAGCTTCGGCCTAAAAAATATTTGGGTAGGCTATGTTCGTTTAATATGGTTCTAGCCATTTCTTGTAAGCTCTTATTTTTTCTTTCCACTAGTCCATTTTGTTGTAGAGTTCTAGGAGTAGAGAAATTATTATTATACTCGTTTGAGCACAAAATTTTTGAAAATCATTATTTTTAAACTCATCACTATGATCACTAGGTATAGATGAAATCATAAAACCCTTTTCATTTTGACCAAGTTTACAAAAGTTTAAAAAATATTTAAAAGAATCACTTTTGTGTACCAAGAAATAAGTCTAAGTGAATCTATTATAATCCTCTATAATAACAAACGTTTATTTGCTACCTCCTAAGCTTATAGTATCAATTGGTCCAAATAAATCCAAATGGATTAATTGTAGTGGCCTAGAGGTGATTATTTAATTTTTTGATTTGAAACTACTTTTTATTTATTTTCCTAGTTGACATGCTTCACAAACTTTATCTTTACGAACTTGATGTTAGGCATTCCTCTTACTAGATTTTTAGTTGAGATTTGATTTAATAGTTTTATGCTAGTATGTCCTAGTCTCCTATACCAAATTCATACATCATCATTTAAAGTCGAAAAACATATTTCATTATAAAAATTATCAATGTCAATAGTATATACATTATTGCTTCTTAAGACAATCATAGAACTATTTTTGTGTGGTATTTCAATTATACAATCATTAGATTTAAATTTGATAATGCATCCTTTATCATATAATTAACTAATGCTTAATAGATTATATTTCAAACCATTAACTAATAATACATCTTCAATCAAGAGGTTTGATTTATTGCCTATGGTTCCCTTTCCCAATAATTTTTTCCTTCTTGTTGTTTCTGAAGGTGACAAATCCTTCATTTAAGCTAGTAAGCTTGGAGAAATGAGTTGAATCTCCGGTCATATACCTTGAGCATCCACTATAGGTACCATTTAGTGTTTCTAGCTTTTATTTGGAGACATACCTACAAGAAAGAGAGTTTTGGTTTAGGTACCTATTTTCCTCTGGGTTCCTCATAAAAAATATACCTAATTTTACTAATGGCGTTGAGTTGTTTATGGTTCCTTTAGGAACCCAAATTAATTTTTGTAGACTATGCTTTTTAAACAAATATTTATAAGCATCATGTCCAATTATTCCACAAAAATTATATTTATTTATAGGTGAAACATATAATGTAGGTCCTTTAACGAAGATGGTTGGTTTTTGTTGAGTGTTACTTATAAATCCAATTCCTTCCTTTCTATGAACATGACCCTTATTAGCAAGAATCATGTTTAAGTATTTGTTACCTATTTTAAATTTTTCTAATGTTTCTTGTAATGAAATATTTTCTTTCTTAAGTATATCTAATTCTTCACACTTAGTGCAAGGAACAATCCTATGTTCATCATACTCCTTTTTTTAAATTTTCAAACTTACTAGCAAGTTAAGCATGATCTTTCTTTAACAATTTATACTTATTACTAACTAATTTAAGATCATCAAACAAGTCATTGAATGTATTAAATAATTTATCATAAGATAAAGAAGATTCGTTTAGATTACTTACCTCATTGCTAAATATCATTAAAGCGTAATTTGTGACTTCTTCCTTGTTGGTTGGCTCTTTATCTTCGGATGAACTTGAGTCATCCCAAATAGCTTTGAGCGCCTTCTTCTTTGGTTGCTTCTTCTTCACTTGGGGACATTCATATTTGAAGTGTCCCAACTTCTTACATTTATAACATATTATTGAATCCTTTTTTAGTTCACTTTTGTTCTTTGTATCTTGTCTTGTTTTAGTCATTTTTAAGAATTTCTTAAATTTTATTATAAGAAGTGCGAAATCCTCATCATCATCATCGTCACTTGAGTTTTCTCCCAAGTGGTCTTCCTTGGTTCTAAGTGCTATGTCCTTTCTGTTCTTTGGAAGGTTGTTCTAGAGTTCATCATGTGCTATATATGTAATTTCATAAGTCATCAAAGATTCAATTAGTTTTTTAAGCAGAAAATTATTTAGATCCTTTGCTTCATGTATTGTCGTTACTTTAGGATCCCAACTTTTAGGAAGTGATCTTAATATTTTGTTAACAAGTTCAAAATTAGAAAAACTTTTACTAAGCGTTTTTAGCCCATTGACGACATACGTAAAATGGGTGTACATGTCTCCCATGGTCTTACTTGATTTCATGTGAAACAGCTCATAGTTATACACCAAAAGATTAATTTTTTACTCTTGACTTGACTAGTGCCTTCGTGTGTAACTTCGAGTGTGTGCTAAATTTCATACGCAGTTTTACATATAAAAACCCGATTAAATTTGTTTTTATTAAAGCGTAAAATAAAGCATTCATCACTTTAGCATTCAAAGAGAAAGTCTTCTTTTCCGAATCATTGCATTCGTTCATCGGTTTGGAAGACTTTTCAAAACCACTTCAAAAATAATTTGTCATAATTCAAAATCTATAGAAAGTAAGAAAATTCTTATTCGAGTTTTCCAATATGTGTAATCCGTCCTATTGAACATGGGAGGATGAGTGATAGAAAGTCCCTCTTGATTCCTCCTCCGTTGAGGTCACCGACTTCCACTATATATCTTTCTTCAATAGGTGAAGATTAACCACTCTCTTACAACTCTATTCTCCTTTTACAGGTTTAAGAGATAAACTTTACAAGTCTCTAAGCTCTCTCTTAAACAAAAAATTACATAAGACAAAATGAGGAGAAAGCTCTCAATTACAATAGTGTTTTCACAAGGTTTTTGCTCTTGATTGCTTGCCTTACTCCAGCAAGAATGAGTAGGGTATTTATAGGCCCCAAATGACTTTAAAAGTGAAACCAAAAATCAATTTTTAAGTGTTCCCAAGATGCTAGTCTCGAACACTGTATTCTGGGCGATTCAGCCGCCTGCCAGTCTGGAAGACTATGTTTTGGGCGGTTCAGCCGCCTAATAGTGGGAGACTATATTCTAGGCAGTTCCACCACCTAGTCTAGGAGGTTCAATTGCCTGACACACCTTCGAAGACTATGTCATCTTGGAGATTATGTCTTCGAAGACCGTGTCTCATCTGACCTTGGGTTACTTAAATAACTTTTATAATAAATCCAAATCAGCCCTAATTAAGGCTTAATGGTCTCGTAATCGAGTTAGTAAAACTAACTCTCATTACGATGCTAACCACGACACTCAACGTACAATGTTCGTTGTTTAATCGTCTCTTCGATGAACTCCCAGCATCTTTCCAATGAAACCCCAGTGAGCTCCAGATTTCTTTCGGTGAACTCCCAACGAACTTATAGCATTCTTCTGATGGACTTCCCAACGAGTTATCGACAACCTGTCGATGAACTCCTAACGAACTTCCTGACAAACTTCTGGTGAGTTCTTAGTGAGCTCCCGATAACATCATCTGAACCTTGGCTGACCTCTAGTGTAATATCTGATTATACTGCCCTTTACTATCGCGGTTATTTCTACATCATTTTCTCTAACACACAAGTTAGATTATAAAACTCATCAATTGATTTCATCATCAAAATCTGAGATTCAACAGACAATGCTCCTCATATCGCTGTGGGATTTCCCTCTTCACATGTAGCGCATAAGAGTTACAGCCAAGGAGGAGAGGTGGCTAAGGAGAATAGGAGGGGCGACCACCATAAGCTTTAGCCTATAAACCCTTTAGCCCCCTATTATTTATAGCAGTCTCTATCAACTTAACCATATAGATCTTTATCTAACTACTCAAGCCTCTTAGATTAGTAGATCTTTATATAATAATCTCTTATTGGCTCTTAGTAGATTTCATCCATAAGATCCAATAATATAGAGGCTTATTAAATATCTAATAAAATATGGGTTTTATAGATATTTTATATCTGAACCTCTACTCGTCGCAACATCCGCCATATGTGTATAACCATCTATACCTAATACCGATTTAGTTGTGAGTAGTACTTGTCAGAACTCCTTCTAACACAGTGAATTATTATCATATAATAATTCACTCAACTCATCGACTATTGATGTACTATGCCATTATACCATAGTTCCCAAATGGTATAGAGGGATATAATCTATTAGACCTATCTATCTATAGTTATCTTGTATGTATAGTCCCTAACCCATCTAATATTCTAAGATCGTATATCAGGTATGGTACTGTGAGGCCTCATACAGAATCCATCTTAGCCTCGCTCTAATCGGATTCTCCCAAAAAACTTCTCTCTCAATCTGAATGATCCTAGTCAAGGATCTGCTTGAGCAAGAATACATAATATATTTCTCTCTTGATACTAAGAGTGGACGATCCTCTCTTGATACTTAATTACTTACGTAATGATGGCTACTAATCCCGATAACCGATTGTACCAGATCTGAAACTTTCAGACCTATAAGTTCGGTGTTAAAGAAAGAAGTACTCAAATAAGACATCTTTGGTGTCTCAAGTATAAGAACCAGACACACAACTAGTACTACAGAATTGTTATCTATTCCATAAGTGGATCAATCAATGAACTCATTCTCCAATGAGCACCTATATTATACCGTTAGTATCCCCACACGAGCGGTTGTAAGACCAGTTGTCTCTATCATATGGGTGGTAGACCAATCTATTTGATTATCTTGATGTCTCTCTCAAGTAACCTATCTCAAAGATTGTTTAGGGTCTATGTTTATAGGTGAATTAGTCTCATTCTCGTGATCTCATCATGATTCAATTCTCATTATATATATCCAAGGACATCACAATATATGCAACAAGCTATATAAAGTGAGGATATGTCAATAATAATAATAAGCAAAAAGATCGCACAGCGTGTCATGTGTGTAATTACTCACATAATTGGCTTGTAGGGCACCTATAACCAGCAATCTCCAACTTGATTTAAAGTCAATCACCTACGTGTCTGATCCCCATCAGAACCTTGTGATACTTAAAGGCAATATGAGATAACAACCTTATCAATAGATCTGCACTATTATCTTTGTATGAAACTATTTCCATTACTACATCTTTACGAGCCATGATCTCTTCGATTAAGCGGAACTTCCTCAAAATATTTTTAATGAGACTTGGGTTCCCATATTTAAGCGACTAACATTATTGTAATATATGTGAATTGGTTCTTTGTTACTCGGCATGACTCTAAATTCACTATGAACTTCTTCATATAGACTCCCTCTTTTGTTGCTTCTATCGTAGCAATGTACTCTGCCTTAGTGGTCGAGTCAGCAGTAGTATATTGCTTTGAGCTCTTCTAACTTATTGCTCCTCCATTCAGGATAAAGACATACCCTAAGTTTGACTTATTATCATCGATATCAGACTAGAAACTTGAGTCTGTGTATATCTCAACCTAGAGGCTTCTCCTTCTTATACTAGTAAAAGATCCTTAGTTCTTCTTAAATACTAAAAGATTTATTGGCTTTCAGTATTCCAAACCTGGATCCACCTGATACCTGCTTGTAACACTCAGAGTATGTGTTATATTAAGCCTAATATATAGCATATCATACATGATGGACCCTATTATAGAGGCATAAGGTATCATATCAATATATGTCCTTTCTTTTGGAGTCTTTGGGGATATACTCCTAAAAAGTGATATTTCATGTCTCATCAGTATAAAATATCAGTTGAAATTTCCTATGCCTAACTTTTCGACAATAGAGTCTATATACCTAGAATGAGACAAGCTAAACATCCTCTTATATCTATCTCTATAGATCTGAATTGCCAAAATGTAGCATGCTTTTCTTAAGTCCTTCATGGAGAAGTTTCTAGATAGCCAAGCCTTAACTTTGGATAGCATTCGTACATCATTCTCAATGATCACAATGTCATCCACATATAGCACCAAAAAGATGATAACTCTTCCACTTACTTTTCTATACACACAAGAGTCATCTTCATTCTTAACAAAGTTATAAGATCCGATCGTCTCATTAAATCTTATGTTCCAACTTCGGAAAGATTGTTTTAGTTCATAGATGGATCTAAACAACCTATACACCTTATAAAATTTGGACTCTCCCTAAACACAATCCCTTCAAGCTGTGTCATATACACCTCCTGAAAGTTGCTATTGAAAAACATAAATTTTATGTCCATATGTCAGATCTCATTATCATAGTGTGTTGCAATAACTAAAAGAATTTTGATGAATTTCAACATGACTATGGGTGAGAAGGTTTTGTCATAGCCAACTTGTTGCCTTTGATGATACCTTTTAGCCATCAGCCTTGCCTTATAAGTCTTCATATATTATTATACTCCAATCTTCTTCTTGAAGTTCAATTTGCACCGATGGGTATGATACCCTCATGTGCATCAACAAGGTTCCCAAACTTCTTGGAGTACATGGAATACATCTTAGAATTCATAGCTTCTTGCCACTTCTTAGAGTCTATACTCATAAAAGCCTCGTCGTAGGCCGAAGGATCAATATCCTGAGTGTCATGATATATCTCATATATCTTTTTGGAGGGTGAGATACTCTACTAGACCTATGCAAAGTTGAAACTTATGTGCTAGATATTTGAACAAACTCAACCTCTAGAATAGTACTTACGCTAGGTTCTTTAATCTCACTCAACTCTGTCATACTCCTATTATTTCCACTAAGAATGTGCTCCTTCTCAAGGAATATTGCCCTCTTAGCAATAAAGACTTTTTGGTCCTTAGAATGATAGACATAATACTCATAAGGTTTTAGGGTATCTCACGAACTCTATCATACTCCTCTTATTTTCACTGAGAATGTGCTCCTTCTCAAGAAACATTGTCCTCTTAGCAACAAAGACTTTTTGATCCTTAAAATGATAGACATAATACTCACAAGTTTTTTTGGATATCTCACGAACTTACATCGCTCCGTCCTTGATTCCACTTGTAGGGGTTGTGTTTCCTAACATAGGTAGGGCAACCCCAAATCTTAACAATCCTAGGATCGGGCTTCTTCCTTTTCATATCTCATATGGTGTAGACACTATTAAACTAGATGAAACTCTGATCAGAAGGTAAGTTGTGATCTTCGAGGCATATCCCCAAAATGAGACGAGTAGGTTGACAACTCATCATGAACCGCACCATGTCTAATAACATATAATTCCTCCTTTTTAATACACTATTAAGCTGAGGTATATAAGGAGGTGTCTATTAGGATAGAATTCTATGGTCCTTAAGGAAATGGATAAACTTTATACTAAAGTACTCCACTCTCGATCCGATCAAAGAGACTTAATACTCTTTTCGGTCAGGTTCTTTACTTCATTTTTTCTCGAAGGCTTCAGGCTCAACAAGTACATATACCGATACCTCGAGAAATCATTAGTGAAAGCAATAAAGTGGGAGTAACCACCTACGACCTGAGTCGACATGAGACCACACACATTACTATGTATGAGTTTCAAAACTCAGTAACTCTCTCTTCAATTCCACTAAATAGAGAGTTAGTCAACTTTCCACTAAGGCAAGATTTGCAAATTGCATATGGCTCATAGTCGAATAGATCTAAGTCCATCATTCAGTAACTTTTGAATTATTTCCTTATAAAGATGACCTGGCCTACAATGTCATAGGTATACATTATTCACCTCATATCATTTCCTCTTGGATACACTTACATTCATGATTTATGGAGCTATGTGTAGCATAAACAAACTATTATGCAATGTCCCTCTAGTGATGATCTTATCATCTAGTATTAATGAACAATTATTGTTCTAAAAACACTAATTTATATTCACCAACTGTAAATAATATTTTTAATAATATAAAGAACATAATAATATGCATTTAATATAATAGTAGCTCCACCACGCAGGTGGCAATTCCAATAGTAACCGTAGTAGCTCTTGCTCTATTACCCATCTTGAGATCCATCTCGTCTCTTACCAATTCCTAGTCCTTGCTAGAACCTGCAATGAATTACATATATTTTAAGCACTCCTGATATCCAATACCCATATGTTATAATAAAATCTAATAAATGGAGACTAATCAAGAATGTATCTGAAGCTTCTCCATGCTTCTGTTTTACCTTCTGTTAAAGATACTCTTTGCAATTCCTCTTCCAATGCTTGTTTTGTCACAGTGGAAGTGCTAGTCTTTATCCTTTGCTAGGTCTTTCTTAGGAACCTTTGACTTACCCGGTTTGCCCTTGCCCTTCTTAAGGGACTTATCAACTTTCCTTTTTTTAGTCTCACTAACATATAAAACTAATTTCTCTTTCTTATGGTACTCTGTCTCTCTCAACATATTGAGAAGCTCTAGGAGACTCACCTCAAGTTTATTCATGTTAAAATTCATAATGAACTAAGAAATGAATCTGGTAGGGACTGAAGTATAAGATCAATGCATAGGTTATCCTCTAGGACCATTCCTAGACCTATGAGTTTCTCAATCCACTTAATCATCCTCAAGATATAGTTCTAAATGGATGTGCCCTATATCATCCTAATATGAAAAAGACTCTTAAATATCTCATATCTTTAATTTTTATTTGTTTCTCAAACAGCTGACGAAGATGAAGGAAGATAAAATTTGCAACCATGCTCTCATGTTGCTGCTATAGCTTAGGAGTCATAGAGGCTAGCATATAACATTTAGCCAAGGTGAAATCATCTATATACTTCATATAGTGAGTGATCTCATCCTCGCTTGCCCCTTCCTCTAGCACTGGCAATATTGTGCAAAAAAATATACATGATTTTTTCCATCATGAGAATAATTCTCAAGTTACGAAATCAATCTATATAGTTTAGACTAGTGAGATAGTTGGCATCAAGTATGCTATGTAAAGGGTTTACAAGTGACATGTTTTTGACAAACAAAAGATATAGCATAAATAAATAACATATAAATTTTATAAAAAAATTAATAATTAAGACATACGTCTATCTTAATCTACTCCTACTATTTTTCTAATAAGTTTCTATTAGGACCAAATTAGCACATATACTTCATGCATCGCTTTCATCCATGTCAACCTCGTGGGTCCCATTGAAATGTCCATGCTTTTGTTTTGTTGACAATAAATGAGAAAATTAAAAGCTTACAGGCCCTAGTAAAAATAATAATCATATACACATATCACACGGTCCATGATCAGCCTCCCACGTTATACATCATATATATATATATATATGTATATATATATCATTTTGTAGGAGTACTAGATAGATAATAATAGTTAATTAAATTTTTAATTACCTAATATTTTTCTGAAATTTAGGATATATAAGGAATATTTTGATTTGTAAAGGGTATTTTTAAAATTTAAACAGAAGGATAGACCTTGAAATTTTTTATTTTTTGAGGGGCAGAATCATCTTTTTCTCTAAAAACCCTAATTTCTCTTTGTAGTTGTCGCCTTTCCATGGGTGACTGCGACTTCCTATAGGCGACACCCTTACACAAGTAACTGCTAGTGTGGTGTCGCCTCGTATATAAGCACTGCTTGCACGATGTCACCTAGCACAGGCACTGAGCCCGTAGGCGGCCTCCCTGCCTATAGTCGAACATCCACCATATCTTATATTCAATAAAATAGGGGCTTTGGAGATATCTTATATACAAACCTTTACTCGTCGTAACATCCACCATATATGTGTGACTCTCTAAGCCTAATATTTACCTGGCTGTGAGTTGTACTTGTCACAACTCCTTCTGACTTAATGAATTGTTATCCTATAATAATTCACTTAACTCATTGACTATGAATGTACTATGTCAATATGTCATGGTCCCAAATAGTATAGGGGAAAATAATCCATTTGACTTGTTTGTTGACAGTTATCATGTATCTAGAGTCTCTCATCCATCTAATATCTCAGAAAATATATATCATAACGTGGTACTATCAGGCCTCATATCGAATCCATTCGAATCACGTTCTAATCAGATTCTCCTAAAAAACTCATTATCTCTCAATCTGAATGACCTTAGCTAGGGATTTGCTTGAGCAAGAACACACAAAATATTTCTCTCTTGATATCGAGAGTGGACGATCCTCTATTGACATTCAATTACCTTCATAAGTTTGGCCACTAATCTTGTTAATCGACTGTATCAAATCTAAAACTTCTCGACCTATAAGTCCGACATTAAAGAAAAGAGTACTCAAATAATGCATCCTTAGTGTCTCAAGTCTAAAAATTAGACACACAATTGGGGTTACAAAATCGTTGTCTAACATCATGTATCATTAATCATCTAACATTTTGTAAATAGAACAATCAGTGAACTTATTCTCTAATGAGCACTAGTATTATACCCTTAATGTCCCAACATGAGTGGCTATAAGACCAATTGCCTCCATCATATGAATGAGTATATATTATACTGATCTATTTGGTACTCGATGTTCCTCTTGAGTAACTTATGATCGATATTGTTTCAGCTCTATGTTTAAAGGTGAACTTGTTTCATTATCGTGATCTCATTATGATTTGATTCTCATTGCATAGATTCAAGGATATCATTATATATGCGATAGGCAACATAAAGTGAATATATGCCAATAATAATAATAAATAAAAGGATCGAATAGCGTGTCACACGTACTATCACTTACATGATTGACTTGTATGGCACCTATAACCATTAGGGTCATCTCTTGGTAGCAGGTTTGCCTCTTGATGTTAGAGTCATTTCCTGGCAGAGAGGTTGCATCTTGGTGACATGGTCATCTCCTAGTCATCAGTGGTCCTGCATAACAGGTCTGTGACAGGGGCTTCCCAGCTTGACCCCTCCGATGCTTAAATCAGCATAAGGCAGAAGGGGAGGAAGACATAGGTACGAGTTGTATAAATGAGAGAGTAGAGAGACTATTGTCTGCTTAGCCCCCTGCTTACTTACTTGGAGAGTACCTTTTATACCTAGGCACCGAGCGGTCTAGACCTACGTTAGCCGAGGCTCCTTCCTCTTCTGAATGACAAAGGTGTTAACGATGGTGTCCACTATGCGATAGAGACCTTGATAAGAGCGGCTTGTTATCAGTTATTAATATAGTGGTGTGACTTGAGATGTCAGTTAAGAGGTGGCTAGGGAGGCTGGGGCATGTTGTATATAGGAGGAGAGAGAAATTTATGATGTCCTCCCTTATCATCAAGAAAGAGAAACAATTTACAATTATCTTCCTTCGATGACCCAGAGGACACATGGCAAAGGAAGCAGGATGATGCCAATATTATCCCTATCAATATAAGATTAAAAAAATAAAAAATAAGAAAATAAACTTTGATCTTATTGAAAATGATAATATTCTCAAAATTAATCGAAAGAAGGATATACATACGGAAAAAAGTTAAAGGAATAGGAATTATCTGTTTAGTAAGACGATTTCCCTTAAAAAAAAAAAGGCTTTTCTTTTTTTTGTTATTTCTCAAAAAGTATCACCTGTTTTTTGCTTTTCCTAAGGGTTATTTTTTCTTCAATTATAATATTTTAACTTATTCTAGTGTTTTGATCAATTTGATGTCATAATGATTTTTTGAGCAAATCACAACCTATAATGTCTTTGGTATCTTCAACACCTCAACAAAAATAATATAATATTATTGAATAATGTTATAAATGAGCTAAAATAAATCAAAACACACTAGATACTATTTATAATAATTTACAAATAACATAACCCAAATATGAATAAAAATTGGTTTGTTATAGTATTTTGACTAACACAATAAAAATATTATAAGTTTTTCTTGAACATACTATGAATGATTCAAATGAACTCATATGCTTAGTTAAACTAACTATAAGACCAAAAATATAATATCATGATGATCTACAAGCAATGATAATAAAAAAAGACATACTATGATATCACGTATAGTATTTTTTTTTCAACGATTTTATAATATTTCTAATAATTTCATAAAAATATTATAAAATAAATAAAAAATTAAAAATAGAAACATCTTTTGGGTAAAGAATAGAAAGAAATATTTTTGAGGGAAATCGCTCTCTTTTTCAACAATCGCTTTCCCATTTTCTACATACGAAACATGCTATACGCTGCAAATATATAGTTCTCGTCACTCCCCTCCAACATCGATGATGCAGAAACAGGACTTGCTTTCATTGATAGAAGCATGCAGAAGCGCGCGGCAGCTGAGGCAGCTCCATGGCCTCATGATCGCCACCGCCGTCGTTCACGACGTCGTCCCGCTGAGCCGCCTCATCGACTTCTGCGTCGACTCCCGACACAGGGACATCGCCTACGCCCGCGCCCTCTTCGCGCGGGTTCCCGCGCCCACCTCCTACATGTGGAACTCCGTGATACGCGGCCTCTCCGACGGTGATGAGCCAGAGGCTGCTCTCGCCCTGTACGCCGACATGCTACGCCACGGCCGCTCCCCGGACCACTTCACGTTCCCATTCGCGCTCAAAGCTTGCTCCCGAGTCCCCGACCCCTCGTTCGGCCGGTGCGTCCATGGCCGCGTGGTGAAAGCTGGGTACGAAGCGGATGTGTACGTTTCCAGCACTTTGATCCACATGTACGTCTCCTCCGGTGATATACCGTCGGCGACGTCGTTGTTCCAGAACGCCTCGAATCGGAACATCGTTACCTGGACAACGATGATCGCAGGTTACGCGGAGAACGATCGGGCTGGCGAAGCAATACGCCTATTCAGCGAGATGGAGCTCGAAGGCGTGGAGCCGAATGAGATAACCATGGTGCATGTCCTGGTGGCGTGTGCTCAGAGCAGGGATCTGGAGACCGGAAGACGGATCCATGCTCGACTCCGTAGGGCGGGAGCGGATTCAATTCCATCCAACCTTGTTCTTGCCACGGCCCTTTTGGACATGTACGCACGCTGTGGCAGCTTGAAAACCGCACGCCATCTTTTCGACAAAATGACTGTGAAGAATGAGGTCTCTTGGAATTCGATGATTAGCGGATATAACCAGTACGGCCGGCCGAATGAGGTGCTACAACTCTTCAAAGAGATGCGCGACGACGGCCTGAAACCAGACAAGGTCACCTTGCTGAGCTTGTTGGGTGCTTGTGCTGACGTAGGAGCACTGCGTTTAGGCCAGGAGATCCACGCGTGCGTGGAGAAGACGATCGGCAGCGGGGATGTCGCCATTGGTACTTCCCTTGTGGACATGTATGCCAAGACCGGGGACGCACAAAGCGCGCTTCAAGTCTTTGCAAGTCTGGAAGGGAGGAAGGATGTGATAGCATGGAGCAGCATGATCCTGGGGCTGGCCACGCACGGTCACGGCAAGGAAGCCATCGACCTGTTCGTGGAAATGACGCAGCACGGCGTTGCTCCCGACTACATTACCTTCATAGGCGTGCTCACCGCCTGCAGCCATGCAGGAATGGTCGACGAAGGCTGCAAGTACTTGGAGGCTATGGAGAAGCTTTACGGCATGGAACCGTGGATGGAACACTACGGGTGCGTGGTGGACCTCTTGAGTCGAGCTGGGCGCTTAGCGGAGGCGGAGAGAATAGTTCGGTCGATGCCCATTGAGCCGAGCAGCACGATCTGGAGCAGCATGTTAAGCGGGTGTGACATCCATGGCGATGTTGCGCTCGCAGAAAGGATCGGAGTTCAGCTGGCCCAATCCAAGCGTCATGGCAGCGGGACGAGTGTGCTTATCTCGAACATCTTCGCAGGTGCCGGAAGGTGGCAAGAGGTGGACGAGGCAAGAAGACTGATGTGGAAGAAAGGGCTGAAGAAGGCTCATGGCTGCAGCTCCATTTGAGTGAATCCAGTTGATATCTTGATGATAAACCTAAATTCCAGGTGGAATGTACATATATTTCTTGTTCAAATTTATATATTTTCTCTTTGAAATAATTGTAGTATTAAAACTTTTGATAAATGTTATGAATTGTTGTTCACACAAGGACATCAGATTAAGCAAGTTAATGATTTCAAGTCCTTATAAGAATTGTACTTGTTATGATCAGATTCAATAGGAACAGACCAAAACAAAGCAGAAGCTCTTCTTCAATGTCTCTCCGTAGGTGTCCATTTAATACCGAAGACTGATACCACACCATGACGGATCGAAGGTAAACTGAACTTTAGAACCTCATCTTCCGTTCGCATTACAGTTTGGAGAGGGCGACTTAGCTAAAGCCACCTCTTAAGATGCACACTACTTGAACAGAGCTCGCTCACTCGCTGATCCATCTGCCAAGAACCGATGCAGCAGCCTATGCTTTCTCTGGAGCCAGAACGATGACCCACATCAGCCAACACTAATGGCACGGCGCTGGCATCTGAATCCCGCTGTATCTTGCTTTAACGTTCCAACACTCGGCGGTGGCCGCAGCTCCGCCGGTGTACCTCAGGTGCACGTTATGGAGATTGACATTGCGGCACGGCGCACCTCTGCTGCACTTGAGCGTCACCGCCACCGGCGTCGCCGACGTGCCCCTTATGTCCCGAAAGAAGATGTCGCTTATCTTCACACGAGACGGTGCCTAACAATTAGAAACATCATCGCAATTGAGATACTCGATCGCAACGCCGTAAGTAAGATCGTATGGTGCACCTGAGATGGGCATGAAACGTAGGGGCAGTACATCTGGTCGATGATGATAGGGTTGGCCACGCCCTTCATGATTATGTTCTTGAACGTCATGTTCGTAGCAGAGCTGCTTCCTGGAGAGTTCTGCCATGTCTTGATCCTTATCCCGTTTGTCGTCCCAGAAATGGTGCTGTCTCTCACGACCAGCCCTCTGACATCGCCCTCATCGCGGTATCTTCCCAAACTCCCAACACTGAATCATCACCGAGGAAGAAGAAGATTGTGTCGTCAGCGTTACCTGTGTATTCGCATAGCTCTGTTTCATGTCGGAGTACTACCTGATTCCATGCCCTGGACCGCAGGTGATGCTGCTGATTCGCACATGTACGTTGCCCTGCCCTATCGAGATGCAGTCATCTCCTGTAGCGATCACCGAGTTACATATGGTGACATCCGAGCTACGTTCTATGTGGATTCCGTCGGTGTTGGGGCTATTGGAAGGTGCATGGATCGTTATATTACTGCCATGGAATCTCTTGCATCCCACTACAGCTACGTGGAAGAACTTGCTGTTCAGGGATTTGACTCTCCTGACGACAGTGTCAGTGGTGGCCAGAAACTTAATCGACTGCAATCAACAAAGACAACCAAGTTTCATCAGTTGGTGTATGCCGCACTCGAGTAAGATCGGGGGCTTACCGTGGGGAGAACTCTGCAGTTCTTCTTCCTAGGGCACCTGTTGAAGGGCCAGGATACAGCTCCTTGACCATCGAAGGTGCCTCCCCCTGTCAAGGTCAACTTATCTACATGTCCAAACTGTATCCAGTCGTCACCTTCGACATACTTGCTCAGGTCGGTGGAGGCCTTCAAGTATCCCTGTTGCAGCACACCGTATCAGATCAACAGGAAGACGGAACTCATTTACTATGCCTGCAATCGTATGCAATTTGACCTGCATGTAAACCGTGATGGAGTGAACCTTTCTGCAAGGGCCATTGAACTTGACGGGGCCGACAAGGTACTTCCTTCTGGGTATACGGAGCTTGACGTTACCGCTAGCAGCGCATGCTACCTTCCATGCTGCCATGAACGCCTGCATCATCATCACAGATACAAGGAGGCAAGCAACAATCGATTGAACACAAGGAAGAAGAAGAAGATATCGTAAAGCATTTGGTGTGAGACAGAGTGGTTGATGCAGGATCACCCAAGACAAAGTGGTGCGACCTTGCTATCGTCGCTGAATCCATTGGCTCGAGCACCGTAATGCAACACATTGAAGGTTCCGGAGCTCACTCCTCTCCTGCTCTGGGCATCGGCGATGGAGTAACAACAGATGAAGGGTAGCAAAAGCAAAAGCTTCATCTCTTGCTAAATCCAGATATCTTCTATGTCCTCTGTTTTGGAGTGGTTTTGTGGGTATTCATCCATAAAAAAATAGAGGAAAATGCGTATATAAGTGAGATATGAACTTAAAATTGAAGGAATGAGGCTCGATGGAGTTGCTTAAACGGCCGCAATTCCCTCTCCTCCCCATCCCCACCTTCTTCGGTTTCCAACCGCTAGTTAATTTCGATCCCATTTGTAACACATGGCTTCCTCCATCCCACGTAAAGAGAGAGAGAGAGAGAGAGATCAACTGTTTCAAGCATTAATAGGAGAGAATTAGTGTAGCAAGATCTTTATATCTTTAGCAGAACTGCATCACTCCCAAACGCTTGGGACCGCTCTTTGGGAGCTGCTGCTGTTACTCACTGGTTGGCGCTTTGGCGCTACCTTTCGTGATGGGAAACTCGCTAATGACTTTTCTTACATTGCCGCATGCATTTAAGGTGTTTAAAACCCATATTATCCTAACATTGTATGAGTGTATACTGCAGCTGGTATTGAAGGAATTACCTGCTCAAACTTCTTAAGAAGTTTCTTCTGACTTGGGGGCACTGTCCAAAATACGATCTCAGTTTTTGTTTTACCAACTATGTCATATTTATAATTTATAAAGTCAAAGCATACCGACATATTATCTTACAGATCTTATGTGCCAGATTCGAGTTTATATGCCAACCTCTTCTACGAATTTAAATTCGACCGAACCTATCAACACATTTAAATGGTCGAATTGGATTTACAAAGGATCTAAACTTCAAATCTAACAATCATGGGATCCAAATATGAATTCAATTCCAATAAGTTAAATCTTAGTACCATAGATCTTGATTATCTATTATTCGACATATCATATTTGATGGTGTCATGAGTAATGTCGACTGATGAGTTGGTCTGATTGATTTTCTATCGAAGGTGCAGGCTCACCCCGATGCTTCTTCCTAACTGACACAAGGGTTTGGTAGGAGTGCAATGGTGCAGCGGAGGTCATCTCTTGGTGTAGGGTTTGATCTAGAGCTACTTGAGCAAACGAATGGGGTCCACTAAGCTAGTGAGTTTCTCCTCTAAAGGTTGGATCATCCTAGCATCCTCAAGTGGAAAGCGAGCGATCCTGCATGTCAAGCCAGCGTCGGGATTGCTCGACACTGTCTCTCTGATGCCTAAGTAAATAGAGGAGAAAATACAGTGGCCCAAGCTATAGAGAGAGAGAGAGAGAAAGAGAGAGAGAGATAGAGAGAGAGAGAGAGAGAGTAGATAATGGTGTATGCCCCATCCCCCAACATGAGTTGGGGGTCCCTTGTGTATCTGATTTGCGGGCTTTCTTTATCGGCTGACCTAAGATTAGCCTAGCAACCTAATCGTTCCAACCTCGGATCTTAATAAGATAAGGTGGTTGTAGTGTTTTTCTAGAGCTGATGATGTGAACCCTGCTTAGGTGTTGATCTTTGTGATGTATGAGCTAGCGAGTATCAAATTTACCCCTATCATTTGTCCCCTCAAAAAGGTGTCCTCTGGGTCTCTCTCCAGAGAGCATACTATTGTGTTTATGTTATGATGGGATTCCCTAGCTAGGGCATTGAGAGTGTGTTAATCTTAGAATCTTCATACTAGGTGTATGGCTAAAGGGAGCGCAGAGGCTCGGCTTAGGTGCAATCTGTAAGATTTTGTGGCCCTTTATTAATTGAATAAGATATATTATGGATTATTTGGATTCTGATAAAAGATATTAGCTAATATTAAATAAAGTCTATATTATATCAGGATATTTCAGGAGATGTCCTTGATAGAAGGAACTCTCCTAATAACTTACCCTAGGCCCTCTACTCTCGCCTATAAATAGACAGGACCTACTCTAAACCCAATGCAATGAAACGACACAACAAAGAATGGCAAAGGGGTGAATAGATCAAGATATTATAGTTATCATCTTGATCTCCTAAAACCATCAATAATAACTTACCCTAGACCCTCTGCTCTAGCCTATAAATAGACAGGATCTACTCTAAACCCAATGCAACAAAACGACACAACTAAGAATGGCAAATGGGTGAATAGATCAAGATATTACAATTATCCTCTTGATCTAGATCAAGAGATTACGGTTATCCTCTTGATCTCCTAAAACCATCAATTAAGGTGGTCTTGTGAAATGATAGGAAGAGAGGAGAAGGGGTCTAGATCTATTCTAATTCCTCTTGCAGATCGATACCTCGACATTATTCAGATCCGACGGGCGGTGCTCTTGAAGATCTAATTGGATCTCAATCAGATGGCATCTAAAGGTATGCATCGTAAACAGATCTAGTATTATTTGATTTTAATCCTGGCATAATAATTTTTTTGGCATAATAGTTTGCATGATTATAATTTTTTTATGCCAACATAATCTTCTGAGTTCTGCATCGAGTTGCTTAGCTCGAGAGAAAGTCCTTTTAACTCTTACTCATATAAGGAGCGACTCTCGGGCCTTCCACACTGAGTACATGACTAGGACGAGTGAGGAGGCTCAGCCTAGGTGTACCTCTCGGCCTTCAACACCGAGTGCACGGTTAGAGAGAGCATAGAGGATCGGCCTACGGGTATTCCCCGGCCTTTGATACCGAGTGCACGACTAGGAAAAGTGCAGAGGCTCGATCTAGGTGCATCCCTTGGTCTTTTAGGTTTCATGCCAAGGTGCTTGGCTTGGAAGAAAGTCCTTTTAACTCTTAATTATCTAAGGAGCGACTCTCAGGCCTTCTACACTAAGTGCACAATTTATTGAATTTCATATTTTGATAATAAAACTAATTGATTTAGTTATGATCTAATGTACATTTAAATGATGCAAAACAAGCTTCAATCAAGGAGAGGAAAATTTATTAAAGCAGGAAGACTTAACTGTTGGGCTGGAGTAGAGCATGTCAGAAGATTGGTCAACATGTCGGTAGAAGGCTTCATGCCATGAGTTCGGGCATCGAGCCAGAATGATTGGACATTGCGCCAAGAGATCGGATATTGTGGAGATCAACATATCGATTGGGCAATATGCTACAAGAGATGATGATGTGTCAAAGGGTCGGACAGAGCATTGGATGAGCGAATGACAAGCTGGACAATATGTGATTCATGCTTTGTAATAATTTGTATAGATCGAAGTAGTTTAGATCTTAATTGAATTAGTTTGGGCATAACTATACTAACTTAATTAGGAGCCCATTAGAGCAAAATTAAGCCTTAATTAAGGCTAATTTTAGCCCATTATGAGGCTTATTAAGTTGACCTGAGAGGAGGTACTATCAAGTCAAAATATGGTATAGCTCAGGATATAAAAAGTATTGAAACATACTTTTTCAAATACTTGGGCAGTTGTACCATCAGTTACTAATGGTGGTACAACCAGTCGATGGTAGTGCCACCTATTTTGAGTGGTGATACCACCCGTGCCCAGAAACCTGGGCTCTATTCGATGGTGGTATCGCCCATACCCCAAAATCTTAGGGTGTTTGATGTTTTATTTTTTGGCTTCAATTTGTAAAGTCAATTGAGTTATATAAATACTCTAGGTATTCTTATTTGGGATAATAAAAAAGTCAAATAAAAACTTAAGAAAATGCTATTGTAATTCTTTGAGATTTCTCTTCCTCTTCTCTACGTGTGGTTTCTATTTAAGGGAGGGCTGAAATAATTTTAAAGGTTATTTTTTGGACCTATGAAAAGGAGAATAGAGCTGTAAGAGGATAGTTGACCTTCACCTATTGAAAGAAGATCAATAGTGGAAGCCAATGACCTCAACAGAGGAGGAAATGGGAGTGGAGTAGGTCACGATGACCGAACCACTATAAAATTGATGTGCCTTCTTTCTTTGCTATTTAATCACTTTGTACATTGCTTTACTTGCCCATTACAATCCTACGATCATTTTCAAATTTAAACGCTTTTCTATTATAACCTTTTTCGAGTGAATCTTAGCGTCGATTTTGGTCCTAACAATTGGTATCAGAGTCAAGGTTTTCTCAATTGGTTGAACACCTAAAAGAGACTAAATGACTTTTTCTAACTATCATAAGGGTTATTCTATCACTCATAAACTATGTTCAATGAGACGAACTATGCATATTGGAAAACTCGAACGAGAGTTTTCTTGCTTTA